>OU383780.1:54008932-54608932 GCA_910950805.1 Acrocephalus scirpaceus scirpaceus
GGCAAGGAGTCCTTAGTTTGGTTTTGGTGCCAAAGTCCAAGTACATGTAACTTTGGACATAAAAAGGTATATAAAATTCTGTTGGGGCTGTGACATTCCTGCTGGAGTTCACATGCAGCTGGATGCAAAAGTAAATCCAGAATCAGCTTGAACTTGCATTTACTGTTCCAATACGGGCTGTTTAAGGGGTTGCTTCCTGTGCTTCGGTGGAATTGCCCCACTGAGAAGGAGCCTGAATGGTTCCATTTTCCAAAGTGTGTGTTACAGAGAACCTGTGTGCTCCAGCTACCTCTCTTCCCCATCTCCTCTTAGCATATGAGCTTTCACTCTCTCTCATCCCTCATTATTTTAGGCTTGTTTTGCTTTCAGTTGTTTTGCTGTTGATTAGCAATTGACGAAATAACTATTTTCCCTAAAGCTTCCATGGTTTGCAGATGCTTGTATCTTTTGCGAGATTAACTAAGCTTTATTGGTCTTCCACACAAGATGATATTGTAGGCCACTGTTTTATTCTTTTTTCTGTATCTGTTTACATATTAGTTTGAACGTTAATCCATCGTGGCGAGCTGAAGGCTGTCAATATTTGGTCAGACTCTGAATTAATACTTTGAGTTGTGCTTGTGTTCTTATCTCCTGCAATGAAGGTCTGAGCCCCAAAAAAGTGCCTATAGCCAACAGTCAGAAAATCTGAGATGGGAGGAAGAAAAAGAAAGAGCCAAGAAAATCAAAAAATTGAGAAGGGTATGATGAAACCAAGGTATAGAGACTTCTCATCATGGGTTTCTAAGTGTCAGTTCAGGAAGAGATTTTGAAAGACTACTGCCTCACTTTTAGAAACAAAACACTATTTTTTTTTTCCATTAAAAAGGTGCCAGCACAGCCCTGTAACTGTTGCTAAGTATCCATTTCTCATAGAGGAAATATGTAAAGTACTAGCTTGACTGAGGTCTGGATATGACTAAATTCTGAGACCCTTGTTGAAGCAAGAAGTTCTCCTGACATTTAGAAATTTGATTATTTAGAAACAAAAAAGAGGAAAACCACCAAAATTGCTCAATTTTGTCCTCGAAGATGGTTGTTTCTTCATATTAAAGAGTAAAAAGGATTTACCACTGAATTATGCCAACACCAATGTATGGAGTAAAAGTCACCCAAAGAGCACAGATATCCAGTGTTTAATACTGTTCCAAGGAAATGGTTTGATTCTTCCCTCACTTCAGTTTTAGGTGAGCAGTGTCCTGTTACATCCTTACTCTCTTCCAACTTGGATGGTCATTCATACCCATCAATTGGGAACCCATGTCGTACCCATCAATTCAATTCAAGTGTTTTAGATATTATATTTTGTGCTTTGATATAGTGCACTGTCCAGTTAGCTGAAAAAGTTGTCTTTTTTGCCTTTTTTTTTTGTTGTTGTTGTTATCTTTATTTTTGTTTTCATTTTCTTTCCCTTTTCCTTTCCTTTTCTTATCCTATAGCACTTTGGCGTTAACCCAAAATTAGTATTTAGGAAATAAAATTAGAAAAATAGTCTTAAAGTCAATAGATTTAATGTCAGTTCCTACTGATACAGTACCAATGTTCTGTGTTGACAGACAAGTGATTTTTTATCTACGTGTTTCCTAGTTTGTTCACAAAATACAAAGCCATGAAATGTCTAGACTTTTCTTTGCAAATACATTTTTACAGGCAAATTTATACTGCTATCTGAATGTCTACTGCTTGAACAGGCAGGCTGCTTTTGAGTGGGAAAGAGAAGTATGTAGACAACACTTGCCACACTGTGAATGCTAATGAATGATACAGGGAAATTAAGGTTAAAATGAGAAAAGTGTGGAGACCTCATAGCAACCTTCCAGTATCTGAAGGGATTCTACAGGGAATACAGAGAGGGATTCTTTGTCAGAAACTGTAGTGATAGGAGAAGGAGTGATGGGTAAAAATTAAAAGGGGATATTTAGGTTAGATACTGGGAAGAAATACTTTATTGTCAGAGTGGTGAACCATGGCAACAGCTTGCCCAGGGGGTTGTGAATGCCCCATTCCTGGAAGAGTTCAAGGCCACGCTGGATAAAGCCTTGATCAGCCAGGTCTATCAGGAGGTGTCTCTGCCCATGGCAGCAGGGGTCGGGACTAGGTTATAGTTAAATTCCCTTCCAACTCCTCAAGATTCTGACTCCCTGATTCTATGACTTAGGCCAGGAAAGATTTTACTGGAACTTGTGGTAAAGCCCTGGTTATGCTGAGGCAAAAAAAAAAGCTTTTGAGTTGATTTGAATGAAATTTTACTGGCAAGTGAAATACTTCTGAACACGTAATATGGTTCTTGCATGAGCCCTACTGAAGACCTGGACTGAGTCAGAGGTGATACCTCAGAGTGAACATCATGAGCATCCTTCACCAAAGCCTGGTGCACAAGCCTGGCTGTGCCATCATGGGGCCATGAATGACTGCTGAGATTGTTACCCCTCTGTTCATCAAGGAGTGGTTGCAATGGGAAGTCCTTACATGAGCAGTGGTTGAAGTAGATATGCAATTTCCAAGTGCAGTGATTTTGTCAACAGATAAAAGCTAGCAATTTAGAAGGGCAAAAATTATATAAATAAGTACAGACAGCTTTGTAGTTTGTTGTTGTTGTTAGACAATTGCACTGAAAATACAGGAAAACACTACCAGAAATTAAGAAATTACCCATTGTCTTTCTGGTGACTTAAGCATTGCACTGGGTTTAGCTTGGGTGTAGTTAATTTTCTTTCTAGGAGCCTGTATGGTGCTGTATGGTTTAGATTTACAACCAAAGCAGTATTGGTAGCTGTCCTAGGCTGCAGTGTAAGTTGTGCCCAAAGTATGTATTCTATCCCCATTTTCATGAACTGTTGAAATCAGGTGGGGCAGTGTTTCCCTTATCTTCTGTTAATGGGCCCATCAATGCCTTGCTGCATGACTCATAGATAACTCCCTCAGGGAGCTATCTCTGTTTAATGGGCCATCAAGGACTCACTGCATGATTTACAGAATGAGATCATCCCATTGGGAGCCTCACCCACTAGATTCGCAGAGGACAAGAGCTACGAGACCTTTCTACAGGATCACTGCTTCAACAAGACCATTTCATCTGGACTGCTACTACCACCCTAACTAACAGGGTGTCAGGTGGTATTCTGACTCTGTCAGTGGTTTTTTTGTACTATTGCATTTATTTTATTTTTACTTTTTCTTTGTTTGTTTGTTTTCTTTTCCTCCTATTGTATTTCTAACTTAGAGTCTCTCACTGGTTTTGCATTCAAGTACAGTAGCACATCAGGGTTTATTTATTGTTGAGCAGTAGAGCACAGCATCAAGGCCTTCTCTGTTTGTCACTCTTCCCCTGCAGGAGGCAGGCTGGAAGTGGGCAATGGGAAGGGACACAGGAAGGCAGCTGCTCTCAAGTGGCCAGACCAATATTTCATGCCATTTAGCATGGTGCTTGGCAATAAAACCTGGGAGTAATATTTCCAAGGCAGCCACTAGTCAAGGACTAGCTGGTTATCAGCTTGGTGGTGAGTGATTTCCTTTGCATCACTCTGGACGGGTTGAGTTTTTTGTTCCTTTTTCACTTATTAAAGAGTCAATTGACCCACAAGTTTTTCTTTGTTTTGCTTTTCCAATTTCTTTCCCCATTCTAGTTGAGGGAAGTGAGCTGATGTGGGTCTAACTGCTGGCTGGAGCTAACCTCCTATAATCAAGAAACTTGCAATTTTAGTCTAATTTTATTTTTGCCGAGAGGGAAACTAAAACTAGACCATTTAGAATAAGTTTTCTTGAAACTATTGAAAGCTAGGACAGAAAGAAGTTTTCTAGACTTGTACTTTGTATCAAAATCTGGTTTATTTCAAGATAAAAAGTGAACAATTAATTCTTAAGAAACATTTACATTCTTTATAGAACTTTACAGAAGCTTTATGGCTTTGATCTATTTAACAGAAATCAAATCTTTAGAAGAGTGAATGCTGGCAGCTCTAACCAGAAAAAAAAAATCATGATGCAGTAACTATGTCATTCTACCATCATATTTTGGCTTCAAGACATCTTCTATCATTTGTTCATTTTCAGATCTTGAAATTCTTCCCACACCTCAGAAACATTTTTAGGTGATGCTGCATGCTCAGGATTCATTTCCAGCTTAAGAGAAATGTGCAAGCAAATGCTGAAGTTTTGGCAACAGATATGGAGAGACTTACTATGATAGAAACTTCAGTCTGAAATCAATTACTTGGAAATGGGGTAAATTCCATATGTTTAAATTGCATACTTTTTCCACTAAGAGGGAAAGAGATGCTATAATTGTTACTGAAAAACCTAGTAATATGATTCAGAACTAGAAAATGCAGCTCCAGTTCTATGTGATCTTATCACCAGCTCAATCAGCTCTATCAGAGGGAATGAGAAAGAACTCTAGGAGTCTCACTTTGTACTTGTTTTTGTGAGAAGCCTAGGAAAGGGGGAAGAGGAAACTTGGTTCAAAGAAAAACAACCTAAGTTTGAGATTTCTGCAATAGTTTCATAGAACTAAGTGAGCCTGCAAAAAGATACCAGCCCACAAGACACCTATTAGCTTTAAAGTACCCTTTAAAATTTTTTTTATTATTACATTTCCTATCTTATGAACAATGAAATCAGCAGAAGAGTATATGAAGCAATATAAGATTTGGAGGACTGCATTCTTCTCTTGGTTCATTCATGGCTATGAGTTGTACTGATTCACACAGTCCCAGGATCCAACTGTCACTTCATTAAGATCACTTATTCCCCTGCTACTCTGCACAGAAACAAAAGTAAAGGGAAAAAACAGTCTTCCTGAGTTCCTAGGACACCATAAAACACTATGTGCATCAGAGAGTACTTGGGATAGTGTTTTGACTCCTATACCTACTTTGCTGCCCAGACCTGTTACATCTGTACTGAAAATTGGAGGCAGGGAGTATGCTAGAAAATAGTCAGGGAAGAGAAAAGATGGGGCAATTGTTTCAGGATTCTTCTCAACTAGTAGAATCTTTCTTACATGGCAATAAATTAAACCTTGGACCCTTACAGTAAGTTTGGGAGAAAAGATCAGAGAGTTGTGAACTATTTTCCCACCTTCTTTTTTTGCTGCCCAGCTGCATAGCAGCAGAATGTTTAGTCTTTAATGCTAAGTCTGCATCTGAAAGCTGAAAAGGTCTGAGTGCTGTAGTGCAAGTCTATTGGTTTTGATACATTTCACTTTCCCCTCTCTTATATGTGAAGATAAGGTTATAATGAAGATTCCATGAAGTTAGAGGTCGCTGTAGGCATTTCCCAAGAGGAATAGGAAAAGGCATTTTTATGCCTTACTTAAGTTGCTATTAATTTCATTTATTCAGAAGGTTCAACAGACAGCAGATACATATTGCCTAAGCAGACTATAACAATAAGGAAGTTCAGTGTTTAGCCACTGGTTTAGGCTCAGTGCACGCAAGAGCAGCTGCCCCTATATTATATTCACTAATTTTAAAGGCACACCTTAAACAATAAGGAATCTGAAACTTATAGAAATCTATTTCAAGACAGTAAAAATTTGAAGCAATTAAGAATTTAACAATGAAACCTGGAGCACTGTTCTCCAGTAAACAGTGAATCATTTACAGACAAATTGCAATGAAATTTAGTAATCTATTTGCCTAATTTATATTATCTATCAATATAAGTATATATTTTTTTAAATGCAGAATTTAGAACTTTAACAAAGTACAAGGAAAAATAAGGAGACGGTCAAGTACAACAGAGGCTATTCAGAAAACTTTAATAGAATATAAACTTTTCTCTGTTGATTTTATTTGGCAGGAGGGAGAACCCTACAATTTCCTCTTACATGCTCTTGACATTCAGGTTTGTTCATAAATTTACTCAATAGATTCTTCCAAAGGAACTACATGTTGGGATTATTGTTTATCTCTGGAAGAAGTGTAGGATTAAATGTCCTATCACAAAGGAGCAGTTTTGGTACAATCCATTCTAGGGATATTGTTGTAGTAATGATCAAGTGGCTTGAACCGCTTGGGTTTCAACAACCCACCAGAAATCTGGTATTTCTTCCTCCTCCACTATTCAATATTCCCACTGCCATTTGTCTTGATCCTCAAAACATTTCCTCATGTACATTTCCTAGATCACAGTATAACATTATTTTTCACAAAGGTAAAAAATAGTCTTGTTCAATTCCTAAACTGTGCAAAAATAACAATGTTTGAATTGTTGTCCTAGGTGGCTAAATTGATGAATTTGGAGACCTAGTGTGTAATGAAAGCATACAAAATACAAAATTAGTCACCAAAATACAAACTAGTCACTATTTACTGCCTGGCCAGAGGGGCTAAAGGGTTCTTTAACTTTCTACCACTAATATCAAATGAGTTGCCTAAAGTTCACATGACAGAAAGGTATCACTATTTCAACTGAACCAACCATAATAGAATATTCTGAGTTGGAACGGACCCTCAAGGATCATCAAAGTCCAACTCCTGGCCCAGTTCAGGACACCCCAAGAATACCATCATGTGCCGGAGAGTGTTGTCTAAACCCTGTCAGGCTGGTGACCACTTCCCTGGGGAGCCTGTTCCAGTGCCCAATTCTCCACTCTCTGGATGAAGAATCTTTTCCTGATGTCCAGCCTAAATCTCTCCTGACAGAACTTCAGGCCTTCCCTTGTGTCCTGTCACTCGTCACCAGAGAGAAGAGATCAGTGCCTGCCCCTCCTCTCCGCTTCCCCTTACAAGGAACCTGTAGACTGTGCTGAGGTCTGACCTCAGTGGCCTCTTCACCAGGCTGAACAGATCAAGTGAGCTCAGCTGCTCCTCATATGGCCGTCCTTCTAGGTCCTTCATTATTCTCATAGCCCCCCCTTTGGACTCCCTTATAGTTTTATAACTTTCTAATATTGTAGCACCCAAAACTGCCTCAGGACTCCAAGTGAGGCCACCCCAGCTCAGAGCTGAGCAGGACAATCCCCTAGGCCACCCCAGCTCAGAGCAGAGCAGGACAATCCCCTCCCTTGCCCAGCTGGAGATGCTGTGCCTGATGCCCCCAGGACAGGGTTGGCCCTCCCAGCCACCAGGGCACTGCTGACTCACATCCAGCTTGCCATGGACCAGGACCCCCAGGTCACTTTCCACAGAGCTGCTCTCCAGCCTCTCCTTCCCCATTCTGTACGCACAACCAGGGCCGCCCTGGCATGTTCTCTTGTTGAACTTCATATGGTTTGTGATTTCTCATCACTTTAATATGTTGAGGCCTCTCTGCAGGGCCTCTCTGCCTTCAAGGGAGTCAACAGCTCCTCCTAATTTTGTATCATCTGCAAACTTAATATCCCTTCTAATGTTGCATCCAAGTTGCTTATGGAGACGTTGAAGAGCATGGGGCCTACGATGGAAAACTCCACCAGTGACAGGTCACAAGTCTGATGTCACCCCAGCCACTATCAGCCTTTGTGCCTGACCTGTAAGCCAGTTGCTCAGCCATTGCATGATGTGTTTTTTCAGCTGAATCCCAGACATTTTATCCAGAAAGATACTGTGCAAGCATCAGATATCTTACTGAAATCCAGAAAGATTATGTTAACATTGTGCAGGCCTGTTTCCTGTTGAAGACTTATGGTTTCATTTTCACAGAATCACATTTTTTAAGTCTGCAAAGGTTTCTGAAAATATTTGATATACACCAGAAAACTGAGTCCAGTGTTTGGGTTTGCATACCTTTTCTCAGAAATCCAGACAAGAGGACTAATACTATCACTGTTATGAACGACTACTTAGAAAGCTGAAATTCAGTTTCCTCATTGCTCTGGAATAATTACATGCATGATATTTATTTTTTACTTTCCTGCAGAAGGTTTTTGCTAGCAGGCAGCTGATCTACCCCAGTTGTGTAATTCTTCATCATTGTGTAGAACCTGTGCTACTTGGGACTCAATATGACAGTTATGGGAGGAAGATGAACATAACTAGAAGAAAACTTAAGGTTGGAGACGAAATACTCTTTTTGATTTTTCTGCAGTATGGTTCCCCAGTGTTAGTGTCTATGTTGGGAACTGTGCTATACAGCCTAGCCAAAGGTGACAGAAGGATTGTGTGGAGACAGAAGGGCTGGGAGGGACCTTTGCTGAGATCTCCCTAGCATGACCTCAGGGAGACTCCTTAACCTTTCCCTGGTTTCAGTTTGTACCTGAAAGAGAAGAGAGTGTTGTAGTTAAGTAAACCAGTCTGTGATTGCCTAGATCAGAATCCATTGCCAGTAAAAACTAAGATAATTCAAGGGTGCTGGAAATGGGGAGGTTTGCCACCGCCATAGAGTAATGCTGAAGAAGACAGGCAAAAGTTGTGTTTTCTAGTAAAAGAAAAAGAATGTTGAATGAAAAGTGCAGTGGCAACATAATGAGGAAATTATGTGCATATATTCTAGATACTTAAATTCACAAAACTCAGTGCTAGAGGGTATATAATTAATTAATATTTTAAAATTACCTTCACAGTTTGTATATTACATTAGTCTTTCTTTTGATGTTTGGACATCATTATATACAAGATTATGAAAGTATTATATCAACTTTCACAGTAAATGGTTCTCTGGAAATTCTGTGTTTGCAAACTAAAGGTACTAAAAGTTAAAACAGTGTTGATTTTTATTACAAATTAACCCTAAATTTGCTGCAACTGATGATTTCACAACAACATTTTCTGGTTGATTTTAATTTTATCACTGTAATCTTAGGGAGGAAACTCCCTATATTTTGTCCAAAAACCACAATCTAGATTATACTTGGCTGGTTTGCTTTTCTTCAGTAGAGTTTTGCTTTTGACCTTAGCTGGACTACAAATTGGTTGTTTTTGCATACAAAACTACCTCAGTGTCACTCTCTTCTAGTAATTGAACAGCATGCATATTTTTTGAATGGCCTCACTCTAATCTCACCTGAAATCATTGTAAGTTATTTGTGATTCAATGAACTTCTCCACTGTCATGCACAGAAAAATAAAGTCCATGGAGTACCAAGTACCTGTCATGCTGAATAGCTTTGCTTCACTCTTGACTCCATCCTTTTCTTCTGTTTAATTCCTTTGTTCCTTTTCAAAATTCCAAATTCTTTTTTTTTTAAGAGAAGAAACTCTCTTGCTGTGTACAATACCTAGCAAAATGCTATCTCCTTTTTTGGCCTAGTACAGTGACAGGAAGAATAGGAAATAATTGGTTAATAGGATTTTAAAAAATCCATACTATTAGTCATTGAATTCTTTGTAGGTTTGGTTAATGAAATCCGGGTCAAAACAATCTCTAGTCTTACCTTATTGTGTTAAAGAACAGCTTTTTTTTTCTTCATAAGACACTTGAACGTGCATAGAAGCAGCTGTGTGGAAAACATATCCTTTAAAATTATTGCAGAAGAAGAAAATAAAATCAAGAAACAAAAAGTCATTTTTGTCACTGCTATGGTCTTTAGAAATGTTGTGCACAGAGATTATTAAACTAATGTGAATAGCAGGTAGAGCCTTGGGGTCATTCTAATTGACCAAGGACAGCTTTGACAATAGAGGTTTTAAAACATGAAGTTCATTAATGTTTGCCTTCAGACACCATAAATGCTAATGTGGAAGCTCAGGGAGGATGAATATTCTTCTCTTTGGTTACAATCTAATGGGTTTTTTTCTTTCAGTGCACCAACATGACAACATGCAGTCACAGTGTGGCGACTGGAGCAGAATCCACATGCGACTGTTAGTCTTGGAATAAGAATTATAATCCAATAATTTTAAATTCTAGGGGTTTTTTTAAGATTTGACCTAGATTTAGTCATTAGATTAGTCTGCCTCTATTCAGTTTGGGATTGATACTCGATATGCTGTGGAGATTCTTTAAGATAAGTTGAAGTTGCAGGAGAATTAAGCATCAAACCATCATTTTGCTGCAGGATCAGGGTGTTCCCTTTTGAACTGCTTGGAACACAGTAAGAAATTTGTGCATATTGTGCTGTCAGTCCTGCTCAAAATGCTTTGGAGATGGTAGCACAATTCTGTGCTGCTATTGGGCTGGCAGTTCATTGGTTTGTTTCTTTCATCATAGTAAGAAACATGGTTTATTCTCTTACTTAGAGCACATATAAGAAACCATATGTCTTCTAGATGTGGATAGATGCTGAGGATTTCAGGCAGATCACAGTCTTATGCATCTGGAAAGGGAGAGAACCCTGTCTTTCCAGACAGTCAGGCAGAAAGCTGACCCAAAGAGATTTCAATCTCAGCACCTGCTTCATTTTGTCAAAATAAAAGGGGTTCAGAGGTGTGTGAGGACAGATCTTCAGACTTTCTTTTGCCTTGTCACTTAGTTTATGTGATAATGAAAAGCTCTGTGAAGTTGTTTTGATTTTGTCAGGCTGTGACCCATATAAATTATTTGTTCTCATGTTCTGCTTAGCACAAGTGGTTCTATTGCTCCTGTGTGTGAAGAGGGGAGGTCGTGTTTGCTCCTTGAAGTCTTTGGCGAAGATCAACAGAATAGACTAGAGAAGATAGAAAGAGTGGAAAAAGAATGGAGCTTACCAGAACTATATTATTTCTGGTTTTTAATGAGGAGTAAATTAATCTGCCAGTGTGCAGTGATGATGTATGCCTCTAGGGGGAAAAATTCATGAAACCAGGTTTTCTTTCCCATGGAAGAACATAAGCCTATGAAAAGTGAAGACCAGATGCTATTCAAAGAAGTTCATGTAGTCAAAATTTTATCTTTGGCTTCTATTTGCCACTGGGGACAATGCTGCATTTCCTTTCACTCTCTTGTGATTCAGTCAGTCCGAATGACTCACACAGTTAGCCTCTCCAAAGGAATGGTTGCTGTGGACATGGCTGCCTCCCATTCACATGTTGAGAGGAGAGATTCCCCATCATAAGAATAGGGCTGAAATCAGATGGGGATGCACTTGGGGTAATTTAGGTAGAACAGTCTCTTATGTTAAAACATATCCAAAAGTTTGGTTTTCTGGTCCTGTCATGAAATCTCAGCTAAACTGGTGCTGACAGCTTTCCTGACATATGAAATAGTTAACATATTCAGTTGAATTTACTTGGGAAATTGTAGAAGTTTGTCAAATTCTGGGTTTTCTTCACAAGTTAAATTCTAAATAAATACATGCTGAATAAGTTAAGATGCAGCACTAAAGTTGTGCTATTTTAATAGTAGTTTTTTTAGTCAAAACTTATGAAGTCTTAAGAAACAAAACTCATAATTGAATGACATTATGGCTAAAATATCACTTTATTTACTAATCCTTCAATTTTTTAAAACTCTGATAAAAACTCTTTTTGCTTTTTAGAAACTGGAAAAAAGGGAAAGAACAAATTAGACTAAACAAAAGTTGAGAAAAGAGAATATATTTAACATTGTGTAGTGGTTAAAATAACAGGAAAAATAATAAATAAGAATGTTCTGAATTGGAAACTAGCTCTGAGTCTCATTAAAACCTTAATTGCTTTAGGCTTTCCCTTCTCTCACCTGCCACCCACTGATGACCTATGAGTCACTAACTATTCCAGCTTCATCAGAAACCTTTATTAAATTATTTTAAACCTTAAAGCCCCGTGTGATAAGAAAAAAACAACACATCATCTTTTATACTTTTGAATTATAAGATTATCTGTAAATAACAATCTCATTTTCCATTTATGCATCTATATGTACATATGTATTAACTACTACAATATGCATAATTGTATCATTTTAAAGCTCATTAATACAGTAAATTATGAAAACTGATGATATTTTAGCTCATTACAATTCACTGTTCATAAATCAACCCTTTCAGAAAATAACTAGAAGACTTTCAGATTTATTCAGAGTATCAGCCTCTGGGAAGCAAACCATGTTCATCAGGAAATATGATTCTTTTATGCTGGTTAGTACAACTCAAAAAGGCTATTGATTTATTTTTTTTTAATTCAATAACAATGAATAATAGCAAAAACACTGTTTCATCGTTGTTTTTCTCTGTTAACAGGAGCTTGGCTGTAGTCATTGCCCAGATGCTTCTCAACAATCATATGTACAAGTAACTACCTGCTGTTTGTCTCATCAACACACAGAAAACACTCCTTTGAATACTTACAAAGTCATTGAAACTTAAAGTCCCTTATTGACTTGATGCAACTCCTCAGGAAGGCAGCTGGAGCTGAGTGTATTAAATAGTAGGTGCGGTTCCTGACCACTATGCTATCCAAAAACTGAGATGCGTTGTAACGCTGCTTGGTTCCTGCTGTGTGCCCTGCAAAGCAGTCAATGGGAGTTCCTGCCTTCAGGAGAGGATTTGCAGATCTAGATTCTGTAGTGGGAAGGAATCACTGTTAGTTACAACTCAACTGAGGGGTAAGTCCACATCTTCTTCACATGCACTTTTCACATGTACATTTCAAAACAGGATTTTTCTAATGGATGACTTTGATGCTTCCTTATTTGTCATTTCAGATGTTATTTATTTTGCCTCCAGAGTATTGTTCAGTCAGGGTTTCTGGCCAACCCTTCTTTGCTACCTTCCCCTAGAGTATTGTCTAGTATAAATGCAAATCAAAATTATTTCCCTAAATTCACAGGACGAAGGAACATGGCCAACAAAGGATCTGATGGGTTACTTCAAATATTCAAAATATCAGTAGCAAAGTGGCTGATGCTTTGCAGTGTGCACAGAGTGAGGTGAGGGTAAGAAATACCTAGGGGTTTAGGCTTCTCTGTGGTGAAGCACTTAAGTTCAAGCATATGAATAAACTTTCAGAAATTATTACACATGCTTTAAGTTGCATTTAAGCATGTGACTAATAATTCTTAGGTTGGGAAATTAATCCTGTCTGAATGTCTTCATCAATAGGTAAGAGGATTGTTTAGATATGACTCATATGATGGAAAGAGCCATTGAGAAATATAATCTTTTTGCTGTGTGAATTAGAAACACTGATATAACGGTATAACAACTTCATCTTGCCTAGTCTGGATTATGTCATGGTATACACTTTTAAATTTTTATCTTCTCTTTTTTTTTTTGTCTTTCTTTGGCTTTTTTAAAAAATAGATATACATAATTAAGTGGGAAAAAAGTGATTCAGTTTTGCCTTTAAGATAAGCTTTACTTATGACAAATCTCCCCTCTGGTCAGCTGTAAGGCTGATTTCAGTATATTGATTAAGAGGGAATCAAGTCCACCCACTGTGACATTTTTTCACTTTTGTTCTTCTTTTCCAACATATTTTCTTCTCTTCACACAATTATGTACTTCCTCCTTATTTCTTAGTTCTGTTTGTTATTGCATGCTTCCATTTATGCTTTATCCTGGTTTTATTTCCTATCAATGTATAATGACATTTTGAAATTTCTCTTTTTTTTTCCCTCCCCATTTGGTCTTCTCATTGCTTTTTGGAGAAGTTAAAATGTATCTCCTCCATATCTAGAAATCTTCAAAGATTTCATGTTAATTTCTGGGTTTATTCAAGAGTCTCTGCTCCAAGCCTATTTTGCATCATGTCTGCCTGTAATGCTAAAAGCTAAAAATCTCAAAATGTATCTATCATCATAACATTCCCCAATCTTAGAACTAGCAGGGTTGAAAAAGCTTGATTAAAAAAAAAAAAAAAAATCACAGAATTGCCTGATCTTCAAAGCTACAGACATTTCCACAAAAAGGAAGATGCAGATTGCTGGTAGATGAGAGGCTGGACCTGACCTGGCCATGGCCACTTGCAGCCCAGAGAGTCAAATGTGCCCTGGGCTGCTTCCAGAGCACGGTGAGCAGCAGGGCAAAGGAGGGGATCCTGCCCTCTGCTCTGCTCTGCTTTGCTCTGCTCTGGTCTGGTGAGACCCCACCTGGAGCTCTGCACCCAGCTCCAGGGTCCCAGCACAGGAAGGATAGGGGCTTGTTGGAGTGAGTTCAGAGGAATCCACCAAGCTGGTTACACAGATGGAACACCTCTCCTATGAGGAAAGGCTGGGAGAACTGGGATTGTTCAGCCTGGAGAAGAGAAGGCTTTGGCCACCTAACTGTGGCCTTGCAATACCTCACCTACAAGAAAGGTGGAGAGGGCCTTCTTTTATGGGTGAGTAGTGACAGGACATGAGGGAATGGCTTCGAACTGAAGAAGTTTAGATTAGACATTAGGAACTAATTCTGTACTGTAAGAGTGGTGAGGGACTGGAACAGGCTGCCCAGAGAAGCTGTGGATGCCCTATTCCTGGAAGTGTTCAAGACCAGGTTGGATAGAGTTCTGAGCAACCTGATCCAGTGAAAGGCATTGCTGTCCATGGCAGGGGGGTTGGAAGTAGATGGTTTTTATGGTCCTTTTCAACTCAAACTATTCTATGAGTCTATAATTTTTCATATCTATATCAGACAACTATATCTTAAGATAATGAGTAAATATCTGCTTGAACAACCTATGTGAAAACAAAAGAGATTTCACTGTAGATCTAGAATTATAAATAATTACAACACAGGGAATAATGGCTGCATCCTTCTGCTGAACCATGGACCTCCCTTTCCTTGAGGTAGATCACCAAAACACATTGCATTTTAAAATTAATTATTTGCAAAGGTAAACAAAATAATTTATGGGACATTTTATGCATATTGAAGAACTTTTCTAAACTTGTAATAATCTAGATAATCTCAACTGCTGACCTTCAAAAGACCATATATGATGTCACTGAGTTCTACTGAAATGACTGTCTGCTCATTATGTTTGTAGCACACTGATTTTTTTAATCCTTACACCTAAGCAGATTACAGTGTTGTCTAGTAGATACTGTCCTTTCATTTTTATAAGCACCTTGAAAAACACTGAGTGTTATTAGGATAGAAACATCTTTTACAGGTCTTCTGGAAGCCTAGTTTAACAACTTCTTATGAAATAATATAGGATATCAAAAAAGAAAAATTCCACAGGATTTCTGGAGTAAAAAGTATAGAGGAAGGAAGGGGTGCTGTTCTTCCCACAAAAGTGTGGTCATGCATGAATTACTGCCCTGGTTTCACCTAGAATAGCCACTTTTCTTTCCAGTAGCTGGTACAGTGCTGTGTTTTTGATTTAGTATGAGAATACCACATTGCTTCCACACTGATGTTTTGGTTGTTGTTAAGTAGGGCTTACCCTAAATCCAGGACTTTTCAGTGTCCAGTGCCCTGCCAGTGAACAGGTGCACAAGAGGCTGGGAGGGAGCATGGCTAGGACAGGTAACCCAAAGTGGCCAAAGGGATGTTCCATCCATAAAAGGTCATCCCCAGTACATAAACTGGGGGAGAGTTGGCCAGAAGTCCCTGGTGAGTGCTTGAGGATGGGCTGGCATGGCTGGTGAGCAATGGTGTTGCTGTGCGTTTTTTGTTCCTCTTGGGTTTTATTCTCTCTCTTTCATGTTGTTGTCTCCTTTTCCATTACAATTATTGTTATTATTAAATTTTATTTTGTTTCAGTTATTATACTGTCCTTAGCCCACAGGTTTTAGTTTCTTTTCCTAAGTCTCCTCCCCACCCCACTGTGGGACTGGGCAGCGGGGCCAGAGGCGAGTGTGGTGATCAAGAAGCTGCATGGTACTTAGTTGCCACCTGGAGTTAAACTATGACAATGATCACAAATGAAGAGTTGTATTTTCCTGCCTTTCTCTGCTCTGGGAAGAAAGTCACCTGCCACTGCTTTCTTTCCAATGTGCCTTTGTTTTTGTTTGTTTGCTTGTTTTTAAAAGAGTCTCTTTTTTGTCTCTGTGGTTGAAAAAGTTAATGAACTTTAATTTTCTCTCTCCTGTTCTTGTGGTCTAATGCTCCACAGTATCAGAGAAATTCCTATGTTTCTTAGTTCAAAATCTAGCTCAGTTGCCTAAGAATGACCCTTTGGCTTTTACTGTACTCTCTAACAACTGTAAATCTTATTCTGCAAAGCTCTTTCATATAGGCTGAGCTTATTCCAATTAGAATAACTCAAGTCTTAATAAACAAAATTGGAGGCAGGAGTAAGATCTGCATTAATTTTGGCCTACTATAACATGCTTTGTAAATAGCACATTATCCATGTTGGAATTATCTCTACCACTGTTTAAGTATAAAAATAACAAAACAAATGAGTCTATAGTGGTAAATCTGTCTTGTGCTGTCAAAGTAGCTGTACTTGTCTCCCAAACAAAAAAAAAAACCTTGGAAAGCAACATGTCTTTCAAAATAAAAAGGAGAAAACAGTACAGTACTTAAATTCATACCATCTCTCTGAACGACAAGTGATACAATATTTCCTTAACTATAGTAAAAGTAAACTAGAGACAACCCACAGACATGGGCATTTGGTGAGTGGGTAGCAATACAGTCATGCCTGAGGAGTAATGCCATTGTAATTGGTATTTTTTGCTTTTGCTCTCAGTCTATGCAGCTTCCAGCAAGTGGGTACTCTTCTGCCCCCACAACTCCTCTTATCTACATGGACTGAGGGAGTGCAGACAACTGAGAGAAATTCTAAAACACTTCAAAGAAAATCAAACTTTTCTCTCATTATGTTTAACTATAAGACATATCGGCTTTATTGTTGTAAAGCTGAGCTGTCTCAGTATGAAGCCTTCAGGAACTCTCCATAAACATGCAGGGCTACACCAAATTCTCTATAGTCTTCTCTTTCAGATTATTTTATTCCTACAGTAATTGCCTCCTTACCTTTCAGCAACTTGGTGCCAAAGGATGGTGAAAATAGATGGCCTTGAACTGTGAGTTAGCAAACAATCTCACGTCCTCTCATATGTATATTGGGGGATACTGGTTCCAAAACAGATTACATTTTTTTCTGAAACATCCTACTCACCAGCCTCTAGGGTCATGTTCACAATCTTACTTACTGTTACACAGTTGGTAAGAAGAATCCTGTGGAACACTTTTGACCTTCATGTGGAAAATTTGTCACAGTGGCTAGGGAACACTGTAAAATGTATAGGTTTGACTCTCTTTTGAAGTCATCAACTCCCCAGAAAAGTAATATCTTCACCCACAGATTTCTCTGTTCTACTCTAACGTCAGTGAATCTGACTGGCAGATATTTTGCAGGGGAAGATTCTGGAGGAAATTATGTGTTCTTTTGGCTTTATTATTAACCTGTATATTCTTCTGGCTGCTCTTCAAGACTCTGAAAACAGAATTTAGATAAAATGTTAGTTATCCTAAAGTTGTGGAAGTTGCTATTCTAAACTTAGATTGGATTTAGTTTTGCTCACCTCTCCAAATTTAAGACTGAATTTATGTGCAAGACTGGGTAACTTTGATGGTAAGTCTGATTTGACTATTTGTGTTTGTATAGCACAGCCAACTGTGTTTACTTCTAGGTGCAGACCTTAAGTTTACCAACATTTAATTATTCACCTGTGCTTTCTATTATGAGAGGTACTTTCCCCTACACCTTTGCAGAAAATGGGAGTGGCAGTCAGGGCTGTCTGTTAAGCACTGCTATTTCATGTACCTCTGCCAATATTTTATAGGATCAGAGTTTGCAATGCACATATTAATTAAAGCACTACAAAAAAGTCAGTACTATAGACTGACACTAATCAGGGGAAATGTCAGCTTCTTATTGAATGAAACAATGCAGTTAGGCTTGCAATTGCAGAGATTGTATGACTAGAGAAAAATACAGAGCTTGATGCAGAAAAGTATAGCCAGCCTTACTTTGGTGCAGTAGTAAGCATTAGAGGTGTTAAGAATAGTGTTGTCCCCAAGGCACATACATGTGGTACTGTGTCTGTTAGTGAAAGCTGGCTACACTGTGAAGAACATTACAGAGAGTAGACAGAAATGGTATCCTTGGTTTTGTCTATGCAAAATGGAATCCTAGTGAAATATACTTAGGGACACCTAGAAATTTAGGAAAACGAATACATGTATTATATATAGAGTATCTATCTATCTATCTATGGATATATTTGTATATATATCTCCAATTAAGCTGGCCACACAAACCTAAAACTGAGCAAAAGTGATATAGAATTGCATCTTTAATCTTTCTCTTAACCGGTATGACAATGGTTGAAGAAATGGAAAAGAAGACAAATCCATGGGAAAAAATGTAAATAGACTGAAGACCATATCAAATGTGTTTTATAAATGTCAGTTAATTTTTCTAGGAAAGACCTTGGTAACAAAAATGCCCACAATCACTGTGATACAACACATGAGCACAACTTTTACTAGCAACTGAGATGTTCCTGCTATAGATAGTGGTTAAAAATTCAGTGTGTACATATTACTGAAGAAAATAAAAGCCCAAATATATTCTTCCCTTCCAACTCTTCAAAAGATAAATACAGAGTTGCTGGAAAACTTAAGACACAAAACCACAAAATAAATCAGTTTTTTAAAGTGGTTTTATTTGACATCAGATAATGTTTGTTGCTGGGAATATTCTTTGACAAAGGGTTGACTATAGAAGAAATTGAAGATATATCTTGAAAATGGATATGTTTAAAAGTTGATATTTTATATATATTTATATTTAAAACTGAGATATTTAAAAGTCATTCTTTCTTTAATTAAACAATAGAGGTAGAAAAATATTTCTGTTTCCATGGAGTAGAGAAGTTAAAATACTTATAGTTTGAACAAAAACCATAATATCTGTTACAGTCTGGGCAGAATAAGGCCTTGAGCAAGTTGGTCTAGTTGCTGATGGTGGGGGTGTTGGAACTAGATGATCCTCAAGGTCCCTTCCAACTCAAACAATTCTGTGATTCTGGGAATATTTGTAGTACTGACAGATCTTTGTTTAGGATTAAATTATCATTGAGTACAAGGTCAGCATTCTGAAATTATTCTGAATATTTCATCTCTCTAATATAAGCAAAACCACAGATTATTATGAAAAGCTATAGATGAGGCCATATAACAAAAGCTGTGAAAATGGGATAGAGAGGGCTACTTTTCATCTTAGCTACAGCTTATCAATATATTTCATTCTATACAAGATGTAAAATAAGCTCCCTATTCTGAATGCTTGAACTCTACATTAATAGGAAATACATGTCAAACACTTGCCTAAAACTGTGCTCTTCTATTCAATCTTCAGAGACCTGAATTTTAGAGTGCTGAGCTTTCAGTTGCAACCAGTGATACCTCAATGTGATCCAAAAGAAGGGGAATGTTTTAATAATGACCTGGTTTAATCCTGGCCTTCATCAAAACCAGTGTGATGGAGGCAGAGATTTTCCCCTGTACTCAGCACTGGTGAGACTCAGGAGAGACCTTAGTGTTCTCTACAACTTCTTGAAAGAAGGCTGCAGCCAAGTGGGGATTAACCCTTTCTCCCAGGCACTAGCAACATGATGAGAGGAAATGACCTTCACCTGTGTCTGGGAAGGCTCAGATTGGATATCAAGAGGAATTTCTTCCCTGAAAAGATGGTTAAGCATTGGAACAGACTGCCCATAGAGGTGGTGGAATCACCATTCATGGAAGCATTCAAGAAAAGACTGGATGTGGCACTTAGTTCTGTGGTTCCGTTGTCATGGTAGAGTTGGTCCAAGATTAGAGTTGATGATATTGGAGGTATTTTCCATCATTAATGAATCTATGACTAATTTTCTTTCTTTTTTTTCTTCTAGAAAGAAAGAGAGAGAGAAAGAGAGAGAGAAAGAGAGAGAGAGAGAGAGAGAAATAGAGAGAAAGAAAGAGAGAAAGAAAGAGAAAGAAAGAGGGAAAGAAAAAGAAAGAGAGAAAAAGAGAGAAAAAGAAAGAGTAAAAGAGAGAGAAAAAAAGAAAGAAAGAGGAAGAAAGAGAGAAAGAAGAAGAGAAAGAAAGAAAGAAAGAAAGAAAGAAAGAAAGAAAGAAAGAAAGAAAGAAAGAAAGAAAGAAAGAAAGAAAGAAAGAGAAAGAAAGAAAACCATGATACCACTTTTAAACAACTTAAAGGGCCAATTGGATTTGGAAAGTAATGAAGAAAAAAACCCAATAAAACACTAAGTGCCTGAACCCACATATTGGTCACAAGCAACAAGGTTTACAGAACTCTGGTCTGACAAAGAAGTGTAGTAATGTGTGGGATAACATGAAAAGATGTGTCCCTGAAGACAATATTTCTTACAAGACAAGTTTTGTAAGCTTTAGATTATAAACTCAGCATTTTATTTCCCTGTTAGGCATAGCAGAGGAAAGATTTGCTTCTGTTCCCCAGCAGCATTCCCAAAGGTTGCTCTCCTAATGGCAATCCAGCCAGGACTATCTATACATAATTAGATGCTCTTGAGTTGTCTCCATAGGATCTTAGTTTTTTCCAACCTGCCTGCCAGCAGACGGCTTCAGTGGATGCTCTAACTTTTTGATTCATGGATGTCAGTCAGCCTGATGATCAGGTTAGTCACTCTGGCTACTTGGCACAGTGGCACTCTGGCACAGTGTTTTAAGACCACACAGATCAAACTGGCAGTTTCTGGCTGTCTGCTTACATGAATTAAGGTGTGTGTGTCCAACCACGCTGTGATTAATAATTAGGATTGTCTTGGGCATGGTCTCAGCAGCTGCATTTACCATGAGTGAAGAACTGTACATTATGTGAACATATACCACCCAACGAGGGAGCAAGTGCCTCTTCAGAGAGTATTATCTTCCCCCACATAATGTTTATCTCTCTTTTTTGTCTCTCTTAGTCCAGAAACTACATGCTCTAGGGCATCTCATGAAAACAGAGGAAATTTTTAAATAAGTGTCTCGGAAAAGATGGGCTTCTCTGCTGGTAACTTGCATTTCTGTGGAGCAGGCAAACTGTTAATGGAGAGAGGCCCCAGAGAATTCTGAAGAACTTAGAGGGAGGTAGATATTGCTGACACCTGGATGTGGCATGCAGGTGTTCTTGTACAGACTTTCTCTTGTAGAATGAGATACGATGGAAATATCTGTTTCAGATCTGCTTCTATGCAGGTTGCAGCAATCTCCAATGCTTGTCATTTCCATTTCATGTACCATTTCCCAAGGGAGTGTTCTAATACTTGGACATGGAAAAGGACTTTCAAACAGGTCTTCTTGCTGAGGTGTTCAGCCATGTCCTCAAGTGCTTCTGCTGCAAGGCAGCAAACACAGACCATGAATTTGGCCTGTAGGTTGTCATTGCAGGTGCTCTGGTAAGGTTGTGTAGGCACAACAGCTGAGTTGAAAAGACTCTTCAGGGGTATCAAAGGAAAAGTTTCAAGGAGTTATAGCGCCTTTACCTAGAGCTTGAGGTAAATATCACAGATCTTTCAGGCTGGGAATTGAAGTATAAGGAAGAATTTTGACTCATTATGCATGTACTTTGAGTTATTTCTCAGTAGAAAGATCAACCTGATTCTTCCTGACAGTTTAACAAACAAGTGACGTGTTTTGTTTTAAATAGTAGTTCAGATATCCCCAAGCTTTCTGTGGATTAGCTTCAGCAAAATTATTCTACACACTGATATGTCGACTAATTCTTTAGTTAATTTGTTAATTATCTGTTCTTTATACAATTCCCACTGTGACAGTCACTAGTTGTCACAAGAAAAGAAAGGGATCCCTTCTATAGTATTAGACAGAAATCTGAAGGAATATTCACAGAGGTATAGATTTTCTGCTTTGTGGAAAGAAATTAAAGGTATAATTTTCTTAGCACTACTGATAAGAAAAGCAGCAGGTAGGTATGAAAACAGTATGTTGTGTATAAATGTTCTGATTTTCATTTTAATATAATAATTTCCTGTTCTACTTAGTGACTGAGATTTTGCAAGATTTTGCAAGATTTTGCAAGACTACAGGTACATACTGATAGCGTGCTCTGAAATATGGATTTCTCATTTTTGTTTTTAGATTGTTGCTCAAAAATGTAGGAAATGAGCAATTACAGTAAATAGTTTGAATAGACTGAGTCCACATAGATTACTAGCACAGTAAAGGATGTCATGTACTAATCACTAAAATGGACAACTGAGACAGTAAAAAGAAAGAGAAGCTGGGAATTTTTTTGAAAATTTTTTAGTTTACAGGTAACAGTTACATAGAAAAGGGAGAAGAAAATACAGAATTCTATTTGAATAAATTAGGAAATGGTTCAGGGTGGTAGGGCATGGTGGCTAAGACTCAGATTTAAGCAAGATATCTTGAAAAAAATCCAGTAACTTTGCATGTCAAAGCTCTTAGAAATAGTTGTCATTAAGATGGCCAAAGAAACCATTGACCTGCTACTTCTCAAATCAGCAAAACATTATCAAATTAAAAAAAAACAGTAAAGCAAATAATTCCTGATAAATTTTCAGGTATTTCTAGCAAAATTTACAACAATAAAGAAGCAGTAAAGATGAAAAAGCACAATTACAAGTGTATGAAGATATTCAGAGACAAAAATCTAACCTAAAATAGAAGTCTCAACTTTGATTGAGTGAGACCTGAGACCATCAAGGGTTTATAGAGATGGTCCTATGCAATGTTCAATATTTCAAATAAAAGATGGTTGTATTGCAGCGATTACCTGCTACACTGAGCATATTAGTTTCTCTGTGGAATGCATTCCTCTCCCTCACTATGGACAGTGTTGTCAAGAGAAAATAGGTTTTGTAAGAAGGTGCACTGGGGGAGGAGTTGAAGGCCTATAACCCCTGCTACCCATCACATGGATGAGCTTGAAATGGGCAGCAGCTGCCTTTTAGTGTGGTGTTCCACAGCCAGATGATTCAGTTCTATGGGAAATCCTTTTAGAACCTGACCTTGATGAAGCAATGAAACAGTAGTTTCTATGCTGCTCTCTTTTCTGCCGTTCCTTCTCTAGGGCTGGGAAACATTTCTGGGCAGAAGGGAGATGGGAAACAAAGAGCATTTCACAGTTCAGGTCAGGTAATGATTTCAAGGATTGGTTGCAGAGGAGAGGGCACAGGCAGCCAGGGAGTTAAAATACACTGTGCCAGCTACCTTACATTTCATCCACAGCCACATGCTTTTGAGAAAGAGAGATGCATGAGGGAGCTTTGACTGCTTTCAAAAGTGGTTCTGCTACTTAAAGGTCATTGGCATGGGCCTCCTCTAGCGTAAATGGAAGCCGCTTGTCTCACCTAACCTACTGTATATCCAAGCACTATAAAAGGCCTTGCTGAGTGGATGCCCAAAACTTCACAGCAGTGTAAGCAGCTTGCCCCAGTCTCCTCACTCTGGGCATCTCCATAGCCCAGACTAGGGAAATGAAGTACCCAGTAGATATGCTGTGAGTAATAACCATTGTGGTAATAGGTATGTGGGAAGATATTGCTTCAGCTGTCTGCATTAATTATTTACTAGTGGTCTCATCAGGAGGAGCATCAGCTCTGAGGCTGGATATGTGGGATAATCTCATGGTCTGTCTTTGGGCAGGAAATGCAACTGGACAGTAATTTACACAGAAATAACATAATCTCCAGCTCCCCAGAACTGACACTAACCTGTCACATCTCATCCTTATTCAAGTGTAAAACAGCTGCCAGTCTCCATCCACCTCAGGTTTTCAGCCAGAAGAATTGCTGAAATACATCTTCTTTTAAGCTTACAAGACTTTTTAAAACATGCATAAGGCTTCAACATGGAATGTTACTCAATGACTTTTATAGGCACCTTCACAGCCAATTTCTGCTCTGACGAGACCTATCAAAAATCTTCTTCCAGGTCTTTGTACAGTCTTAAAAGTGGAGTTTATTGCATCTCTTTTTTGATAGTATGTATGTTTTTCCATTCCACCATCACTGATCTCATTTCCCTTAGCTGTATTTTGTTCTTAAAAATGAAGCTTAACAAACAAATATTTTACATTTACATATATAAACAAACAGTTTAGCTGGAAGGTAAATTGTTAGTCTTAGTTGTTTGAAAGCAGTGAAGAGGAGAAAAAATTAATTTGGCCCAAAATAGATGGTTAAAATTAAGGTAGAGTTTCTCAGTGGAGTTAGTAAGAGTTATTACTTAATAAAAATAGTTTCTTGAGTAAAACCGTATGTGCTCATGATCCAGAGTTCATGGTATATGCTTTTGAAGGTGATGAATATGCTCCAGATGAGCTCTATGCTGTTTTTATAGACAGAACACCACTAGAAGCTGGTGTGCATCCTCTGTTTAGTTCTACACTGCACACCCTAATGATGCTCTCATATGTGAACCACATTGGTTACTTGGGCACAGTAGAAATTATTTACTTCACACATAAAAGCTCCCAGGTTGCATCTACATCAGTGTTTTAGTTTGATACGTGATTCTGGATGTGATGGAGGGATGCTCACTAACCCACCAATGATACAGTGTATTCTACCCATTGGATGAGTGGGAAGATGCTGCTAACGTAGCTTTTCCACTGGCTGTACTGCCACGCATCTCAAGCTGCCACCAAAAAAATGAGCATCTGAACATGTTAGTTGATTTCCTTCAGTTACACTGGAAGAATTGTTCTGGGACAATGTTCTTGAAATCCCCTGGGTATAATACTTCATGTTGAAATTCAGAAGGTAGAGGAAAAGTCCCAGCTTCGAAAGTGTTGCCATCAGGAGACAGGACATCTTTTGTTTTACTTTGTAGGTACTGTTTTTGTGGAACAGAAATACTCCCCATCAACTGTGTATTTGTTTGGTTTTGTTTCCTTGTTTGTTGTGCCAATAAAATCTGCACCTGTTTGTTTTGGCACCAGGAACATTTAGTTATCTGGTCTGTATAAACACTTCCCACCTGCCTTGCTTATCTCTCCTCCAGTGATAAATAGCCACTACTCAGACCACTTTATCCAGGAGAGGCAAATTCTTTAGGACACCTGCAAACACTTTTTTTTAAATATGTGCTTTTGTGTTAGAAACTATGAGAGAGGATTTTTTTATTTAAGATACATGGGGAGAAGGAAAATGCATTTCTAGATGATGTGCTGTTATGATGAGCAGGCATTAATAATTGACATTCGTGGTGAGACAGAAGGCAGTATGCACTCTGAGGGATTGTGATGATATCATGGTAACCATGAGAGCAAAGCCTGGGTGGTCTGTGATGACGGCAGATATGTGCATTGCTTTATACAAGCTCTTCCTCTGTTGGGTAGTTTATATTTGATGGAAATCCATTTATTAAGCTCATACGTAAAATATCTACATGTACTCCTGAAAGTTTGCTGGGGACAGGATTGGATCAGTTCAGATACACAAACATGGGGAGAACAAACAGTGACTAACAAGCATCACCCCAGCGAAACGAAGCAGAATTTCTGTCCTTGTGTTACAAGGGGAATAGCTGTGCTGCAAGGGAGGAACCTGCAGATGAATGAGCCTGTTTTCCAGAACCAGTCGGTGAGATTTTCATCCTGTGTGCCCAGGATGCAGCCTGCTTTATGAGAGATTATAGATAGCTCCTATGAATTGTTGTAGTTGCAGCTGCCTTTGGTAACCTCAGTCCTGTCCCAAATGTAGTGCAAAGATGTATCTCCTCTGTGGTTACTGGCATGGATCTACTTGTATTTGTGTAACTTAAAAAGAGTATGACCATACAGAGAGCTGCCTGTATTCCTCACACACTCACAAACCAGTGTACAGTAACTCCTGAGAAGTTTTTTTCCTAAGATCCTAAGATCCTAAGATCTTTTTTTTTTACATGATAATTAATACAATTATCAAAATACAAATAGTTATTATTTTCACTCTAATCATTTAGCAGCTCCATTAACATGGTGATAACCACCTTAAAGGGCAGCAGTTTGGCTCAGGTCCCACCTTTTCAGAATGGTGAAAATGGGCAGATTTGGAGCTGCGTCTGGTACAGGACAGTGAACCTCCAAACCACTTTTTCTGAGGTGTTAGTATCTCAGTTTTCTACTGCCTGTCTTTTTCCTTGAGGTAAGGATGCATGCTAGCAAAGATACAGGGCATCATACAGAGCTGCTGCTCTTTTCAGCATGTTTAACTAAGGCCTTTTAGTACATTCTTAGTTTGCACTGATGTTCAGGTGTTCTGTTCAGCTGCATGAGCTCATAAAGAAACTGACTTTTCACATTGGAGAGTCAGTCTGGTGTGGGAATTTCTTCATTGGAAGAGAGGTCTCTGCCTTCACAACAGCAGTGTGACAAAGGACCAGCTGTCATTGGGTACTACTATGTTGCAGTTATAAATACGTGTGCCTGGGAAAATAAATATGTAGCATGATGCTGCAGAGAACTTGCCATAAAATGTGTTCTGGGTCTCTGCTCTGGTATGCAACCCTGCTGTATAAACCTCTGTTTTGGGTAGTACCTGTTTGGCAGTAGTATTGCTTCAGACTAAGTATGAGCAGGGTTGTCATATCCTATTTGTCTTATTCTTTGCATAAAGGATGACAAAATCCTGAAAAATTTTGGACATAAGGTTTATGCTCTTATTGCCAGCCTTCTAAGACATGGACTGGGTTCTCAAGTGCTGCCATTTTTTTAATATTTTTGTTTGTTTATTTCTTCTTCTGCCTGAATACACTGCTTAGGCAGTTTTAAAATTCTTTTTCTTAGCTGATGCCTTAGTTTTATGGAAATACATTCACATAACTTTCGAATGCATAAATCTGTAAACTCAAATAAGTAAGTAGTTACATGTTTAGAGAGAAGAGAATGTTGGTTGGAAAAAAAGAAAATCTCTCCAACATTGGAGTTTTAGTTATCACTGCAACGTAAGGTATTGGATAATGGTAAATCTAGCTAGTTCTTTGAATTAAGACATGATAAGCTTAGTATATAAGAAAATATTTGATAGAATGGAAGTGGAATTAATGTATTCTTTATAATTCCTCACAGTCCAGAGGGATGGGTAAGAATTGCTGCCTGAGTTCCTCAGTATTTCCCCATACAATATCTGTAGCCTAGTTGTCTGGATTCCCTCTTAGGCTTTTCCTGTTATCATCTGTTTTTGTATTATTTCCACATAAGTTAAAGTATTTAACAAAAAATTACTTAAAAATAGATAAGAAAATATAAATATAGCAAAAATGTACCTCATTTCTTTTTCTCCCCCTTCCCCTGATACTCAAACATTTGTGAAGACAAAATATTTGAGTGACCTGGGGGAGAGAGGAAGAATGGTTCAGTGACAGGAAATTTTGCACTCCATCTTTATGAATGACAGACACATTTCAGGTAAACACAAGCTTATCTGGTGTCTGTCCACAGAACCTGTGGAGCTTATTGATCTTTTTCACTTACTCCTCAGACATTCATTGCCACAAGGTAGGTTAAAAGGCAAGTTTCTACAGAGTCTGAGAATCAGCCTTCAAAGTTGAGTAATTTACATTGTATTTTCACCCTGGTTATCCCTCAGGGTTGAAGAGCTATTATGTGTGGGATTTACCTACCAAAATTAACATGTTTTGTGTCTATTAGCATTCAGATTTAGCTCAGAAGAAAATATTCATCCATTTCAACTTTCTGGTTTGTGCCAACCCAGCTTATTACAGGCTTGAAAGGCCAAAGTCAAATGCAAAAATTGGCATTAAAAAAGCAAGAAACATACAATATTGGCATAAACCCTGTATTTCCTCTTTTAGAACACAAGGTGTAAGTAAACACCACATTTTTGGTCCAATAAATGAGATCTCTTCCAAGAAAAGTAAATAAAATGGCTCTTTCTGTTTGCTTTGTATAGAAACCATTTGTTGAGAACTGAGCTCTTGTATCTGAAAAGCACAATCAACAATTACTTGCTCATTTATGACAACATTATTACGTCTGTTTCTCTCAGTAGGAGTGTCAGGTCAGGCTGTTTTTGTCATGATGTCAACAGTTCATTCCTGTCCTGTGGAGTTATTTTCCACAGACTTATTTTCAGGACAAATTGAGTTCCCTGGTGAAGTTTACATGACTTCATAAGCAGTGGCTTGAGAGTAATGTGGTGGGTAACAAGTAGAGATTAGAAAAGTTCTCTTTGAAAAGATGGTGCTGAACTTGGAGGAGTGTCTGTGGAACCAGGATTTCAAAACTGTCCTTGCTAGGATGGGCTTTGCTTCTTCCAACCAAGTCTTACAATGTGTCCAATTAAAAAAGTTTTATCTTGGAATCCAGCTCAGATGTTTTGCTACACATAGGTTCTATGTTCTTTGTTTGACACTCAGTGTTCAAACACTGGTTTCTCATCTCACCTGGTTTTCCAAGAGTTCTTAAGATTTCCTTTTCAGATTTCGATAGTTGCACTGGTTTGTTTTGCTTTATATGAAGCATTTTAGACTATGCTTTAATCCATTTCTGTGTATTGGTTTTTTTGTCTGATGTTTCAGGCACAACAAGAAAGTTGTTTAAGTTTCCCAATAAAGTTATTTTGGTTTCAAGAATACCACCTAAATATTTTTATTTACTTTCAATACTACATTGTGACCAATTATGTATTTTTCCAGATTTTTTGAAATAGTAATGATATACTTTTATATATGGATACTGTGAGTATTCAAACAGATTTTACTCTCCAAAACAACACATTACCACATTTTATTTCTCTTCAAAGGTTCTACTTTGAAGGTTAAATTAAAGTCATAGAAGCATAGAACATCCTAAGTTGGAAGGGGCCCTTAAGGATCATTGATGTCCAGCTCCTGGCTCTGCACAGGACTACTCCAAGAATCACACCATGTACATGAGAACAGTGTGCAAAATTTTTCTACTAACATTTTGGAATTATTTATGAGTAGCAGATTTACATATTTAATATTAAAAATTAAAATTTAAATGGGAATTATGAATTGAGGCTATGAATCTCTTTTTTCTACCAAGCAGGCAATATAGCAGAATTCTTAATGTGAGATATTTTCACAAATTGCACTGTACTAGCTGAAGATGGAGTAGAAATTTGACTGATGTTGATGGACATCTCTGCATTGGTACTGAGTGGGAATACACACCAGCTAATTATAGCATAGGATAAATCTCCATAACTTTTCAGAGCAGCCAGTGGAGAGAGAGCAACTTTTCCAAGAGACAGTTTAGAGCAGGAGCCTAACATAGCTGTTCTTATTTGTGCCCTGAAGGATCATGTGGTAGAGTCCTGCCTGCCTCTGTATAATATAAGGTTTGTATAAAATCTGATGTTATAGCAGCTAATCCTTCCCTCATGTTAATTAGATAAATATTATGATATAAAACGACAATATTCGTTTTAAATTTACATAGAGTAGAAAGTTGCAATGTTGGTATATTTTACAAAAATGTCTGTTACAAAATTATACAAAAGCACATTATTATTTTCAATAAACAGACATAAAGACTATAAGATTAGCAGCTGAACATTTGAGCTTCCTTTTAGGTGGATTTCTTAAAGACAAATAAGGGGTCAGTGAAGGAAGAACGTTTCCCATTATTCAGTAGTGAATAGGTACCATTACTTGCTATCCCTTATTAGTAAAGTTATACTTCTTGGTTCAGGAATGCACACCACACACACACACACATCAGTTTTTGGAAAAGTAGTCTGAAAGATTTATTGCATCTTGTCTTTGATTTTTAAGGGAAAAGGTTAAAAAACATGTAGTAATTCTGAGTCAAGGCATTTCATGTTGTAAAATACATGAAGTCTCATGAAAGTATCACATGTTCCAGCACTATCAGGGAAGAAGTTCTTATGGTTTCTTCTTAAATCCCTGCAAATGTCAGTTTCCTTTGGTCAAATCATAACACTATGTAGTCTGGTTAGGACATTTTTTTTTTACCAAGGATTATATATTTCACTTTCTTGGCTCATCTGACTGCATCCTGAGGCATTCCCAGCTTTGTTCTCAGTCCAGTTATCAGTTCCACATGTCATCAAAGGAATACACAGGCTTTGGGTGCCTGTTTAATATGCTCCTTTTAGTTTCGCTTTCTCAATTTACTGAACACCTGCACAGAAAAAAAACCTGAAAACAGCCCAGATGTGTTTAAAACATGCAGTCCTATAAATAATATGCCTGTTGAAACATTAATATCTAAACTATTAATTCAATTAAGGCAAATATAATCCTATGGCACACATCTTAACATTGTAAAATTTACAAGGTTGATCACTGTCCACAACCTAAAATTTGTGTTGAAAGATGTATACTGTAATGAAGCTATCTGCTAAAAAATAAGCAAAGTAAGCTGCAGCACTGTGGTACTGTCTAACATTTAATCGACATTCAGAAAGCCTGAGGCTGCTCTGGGGTGTACATACTTTTCAAAAATAGTCCTGGTTTAATTAGGCTGCGTTAGGCCCACCTCCAGCTGCTAATTCCTGCCATTCCCTTTCAGTGTGCTGGGGCAGCTAGTTGTGCAGCTGAGAAGTTCAACCAACTAAAACCTATTATTTTCTCTACTGGACACCTGTCAGTGAGATGAGTTCCCCACTTTGGTTCACAGTGTGGATGAGTAAACAGTTATGCCAGGAGAAATAAAGAGAGAATAAAATGTCAGGAATGAGAGGTTAAAGTGCTTTAACTGGTCAAAGGCTGTTGAAAGTTTTAGAGACAGTAGATAAACCTTTCACACCTTCCCATATCACTAAAGTTCAAGTAATTCATACTTTTCATTACGTGACATCAAGAACTCTTTAATATATACATATATATCAAAGACTGTGGAGGAGTGGACTAAAAAAAGCAATCTGTCATGGCTTAGGAATGGTATTCTCCATGCCTCTCTGGGACTGGATGGCATTTTTCTTTCAAATATTCTGCCACTTTAAGGGGATCCTGTAGTTGTTCAGGGGTAAACTTTCAAACCACTGGAGCAGAATAATCCTTCAAAAGATGACCTATTTTCTCCCACATTACATGCCACTCATGGGGCAGATCTCCCTAGAAATCTCTTTCATGACTCTAAACATGGTGAGGACCCCATGGAAGAGACCTGGATAACTTAAGAACAAAAATATGCTTTCCTTAACATCCAAAGGGAATTCAAGTCTCAAAAGCTGTTGTTACAGGCCTGAAGGAGGAAAATGTGTAAAAGGGGAAAATCATCCTCCCCTGTTCCTTCCACAGGCTGGATATGATTATTAATGGATTCCTAAAGGTAGTGCCCAAGGTAAGGGTAGGAAAGCAGCACTGCACCCACATCCCAAAATACCTTCATTGCCCTTGATGTCATGTCATAAACTAATATTCCATAGTAGAGCAAAGCAATCCTGATCCCTCTCCCTGCTTTGAAAAAGAGCACCATGGTGGGCACACGGTGCACACATGGAAAGATATACAGAGTTAGGTGCCACAGCCACGTGAACAGACCAAGCAACATTGTGACCAGTGGCACCAGACCTAATACAGCAAATATTTAGATCAAACTTATTTCCAACCTGCTCTGGGCAGATCTGTTGTCATCCCAACCCTTCATGACCCACACTGGACACCAAATACAGCTGCTATGGTTTAGGAATGGTACTCCTGAATTGAGTGTTTCCACTGAAACTACTCCAACACATGCACTGCTTGCTCCTTTTTCCCTGTCTCAACTCCATTCCCTGCATGGCACTGAGAGGAGAATTGGAAACACAGAAGGCAAAGATCATGGGTTAAGATAAGAACAATTTACTTGAAATGGCAATGAGATAAGAAAATAAAAGGTAACCAACAGTATTAACAGCAAAGTGTATAAGGGAGATGAGTGATTCCCATGGGAATTCTCACCATTGCACAGGACAATACTTGACTGCCACCACACTACCCTGACCTGGAAAGGATCCTTTCCCCATTCCCAGAAAATGGCATGAGGTGGTATAAAAGAACTTGTGGGCTCTGGCCATGACCCCTCCTGGCTACTGCAAAAATTAACCCTGTCCAGGCCAGAGCCAGGACACAGACATATCAAATAATAAATCATCCTTTCTGAAGCGCTGAGTTAACTTTTCCAGTGCAACTTCAATCCACAAATTATTTTATCTGCCATGCATGTTGTTGCTTTGCTGCCACAACTACGGCGGCCTGGTTTTTGGACAGACGGCACGGCTACCACAAGCTCTGTGTGGCGCTCGGGCTAATAACATACAGACACCAGTTTGGTGGATAGTTAAAAGCGTTTATTATCTAAAGCATGCAGTTTAAATACTATCTGGTTCTTCCCTACGTCAGAGGGGTCTTACTACACTTCCTGTGTTAGTGGGGAGAATGGAAAAGTACTGGTATGTCTGTTAGAGGGGGGCTTGTGTCCTTGGAGTAAAGCTTATCTCGGGGGTTGGAATGTTCTGTGGCCTTCCCGTAACAACCCGATATCTTCCAAGCGCCTGTCTCTTTTCCATCCACACATGCACATATATCTAGAGGTTTTTTTCATTACACAGTGCATCATTTTCTCTCTATAAATATGTTGCAGATGTCCTTTCTTGCAAAAAAAAGAAGGGGACAAGATGAAAAAGTCTATTATCATTGTTCTCTGAGTGATGTTCAAGGAAAATAAAGGGTAAGAATCGAAGGCCATTCTTTCTTTTGTTTATCCAATTTTGTGCATAAGAATGGGATTTTAAGAGCCATACTAGATGTTCACTGTTAACATTATAAAGGAATTTTTTTTTCTTTTATTCATGAGTATTTCTGTGACATGCCAGGGATTCTTTTTTTATATCAGTTGAGTGAGTTGTGCTGGCCCACTTACAGATTGTATGAGAGTATGAGTATCATAGTGCTTTTTCAACATCACTGTTTAATCTACCCTTCCTACCTGCATACTCTGATAAGATTCTTTCTTTTTTTAAGGCAGAAAGCCAATTTTAGACACTTTTGTTTCTAGGCAATTGTTCCTGACCCCATGCCACAGTTTTGGTTGTGCCAACACTCCTGCACATGGAGTTGCCTGGGTTAGGAAAAAAGCTTTCAGGATTTTTCAGTTTGTTATTTAACTTGAAAACTTTAACTGAGTGCATCTACAGCATATTTCCATAAATGCTTTGAATTGCCACAACTCAGGTGACAATAAACTTCATCACAAGGACAGGAAACACTGGTAAGGGTGAAGAGTGATGTATGAAAATCAGGAGAGTATCTTGTGAGATAGTTTGTGATTGATAGGATACTTTTAAAAAAGTTAAAGCATTTTTGAAGTTATTAACATTTAAAACTTTATTACAAAAGTCAGGAAAAAGTTTTAGTCATGGCTCCTCCTTTTCAGCACCACATCTTTTGGACATATTCTTAATAATTTTATTCCTTGTATTTTGGTGTGCAGAAGTGGAACATCCATTCAGGTTCACTTCTTCCCTCTATCCATTTTTAAAAATCATTTAATAATGTTTGTTATCTGGGAAAGTTTGTTGTTCTACTCTTAATGGCCTGGGTCATCATTTCCATTGCATTGTTTGATCTTTCTACACATTGTGAATTTGGTAGCAGTAATGCTGGTAATAACAAAACCCCAGCAGATAAGAAATATCTGAGAATTTAATAGTCCCATCACCAAAACCTTTTTCATATGAATAACAAGTGCCTGAAACAGCTCTCTTAAATTAAATTAAATTAACTCATATTCAAATTCTCCAAGACTTCCATATTTGTGGATTCAGCCTAATGATTTTGTGATTCTATAACTATGTTCCTTATACTAAAAAGGAGAACTCTCCCTTCTCTTGATTGTTAAGGGATATTTTGGCTGTACCTTGTAGTCTAGCTTCTAGCTTTTAAAATGGTATTATGTATTGTCTATACATACTTCATACCGTGGAAGTCAAACCTATAACAAACATAAGTAGACTTTATATTTTAATTAATCAAATACGTCTGACTTGTTCCTCGTTAGCTTTTTAAGTGAAGAAGCAGTCCGAGCTTCAAGTTTGTCTCCATAGCAGCCAATGAAGGCATTTCTGTGAGATCCCCGTGCCCAGTCCTCAGTGCAGCCAGCAGCTCTGTCATACAGTCTGTTACGTACCCTGCTCAAGTTTCAGCAGAAGCAGGCATTTTCAGGCCATAAGACCTCTATTAAAATTCAGATGATTATAAATATCTTCCTAATTTCCAGACCAGGTATCAAAACTCTGCTTTAATAATTGTGGCATCTCTTCAGTTTACAAAATCTCTGTTAAAATGTTTTTACTTTTCCACTCCAAAATTATCAAAGAGGTGGAAAAATCAGATCTTACAGAGTGACTTTGCTCATACACTTAAAGGGATGGTCAATTTTAATAATAAGATTTATTTGCACTTGGAAATGAATTTTATTTCTTATAGGCTAGTTTTATAACCAAGGTAAAAAGGGGTTCTAACTTGCTACATCTTTATAGTCTGATAGGTTAATTTGGTAGGGAGCTAGGACATATATTACCTGCTCTAAAAATCCACAGAAAAGATCCAAAAGAAATTAGAGTCCGTCCCACTTTGTATTAGCTATTTTTGTAAAAATTATATAAAAAATTAAAATCCATTTTCTGAAGGAAAAATCTGAATTTCCTTTACAAAACCTGAATTTCATATAACTTAAATGCCTTTGAGAATCAGGGATCAAATTTTAAAGGTCAAAGCCACAACAGTGCCTAAATGTATTTTAGAATTTGGATTCAGGTGCTTCAAATACTTTGCCTGGTAATGCCATGATGGATGATAGCACTGCAGGATTTGTGTCATGTTGTTCAATATTCCTCCCCCACACAGACATGTAGCACCATCTAAGCATTTATATATATCAAAACATTTGTTTTTAAACATGAACTAATATAATAGTTTATATATAATTTATATATTATAATAGTCTATAATTTAGAAATTTAGTAATTTAGATTATTTGGAATGTCCTTAAAAAATATTGTATAAATGTACGTAAAACTCTTCTTAGCTGTTTACAAAATTCTGTCACCATGAAAAAACCACTTTTGTTCATTTTGGAATATGTTTATCAGTGTCAATTACTGTTGTAATAACAGTAAATTATTTTACTTCACTGCTGCAAAGTGACCATATAGATACTAAAATAAAATACCAATATCACACCCTTCTGATAAGAGTTTTTCATACTGCTGTAACTACAAACAATTAAACTAGTTTGTTTTCTTACCTTTTCTTTGTAGAAAAACCTTACATGCATTAATTTCATTTTTAAACTAAGTTTTCTAAATCCCCTGTTTGGATTCATGAGGTATACAGCTGAGTTGATTAACTTGCTAAATGCATATAATCTTAACTATAGAAAAAATCATGAAAATTTACCACAGTGTTTGGATACTTATTTGCAGAGGTGTATTCAAATAAGATTCAATAATGTCACTGAGGTAAAAGAAGTGCAGTTGTTAACAGTAAAGGCAAGGACAAACATCAGATATTCAACATGCAGAGAAACAAAATGTTGAGTGTCTTTGATAGATGATGACTAAGAATGGGCACAGTAATGGTGTACAAAACAATGAAGGACACAAAGATTCACAACTTCTGTTCAACCCGTTTTTCAACTTAAGCTGAAGGACTCATGACATATGATTAGAATTTTAAGGTAAGAAAAATATCTTATATCTTAACTAAAAAACCTTCTAAAGGTTTGTATAGAGGTTAAACAGGCTCTATACTGGGGCTTAACACAGATCATGAACTTCATGGCAACCAAAAATTGCCAGCTCCTTTGTGGATAATGAGACAACCTATTTTTTATATTTAACAGTAGGATAGGTTTGGGACTACTCTGCAAAAACAAACTGATTCATAGAAGGCTAAGAGCTATCAGCAATTGACTAACTCACTGGATAAAGTATAGATTGGCAAATCTTTTTGTATCATGGTATTATCTAAGAGTGATATATTAATAAACAGCCTGCTTAACCATCCATCTATAGCTTGCTCCACATTAATTTCCCTGTGTAAACAAATCTTGGAAATCATACAGAGAAAAAATCTACAAAGACAATATAAATATTGTATAGTGTGGGATTTACATTTATCATCTGTTGGTGATTATATCCTCTATGAATATGTACTTGGCAGATGATAAGCTTGGTACAGTTTGGTGGTATTTATGTTCCTCAAGCTGGCCTTGTCCGAGAAGCATAAATGTTGATTGGCTACTGCTGTTTTGCTGATGTTACTGTCCTCTACACAATTGCTCTGTCTCCTTCAATTCTTCTCAAGGCATGTCATTACTCTGTATTTGCTCATCATGGATTTTCTGGAATTGTGAAAGTGTAGCTTTGCTTCTGTTCTACTAGTGCTAAATCCCACCTTTTCAAGGATGTATTGTAAGTTTCTCTAAAACCTGTTATGCACAAATACGTTTTCATTCTAATTGCAAGATGGGCTTACATTTCTGATCAGCCAAATGAATGGAATAGAGGAAATTTCCTAATATTACTTGCAAGGGTGAAGAACAACAATGCATTTAGCAATTTCTGTTGATTAAAAGTTTGCTGGGTGGTCCCTTTAAATATATGTTGACTTTGCTTTCCAATTTACTAGAAAGAGGAAGCTTATGCTGTCAGGGAGACAATGTTATGGGGGTGGAAAACAGGCACTATCCAGTCAGTGAAGTTGGAGGTGGGAGGAACAGCTGCTTCTTAAGCAATGACGCATAAGCAATATTAGTCCCATTGGTTTACTTATATTGTAAACTTAAACAACAAACATCTGTTTTCCATGTTTTCTTCCTAAAGGCAGGCCCTGGCATTTACAGCATAACCAAACCTTCTCATATATTTTCATGATAAAATAGTTTGAAGCAGTCAATGGTAGGAATGTTATTAGTATTAAAAGAACTCTCAAGCTCCAAAACTACAACCACCATTACCAAAATCAAAAATCACACAGAAACTGCAACCAAAGATCCACAAGAAAAATACAGTTTTGTTTCAGTTGTTAACATAATTTTCTGTATTATATGCCACAAAGTGCAGTGGTAAAATATGGGGGGAAAGGCAGATAAGGATTTTGGGGTTTTTTCCTCCTTTTCTGCTGTCTTCACGAATGTTTGCAAAGAGCATACCTGTGATATATGAGATACACTTAACTTGTAGATAAATTCTGTTTCCTATACAAAAATTATTGATGAATCACTGTTCACATCTCAGGCATGATTTTATATCTTGTTGTGTTTTCCTTTCTCTCTTTTGTGCATCTACAAAATTAATGAATTTTTAGGTCATGTATGCTTGGGGTATACTGCTCTGCTGAAGGGAGTCCGCATAAGTCCATATGCTATATGGTAGGTCAGAGTGAATAGCAGAAGAAGGGAAAAATCCTACAGGGCAAAAACTTGTTTTATAGTGAAATTCAGTGTCCTGAGAAATTGTGTTTGATTCTACATATAAAGTGACAGGTCCCTAGAAATTCCTAATATAAAGCAGGTGGGAAGGGAAGTGGGTAAGGTAAGCAGGTTGGAAAGTCTTCTAAATACAGATCTGTGTTTGTCTTTCAGAAAAATGTACCTAAAATCACAGATTCATTTATGCTCACTGGAATTTATCTATGGTGTAGGAAATAATTTTTGAAGGATGATTTCAAATGCAGAAATGTATACAGAGATAACTACTTCAGGATGCTGTAAATGGCATTATATTCATTTATGTCAAGGTGTGATATGAATTAAAGGAGGAATTCAGATGTAAAATACATTATAATAATTAATGAAAAAATTTAAACTTTTATTTATACATCGTATACATGGTACATATGTGATTAGCTGTATCTGTGAAATTTTATAAATCTCTAGGATGTGGAGATTCACAATTAACTATATGACCTGACCCCAACACTGATAATCGATTAACAACACACTTAGAAGACATTTCATTATTTTAAGTGTCAAATTAGCATATGATAATTTTCAAAAATATATTAAAATATTTGGAAAATAACTGATTTCATACTGTCAAAAATATTTTCAAGTGCATTATATTCCAGAAAAGCTCTAATCAGAAAAATACAAAAACACATTTTAAATATTTTTTCCATATGTTCAAAAATAATAACTGCACGTTTTGTTAAAAAAATGTGCCTCAATTTAATTTAAAAGGAATAAAAAATATTTGGCATCTAGGAAAAAAATTTCAAAGGAAGTATTTGCGTGACAAAAAAATACTTGTTTTCCAAGAAGGCTGTGCTGTCTTGTATGCAAAAATGGGTAATTCCAGCTACTTTCCGTTTACCTAGAAATTATTTTCACAAACCTACAGTAGATTTTGCTTATAAACTCCTCTTTTGACAGTATACTACAAAATACCTTTACTTATTTGCTGCTTCCATGACACAAATCAAATACCATACCAGAGAAACTGGCAAATCATGCCTCAGACCTTCAAGCTGTTCCCAGTGCCCCTTACTCACCCTTATCCTTTTTGTTTTTGGGAGGCTTTGTTCCCAACTATAGAGTCAGTTAATGGAATGTGCATCCCATCTTAGCCAGTGCAGGCCAAACTAACAATTTAGCTTGATTGACTCATTAAGGTAGATATTAAGCTAAGGTTCTGAATTATGAGTTGAAGCTGCAGAAGAATAGCAGACGATTTCTTTAGGTTACAAGGGAGGGAAATAAACTGAAAAAGAACAGAGGTGTGGCAAAAGCAAATTCCCATAACAGAATTTATGAGTTCTTTTCTCAGTTTCTTGTCTGTCAGATAGGAAGTCTCAAGCATAAGGATACTTGTGAACTTGAATGAATTTCTCCAGTCTTTCTTCTCAGTGATGAAATCTGTGATGGAAGGCTATCTTTCAAATTGTAGCATCATTCTTGTGGTTTCATTTTAATTTGTATTTCATTTGAAAAGTGGCCATCAAAATTAAATGCATTTTAGTAATCCACTAAGCCCACAAGATGCCCCATCATTGATCCAAATCAGTTGTCTACATAGTAAGAATGTCAAAATGAAATTAAATATCTTAGCAAAACATCACTTTGTGGGTAATGATAACCCCAGAAGTGTTAGATAAACAGATCCATGCCTTGAAAAGACATCTATCTGCATGCATTCTGTGAATAAGGTGTATAGTTGTGGTTCCTGCAGTCATCCTTTTGCATCTAGCTGTGTTAAAATGCAAGTTTGTTAAACAGCCATGGAAGCTTTTGGTTTTAAAATGGCCCAATGAGATAAATGTTGACATGAAGTCACCTGATTGCACTGGAAAAACTCCAATTAACACAGTGGCTTACAATCTGTCAGCATCCTCTGTTCTATATTGATTTTTCCCATACATATTCTTCAATGCTAAATGTTTAAAATTGCAAAATTTTATGTGCACAACAAACTAATCTGCTCAAAACTTATATATAGTTTGGTTGATGACATTTAATTCAATAAAATTGGAAATGATTTGCAACATGTCTGTTTTTTGTATTTCAGTCTGCTTTTTTTTCTGTTCCATAGTATCTGTTTCTATGCTTTCTTTGGGCCTGATTCAAACATGTTGTTTTTAATATTGCAATATTTTCCTGGAGCTAGACATTTTGTCAGAGCTAAGGGTATAAATGGGAAATAAAAATTTCTGAATTGAGGTATATCCTATTTGTGTTTTCGGTCCTGTTACATGTGAATTATCTAAACTGCAAGTGAGGGCCCAGAAGCACTGTCAAGCACTGGATCCCTGATCACTCACTCAAGTCCTTGGTTTTCTGTGGATCATTCAAGAGGTGGAATTGGAGTGCTCCCAAAAAGCAGGATGAATCAAATCAGTGCATCAAATTTAGCTTCCTCTACCTACACAGTCTTTAAAAAAAACAATCTCAGAGTGTTTAGTACCCTCAAAAAATGCCCTCTCCCCCTTAGTCCTTTCTGTCACCTCAGTTTTGTGCTATATAATCAGTCTCTCTGGAAGGCTGCCATGGAGCCATTGCGTTATCACAGAAAGTTTGAAATTGTAGAATATGCAATAATAATAACAATAACAACAACAATAATAATAATAATAATAATAATGCATTAGGGCAACAGGACACCGCTTGGGGACCAGAGGATGGTGAAATCCAAAGCCAATCTACCTGAATGTGGGCAATCTACCACAAAAGAGAATACATGGTGCAGATACTTGCCCATCCACTCAACTTGCTGTTGGATTTGTTGAGGTATTTGCAATTGGTACTGTTGAGAATATAAGAAAAAAAACCATTCAAGGTTGATCTTCTGCTCTACCTAAACAATTTTTCATGGGAGGAAGTAATTTAAATCAGAAATTTTGTTCTGCTCTCATTCCTAGTTAAGAAAAATTTTTTAGGAAACAATTTTTTTCGGGAAAAATAAAATCCTGTCCTAAGCTCTTAGGAAGAAAAAGAAGTTTTTTAGTTTTCTGTAATGAAAGGTGTGGTAGGGGCCACTTGTGTCATCTTTGTGCCAGGCCAGTGAAATGGCACATAGTTGCCATTGTTGCATTAAGATAGCATGAAGGTTTTCCTTTTCAGGACTTTAGATTCGTATGTGATGCGTAATTTCTGGTGACGTTAACTTAAGAAAAATGTGTAATTGCAGATTTTAGGGAGAAAGAGAGTTTGGTGGTTTGTCTAGATTTTCTTTCTTTGCTTCAACATGAGAATCAAATTGGTAAAGAACAGAGGATTGGCTGTAAAATATAAAATCTCTTGGCATAGAATGGAGACGATTTCTTTCAAGTAACTTGAATGCATGGATAAGAGTAATTTTGAACTCTTGCTTGGATCACTGAGGCTATATGTTGGACATGTTGGAACGTCGCTGTCTTCATGTCTGTGCCCAAATTGAACTATCACTTCCAACTATTCTAACTCTTGTGAATAGTGCATCTTCCCATCTAACTCAAAATATGTGGAAGGGACTTCATCATTTCGCATAGCTGCCCTGCTGTGGCTCTTAAAATACAAAAGTTATTAATAGATACATGCCAGTCAATATCTAAACACTGGGAGAAGATAATGAAAAATATGAAAATAAACAGTAAGGTGACATCAGCAGGGATTTGGACTACTGTGTGTGAATAATATTTGAAGAGCAATGCTAAAAAAGAGTAAAATTTGGGGAACTCAGTGGTATATCTGTAAAACTCAGTTTCCTTGGATGTTAGCCTCTCCTTGGTCTTCAGGTTTTAAGAACTCTTCAATTTGCAAGTTTTACAGTAGAAAAACAAACAAGTAAACAATAAATAACTAAACATATGAGCTCTCCAGAAGATCACACACAACATTTTAGTGTGGCAACTACTGCAATCCTACCTAAGTTTTTTCTATTAAAACTCAAATAAATCTTATTTCCTTACAAAATAAACTCACACGTGGTAAACTGTAATCCTTGCTCTAAATCAAACAATTACAGAAAAACAATTACAGAAGGGGCACTGACAGGTCGTGTGCTTCACCCCTTTGTGCTGAGGCATGGTATGCCCTGTTGCTCCTCAAGCTCTATTTGAACAGTTGTTATTTAAATGTACTTAAAATCTTGCTTTTTTTCCTACTGAGGATTTTCTACTGGGCCTCATGAACCACAGAATTTTTTCATTGTTTTACCCTAGGATAATGCATGCATTTCCAAGCAGACGACTCAACCACCTTCATTATATAATGCCAAACAATCAGACAATACAAGTTAAGCTGTTGTCAAATCGCATTTACAATTGATATCTGTGAGACATTGGAAGTTGCTACATATATCTTCAGTGCATGTGGGAGTCATGGCATTAAAAATGACATAAAACTTATTATGCAGACAGAAAATAAACATTTTTCTTCCCTTAAAGAATTTGAGATTGATGGATAATTACTTTGCTTGCCAAGGAGAGACTTCCAATAATCAGTATAAATCATAAGGTCATTAAACTGGTAGGGCAATGAGAAATAAATCAATGCCCTGAAGATGACTTGTAATTGCTTGTTGCAGGATACATGGCTGAGTGATATTTTGTAAAGACCATACTGTGCATCTGTTTAATTGTGTTGGATGTGTTTGTGAGTCTATAACAGAGCTAGCTGAATAAGTCAAAGACCACCCACATATGAACCAAATGACTTACGTGTCTGGGACACTCAGGAAAATCTGTACTTACTGCTCCAACTCACCTTTAGCAGGAAACTGGGCTGCCCTATAAAAGGATAGAAAAAGGAACAAAAGTTTCATGCAATTCATTTTGTGTAATACTAAATCAAATGATATGGAGACAAAAATGAAATGCAGTCATAGGAACAGTGATACTATTTTGGAATATTCTGCATGTAAATACTTCATAATTGGATTCAAATGACCAGAGAGTGACACTTCTCCCACAAGCAGCCAGGTCTTTTTTGAACCATATCTAATAAATAGCTTGAAATCAAAATTGCAAGAACTTTGTAGTCCATGACCTTTTAGTACTGTGGGTATATAAATAATATATTCATCAAAATCAACCTAATTAAGATGCACATCTGAAGAAAGCCAGTAAATAACTATTCTAAAATTGAAGTAAATTGTGGTACAGGATTATCAGAGGGCTTCACATTCTAGAGAATTGCCTTGAGTCTCTTCCGCAACCTGGGCAAAATAAATATGCATATTTAAAATATAATTCTGATGTGGTTTTCCCTATGGATTCTGGACTTTCAGTTAATATTTATATCAGTCAGGATTAACTCCACTCAAAGATCATTCCAGATTTCTGTCAGTGCCATTTTGCTTAACATGCCAGTTATCAGTGAAGTAAAATGTTCTATTAAATGTTGTTGCTCAATCAACATGCTTAGTTCCAAGCAAATGTATTTCTTTAGTATGGATGACAGTGATAAAGTACTTGTATGACATTAGGGCTTAATCAGTGTCTAATTCCTATTGATTTCTGAGCAGTACAAATATGGAAGTCATGTACCTTACCTCCCAGATGTCTTAAGATTACAAATGAGAGTAAAAGGCTTGTTATAATGCAAACAAATGAGAGAAAAAAAAATAGATTTTTTTCATTATGTATTGTAGCTGAGGTTTTGGATTTTGTCTGTTTGTTTGTTTATTTTTTTTGCCTGGGAGGTAACATACAAGAAAGTGGAGATGGTAGGGATGGCCAGATTAGCTGTTGTGAAAGTCTTGGATAGGTATAAGAAGGGAGGACTACATATTTAACCAGTAAGTTACTGAGAAGTGTAAAGGAAGTCTGAAATGATTATTTAATCTGAATCCTACCATTTTATTGTTTGTTAACTGTGAATACGCAGACACAAAAGTGTTAGAGACTTTTCAGAGAACATATTGAAGCAGTTCACTATCTGCATATTTCCATGGGTGCTATCCAAGCATGAATTTCAAAGAGCAATGAATATGATAGCATTGAAAATTTTAAACACTGTTCATTAAAAATTTGTATATTGCCCCAGTCTTCACATGAGCCAATGCAAAAACTGCATCAGAACTCCAAAGCATCTCCAAATTGAGATTCATCATTCTGAAGGAAGTTGATCTTTCTAAAAACAAATTAGATTACTAAAGTAGATATTTTATATGACACATTTGTCTAATGGTTTGATCTAGTTTTAAATTTAATTTATGATTATATTTAATGTTAAGGCTTTTATGTCAAACAAGTAAGAAAATAGCAAAATTGTTCTGAGTCTGTTAAATTGCAAATAAATCTATTTATCTGCTTTCTAATGGAGTACTCAACTATCTTGAGGACTTCATGGCTAATTCTATTTTCCTGAATTTTGTTCAGTTAGCCTTTGGAAAAAAAATCCAAATGTTTTGAATTATGTGATAACATAAGAAATTAGGAAATACAGTGTAGTTTCAAACATGATCAGTTTTATTATGGATACTTCACTCCAGAAGTCACAGACTTTGAGGAAAATTAATTTGACGAACATAATAGAATGATATTATTTTTATCTCTGTATTATATTCTACTTTCAACTCATTTTGCCTCAAATCTTTTCTGTATCCTGAATATTTCTTTTTCTTCCTGGTATATTTAAGCAATTGTCCTTTTCTGTTATCCATGAGCAAGAATGAGAGAAGTAGTCCATGATATTCTAAAAGGTGAAGTTGCTATGTTTCTGCAGTGGTTTCTCAGAGAAGATGTTGGGCCAGACTTTCAGGTGCAACAGTTCAGTGCTGTTTAGTCAAATCTGGTTCTTTTAACATAAGCAAACAAAATATGCAGCCAGGAAGACAGTACACAGGCAAGTTGAACAGAATGGGTCTACTGAGTCATATGACTTTGAACTTCCTTGAATGCCTAAAAATAAATACATAGAAAAAAGAGGTTTAAAAATAGCAAGGCTTCATCTGGCCAAAGTAGAGCCATAGTATCTCCTGTGCTGTTCTGTTGCCACATCTCCCTATGGAGAAGGGATAAAGAAGCCTTGGAAGACTTTTCCAAATAATGTTCTTGAGTAGCTTTCTTGGACTTGAGCTCTTTCAAATAAGTTTACATCATACCTGTACTGAGGAGAATATTCTTTTTTCAGCCTCAGCAGTGGACATTTTCATTTCCACCTGCTCTGTCTGAATACATAAGAGGAAGACCAGAGGGCACTGAGGTGCCACAGATTGGCAGTTGTACCCAATCTTCATGGCTGTATGGTCAATGCAGCACATGCTAGATAAAGAGGACCTGCTCCCCCTGTTAGGCATCTGAACCTGGATGATTATGTGTGAAGAGTACAGAAGAGTAGGTAACACTTTCAAGTCCCTATGGCTAAATATGTTTGATAACAAATCAGATATATAGAAGGAAAGCAGACTAAAATTTCTGTTTTCTGCAGTTCCATGATAGCCCTATGCCATTGTTTTTTTCAATTTCCACTTCAGCAATGACCTGGTAAAGGAATTGCAAACATGGCAGATGAAATTTCAATATTACCTAGAGAAAAAGATTGAAAGAGGAAAGCCAAAGCCATTTCTTATTTTATTTTGGGAGTTAAAGTTGAGGATATGAGGTGTTTTCCCTTGGCCAGGGAGGCGGAGGGAAAGGAAGGGTAATGCCAGCTGCTCTGTTACTCATGAAAGCAAGATCTCACTAATTTGATGTTCTTCTCCACCTACATACAGAGAATAATCATGTCCTAAAAATATTTATATATCCATACTGATTTCAAATAGAACACATGCTTCCAAAAATGTAATACAGAGATGTATGTTCCAATAATGAAGGTTATAAAATATTTAAATACTTCCTCCGCTTCTTTCAAGAGGAAATGCCAAACAGCTAAGAGGAAGGAGATTCCAACTTCTCTTGTTTTTAATGTGAGGTTCTCATTCCCCTTTGATTTATCACTCTCTTTTCCCAGAATAAAAACCTATTACTATTTTGTGATGCATATCCTGATCCAAACTTCATACATATGCATTGCCATATGTTTCACACTTCATATGCTTTCCTTAGTTTCATTTCAGGTTCAACATCAACACTCTTTACCCATCATGCTTATATACACATATTTTGTTCATTTCACACATCCTCCTGTGTTTGCAGAGTGGAATAGAGGAAGAAGTTGAATTGACTATGTATCTTCTGGGGAAGAAGAGACTCCAGCTCATATATAGGCCCTTCTATGTCATTTTTACTCACCACTTACTTGAAAAGCATAGCATAGGATATTTACTGACTGTATAAATTCAATCTAAACTCTATTGCTTGTACAGGAGTAGAATTTCAGTGAAATTAAGACTTTTTTTTTTTTTTTTTTGTAAAACCTCAAGATAAGAAATTGCAGGCAGCTTTGGATATTTCTAGGCAGCATCACATAACTGAATTTTAGACTCACTGTCACCCAGTGGAATACCTTGTGTGCTTTAATGCTCATGTTATCTTGGGACAGATAAGGATCTCTGAGTAGGGATTCTCAGGTCCATCTTCCTGGCACAACTTAGAGTGATGATGCAACTTGCTGCATGTAGGCCACAGGGAGAGCCCTGCTTTAGCTCTGGATGCTCAAGGCAATGGACTTGGACATATATTTAAGACTCCAAATAGTATATCATGACTTCCCAGACAATGTAGCCCCAGCAACATAAAAGGAATCTTGTTTCCTGATGAGTGAATGGCAAAGAAGATAGTACATAAAGGAAATGCTTAAGGTGGTGATGTGTGGGAAAGGCATGCTGTGATTTACACGCCAGGTAGGCAAGGAGGCAATTTTTGTTGGTTTGTTTTTCTTTTTTTTTTTGTCCAGTGGGATTGAGATAGTATAACAGCCTTTTTCCTGAACTCTGTTTTCTTTGAATGACTTAGCTGTATAATTACAGCAGGTTAATGTACTTGAAACAGGTGCTGCAAATAGCAATTCTTATAATGTTTAAATTTTAGAGTCTGCATTTAGAATGGATAAGAGGATCAGCAACTGAAGTTGTAAATCTCAACAATTCCAGATTTATAATAGCTTTAGGAATTCCACCAATATCTTTAGGATCTTACCTGGCAATACCATATGCATTTATGGACAACAGTCCTTTTGATTTGTTTTCTTATTAGCAATTTATTTATGGTTATAGATGTATTAATGTTGTGGATAGAATGTGTGGCTAGCAGGACTACGAGAGTGACTGTCCTCCTGTATGTGGCACTGGAGACGCCTCACCTCCAGTCTTCAAAAGAGCTGGAGCAAGTCCAGAGAAGGGCAACAGAGCTGGGAAAGGGGCAGAGGGTAAGACCTATGAGGAGCAGCTGAGGGAGTTGGGGTTGTTTAACTTGGAGAAGAGGAGGCTTGGGGTTGACTTTGACGTTCTCTCCTACTACCTGAGAGGAGGCTGCAGCATGATGGGATTTGACCTCTCCTCCCAGACAACCAGTGACAGGGCAAGAGGACATAGTCTCAAGCTGCACCAGGAGAGGTTCAGGCTGGACATTATGAGGAATTTCTTCACAGAAGGACTTGTTAAACATTGGAATGGGCTGCCCAGGATGGTAATGGAGCCACCAGCCCTGGATGTGGCATTTAATGCCATGGTCTAGTTGACATGGCAGTGGTCAGTCAAAATTTGGACTGGATGATCTCAGAGGTCTTTTCTACCCTAATTGGTTCTATGATTTGGTGATTCTGTTATACATGGGCAAACTGACTTTTGGACCTATTTAGGTACTGAAAAACAAATTTGCATTTTTTTAATATCCATTAATTATTAATCTAATAATTTTGGATGACTCATAATGAAGTCAATGTTTGTCAATATGGGGTGGCTAAACAAAAATTTACTTGGGTACTAATTCTGTTCTGCTAGTACCTGAGAAAAAGCAGACCTGTTAGTTTGAGGGGCATACACAATTTAGATATATTTATTTGCATCTTTACTGGCTCTATTCAAATATACTTCATTTTTGACTCTGTTTTGCAGTACTATTTCAGCAAGTATTTCAGAAAATGAGATAAACTATAAAACGTAAAATAATTCAATGATTTGAGTGCTCACCTGCAAAGTGCCACACCTGAGTTCATCTCCCTTCTCCAAATCATGTTATGTACAATCAGAATTTGGGGAAGGAAATAAGAATAAAGTGCTATGTTGGCTATGGGTACAGCTGCCTCAGAAGGATTCTATTCCTATGTCACTATCTTGAGCACTCAGGGCAACAAATCTCAGGATATACAGGTGTGAGGTATTGCTTTAGAATGCTGCAATACCAACCTTTGTCAAGGGATGCACCTCACTTGATCTTTACCCTTTCAGAACCCCAAATATCAGAGGATACAACCATTCATTTGATATTTATACAGATAAGAATACAGCTTTATTCCCATTTGACATTTAAATACAGTTACATTATGGTTTTTCAGATAAATGTCAAACGAAAGGTTTCCAAATTTGACATTTTTTAATAGTATGCCTAAAAATGTTGCAATCAAATGAAGGACTCTGATTCATGTGGCACTTAGCATGGTCTGCCTGTCTGCTACACACAACTTGAAGGCTAATTCCAGCTAAACAGAGATCAGTATGGTAGCCTTTAACCGAAAAGGAGAACAAGAGAGCTCTCTGTGGAATTAATCATTCTGAAGCAAAAATCCCCCTAATTTTCAGATAATAAAAAGTCTAAGTCTTGCTATCAAAGAGGTAAAAAGCTATTCTGTCAGTCTCCAAGATTCTCTAACTGGGTTCTTCTAGTCATGTCACACATGGATGCTTGAATATTTAATTAAGGATTTTCTTGTTTATAAATGCTTGACATTATACAGGATTTTGATTTAGCAGAATGATACTACAACATACCAAAATCATAATATATAAGCAAATTATTCTTCATAGAACACAGGACCACACTGCACCACAGCTGAACCACAATACAAATGGTTTGAGGCACGTATATACTTTCCCATGCGAGTGTGGAAACTCGCAGTCTTGATTAACTCAGACAGAAACATTCACACAGCCCGTTCCACTCAACTGAAATAAGCCACCCTCTGGTTCCCTTAGTGCTGATCTAAGTTCAGTCTCCTGACTGCTGTGGTCAGTCACTCCTTCCATTTTTCCCTGAGCTCTGTGAGCATATCACCTTCCTCCATATCCCCTGAGTTGTCTCCATTGTAGAGGTTTATTGATCAGTTGTAAACTAGTCATAGACAAGCCCAATACTTTCCTAGAACTGAAAGAATGGGTATATATAAGGAAAAAAGGATAACAGTAAATCAAAACCATAGTGACTCTTAATATAAGCAAATTAACTGCCATCTTTCATAGATTCTTAATCTATTTACCTAATAGATTTAATTCAATTTTCTCTTCCAAAAAAGTTCACTTGAGATCAAATAGAGAGCTGTTCTTGTGTTGGACAAGCAAAGCAAGACGATATGTCATTGAGATTACTTCAGAAGAAGAGGTTGTCAAAGACATATTTGATTTCTGGCAGCATTTCTTCAATACTGTTGAAATCCACTGTTGACAGTACATTGTATAAGACCTTGATAGGATGAGAGTAAATACTGACAAGTTTGTGGATTTATCAATAAGTTACTTTGCAATGTAATTTACAGTGATACAAGCCCTTTAAAAAATATTCAGTGAGATTTTATTGTCTTATATTCCTTTGCTCTCTTACAGGAGAAAGGGACCTAATGCCATATTTCTTCAGATACATACATTTTTTTTCTACACTCAAGTTTACTGCCTAATTATTAATAGAACTAAAAATTTTCTATTTTGTAGACACAGTTACTTCTGCTGTTAGTAAAAGTTTCTGGCCAGCAGGATATTACCACTGGCTTTTGACTTACATAGATCTCTAATAAGGGATCATTAATAAAAAGATACATTATTCTTATATGAACACTTTATATTTTATGTATATAATATATACATAACTATGTATATAGTCTGCAGTGAGTTTTTGCTCAAGAAAATTAGAGGGCTCTACTACATTTCAGCTTTATATAGATGTGTTTAAGAAGCACCTTTATGTTCTTAGATTTGAGGCACAGGACCATGGCATGAACTACAAGGTTCCCAAGGAAAGTGGTCCAGAAGCAAACTGCCCCTTGTTCTCCTGCTTTGGCTCTGTTCTTTTGTCAGTCTTAGGGAGGGACTGGAGTAATTTGTTTCTAGTTTAGAAGCTTATCAGTAATTGTTATTAACGTGACAACCCCTTGGAGCAAAGAGTTATGAAAGAGAACAAAGGAAAGAACCATCAGGAATGCTTCTGGAACAGACTGTGTATGCATAGTCTGAATAGGAGAGAGAGAAAGGGACTTGTAAATATGCAGATGCAGATATATTTATTTTTTGCCAATTATTTTCAGCTCAAACAGCTAGGAAGCTGTATAGAATACCCTCAAGTAAAATTTGTCTTGAACAGTAGTTTGACATGTACAATTACAATAGGGAGCAATTCAACTGTGTCTGTTTGTTCCTCTTCTCTTACTGGTAACAATGTTGTTTGTAATAATAGAAAGAAATTTTACTTATTTGTGACAAAGGAACTTCTTTTGTGGAATTTTATTTACCATTTTAGTCATAAGATTCAATTAATATTGTGAGCTCTAGACTTGTCTTTTCAATAGTAATGTGTATTCCTTGTGAGGTACTGTACTGAGTCACTACCTGATCATTGAAATCAAGTATAAAGAATTATCACAGTTTGTCATGGAGCATTTGTTCTGGGACCAGAGAAAAAGGGGTGTGGAGTTTCTAGCACTGTTCAATTCCATACCATCCATGTAATAACTGGGAGCATGGTTTTAGCAGGAGAAGGCCAACACCAGAAATGGGATAGGGGCCATTCTGCCTGGCTGCCAAAGCCAGCCAGGCATGCTCAGATAGAGTGAGCTAACCCCAAAGTGGTTGTTTTTTCCAATTCTTTGCTGTTTTCCAGATTTGAGGGAAGGAGCATCAGGCCCAAGAGTTCTCCTCACCCTATTGCCTTTAGTCTGGAGACCACTGCTATTTCTGATAATAATAATAATAATAATAATAATAATAATAATAATAATAATAATAATAATAATAGTAGTGCTGTGGTTCTAGTGATTGTAGCAAATTGTTACTCCAAATTATAATCTCTCCTTATTGTTCCTTCATTATCAGAAGGGGAGCCGGAGAAGGGAGCAGTTTGAGTGGGGTGTAATTTTCCAGCTGGGTTTTAAACTACCAGAGCATTTTATTCAACACACATACCACCCTTACCCCAGCAGCACACCCAGAGATATTTCACTGTGGTTCATACAATTATCATTAAATGCCATTAATCATATCCATGAAACAAAGCAGGGAAGAATGTCAAGAGTGAGCTAGTTTCTGTTTTCACCTAGTTCCACATGATTTTGTCTCCTGGAATTGTTCACTGACAGAAAATGGGCTGCTCACCACATCTTGTATCCCACCACAGTTGTTATCAGCCATATTCATCATAAACCAAGGCTTCAATCCTTCAAACCCTGAACACAGAAAACTGTACACAGTTGAAGCTCGCTTGGTCTCCATTTGAAGCAAGTGCTGGTCTTTAGGGTTATATGCTCACCCTCATGCCCCAGAAGAGAAAACTGAAATCAGAATCAGACTGTTAGTTTGGGAAATAAGAATATACTTTGAAAGAAAACCCTTATGAATTATAAAAAGGTACTTCTTTTGCTTTACATCACGAGTTTGAGGATGACTCAACATCTTGAGATAGGCAAAATTTCTATACTATCATTTGTATTTTGTTCATGAAAAGGAGTTTCAGCCATCAAGAATTTTTAATCCTTTTGGGTGATCTTTGTAGCACTGGAGACGTGAGCAAGCATAATGTTTAAAGGCAGAAAGAAAATCTCTATAGTGAGGACCCTTCAGCATTTTGATGTGTGTGCAGATGAGTAATGGCAAGGTAGACAGGAAAACAAGAAAAATGGTAGGATGTGGAATTATGAAGTTGAGTGTCTCCATATTTTCCAGCTGGTTCCTCTTGGATTTTTTTTCTTGAAGATGTGGATGATAAGGGAGGCAAACAAACCTTAAACCCCTTCTTTCATATTATTTTCACCAAACTATATGAAAATGTGTCTTACCATAAAAGACTGATTACCAGGACAGAAGTCTATCACCATACTAGTACAAAATGTTCCTAGTGTGGCCTCAGTATGCCACCGCAAAACAATAACCCAAAACCAGATATGCCAAAACTATTTTTTTTCTTATTTTTAGATGTAGAGTTCCAAACTAGATAGAAAGGTTTGTCTGAGATTTTTAAGTCATGAGAAATCTATGAAAAAGACACAATTTGAGATTGAGTTTAGATCAGATTTAGTTTATTGGACTGTTGTTTTAATTTCCAGAGCATTCATAGGACAACCCTGAGGACACAATTATAAAATTGAAACCTCACTAAAACTACTAGACCTGATTTTCTTTACAAACGGGACTTTTAAGTGTTTTACAAACAGGACTATTAAGACTAGATGAAATATGCATTACAGAACAAGGTATTTAATTATTTGTCCTTAAATGCATGGACTTTTTATTCCTGTTTAGTTATTTTGTTTCATTTTGTAATCACACACACACACACACAAAAATCATCCAAATATCCCTTGTATGTCATCAGACAAAGTATTTTCTTGAATTTTAGTTATCACCTATACCTATAAAAAGAATCCATATTAATATGGATTTGAACAAACTAGTCTTCAAAAACATATACTTTGAATGAGTTTTTAAGAGAATGAAAAAATCCACTGCAAATATCCCTTTCAAAGATCAGATGGAACACAAAGAAAAGAATGGCAATGGCCATTCTGGAATTTTACTGCTTGTCTGGACCAGGTTTGCCTTCTCACCATGAAAATGAAATTCACATCTGCTTAAGTTTTTTTAGCTGTTTATAATCCCCACTACTGAAATTAGAAACAGGTGCCAGTTAAATGAGAGGCAACATAAAAAACCCCTACACAATATGTTTTCCATATGATGAGTGAAGTGTAAAAAAAGGGAAGAAAAAGGTTATTTCAAGTCATGCAGTCAGAGAATCAAAGAATCCAAGTAAAAAAAAAAAAATCATGCATGTAAGACAAAACCTTTAACATTATTATATCTTTACACATTAAGACCTGAAAGAAGGACCATCCTTTCTCCTAAAAATTTCCAAAATGGTAGGTTGGGTAGGAGACAATCTACTTAACATGTCATTCATTTTAAGGCTATGCTGGAATAATAAAACCTTAATTTTTTTTACACTAGGAAAAAGACAGTTTTATAGCCATAATGATAAGGGAAATGGTACTGTCAAAGCAGAAATAACAAATAGAGCATTTGATATTTCTTTGCTTTCCAATGAATTCTTTACATTCGTACAGCCTGAAAGTCACAGCCTGTCTTCAAATGTCTTCAAAACTACAGGAATAATTTTGTGAAACCCCAACATATGAACTTGACGTTTTACATACTTTCAAGTATTTCATATACATCCCTTTTATATATATCTCATCTATCTAGCTATCTATCATCTATTCATCTATCTATCTATCTATCTATCTATCTATCTATCTATCTATCTCTTTTTTTTTCCAAGGTCTTCTATTCAGATGATAGAAGTCAACACTAAATTTAGGAATATAAGAGAGGTCATAATATGGAACTAAATAAATGCAGACAGATTTTAAAATATTATAAGGTGATAAAATACTATAACTTTTTTAGGTAAAATGATGTAAATCTTTAGAAAATGTAAAAATTAAAGTTTTAATTCTCTTTGACCACATAGAAATCAGAATCACATAATTTGTTAAGGCTTCCAAACTCTTAAAGTTGCCTTATTTTACAAGAAAAAGTTATGAATTTACCACATGGAAATTGCGTTTAATGGAAATAGAGACTTACTCCTAATTGCCTGTTGCAAGTGAACGCTAGAAATTGAATTTATTTTTGCGTATTGCAATCTAAATACTGTACTTCTGTATTACTTTTAACATAATTTATTTTAAAAAATTAAAAAGTATGGAAGAAGACTATTTATTTTTTCATAGTATTTTAAATAGTATTACACTATTAATATTTCTGGTTTGCGTTCAAGAATGTTAGACAGCATAATATTTGAAATAAATACTGAAGCAATTAAAATTGTTTTATCAAAGAAACTCCTAGCTCCATTAAATTAACCTAAACTTGAAAGAATATTCTGTTCTCTATAAGTGAACAGTTTTAAGTTCTCAGGAAGCTTCTAGTGATAAAAAGCTTTCATATAATACCAATGCTTTTGAAAGTAGAGTGTTGACTTTGATTTTTAGCAACCCAGGTAAATTTTGTTTTCATAATATAAGTTGAAAGAATGAGGAACATATTTTGCTTCAGGAATGTTCTATTATTTCCCTATACTGTTATAGTAGGAATAGAGAATTCCTACTATATCCTTCCTATTCTACAAGTCAAATGTTCTCGTAGAATACAGTTAGAACATCTCATGTTGGGCAAATCAAATTACTTTTTTTCCCTTGAACTTGGAAAACCTTTTTCTACTTATGGTCTCTTATTAGACTCTTGACTTTTTCACAAACATGGTCCAAACTCTACATATTCAGGTGTAGTCAAGTGCCTACAATTTTCATATGTCAGAGAACAGGAGTGGATTTTACTCATTTATTTAACAATATTACAACAGCTAGTGGTTGGGACATGCTCCTGACAGTGGGAGTCTTGGCTTTTTATCCTTGCTTTCATACTTTCTCCGAGGTCTCTACATGTAAGCAAAATGCATACACAAACCACAATACACAGTACAGTCAAAGTTAATTTCCTTCTTGATTTTCTGGTATACAATGGCCATCTTGTGATCTTTGATTCTTATGAGTTTAAGGACTTCCTGCAGCTGGTATCAGCACATAAGCAATGGGTTTAGACCTGGGCATCTAAATTCTCATTTGTATCCTAGATAGGTAAGGCCTTTAGCATATTTTCCCTAATTACCTAGATGATGTGTGTAAAGCTTGAACTTAACATGGCTGGGAGACAGGGCAGAGGAAAAAAAGTAGAAATTTATTCCAACGTCAGGGTAAGGAAGCATCGGGGCAGGGCAGACTGTACCAACATCTTATCTTATAAAACAAGAAAACCGTTGTATTGAAGCCAAAACATATGGTGCAAGGAAGAGAAGGTGCTTCTTGCAAGCCAAGTATAAAGAGGCACTGCTTCTGAATTTAATGAGCAGCAGTAGATAGGATAAGAACTAAAATGACTTTTCCTCTCATAATTTAACAAATATTTGTGATAGAACCTTCTCAGAGCAAAAGGATTTATTGGAAGAACACAGCGCTCACTGTTTTTAAGAATAATTACTTTTTTTCCTATTCTGACCATGTGCTCGATGCTATTTTGGCATAAAGGAAGGTATAGCTTGTGTTCAAGCCTGTAATTTTTGGTTAACAGAGTTGTGAATCTTGTGACAAGCAGCAGCAGTCTTCAAACTGCCCAAATGAGAGTTTCTATCACTTATTCAACATTCTTAATTATCTACACTAGGTTCTGCAAACAGTACCACAGCATATGACTGAATCTGAAGATAAGAAATCATAGGTTTATTTAAAGAATTTGGCTGCAAAACAGTGATACTATACTCTCAAATCTGCTTTCTATTACATTTTATTGTGCTTTGCCTTTCAGCATATGGATTTTGCTGACATCTTAAGGAAGACAGAATTATATTTATATTTTTAGGCATATGGTGAGGTAGCTTCATTGATGATTGGATATTTTGAAATTAAGGTGGTCTCAAAGATTTTCACAAAATAGAATGCATGTTATTTTTCTGGAATGTATAAAATTAAAAAAAGTTTTACCTGAAATACCTTAATGATCTCCACATTGAGTTTAAAATGTTCAATGTATCAATAAAAATTGAACAGTAGTTTTTTATTTTCAGTACATTGTAATTAGCATATTAAAAAAAATTATAACTTAGGTGAAATTTTGACTTCTTTAACTGCATATAGTTGTGGTGCCATTTGTGAAAGAATTTAAACTATTGAGAAGACATCTGCAAAACACGAACCTCCTAAAACTGCTGTAACACTTCACTTGCTGATGCAGAATCATGAAAGAGCAGCACACTAGAAAAATCGCATCCCTCCTGTAAAGAATCAAATGCATTTTTAAGTCATTGTGGGAAAGCCTGCAATTCAGTTTACTACTATTCACACTCAATACGGGATTGACCTTTTGTTACAGTTGTGCATTAATCTTGATCATCACATTCAATCTCTTCCTCATGCTCTCTTCTGCTACTCTATATTACTTTGGTTTTTCTTCCAAAAGAACTTTAGCAGTAAATTGTATGTTTTCACTACCTCGAATCTGATAAAATTTTAGGAATTTCCTGAGTTAAGCCCATTTGGTCACTTCTGGAGAAGACTTGGCAGCTGGGGTTGTGACAGGAGTCAGTGGAGTTCTCCATGAGTGAGGAGGGAGCAAAAAGTGCTTGGGAAGACTCTTTCCTGCAGTGTCCCTTGAGAGAATTTACACTTTTCATTTCCAGCTCTAATGAGCACAACCATGATGTGAGCGTTTGAAGAGAGAAAGCCCATCAGTGATGCAGGCAGAGCACAGGAAGGGCAAAGAGCTCAGAGACAGGGTTGGGAGAAAGTTATTGTATAATTCACCACGGAGCTTAAGACAAGCTGAAAGATATGGAGCAAAAGAAGTGAAATTTTTTAAAGTGTATACATTTGGAGAAATTCCCAGCTCCAAGACTGGCATATTAGAACAAGTTCTACATGCACAATGGGGAATAAAAGCCACAAGGTAGTGATTTCTCTGTCTTAATTTTTACTGTATTATGTGTTTTATTTTTCCTTTGGTTGAAGCTTTTTTTTAAATTTACTGCATATCTACTGAAATATGTGTGTACTATCTAATATGCTGTTTCTCTTAAAACAGTAATTTAAGATGAATCTCATTAAACCCCTTCTCCCTAAGCAGATAAACAAAGTGCTAATGTATTTTTAATGAGGTAAGGTGATTTCTTGCTGTGAAAATGGGCCTAGACCTGTAAAAACACCATTTTCTTTCTACCCAACGAGGATAACAATTTTTATCAATGCATCATTGTCCTATTTGCTGCTAAGACTGACCTAGTGAGCTACATATAAGAGCTAAGGACTCCTCTGCCAATAAAAAATTCATTATTGCCACTGCGAAATTGAATTGTTTCATTGTTTGAATTACTATAAAGCCATTATCATAAATTTCCACAGTCTCGTTTGAATTACAGATTATGGTTTTGTCATGTTTCTTCTCTTTTCTTTTCTATTTAGGTTTCCCAGCTATTGTTGCTGGTCCCACTCAAAGTGATGCCCACCAGAACATGGGGGGCATTTATTTTGGGGGGGTTTACTGTGCTCTGAATAATTTCTCATGGTTGGAACAAAATCTGACTCTTTTTTTCTGAAAACCTTCATTTTGTCATGTTGAAGAATCTTCTTAGGAAATATAGAATATCTCACTTAGCAATTTTATTTCAAAATAATAATTATATAATAATTATAATAATAATAATAATCATAATAATAGTCCTTGGTTTTGAGGCAAGCATGGAAAGGATTGAAAAAGACCATAAAGAGTGTTTCTCAAAGCACAGCATTAGTGTATTTTTAGAAAATAAACCCAGAAAGAAGACTGAAAAAATATGTGAAAAGCAACTCCTGAAATACAGAAATTTCCCCACAACTGATTAAAAAGAAAACAAACAGAGAGACAGAAAGCAAGTTATACTCTTTATCCAAACCCTTCAGAACCTCTTTGGTGTCACTTTACATAGAGCACTCTGGGTACCTTGGGAAATTTCTGTTATCTATATATTTGGTCACTTCAGATTTTATTAAAATAAGACAATGACAAAAACATGCATGATTTTGTGTATTTTTACATTATACTGAGGTATTTTAAGTTTTATTCCTTGTACTAATTAAATTACTTTCTGACATTTGTATATTATTGTTACAATGTTTCTTAACATTTTGGGTTTGACTTTTGTTTGCATTTTACATTTTGGTTGTGGTAACAGGTGTGACTGACCTGCTGCAGATTTGTTTTAAATTTTGTCTGTGGGGACTATATTTCTTTTTACATGAAATAAATTCCATGTGTTTCTTATTGTCTTCCTAATTTGTAATTTATGATAATCATTGGATTATTGCTTATACTTAAATTTAGCAAATCTCTAAAGTACAGAGCTAATTTTATTAAAGGCATTGAAGAAGCTCAAATTTATGTAAAATGTCTGCTTTTGGGTGCAACCATGATGTAAGCAGAAACTTTCGAGGAAAATGAATACTTTTACTAATAGGCATTTGAATTAATATCTAAGCAGTTAACGTATGTTGCATACAAAAAGATAGATCTGAGACAACCTTGGAAGCTATTTTCCTTTCATTTCATATTTGTAGAAAAACTGCATCCATAAAATAATTATTGACTCCAAATCGAACTTCAATGAGTTGCAAGAGTACTTTGTGAATTATTGGCACTTACTTTTTTTCCACTTGGGACTTCTTGTGGAAACATATATATTTTTAGAAATATCTGAGGCCAATTTATTACTTCATCGGTAATAACAAATACTGTTCCAAGTGTGCAGATTCTAGACAAAGACAAGGGAACTTTTTTAGAAACATTTAATTTCAATGAATGGACATTAGTTTTGAAGAAAATTGAGCACTGCCATCTTTTGTTGGAAGAGACTAATTGCAACTCTCAAGTGTCAGAATATTGGGATCAGTTTTGATTTGTGCACGCAAATTTCAGTCAGATTTGTTTATCACTATTAGGACAGATCTTGCTTCTTACTAAACATCAGAAAGAATATTTGCTGTATTTGGTGAATTTTGCTGAAAGAGAAGTCTTCAAGAATGAACATTGTTACAAACAGAAGTCAGGACCTACCATTATACTAGATAGATATCCTTCTATAAATGAAAACATTCAGGTCATAGCCATAAGAATAGGTTATGTATTTTTTATAATAAAGACAGTGCATTCGAGTTTACTGTAGCTGATGTTTCTAAGAAAGTGAAAAAAAGTACCTACCTGTAACATTTACTGCTGCTGAATCACACTTTTCTAAGAAGAGAGATCAAGTCGAGGCTGGTCAGAAGGTCTTCACTTCCTGTTGTGCAGCTCAGGGAGGAAAGAGTAAAACAAAAAATAGCAGGTAAAGAACATAAAAACACTGAAAATTTTGATCTCTGATTTTACTCATTGTGTATGGTGGTGACTTATCAGGGACTGGTCCTTTATGAGCAAAGCAGTTTTTAAGCAGTAGCTCAGTGAAATTTCAAAGTGCCTTTCAAAACTGGTAGTTCTGGTTTTTTAGAATAGCTATCAACTCTTCATTTTCATAAGTGTAAAGACATGTCAGATCCATACCTAGTATTTTTTATCTATTTTTTGGAATTTTTAATTTTTTATAATACTCCTTTAAGTTCTTTCTGTAACTTTTGTAACTGGTCAAATCAAGACTCCTAAATCTGGATTTCACTGTGAATCTTTTGCTGAAGATGAACAGTAGAAGATGAACCTATAGGCCTCTGTAGTTTGATGTCAGTACCTCAGCAGGTACTGACAGAAGAATAGAAAAATCTTGCATATTTACATAATATATTTAATGGATTTATAGTACATACACTGTACTACATCAGTTCTTCCTTCCCACAATACAGTAAATTGCCACATGGAAGTGCAAGATGGTGGAAAATGCTTGTGGGAAAGGGAAAGAAGTAAATATGTCAGAGCAGGGAAGAGCCCTCCTTAATATGAGTGCTGGGCTTAAATCATTCTTTCATGTGAATATCCCTATATATAACAATTTTTCCTGAGCTGGTACAACTGCCACCAGTTACCATAAACTGCAGTAGGAAGCATGAAACTGGAATCATCCTCTACATCTGTGGCTGTAAAAACTGCTGTATATTTTCCATTCAGATGTTACCTGAGTTTGAACATTGGACATATCTGAAATGACAGTCACTATATTCTTGCTCTATCCAAGCCCCAGATAATATAACTTAATAGGCAGTGATTATTTTTTCCCCTGACAATATCCAAATTTTTACTATAAATGTGTCACTTCTTTACAAACAAAATTTTTTCATAAACCACTATCAATACTTTAATATAAAATGAACTTTCCCTTAGTGTCTCTAAATTTACTTTCTAACTTAGAGTTCTTGACAAACATTGTTGAACCTGATTTACTTATCCTTTAAAAAAGATAGAATCAAGCCATTGTTTTGCTTTATTTATATTTACACATATAGGAAATTATCCATCATTTATAAGACAAATAATAAATACTATAAGACATTAGTCTTTTTGTCTGTCAAAGCCCTAAATTTAGTTATTCTAGTAGCTCATATGAAGGAGCTTTGGAAAATGCATTATTTACCACATGCTCACCTTGTAAAAAACTCCAAAATCTTGTAAAAAATATATATCAGAGATATAATATTTAGATAACATAGAGATTCTTATAAGACTTAGACATATTATTCTTACTTACTTCAAAATCCAAAATTCAATTTGTGGAATAAAAATCTCTCCCTTTAATTAATTTTGACAAGAAATAATTAGATTCAAAGTATTAATACATATTTAATACATTAATATGCTCAATCGATGAAATTATCATATAGTTTTTATTCTTGATTTTCCCAGCAGGCTTTGCTGATGACTGTTTCACAGTCTCAAAAAATGAACTGAAAAAGATTTCAAGTAAATGAATAAAAACTATTTATTCAAACAGCAAAATGTTAATGAGCACACCCTTATCAATCCCTATGTCTTTTGCAGACCCAACTTGTTCACAAGGTTTTACATGAAAATTATTAAGCAGTTTCATTCTATGTCCTTAGCTTTCTGGGATATATGAACACTGAATTTGGAAAGACCCGAATGGCACTTATGTAAATCTTCTTTATATAACATCTCTTATAGGTTTGGCCACGTCAATGCTTTCATCAATATTAGTACAACTGCACATCAACAGAATGCCTGAATCCTCTGATTTTTTTTTTTTTTTTATTATTAAAATAAACCTACTGGAGATAGCGTTTAATACATCCAGACTTTCCAAGCATTTTCTGCATAAAATAGGGTGGCAGTGTTGGTGGTCTTTAATCTACTAATATAAACACATTTGATTGATATAGGAAAAATATTTTTGTCCACAGTCAATTATCAACTGATAAAAAGTAAGATTGTGCACTGAATGTTCCTTTATAGAGCAGGAAGAGTTATGTCCCTCTTCTATAAAAGAATAAAAGTTCTAGGGGGAGAAAAGAAAAAAAGGGCATGGTAAGAGCAAGGACTCCTCAAAAGTAATGCACAGTTTTGGGGTTAAAATGCTAATGGTGATGCCTTTCCTGCTAAAGTGAGTGACAGTGGGCACTGCCCTATTTACATTGGTGGCTTTCAGATCACTTTTTCATGCATCAAAATTTACATTACAGCTCACAGCTCCAGTTTGTTAAGGGTTTCCATAGTAAAATCTTAGAAACTGAGGGCATGTTTGGGGCATTTTTTTTCTTTTTGTTTTAGTAGTAAAACCTCATGATTTCTGACACTGAAAATGATGAGCTCTTTATGAGCAATGCAAAATTCTCATTAGTAATAGCAGCTATTTAAAAAAGCAGTAAAATCAATCAAAAAAGAGATAGTATAAATCTTTTTTTCAACAATTATAATGCATTTCCTTTCAAGACTGGAATTTTCAAACTATTCCTCCATATCCTGCAGAATGGCAGTAAGGCAGCCACTTTCTGCTGGAAGGAAAGTTACTACATCTGAGAAGCCAAGCATATCCTGGTGTGCTTCTAGGTCATTCATGATCTTGCACTTTCCTCACTAAGTTCTGTTTCCCAAGTAATTAGGTGGTATCTACTTACATGCAGTAGACTAACCTCTGTCTCATGCATCCATGTCTCATTTCCTCATTTAATGCTCTTTTCAGTCTTGTTATTTATTTTATTTAATATTACACTTCCAGCTCTATAGCCAGATGAGTCACACTCACTGACTTTCACAACAGCACTCTCCAAGGCCTGTGAAACAATAAAGTAATTTATAAAAGCATTTCCACTGAAGTTATACACAGAGAATCTAACCTTTATTTTAGTGGCATTCAGAAAAGATTATTCATAATAAGAAATAGAAGAACATAATGTATGTTACACTATTAAAAAAAAAAAAAAGAAATTACCCTACAACGCCACAACAAAGCAGCATAATGGTATAAGACACAGAAGCTTACGATCACAAACTCTTCTTCATTCAGAAACAGAAAAAATTAAAATAGATTGAAAATTTTAGAGCATTTTCCTTCCTTGTCATAGAAAAGGGGAGATCCAGTTTGCAGAAATTTCTTCATTAAATACAGAATGACTGACTTTTTTCATTACAACAGGAGATCATTTCAAAATATTGTCTGTCTGTGTACTGTTCCCTGTTCAGCTATCATTATTCCACCTACATTTATTGCATTTTCCAATTAGAATTTGGGATAAGAAAGTAATTGCAACCTTCCTGAAAGTGAAATCGACAAAGACACAAAAGTATGTGTGTGGGATAAGAGAGGGGTTCTCTCCAACATTACTTCTAACATACACAGAAAAGGTTGCTTGCTAAGAATTAATATATGCAGAACTCAAATAAAGAAGAATCTATTTACCTGTAAAAAAGGGAGATTCCTGTACTTTTCCCATTAAGGAAAGTACCATTGTTTAGAAACATGACTTGTGAAAGTATAGTACATTCCTTTTTCTGTCATTTTAACCACAAGTTCTGGTACATTGATAATGAAATGAATGTACTGAATGAGGAGATAGAAGAATTATCATTAATATTTATGGTAAACTGCTCCATTGACTTCCATTGGATTTAACATTGGATATCCAAATATAAATACTTTTCATCTTTATTTGCATCATTGAAAATAGTCTATAAAACAGGCAAGTTTTGAGGTGCTGGCCTCTTGTAATACTTTATAAAAATCCTCTTCTGGAGACATTTATTCAAGTCTTCAGTGAAGTATATAAGTCAGAATGCAGCACTGCCAGTCTCAAGTATTGTGGTCTGGCAGGTTTAGCTCTCCCAATCTATAAAGCATAAGATGAGCTGTTCTGATTATAATTGCTTATGTGAGAATGACACAAATGCTCAACAACATTCCCATATTAAGGAAGTTATCTCTTAACTTTCTAGGAAAATAAAAATTACTTAACAGCATATGCATTCAGAATTCAGAGTCTAATGTTGAGTAGCTCACGAACTGTTAACTTTGATTTAAAATGACAAATAAAAAATGAACAGACAAGTACTGCTGAAATGGGAATATACTATTTTTGGTTTAATTTGTTTTTAAAAACAAACAAACATATATATAAAATTTTCTTTATGTGGTATAGTAGCTGGAGATGAAATTCAAGAACTAGATTCCTACACTTCTAATCTGAAGTTTAGAACACATATAAACTGAGAGTATTTTGTCAGAACAAAAAGATGACTAGTTAAGCAACACAAAACCACTAAGAATTACAAACTGGCAGTTTTGTCCATGTGAAGATCATTCCATTCACATTTATGGAATATTCATTTTCTTCAAAATTAAACTAATGTTACTTACAAATTTAAATAACAAAAATTTTCACTAGTTTAAAAAAAAGAACCCAAAGATGACAAAACATTATAAGTATCATTTTAATACCACAGAAATGCTATTAAAAATCAAGCACATTTCATGATTGCAGAGGATGATGAAGAGGAATAATAAACACATAGTTTACAGCACCTTAAAAATCTACTTATCTTATAAATTGTGCCATGAGAATTATATAATAAAGTTTCATTAATTTTTTTTTCATACCTTCATATGAAAAATCATCTCCATTCTGGAGACCATGGCATGTTACAGGCTTGTGTAAATATCACATACACATTTTTCAGTCCTCCTGTATAGAAAATGGTAAATTTCTGTAATATCCTATAAGAAAGATAATTGTCTTTGGTTGTAGACAGGCATTGTTAACAGAGTCCTTTACAACGATACATTCTGTAATTTTCCCCACAGCTGAAAACTCTTTCAAATGAGCATGAGTCAGGCAGCACTTTTGGGAATAATGTTGCAGGGTTGTAAATGTTGGTTACCGTTCCCACGGAATGCCTCATGGAGGAAGCTCATCGAGTGTCAGATGCAAACTCCAGCTTGCTGAGGTACCTGTGGAATAGTGATGTTTTCAGCTTGCTGAGGCACCTGTGCATTGTGATGTTTTTAAAGACATTGCTGTACATTGTCTTGCCAACTTTGAGGGGAAGCAGCTATTTAGATTGGCAAATAAAACATGGGTTGCAAAAACCACATACATGAAACTGATAGTGTCTCACTCAATTATTTAAAAATGGATCTGTATCCAAGGCTTATTTGCTCTTTTTGATTCAAGATAGTTTTATATTAAATATTGATTATTCAAAATCAAACACCAACAATAAACAGCTATATTTCAGGACTTGGATGATAGTTCTGCAACCTCTTTAAAGCTTAAAGACATGTACTCAGCTCTTCTACCTTCTTTGAGGAGCCTGCACTACTATAATTGTACCCTGTGTCTGTAAGTCTAACCATGTGATAGGACTCATGGTAATTTCAGCAGTTAAACTCTTATCAGAAACAGGAGAGAGCACAAGGTGACAATTAAAAAAAATTAAATAAATCTGAACTCAACATAAATAATTTACTTCTTTCTTCAAATATTATTACCCTTCAGGGAAGCTGTCTTCATATTGATGGTGCTATCACTGTTGCTTCTTTCAGTTCATGCTTCATTATTGGGGTAGATGCTGTCTCAGATTTCTGACGGTTTTGCTAATTTGTGTCAATATTGAACTTAGTTGAAAAAAGAAAAAGAAAAAATGTTGTGCAATAATATTTGCAAAATTTTCATGTTTCAAACAAGTATTAAGAATATGTCACTGTGTGACAACATCAGTATTTCATAGAGAGAAACTTGAAGATACATGCAATTCTCACAGAATGGGTGAAGATAAAGAGTTGATCTTTTTAAACAAGCATTCTAAGTAATTGTTCTTAAGGGACTTGATATAAAGCTGGGTTTTCTAAAGCTGTTATGGTTACATTTTCAAAATCTCTTGTCCTGTATATCCTTATGCTTTATGTAGTTTTACTAGTCTGAGTTTAATGAATGATACATGAAGGATTGTTAGGAAGTTGTGCTGTAGGGAAAGACTATTCTGAGTCATGACAGTGCTGAACTGTAGACTCATTAATTCGATTAAAAGTATGGCTTGTTATAGGCCACCTGGTTATGCAATTTTAAAGTAATACATAGTCTGAGGTCTCATTAATTTAGTTTTGTTTTCATGACTTTTAGATCTAAACTCTTGCATTATTACATCATTTGCATCATTACATGTGCCACTGGTCATGCATGTGTAACACCTACATTTTGCAATCTTTCTAATGCCTACGAGGAATATAATACAGTTTTCAGCTCTTTGGCAGGGTTTGGAATTATGAATCATTCAATACATGCATATATTACATAGCTTTAGTGCTGGGCCCATCTCTGCAGTTTGAAAAATAATTATCTACTCCAAAAGTACTGCTAATAAAGAAGATTATAACAGAATTTAAATCATAATTTGAAACAAACTTATTTTCTCTTTTTCAAAAAGTAAATTCAAAGAGGATGCAGGTAAAAAACCAATCTACTGAAAAATTAGTTCCAGAACTGCTTTCCTTAATGTACTTCTTTCCCTGGTGGAAAAAGTTATTAAGGTCACAATGATAAAATTATTCTTTCTATGAATTACTCAGTATTACAAATGACAAGGCAATCAGCAATAAATAAAATATTATTCTGAATCACCTCAATAGATGCCAAGTCAGTAGGTAGCAAATAGGCTATTACAGCTAAAAAAATCCCAAAAAACATTAACACTGCAAAGCTAACTCAGTCAAAAGTTTCAATTTATTTTATTCTTGTATGAACTATTAACACCATTTTTGGAAGGAATATGCAATGATTTGAGTCATATCCAATCTACTCTCTCTAGTGACTGAAGAAAGTTAACCTGTGTCATCAAAGATGCAGAAAACACCCTGGAATATAAGTCTATGTGGAGAGAAATGTAATGAAAAATTTCCTTCAAGACCTAAGATTTCTTATTTGTGGAGCCCTTGCTGACAGACTTGTGTTTGACATGTCTGGAAAGCTTATAATTACCTGTCTCTCTTATACTGTACTCCAATTCTGCAGAGAACTGCTTCATAACTCAAATGGAGTTCACTGGGAATATAATGCTTACTAATTAGGAGATGTGAATGACAGATAAATTCTTAGCACTAAGGTGGGTTCTAGACCTTTTTTATCTGAATTGCAGGTAGTTCTCTCTCATAGACAAAAGCACCTGGTTTAGACACAGCAAATACTCTTTCAAGACTTGACATTTTTTCCAGTCACTGCAAAGTTGTATCCTAAAGGTAAAATAGAAAAAGACATTTTTACTTACTGTATGTATCTTTTAAACAAATTCTGAAAATTTAGAGACACAAACATTCCACTAGTGTTGGAAAGAAAATTATGAAGTTCAAAAATCTCATATTAACGAAGACCAAAGGAGCTTAAATATAAAGCACCTATTGTTGGTAAGGTTTTATTCTGAACATTGAGCTTAGTTCAGTGGATTCATCTAAAATATGCCACATGGGACATCACCAAAGGGAAATCAGTTTTCTGGGAAGTGACTATTATGCTAGCTAAGTAGTTATCAGAGCTATAATCAGAAACAATTTACTTGCATTTTTTTTTTGGGAAATGTGATCAAGTCCTATTTTAAAACCTAAGACATCCATCCCTCATCTAGGTAATCAGCTCCCTAGAAAGAACACCCCATGGAGGAGTCAGTGAATGCATCTTTCTGGAACTGAGGCATTTTACATTTCCTAGTACACACACTTATTCTTCTACCTGAGCACTGCTCAACTTACACAAAGAACAAGAGAAAGATCTACCAAATAATGCATGAGAAATTTAACGAATGCCACATTAAGGCAAAAATCTTACTGAGATGCATTTAAAAAAAGAAGTACAGTCATAGAGCAAATGAAACATCTAAATCATAGAGCTGAAAATCATTTTGAACAAAAGATAACATAGAAATTAACTGGTGTAATTCAACAGAGTGATATTACTCCTCTGTCCTGTCTCAGAACCTGTTGTTGAACCTTCATCCAAATTAACTTGCCCCTTTCTTTGACACTGTGATAGACCTTTCATCTACAGTTTCTCTGCATTTCAACAAGATACAGTCTTGTTTTTAAATGAGGATGAGTTAAGCAGACAAGGTTTGAAAGATTCATCCTCATGGATCGTTGAGCTGAGAAGCATGCAAATTCATGTACAAGACTGATCAAGCAATAAGTATTTGAAAATGTTAGTGGCTTAGAAGTATTCTATTAACTGTTTCAATATCAACTACAAAATATTGTAATTCGCTGGATTTTATAAAAATCCCCAGGGTTCATTAAGCACAGCGTCTCCAGTTAGGCAAGGGAGAAGATTGTCCCCTTCTGTTCTGGGCTGGTAGGGCCTAACCTTAAGTCCTGGGGACAGTTTTGGGCCCCTCAATATAAAAAAGACATTAGGCCATTAGAGAACATCCAAAGGAGGCCACAAGAAAGGTGAAGGGCCTTGAGGGGAAGCCATGTGAGGAGTGGCTGAGGGCACTTGATTTGTTCAGCCTGGAGAAGAGGACACTGAGGTCAGACCTCATTGTATTCTTCAACATTCTCATGAGGGACAGTGGAGGCTCAGGTACTGATCTCTTCACTCTCTTGGCCACAGGACTCAAGGGAATGGCCTGAAGCTGGGTTAGGGGAGGTTTAAACTGGGTATCAAGAAAAGGCTCCTCACCCAGAGGTTGGTTGGGCACTGGAACAGGCTCCCTAGGGCAGTGGTCACAGCACCAGCTTGACAGCATTCAAGAAGTATTTGGACAATGCTCTCAGACACATGGTGTGATTCTTGGGGTGTCCTGTACCAGGCCGAGTTGGACTTGATAATCCTGATGAGACCCTTCCAACTTAGCATATTCTGAAATTCTGTTAACATCAAAAATAAAAAACTGACTATGAAAGAATTTATTTTCCTTTGAAGTGCATAACAAGATCTCTCTAATACAAACAGTTGTTAAGTGGATAACCTTAACATTATATATTGCTTTTATTTTAAACAGACTTTGTCCATGGAATCATGAACCATAAATCCATGGACTATGGAATGGTTCCAATAGGAGGCCCCTAACTTGTACAGTCATTGTGATATTGCACCTGTAAATTATCATGAGTTATGTAGCGTACTTATTATTAACTGACCAGAATTTACAAGTAGTTCTAGTTTACAAGTAGTTCTAAATTTGCTCCAGAGAGCTCAGCTGAGATAGCTACCAAGCTGTCTGACAACAGCTGTTTTTGTTTTAAGTTTGCTTTTCCACTAGGCAGATTTTAATGATTCTTTTTCTCTCCTATTGCTGATAACACTCTGAGGGAAGCATAGAGTTAACTTTTTAATCCAAAATCCCCCTAGAAATTACCTGTTCACCACTACTTGCAATGGGACTACATGATTGTTGAAGATCCCTTCCAACAGGAACTATTGAAGTGTATTCTATTCCATTCTGTTCTTTAAATACCACATGGAGTTGTAGGAAATAACTGACAAGTCCATGTCTAAAAGATGGCTGTTTTGGCCAGTTTCATTGATACTACAATTGTGGTGTCCAAAAAACTTTCCCTCACATGGGATCTTCCCTACCAGCAGTACATGAAGTTACTAGCTCCAAGTCAACGTCTTTGCATTCATCTCCACCACTAAGAATTTCCCATGCAGCAACACGTAAATTGCCTGGGTGAACACATTGAATTTTCTGGAAGAACAATACCAAAGTGAATGAAGTCTGTTTCGTTTACAGGACATCTAATAGCATAACATTCCTATGAAATCCAAGTCTTGTTATTGTAATTGTGCGTTTTACCCATCACTCAAATTGACAAAGAATTTACCCCAGAAAAACAAATAAACAAACCCCAAACAAACAAAATTTCACAATAAATTCACAATATTTCTCAGGAAATAGCAGGAAAAGGAAGAGTTTATTGATTGATAAAGAGCTAGTCCTTTCGAAACCAACTTCTAGAGGGTAGCAATCTTGTTATCAAAAGCTGGTGTAGTGAGTAAATGAACCAAAGATAATCACTTTTCACTGTCTTTGGCTACTCTGTTTCTCAAAAGAAATTTGGATGACTTTTTTTTCCTGGAAAGCAGTGGAAATCAGAAAAAAAAAGTTTCAATTTTTAATTTTATTTTTTAGAGTGAAATGTCAAAGTACCTGTCTAGGGAAAGAGAAATGTTAATTGAATTTGCCTTTTAGCAAAATTAGCATGCCAAGGGAGAAAAAAGTGTCCTCGGCTCATTTTGCATGAAAACTGGATTGATGCCTTAAGTTTTAGCTTTCATGTTTTTCAGATTCTGTGCTGCCTAGGGGTGTAGTTCTGAGCCTCATATTAAGTGTTAGTCAGCTCCTTACAAAGTGGGTAGACAAAACAAATCCTTTCCTGCTGAAGAGCAAGGGCAACAGTTACAAGTTTTCAGGCCCAAAAGCATAAGCAACAATGGACTGAAGAGAGAAAACAAGAAGGATGGGACTTTGTAATCTGAAACTGTAACTGGACAATTAAACCCCAATATGCAAATGGACCAAAACTTATAAAAGTGTGAGACCTCGTGTCCGGCCAGTCATTTTGTGACCATTTTGGTTCCGCTTTGGGTGTAGCCCTGGCCATGCTCTTGTACTGCCCAGGGTGTATCTTTTAAGGCCTTTTAATAAATACTTACTTTATTCTCTTAGATCTGTCTAGTCTCTGTTCCAGATCAGCCTTCCCAAGGCATCAGGATCATCCAAGCAAAAATCTTCTAGATAAAAGTCTCACTAATAAAAAGTAATGTAGGGAGAAATTTATGTACTTTTGAGACAAAATATTTTGTTAAGCTGGTGGTGGCTGGACTTACTTGGACAGAAAAACTTTCAAAAGGAAAACTGTCTGGCATCAAAGAACCATGGCTCAGTATTTTTATTTACTTATATTTTATTAGAATGAGCTTCTTTGGCAAGGTTGTGTTTAGCACAGTTACATCCTTCTGGGCAAAAAGCTATACAAAATATATCTTGGAAGAGACAGAGAATTATTTTTTAAAGGTACAGATGGCATGGACTGCCTGAGTTCAAGAAGTGTTTGGACAATGCTCTCAGGCACAGAATTTGTCTCATGGTCTCTAACCATAATTCTACCAATAATACTGACCTTTTATAGAAGACATTAATTAATGAACATTCAGAATTGTAAGAAATAATTATCTTTCCTAGAAAGAAATTACAAATTATTAATATTCACGTATTATTAAATGAGGCATACAAACTTTTGGGAAGATTATATACTTTGCATAGTTTATGTATATAAGACAAACTAAGATCACAAAATTATGTAAGTCATACAGATATTTGTTATCACTATAGCATTGTTTCTTCTAGAGTATTTCTGATCTTCTCAATATTATAAGACTTGAATTTTGGGTGAAAGGAGAACCCTGTAACCAAAGACACCAGAGAATTCTTGAATTCTTACTTTTTTGGTACATGCAGAGCCTCTATTTAAAGTCTCATACAAAAGGTTTCTATAGAAACCTGAAGGACTCAGCCAACTGGTGCTAAAAAGCTGGACTCTGAGGCCTATACAAAACCCACAGTAACATTTATCTGTTCCACTGGTTCCTGAAGTCACTGATCTCTATCATGCTTCAGCATACATCCTTTGTGCACACAGCTATACCTTACACCAGCATACCCCATTTTTGAAAAGAAAACATTCTGGTAACTGTTAAAAACATGGCTTTAACTCAGGTCCTTAGCTGATCCCAAAGCTAGTGAATTGAACGTTAACTCTGACCTCCTTTCTGGCATGTGCTATCTCCTAGGACAGGTAATATGAGTTTACTTTTTTTAAGGAGCCTTTTGTCCCATATATAGTTATGCTTTAAAATGTTACTCACTAAAAGAGCAAGTATTTTTGGTTGCTTCTGAAAGTCATATTTCCATAGTGATGCTGACAGAAATATGCAATACATCATGAAAAATGAAACTTAACTCACTATCACAGACACAGCTCCCAGCTACCCTTTTAAACCCAGTCTGGAATATTATGTGTGAAAAACTCCTTTATTTCCTGAACCCTATTTTAATATATGTTCATTATAAAGCATTCACTCTTCTTAATTCTCAGGTTGTTCCCTGTTTCTGTGTTGGTTTGTTTCAGTCAGATATCTGAAGTTAAAGCAGTTAATTACTCATTTCGGAGTTCAATCCTAAACAGCAGCTTGATGAGGCTGCACTAGGATTGTCCTCCTCTTTCCTCTGTGAGGCAAATACACTCTCCTAACACTGCCGCAGTCCTACAATTGTACTTTCAGAATGCTTCCAGTCCTGCCCTTGGCAGAATCTCTTTCCACCATGATTGTTTTCACACTCCAGAACCATATTCCTGAAACGGTATTTCCCTGTGTTTCTCTCCAAGAATGCTTACAGAAGTGCATGTTTCATTGGTTGTCAGGGCTATGTAGGAATCTAGAGATACACATCTATTGGGTTGCGAAACATGAAAACTTTCAGTGAGCAGAAGGTGTGGCACAAGAAAGATGGAGGGCAACTCACCTCTGCAACTTGTGGTAGCCTTTTCACTGTGCTGGAAAGCACAAAACACACATTGCTTGTATCGATTTAGTGGGAAATGATTCTTTCACAGAATCTTTTTTTTTCCTGGCAATGTTCTTAGAACTGCAGATTCCTTCATTTCCCTACTTCTAATATTTCATTATGTCTCAATTTCTGTTAAAAAACATTTCAACATGATTTTCTTTCAACTACACCAAGAAAAACCTGCAAGAATGAGAGAACTTCATAGCTCAACAGCAATGCTAACTTTTAACAAAGGAACATCTCTCCATGAGACATGGAACGTCCATTTCTCTCTGAGTTTACAGAGCTACAATAATAGGACATACCAGAGATACCAATCCAAAAGATTATTCATACCATGGATGAACAACTATCACAAATGTTATGGAGTTTGGGGCAAGTTTATCCTTATAAAGAATTCATGACATCCCTCCTTTCAGTCATCTCAGGTCCACCCACACTGACATTTCACAAACCAAACTTATCTGTAATACCGCTCAGCACAAGGCATTTTCTACACATTGTTCAGGTCAGCAGCAAATGTTCTTATTTTCTAGCCTTAAAAAAAACCCCCAGAATTAACCCCTAAAAAAGAAAATAAAAGAATATACTCCCCCATCCTTATAATAAAGACTACTCAAGATCAAGAAAAAAGGTTTTTGTCCTCATCTTCTGTCCTCTCCTTAGCTTGTGCAATATCTGCTTTCACAGAATGCACAATACATTTCCAATTAGAACTTTGCAACTCTTGCAAGTTCTTCTTCCCACAGATAACCCAGATCATACAGAAACAAAATTATAGATATTGAATATCTTTGTCTATTTCTCTTTGCACAAATAAGGAGCTACCATGATAGAATTTAACTCTAAATAATTAAGTTATAGACAACAAAACACGGTCTGACTATTTCTTAAATTCTCACTGTACGTTATTTACGCCAAGAACTACAACATGAGTTCTTCTGTGATTATTGTACTTTCTTGCTATATCTTAATCACTTACTGTGTTGGCTAGACCAGGTTGTGTTTTTTTCAACGTTAAAAACTGCCGAACAGTCCTTTCTCCTATTTCTAAGGCAACAGTTCTGCTTTTTGCATGGATGCACTTCAATGACATACTTCACTTACCAAAAAATGACAGGAAAGACAACTAGAGAGTTAGAGTTGCCAAGGAGATACATGTCTGAGCCGAAGACAAACTTCTATCTGTAATACTTACTATATTTGATGAGCTGCATTCAATGTTGGAACACTACTCATAGAAAGTAGTGTGGTACTTATGCAAAATCATTAAGCATACAAAAAGATCCATATAATTATCTTTTCTCTCTCTCTCTCTCTTTCTCTCCCTCTCTCTCCTTAGCATGACGAAATGCTAATTTGCATTTACTGGTTCACAAGAAAATGATTTTGCAAGATTCTGTAATTATTAAATGTTATCATTCTCCAATTTACAGATTTTTGTTTTGGAAGTAAAGTCGCTTGCAGCTTGCTACTGTTTCATGGCACCAACTGTATTAAAATTAATTTGTATTAAAATGAACTATTACCTCTAAACAAAGTAAGAATCCATTACTGCAGTTTCAGAGAAAATTCCTCATTAGCTTCTGAATTTTATTAGTGTATCACTTCAGTGCTGTGCAGACTTACTCATGAAAACTGTCTTCAAAAACCCTTGTCAAAGAATGCTGAATAAGTATTTCAGAGCCTTTTAATTAATTTTTAATCTTTGTTCCTGAGTGTGGAGCTGATGTCAATAAAATGTCCAGGAGGACTCTTATTTTATGAAAAATTAGTCAGGTTTATGCCAGTATTTGCTCCCAGGTATAGCTGAAATGTTTTATCTTAAATAGTTCAACAAAGTCAGCCTCAGGCAACTCATCTCAAGTTAAAAATGTCAGCTTTAGGAATGAAGTACAAAAAGCAAATGGAAAAGGTCTGGCATGGGAAGTGTCAGTAAAGCTTAGCTACCTGTACCACTGCCAGGTCCCACAATGCTCATGTGGGAAATGGGGCTTTGGTGGCCTGGATGAACTTCCTTATGATTTCCACCACTCCATAAATGTCAGCCATGTGATGTGAATTTCTATTCAGGTTTCTACTTCATTGTATAATTCTGAGTAATCACTATAATCTGGTTTAGTAACTGTGGTCATGACACGGCACGTACATTGACTTTCTTAACTTTCTCATAAGAAATCCTTGCCAGTTCTAACAGTAAAGTTCAGGAGACAGGAAAACAAGATGGAAACAATAGAAAAACCTTTATTCAAGATTCTACAGTGCCAGTATGACTTGTACACATTCTTGCAAAGTCCTTGAACACATGTATAATTAAGAACTTAATTAATTCCACTGAAGGCAATAAAGCTTCTTTGTGTGCATCACTGTTTTGAAGAAGTACAACATTGTTCTCAGAACAGTAAGATTTCATAGAATGCTGTTGAAGAGGATCAATTATAATTTTCTGATTATATGGAATAAGAACTACCTCACCTCCCCAAAAGTACCCTCTCACAAATTTAAACAGAGACTAAAAAAAATGTATTTTTTTACAATTTAAAATATATTTCAGATGGAAATAAATTGAGCACATTTACATCTCAGTCAGAGAAACTAGTTAAATTCACTTGGAGAATCTAGTCAGAGTTTTTTAATGTATCAATATATACTTTTAAGGAAAGCTCTTTTATGCATTCAGAGGAGGCATTGCTCATATTTCTTTGCTAAATATCAGCACATGTACAACAGACTGCAGAATGACTGGTGCTGCTGAAAAATATCTCAAAAAGGGGTCATAAAGGGAACAGGCATCAGATTTGATTTAAGGACAAAATCTCCTAAAAATAACATGCCTGTATACAATATCACTGCAGTAAAGAAGAAATGGATAATAATAACAAATTAAAATTGAGCTTCCCAGAAAGGAGTACTATACAGACAAATTTGACATACTAGGAAAAAAAAAAAAGAAAAATAATCTTCAAACTAACATATACCAGCAATGTTTTAGACTTTTTTTTCTTAATATTCTGCTAGGGGTAGTAGTATTTTTTTTACTTTGCATTATGAATGAATGAATGAATGGACTAATAATTTTTAAAATAAATTTTAAATGTGTTAACTTTAGAAATAATTTATTTGCTGAACAGAGGTTAAACAGAAATTAAAATCCTCTTAGTTTTTCAAGCCAGAAAATTAGAATTAAATTGAAATGGATCCATTTATTTAATATAAATCTTATTCTGACATCAAAATACTCTGTCATAAAATTAGTATGATCTTTGAAGTTCAATAAAATTGGATACTGTGACGATGTTTTGATCTTTCTAATATTCAAAAGAAGGCTCCTACTGAAGACTGATGTAGACTAGAACTAGTATTTCCATCTTGACTGTCTTGGAGAAGGAGCTTAGCAGAACAGGCTTCTCAAGAAGGAAGAACAACTCCAATAAAGCAGAATTTCCAGGGTGTCTTGCTGTATAAAGTTGTCATTCCTGACAGAGGAGCAGCAGATTGAAGGTTGTGACTAAGGACAAAAAATTTTAATTGTGGAACATTAACCTTGTCATTTTCTAATATCCTCTAGTGAGAGATCAAATGCAATTTGAAAGCATTGTTAATAATATGTTTTTAAGAAGCATTTCAGGGAGACAGTATTGTAGGAGAGGATTAATGAAGGAGTAAGCTACAAAAAAAAAAGGGAAATATCCCATAGTGCATCTGGCTTTTGATACAAGAATGTAGGTGAAGTTGAAAGATACTAATTTACATATGAGTACATTCCTCTAATGAAGAAAGAAAGAAAAAACCATGGAAGAAAGAAGGAAGTGAAGCTTTCTTGTTCTAAGCTGACAAACATCACACAAACTCCCAGAGTAAGGACGACTCTTGGAGACTTTTAGTTTCTAGCCCTCAGCAGATTATAGAAATCAAGAATTTAGTCTCATCTTAGACAACACTCAAGAAAAAACCCCTCACTTATCGATGCGTACAGCTTCAGCAGTAATAAAACTACCCTCCTCAGGTGGTTGGGTCTTCTATGTCTTGCTTCTTTGTGCAGCAACCAAATCCCATTTTGTGGATAACAATCAGGATCATGAGCATACCCTGGACACCCCGACACAGAAACCTTGCCTAAACTTCTTGCTGAACATCCAATTTTATTGAAGTCAAACTAATTATTTACCCAATACACATCTTGCAAAGCATCGACATTTTCACAGAGCTAATTTCTGCAAAATTAACACTTTGCAAGCAATGTAACATCACATCCCAGATAACCATTTCCAAGCAGTATTGACATTCTAGATGTGGGTTTCTGGGAATAAGAGAAAGATTAGCCTTAAATAAATGAAATAAGCAAGATCTAGGTTATTTTATTCTGTTCTCCAAGAAATTCACCTTATACTTTTCTGTCATTGAGCTTTTGCTACTTTTGGTTTTTTTTTTTTTTTTTTGGTTTTTTTTTTTTGGTTTTTTTTTTTGGTTTTTTTTTTTTTTTTTTTGTGCCACAGTGTCATCTTTTCTCCCAGGCAACCAGCAAGAGGACAAGAAGACACAGTCTTAAGATGTGCCAGTGGAGGTTTAGGTTGGACACACCAAGAATTTCCTACAGAAGGGGTGATTGGGCATTGGAATGGGCCCAGGGAGGTGGCCGAATCACTGTCCCTGCAGGGAGTTAAGGAAATACTGGATGTGGGATTCACTGCCATGGTCTGGTTGACAAGGTGGTGTTTGGTCAATGATCTCAGAGGTCTGTTCCAACCTAATTGATCCTGTGATTCTGTGATTTGGCTAATAAAGCTGCCACAGAATGCAGATCTCAGGTGGGTAAGACCCAAGCCTTTCCTGCTAAGTACAGGCCACAGGACGCCTGCCTTTAGAGAGCTGTAATGAAAAAAACCTTTGGCTTCAGACTCAGAAAGACAAAACCCACAGAGTTTTTTCCTTCTCTTTTCCTTTCTGACCCACAGTTGTACAATCTCTGCTGCCAGCCAGCTGGTACATTTCAATCACACTGATATACCTGAACAATGAATCCTTTCATAACAAACATCCAAGATAACTGACTAAATAAATTTACTTCCTGTTAAAATGGAGTGAAGTGGCTGTATTACACCTGTTCTTTGGGTCCTGATAGATCTTTCAAAGGTCTAATTAATATATTTCTATTCAACAAAGGCTAACTAGGAGACCAAAATTATTCCAATATAGTTCTAGAAATATATCATGAACTGAATGTCTTAAAGGCAATGAAGGAAAGAAGAATGCAGAAAAAGAGCATATAGACAGGAAATACCATGCATCTGCCCTGTGTTTTTATGTGACTTCAGCCTGTGATGTCTAACAGGGTAAAATTCATATTATAATTTATTAAAAAATTGACTTCTAGGATGCAACATCTCATAAGAAGGCTGAAAGTGAAGTGGATGATACATTAGGCAACCAATACGGAATTTTATGATGAAAATATATATGGTTTTGTACTTGGTTTCTAGGGAGAATCAGACCCATAACTTTGTACTAGAAATCATTAATATTCATTCATATACAGATATAATTTATATTTGTACAAAAGTTGCTGAAGATGGCCAAATACCAGGATTAAGACATTCCTTCCCAAGCAAGGACTTTATATTTTGTTTTAGGGAGTAAAAATAATTTTGACTGACAGCAGAAGATGTAATTATGTATGCCACCTTAAGTGTCAGTGTTTGCAAAAGCAGACCTTTTATTTGCTAAATATCCACTGATGGTATCTTTACTCTCTCTGAAAATAAGAAGGAAATCATTATCAGAGCAGCATTGGTTGAATTTTAAACATGAGATTCTCAAAAGATAAAGTCTTACCTGGAATACTCCTGGCATTTATCCATATAATAAGAACAACTTTAACCGAGCAAGGAAACAAAAGAAGTGATAGAATAATTAAAGGAAGGATTAGACCAAAATGGCTTAGTTTTCCAAACAGAATAAAAACTTTGGGAAGAGGGAGAAGCTAAGGGAATAAATAAATTTGTTCCCTAGAAACATACCAGAGGAATAAAGCATTCAGGGAAAAGGCTATGTGAAAGGTCAATGTATCAACAGGACAAATATGCATGAGCTGTCCATAAATAAGTTTAAAAGAAGCCTTCTATGCATCAAAGGAGTAAGGATCTGGAAAAGATCCTCAGTGGGAACAAAAATATTTATTTTAAGATGGGGTTTCATTAACTTAATGGAGGCAAATTATGCAAGAATTTACAATAAGAAGGATTTTCATTTGGTCCAGACCTTTCAATACTGTGTTCCTGTTCTGGCCATGGCTCCATCTCATGCAGATTACCTTTGTTTAGGTGAGAAGTTGGTGTCCACCACAAAGATATTTCATTACACAGATATGGCATCAAAGCTTGGGCTTAAATAAACAAATGTGAAGCTATGGCAGATGTGATTCAGGAAAGAATTAACTTCTCCAACTTCAGACTGTCAAGAGGTCATACATTTTCATTTCCATTCACTTAGGAGGTGAAAGTGGGAAGAATAAATAGACAGTGAAGTTTCCTTTTATGTCTGATTCATTTTAGCTATATTTTCACCTTCCATCAGGAAAAAATAGAGTAGGGAAGATCCTCAGAAATCAGTTCCCTGGGTTATGGCATCCAACTTCAATTTCTTGTAGAATCCTCTATGTGCAAGGACAGGATGGAGATTACTTCTGTCTCTGGAAATGTCAAATGTGACATCACAATATCAAAAATTTCTTACATAAGGCACACTATACTGCAATCTGCACAGGATGATTTCAAGGAATTTATTATCTCCAGTTTCATCTAAATTTATTTTGAAAACATTAGGATGAGTGGAAAGTACGTAAACTAGGTGACGCACATTCAAATTTACCAAAATAAAATGTTTCTAGAAACAGCTAAAACAGAATCTTTTAATATATGATAGGAATAGAGAGTTAAGAAACAAATCCTTCTGATGCTCTGCATAAATCAATGTCCTTTCCCAAAATTTCCTCTTCAATTCCACTCAGCTTTACAGTCTGGTGAACAAATACAAATCTGTCCATAAGGAAATCTATAAAGGCGAAAAACTGAAGCTGAGATAGAGCCAATGCACTTCATGCAGAAGATTACTATTGCAGAGCTACAGCCCTGCTTACCCAACACCAAGAGATCATTTGTTTGTAAAGGCTCATGATTAAGACCCTGAAAAGAGCACCAGCCTTTTTCATACATCAAGATGAGAAACATTCTCAAGGCAAGGAGCAGCCAGTGCAGTGAAGAGCACTGAATAAGAGGAAAATTAAGATGTGTTTTCTACAACTCTGAGGATGCAAACTCGATTTCTTCAGTGGTTTTTGTTTTTGGTAATACAAGGACATGTTTAGGGGAAAACTGTGTCCTGTCCATAAAGTCCACTTTACAGTGGAATTAAGAAATTAAATAAAATTGGAGCAAACTTGAGTAAGACATCTCTAATACTATATGATAAATATAATGGGACTTAAAAGACAGGAGTAGCTGGGAGGAGGGAAAAACCCCAGACAACCAGAGACCAATAGTTCTTTTTTGAACTGGTAAAATATTCCAAATACAAATAAAGAGTTCAATACATTTGAATAGAATGTTTAACCTGCAGCAGTGCCTCAACTCACTAGGTAAGTATTTTGCTCTACATCAAAGTTTGGGAAATTGCTATGAACTGAAAATGGAAAGAGGCCTTGCTGCATTATTTGTAGTCCGAATTTAAGATCCAGAGGATTTTAATAACTTGGCTAAATCTTATTTCTATTAATGTAATTCTCCCATCTATCACCAAACAGAAAGGATATTTCCCAAAGGATATAGAGAGCCAAAAGATAAGAATAAAATCTACATTTCCATAACAAATACCTAGATAATAAAATCTTCTCTATTTTTAATGTTGTGTAGTGCAATACAAACACATACAAGTGTAGGTGGCTTACTTTGGTTTTGGGATACAAAACTGAACTTTTCAATACGAAAAAATTTAATGAGTTCAATTTCACCTTTAACTTGAGCGCTTCTATACTTGGACTGAAGAGTTGGTTAACCATTTAATCATATTTTTCATACATTTATGTTCAAAATGCACTGGTTTATGCTTTTAAATTTTATTTTATTACAATGAAAGTGACTTAAAATTAAGTGTGGGAGGCATAAAAAAAAAATCACCCTACCCAGTGTCAAGTAGGATATCAAATTATTGATCTGTAGACAGAAGGAAATTAAATATGGTATCCCCTTTCTCATTTAAAAGAAAATAACTGCAACAACTCTGCAAAAGTTCACAGAAGAAATAGATTAAAAATGTTGGCATGAAATCAACTACTGTCTTGAATGTATCTGCAGGAGTTTTATTTATAGAACACCACAAGTACAAGGATTTGTCAGAAGTGTATGGACTTAACTTTCTTTGCTCATCTTAACTTTTGTGCAGTCACAGAAACCTTTCATGGTTGTGACAGCCAAAGTTGTTACTTTATCCATGAAAACAGAATTGTTTTCAGAGATGCATCATCTTAATATATTTTGCTTCTGGAAGTTTCTTCTGGGATTTCTTGAAAACATCTCTGGATTTTATTAGGAGTCAGTTTAATAATGACAAAAATCAATCCATGCTTTTTTCACAGAGACTTAAAAATAATTTTGTTTCAATTCTGACACCTGAGTTGTGTTGGTCTGATAAATTTTATCACCATTAAATAGTCATGAAGGATTAATTCAAAATTGTAACTTCAGTACAAACTATCCACTATCTGTGAATACCTTCACATAGTGCCATTCCACAGAGAGCTTGGTCTATAAAGGCAACGATGAATGAGATTAAAGAGGCAAGGGCCTTATAGGTGTAAGTAACAAGAAATTCAGAGGTAGAGACTTGAAGCATAATAGTTTAAGCTTAGCATAGCTACCTTCAGTTCTCTCCAGCCTCTGCCAGAAAACGACTCTTTCTTCTCATTGACAGCAACAGGAACCAGAGATGAGCATCCTTCAGCTAAAGTTTTCCTTCATAGTATTTATTGTATGATTTAGGCAACAGTTCCATGCACATCAACCACCACCAGGCTGCCAGAGAACAGCTTCAGCGATACAGTTCTTTACTGAATCACATCATAGCCTGTGCTCTAAGACCTATATTAAATGCCGGTTTTGTAGCCAGCAGTCATATCCACTCAGTTTTCAGTCCTTGGGTATACACTCTAAGTTGTGTATTGATAATTTGAGAGGAAAAAGGTCTTTAAAGGATTGTGGATATTTAGACAATAAAAGCTTGAATGCAGGATCTTTAAAACACTGAAAGATCCTGTTTGGAAGGGATTTTTGCTGTTCATCTAGTCCAAACTTCTGCTCAGAGCAGGGTCAGCCATATGATAAGACACAGGTGCTCCAGACTTGAAGCAGTCATGTCTTGAAAAATCTCTAAAGATGGAGAATATACAATTCTTTTGGGCAACATGTTCTACTATTCCAGTGCCTTAAGGTGAAAAGGGCTTTCCCTGAACCAAAGTTGTAATATCTCATGTTTCAATTTGTACCTGCTGTTTCTTGCCCTCTCAGGTCATAGATGTCTTACTTCATATTCAACTGTATAAATATATAAAAGTAGGATACTGTTTTCCAACACTGACACTACAGTTGTACTGAAGTTAAATACTTCCAGTGAAAGTACAAAAAACCCCCTTTTCAACGGTTTATTTTTGCAAAATGGAGATTTTTGCAAGTTTCATTAGCCGTTCATTTAGTAAAACCAATAGAAAAATTAATTCACCCACTCTCCTCTGTTCACTGTTTCCATTCCCACCTCTCACAAATGCTTTCCAGGCCTTACAACCCTCTTACTGAAAGAAAAAAACCAAATGGGTAGTGAAGAAAAATTAAAAATAAAAGTAAATAAAAATATCTCAAAAGTTTAGAATTTCCTTTTGTAAAATTAAAACAACTTCAGAACATCTTTTATATCTTCATTTTTTCAATTCCAATATAGCTCAAACCCTTCATCACTAATAAACTTATATAGGAGAAAACATTTTAAGTTCTAGTCTACCATATTTAGCCTTTCTTAGTCAAGACAATTATTACATCTGCAGAATTACTTGGAACTCTTAGGACTTTTACTGATTCTTTTGATCAAGTGTATTGGAAAAAGAACCTCTTGTACTCACCTGGATTACTGGCAAAGAAAATCCAAACACTAAGAAACTCACAAAGTATTAGAAATAACTTGAATTTAAGTCATAGCATGAATGTTGGTTCTTTTAACTATGACAGATATTTGGACATAAAATTTTGCTAATTGAACAGATTTATCATGGAATAATTTCTATGTGAAGGCCAATATTTTCAAATGTCAGTACCCAAAAATCCATCTCCAGGCACACAATTAAACAAGACATAATTTTCAACTGTACATCTGTGTAATTTTAACTATTCTGTGAAAATCTCATGCTTTTCAAACAAGTTTATCTTTGTATTGCATTTATATATAATGTCAGGATTTTGAGAGGCTTTAGGTTTGGAGGGGAAGGATTCCAAGAAAACACTTCTTCAGATAGATTCCCTGCTTGACCATATACACTAAATAAATCTCAGCTATCTTCATACCAGATTACATCCTTCGTTTTGTTCTTCACAACAGAGGACACAATAAATGGTTGAGAATTGCTGAGAAAAAAACATATTAGATAGTCAGGAAGTTCAGTTTTGTGGATGGTGACTAACGTATTAGGGATAACATGCTTAATATATACAAAAAATGTTTGAAAACATCTTTTCTTATACAAATTGCAAAGGGTTTTAAGAATTTTATTCTTCTTTATTTCTATAGAAAGTAGATATTCCCATTTTTCTATTTTGTTTCCATCCATGTGGATCCAAGCATGAAATATCACCCAAACAACTGGAAGCAATGCTGTCAATTTTTATGTTAAACTCTTTTTCTTATATGCAGTGATGTTTGGACAACAACATTAGAGCACATTTTAGCAGACGTGTGCAAGTCCCCAGTTTTAAAAAAGTTAAATTGATACATTAAATGTACATCACAAATTTAGAAGTAAGCAGTTGGCTGACAAATCTCTCCTCTGATGATTCCTGTCTTGTTAGCTTTTTTGTAAGTCTCCCAAGAGTTTCTTTAGCTGCACCATGTGATATTTCACTACTGCTGTTTTCTGCTCTTGCAGTAAAACCTACTATTTCATCATAAACAAATAGTGTTAACACTTGTGATGCTTAATGTTTTGTCAGTTTGCTCAGCAAGTGTGAAGAAAATGCAAACACTTTCAAGCCTTTTTTCATGCTGTCAGACTGCACTGAGTTGAGGAAATCTCCCAAGTGGATGGTATTGTATGCTGCATTTAGATCGTTTGCTAAAAAATTTAGAGTTGACACTCATGAGATTCTTAAAACAGGCAGTACCTGGTTATTAACCCCTTTTTTTTCTCTACCTGGAACAAACAAACATTTTTCTTCATGAAAAGCCTGTAGGCTCTGGACATATTTTTTTGGCTATGACAGTCTTGCTTCCCAGAATGGCTTGCCTTACTTTCATTATCTAGAATGGCTTCCTAGATAATCCTGTGCATAAATTCCATACACCTGCTTTGTATCACATTTTGATGTGCAAATCTGTGCATTATCTACCCAATTAGATATGCTTTTCAACATCCTAATTTTTCATAAATATGTATGTCTTTCATCACTTCATGTAATTAATTAGTCCTTTATCATGAGGGGAATCAAAAACTCTATGTGAATGACATGCTTTGCAAAATATGTGGTTTTATTTTCTTCCATTGGTTCTATTCATACGTCAATCTTAAAACAAAAAAAAGGTGGTTGTGTCCCATTAATTATTAATAACAATTGCAATTTTGCAATAACTTATACTACCTTTAACAAACATGGGTAGCCTTGGGAAAAGCTGATATACACAGTTTATACTATGCATAATTTTAGGGCTCAAAGAAGTAATCCTGACGTTTACTGTCCCCTTGATTTCAAAAGAAGTTTGAGGTGCATTTAAACATTGAAAACATAAAGTTCAAGGTATTTAACAGATATCTAGTGCTTTTTGACAAGGCCTATGGTATTCAGCCTAGAGGCCTATGGCCTCTATCTGCTAATCTAGAAGGTTACATGTTTCCATAGATCATAATTTCCAAACCCCATGCATCTGTCTCAGATACTCCATTGCATCTAAAATGGCAAGAGATGCTTCTTTTTAAGCAACTGAATTAATTCAGTGATAATGACCTGGAGTAGGTATGATCCTCTAGTTAATTTAAAGCTGTAAATGAGATTCAAGGTACCACGTAGCTTTATTTGGTAAGACACAAAAGAAATTCTCATTCTTGAGGCTATCCACCTGTGAATGGCTGAGTGTAGTATTTGGGCCTTGGGGGGATGTGTGTGTGGTGGTGTTTGTTCATTTTTAAAAGTCTGTTTGTTTGGGTACTTTGCAATTTAGAGATTTTGATACTCTTCCTCATTTCCTATAGTTTTATACTGTTGGGTTAGTCTGTTTAGTGAAGGAGGTCACTAAAAAGATTTTACAAGAGAAACAACCAAAAAAATGAATGCACTGGTAAACTTGTCTCGTACTGGACTTCTGGTTTGTTTGGGTTTTTTCCTGCTTCATGATGATTTTTAAACAGACTTGAACAACCCTTTACATAACATTGTCAGTTTGAACCAGATTTATTTGTCCAATGAAGTGTGTTTTATCAGAACATTCATTACCCTTTTTGAACATAGTGGAGTCAAGGATCAGAAAGCAATTTTCCTTCTTTCCTGTTCTCAAAACCATGATTATTTTAGTGAGGTTAAGCAGTGCTTTTTCAAATTCCCTGTGCTTGATGTGTCATCTATTGATGAGTCAAGCCTGTTATGCTGGAACTCTGAATACACGAATTGTCCCTCACTTTGAAAACTTCTAAAAGGAATGCTTTTTTTTTTTCCATAGGTAAATTTGAAATAAATTTTCTTTTTATTCGTAGATGTCATGGCCATACCCATTGATACAAGGTGTTTGTATACAGCCTCTTCAAATATTCACGTTTGCACCATGACTGCATTGCCAAACCATCTTTTTCTGAAATACTAAAGCTACTACACCAACATGAACAGACTGGAATTTCTTTACATTTTTAGAAACATCTGCTCTACATATCACTGTGTAATATATCGATGTATTTACTGTAAAAGAAATTAAGGTGTCACTTTGTTGCCAAAAATTTAAGCATGTGCAGGACAGCACTATTTTTGACACACTGCAGATGGAGTGCTTTAAAAAGGACAGTTTAGCTTTTGCAGCCATATAAAATGGATGTATACCCATCCTCCAGATAAAAACAACTCTATGGAGTGAATGTTTAGTCTACCTTTTTGCTTTACACTGAATTTTATTTGTAACAGCTGCTTTCTAATTCACATGAAAGTACTGTTGATAACTGAGGGAAGAGCTTTGCATCTAAAACATGAATTATGTTTTTCTTACTGACTATTTTAGCCCCTTCTGTAAAATAAGGGAATTTGAATTCCCAGGTCCAAACTCCCAGGCTAACTGTCTCATGAAACAATGATAGGCTGAATGGGCTATCCTTTAAGACTCTTACTATGAAACTTTGTCAGTATGTAGAGCAACATATATTCGCAGAGAGAGATGCAACAAGCAGGAGTAAGACCCTACATGGTGGTTACAACATATAGCTACAGCATTTGTAATTTCAAAGAGCTCTTACCTCCTTTACCTTGCTTGGAGCATGAAAGTACACTGAATACTGGAAAGCTTGTGGAAAATATTGAAGGATTGGCATGCATCAAGATGGAACAGAAGAGCAGAAGGGGAAGGTTTGTCAGTCTCCCAAGATATCCATTTCATCTCTACAGAAGAGACAGTGGTCAAAATGAGGTATTTTTGGTTTTGCCTGATCCATCTCTTAATTTCTCAAGCTCTCCCTCTTCTCAGTGAATATTCTTTGCTGGACACTTTTGGTTTTGGGATGGTCTAGTTGTGAAAGGAACTGATGGTCTCATTTAAATTTTTATTTTTACCTTAAATTAGATTGTTAAATAAATTGTCGCTTAAAGGAACACAACTAATTTGCATCACATAAAAAGTTGAATTTATTCAGGAGGTGGTCAAAAATATCTAAAAAATAGATAATAAAATGAAAGTTTCAGAATATGTACATAACCATCACTGTAAAGTATACTACAGTAAGTAGCTAAATATCTCAATGGCTGCTATTTGGAGAGGAATTTGTAAGAAGCAAAGGGTGATATCCCAGCATGGATATTCTTCTGTGCTGTTTCACTTTCAAAGCTGTATGTAAGAGCCAAGATCAATTTGGGTTTAAACATTCCTTTCCTAAAAGCTCTTTCTGGTCTGTCCAAGTTCATGTATTGTGTCCCATACAGAGAAAATAGGAGTGAAGGTCTGTTAGTGCCTCAGCACAGGTCAGAAGAGCCCTTCTGAGGAGAGTTTTTGCCCAATCCCTCGTACTGTGCTTTGTTTCACACTGAGGGGGATCTCACTGACCACCAGCTGGATTTTGTCCCGAGGAGACACTGCTGGAGCTCTCTGGCCACGCTCAGCTGCCCACGGGTCTAGACTAGAACTACTCTGACAGACAGCCATTCCACGGCAATGTAAGAGGGATATCAGGTCCGCAGCAAGCAAGCATTTCGCTCTGCAGAGGCACCGATGTTTCCCCACCCATGAGGGCGGAGGCAGCGCGGTGCCTGCCAGCAGCATGTGAGGCGCCGTGGCAAGCGTTCCCTGCATATGCTCGCTCTCTGCCTCTCTCTCACAGGCAGGCACAGAGCTTGCTGCTAAACAGCACAAGACATTCTCTTTCTTTGGTGCCTGAGCAATCTGTCTCTGTGGTCTTCCCAGCTTTCATGAGCCCAGGGATTTGGAAAATAAAAATATCAGCTGAACCCAGATAAATCATATTGTACAGAATAATGCAGAGACAGCTTTGGCTGGCTTTCACCATTCAGAGTACTGTGCTTAAGCCACCGATAATGTAGAAAAATAAATGCTTCTCACAACTGACAACCTTTTACTTTCATTTTTCTTCCAATAAATAATATTGAGTTCGTGTAGATGCTTTTTAAGGTGAAGAATGAAGCAAAATTAAGTGGTATTGAACATCAAAACATCACTTTAGCTAAGCAGCAGAATGTTTAGATCTTTGCTGAAAGCTTATCTGAACTACTAGAAGCTCCTTAACTCTGCAAAATCATGCAAAACATTTAAAAGCAGGTCAAATATCAGGCAATTCAGCTGCCAGGAGTTTCCCATCAGCAAAAAGGAGAGGAAAGAAGCTCTTCTATCATTTCAGAAGGTAGGAAAGGCCAGTGCTACAGTCAGGTGACAAGCTAGGGGTATCAGATATTGTTTTATCTAAATTATACTTCTAAGAATTTCATTTTATATCATTATTTTTTACTATAAATAGATTTTGTTCTTTTTAAGCAAGACCTGTGTGTCTAGATTCAAAAGTATTCAGCAAATGTAGTACCATGCATGCTTCTGAAAATCCTTATGGACTATTGCGTGTATAGAATATTTAATTGCATGTGCACATATGGATAATTTCAGCCACTTGCATGGACACATCCCTAAGTGTTTGCACAAGCAATCATAATATTTAGACATAATTTATTAGCTGGACAATTATACAAATTATATATTTGTATTTTAAATGAGTACCATATTTTTATTGCATTCTGTGTAATATTTGATTAACTCATTAAGAAACATGAGGATTAGAATTCAGGAGTGTCTGGATACATGTCTGTTACACTTAATTAGTGATTGCTGGAAAAAGGATCTGAGAATTATTATACTGCATAATGACAAAGACCTACACTGCAATAAGAACATTCTGCACAGTATTTTAATGAGATTCACTGCCTTTGGTAAGCTTAAACAGGTGAAGTAAAAGCACCATTTTGCATCATGTCAGGGTTTAATTTCAGAGATGTATTTATGAAGGTTGCAAGTAATTTAAAGAAAGGAGTAATTGTCATAGTAGGAAGGTGCAATATTACAGATTTTTTTACAACCATGTTTTAATGGCTTCAGTGTATATTAAATATTTAAACACATATAACATACATTAAAAAACTGACAGAGTAGCAGAAGATAAAACACTGCACTTTTGGTATAAAGATTTCAGATACAATACAGAGCATGAAAGCAGAGTAACTGAGTAAGTGTGAATCATCCTGCTAAGATGCTGAGAGTGTTTCAAAGGGTTAAGGATGGCAAATCACATTTTGTTGCTATGTGCAGCAAGGATAAAGATCTACTGGAACCCCCTTTAATAGGTGAAAGGTGGTCTGAGCCAAAACGCACACACTGACGTCCAACCCTTCCCCAGAGAATCAATGATGGTTTTGTGTGTGTGATCAATGTAATATTCCACAGCTAAATTTAGGGACTCTGCATCCTATGAAAATTGTACCTCTCTATGTCTAATTAACAATAAAAAATTGTGGCTATCTACAGATTTAATTATTTAATCTACAAGGTTTTGATTAATTTACTCTTTTTAGTAAGAACAAAAGAGTGGGGTGGTGGGGGGGGAGACATTTCTAATGTTGTTTACTCAGAAGGAATTCTGTAATTTTCCCTAGTCAGCTTGTAAGGATACACCATCTTAGCTGTTAATTCTCCTAACCCAAGCAACATACAGTGTGAGACAGACTGCTAATAGTTCTCACTGTCTCACTGTATTACTTGGTTAAATCATAAACTATGCCTAAAAAGCTTCTCCTTTTTAGTTTGGAATTTTTACAGGCTTTCAGCAATAGATCATAAGATTCACTGTTTGATTTTGATGTGTTAGAGGAAAGCTAAAATTTAAAACCAGATGCCCTTGGCCACAACAACTTGTTAGAGGCATATTTTACTAAGCAAATGAATGTTTATACCAATGTTAACTCTTTTTTCAGCACTAGTACTGCATTCTGTGTATTTACAAGTCATCAGGTGATACATATTGTTCCACCAAAGTCAGAGGGAGTTTTGTCTGATATCAGCGGGGCCAGACTTCACTTTTAATAATTTATTTGACACACATGATGGAGTATCTGCAGCGATGCTGTGGGTGGATATTGTGCAAAGGATTAAACAGGAAAGAGGCACTCTTATCATAGAAACTCTTCCAGGACCTCTCACCACTGCAAGCCCTCTCTTCTCAAAGCACTCTGAAGATGCTTGCTTATATGCTATTGCCATGCCTCAAAGTGTATAACAATAACCATTTAAATGAAGATTTAAAGGAAGAAAGAGTCCTGAGCCTAAAGAAATAAGAAATCAGTTCTGAGTTCTGATCTAGGATGCTCTAAAATCATAAGCAAACCCATATGGCTTAATTTAGAAACATTAATAAAAGAAATAGCACACGATGAGATTTGTAAGAACCTTGCAATTCATATCAAACTGAAAAAAAAACTCATAAAAGTCTTCTTTTGGAAATGCACTCTGCACTCTTCCAGGTGTTTTTCCCCTTAATCTTATTCCCTATGTTTGAAATGAAAATATGAAGATATACTAGGACTTAGTATCACAATGTAATTGTGCATTCAAATATTTTAAGGGTGGCTGTCAAGAGCACAGGGTCAGACCTGGATGACCTCCAGAAGTCCCTTCCAAGCACAGCCATTCTGTGCTGTAGAAATTACCTTATCAAGTAGAAGTTCATTAGGGATAAATGTCATATGATGTAGGGATTATTTTGAAATAGTTTTTATGTTAAGCTTACATTCAAATGCAATCTTGTAGGAAGAAGCCTGTGCTAGCAAATAGAACAAATTTTCAAGAACCAATTAAACCTATATGTAGGAAAAGAAAAAATACTTTGTCCAAAACCTGCAGAATGGTTTTATTTGTATGATTCCAGGGTGCCTTCATGACTCAGGCAGAGAATTCAGGACTTCTCCAAACAGAGTTTGTAGCATTGTCATTAAACCAACAAGAAAAATATATTGGTCCATAAAAGTGATGCTTCCATTTTTCACTTATTGCAAGTAAGTAACACATGGGCAACTCAGCTAAGAAGTAATTTCATCATTTCAGTTACTTGTTCCAAATAAATGCAAAATTTTGACCCATGATTAGAACAGCCTACACATAGATATAGAGACACAGGAAGTATTGCAGCCCGTCAGGGATACTTTTCAATTTCTAGTGTTAGAAATGCTTTCTAATTTATTTAAAATTATCAGCCAAGTTGTGATACCATCATCCCTCAAACAATAAATACAATACAGACTTCTTCAGCTATTCCATGTTCCCATGCTCTCCTTTACCTACTGTGTTTTGCATTAAAGACGGAGTTTTTGTAAATGTTTGTATTACCACAGTAATATGGTTCTTATGATCTTATGAGGTAAGTGTAAAGAATAAAAAATTGAAAACATTTTTCCTATTACAGTGATAAACAAATCAAATGTCTTCTTAAACCACTCATCTCTGCTTGTATAAAGAAGACAAGAGGAGACAGAGGTTGATTGCAATCCTGTCTAATATCTGCTGATAAATGTGAGGACTCGTTGTCACTAGCATTCTCCACCATCTCCTCTCAAAGACAGGCTCCAGAACCAACATTTCTCTATAAATAAAGTTTCAGGGACATTTTAAAACCACATGGCCTTCTGGTGGATAAAAAAAGAGAGTCATTCACATATCCCCTCTCATACAGTCAAATAAAAAAAAGAATTCTGGTTTGTTCCATGGATAAAGAATAGTCACAGAGCACAGTTCATCCTTCCGGTCTGTAGCGTTTTTTCTATCAAATATTAAAAGCAACTGTAGTGACAAAAGGCAAAGGAGCCTCAGTGTTTAGAGGGAGTAAACACTGTTAATGTCATTACTTCCAAGGGGCTACTGATCATTATGAAATCTTGATTAATCACACAGTAAAACATAGAAGACATTCAATTGAAAATGCTTGGTTTATTTAAGTCCTGTAACTCATCCGTGCACAAAATAGGATTTTAGCAGTGCTCAGGTATGTCTGATTGGGAATGCCAGCCACTGCAATTTTACTTATTTAAGTGATGTGTCCTATCAATGATAGGCAAGAAACCTAAGAAAATTACCCAAACTCAACTCTCCAAAACTCCCAAACCATTAAAAATATACTAAAAATCTTAACTGACTTGTTATAATCCCAGATCACAAGCTAGGTAATTTAGACAATTCTCTAGATCTGATAGAGTTAGTATGATAGAATGAAGACCAGAGAGACAAATGGAAAACTAATTTGAGAGAAATTCAAACACTTGAGGAACTGATGGGTTCAGCTCCATTCCAGGAAAAGAAGAAGGGTGTGTGTGATAGACAGACCAGAACATGTACAATTGAAACACTAGAAGGCAGCACTTTCACTTCATAATTTGATGGAAGTTTCTAGCTGGCAGTATTTGAACTGTATTTAGTCTACTCTTAACTTTGGTTCTTGCTATACACAATGATAAAGGCTGACCTAATGAAAGCAAAATTAAGTAAAGCACAAGTCCTGTGTGCAATTTTTTTTCAGTGTTTGCTCATTCAATGCCCCCGCAAGCCCAAATTATTCCCAATAGTACTCCATTTCAAATCAGTGACACAGACACAAGGAAAGGTTACTTGAACTATCCAGAACCTGGGTGTGTAGCAAATTATTCTTCCATATGTTCAACATCTCTAGAAGAAAATAGCACAGCCAGGCCTACATGTTTATGTTTAGCATTTCTGAAACAATTTTGAATCCCATTGAAGTAACAGGAAACTGCATTAAAAGAAGAAAAGAACTAAACACTTCAACAGGATTGCAAGCTATTTTTCAGATGAGTCTGTCATGCATGTTCCTAACAAAGACTGGGTAGCTTTCAAGATATAGGTAGTGAACAAGGCTGTTGTTCATTGAGGTAATGCTTTATCTGAAGCAAATAGGAATATGTGGGATGAAAACTGAAAATGTTGAAAAGTGGAGAACTGAAGGACAGAGCAGGTAGATAACTTCCAAGGTTTCATGAAACAAGTTTCTAGTGGAGGCAGAAGACTTTTTCAATCACTGAACCACAGACAGTAAGGAAAATATCTGTCCATGTAGTATATATAAGGAAATATTTGGTTTGCCCTTACAGGTCATTTTTTGGTGTGTGCAGTGCTGTGGGTTCACTGGTCTGCACTGGGTTTCCACACTGCTAATGGGAAAAATCATTTGTGAAAATAGGCCAGCTGTTGGAACAAGACCAATAACACTTCCACTCTTTTCACAGGTGATACAATCCACTCCTTCTTTTCTTGGTTTAGTTTTGCTAAATGCATTCCTTTTCCCTTTAATAGATTAAATAGAAAACTACATAAGTCTTGCATAAACAATACTTTTAAGCAGCCACAGACATGTCACTTTTATTTTTCCCCTCAAGACAAATTCCTTCCTAGGTGTGCATAAACTTTCTAGAAGATGGACTTCAGACTTGCATTTAGATCAGTGAAGAGATACGTTTGAATGTCTGAGAAGCTTAGTCACCCGATTAAAAGTATCCAAGAAAATTTCATTATTTGAACTGTTTCCTGACCAAGAGTTGAAATGAATGCGTCCATGCAAGCAACTTCAGTTACAGCAGCTACACAGCAGATATGTGATTGTGTGATGCATATTTGCTTCAATATTCCGAGAATTCCTTTTCTATCCTATCTCAACAACTCCTTCTCTGAAAGACTGAATGACTGAAGGAATTCTGAGGAACATTTTTGGCCATGGGGTCACAATGAGTTTGGCCCTGTACCTGCGTCATGCTGCTAACACAAAAAAAAACACTGCTAGTGACCAAAATGTCATTTGTGGCTTGTAGTGCATAAGTGCAATTCTGTGTTAACAATACAAAATTGCTTGTTCCTGGCTTCATTATCTGTTGCTGTTAACAAAATATGGATTTACCAGTGTATGACAGTTCTGTCCTTGATATCTAAGGCTTACCTGCAAATAAATTAAATTAAATCCAAATAAAAAACCCCCACAAGCCTAACCCAACTTGTTCTGTTTGTACTTCTGTCACTGCAGGCAACCAGAGTGTAAAACAGGTAAGAAGTCAAGCAAGCTCTTGACGTCAGTTATTCCTCATTTGGAACAATTTTAAACAGTCTTTGACTTATGTTCATACGCTGATCATTGATTAAGCCTCAGGGATATTTCCTCCTGTGTTTCTTCACCTTTATTACTATAAACAATGTAGTACTTTTCCAAACCACTTAGTCTCAGACTCTGTGTACAGCCTATTAATAAATGCACCCTTATATATTTTCTTTCTCATTAATACCAAGGTGACAGCTGATATTCTGACAGTCTCTGCATCTCTGAAACACTCATTATTATCAGCAATAAATCATGTTTATTTCTTAGTTGCACTCAAACATTAGAATTTATGCACAAAGAATAAATCATTCCTCTAACAGAATGATCACTTTTTGTATTTCTCAATCTAGTTACATATTACTCACTTGGCATTTTCATTTAAATGAATATGCTTACTTAAAAGAAATAGTAAGGAAAAAACAATAGCAGAAATAAGAGGTTTAGTAGTCACGTAGCATGCATATAACCGTCACTAAGGGACTCCTGATGTTATAAGGACCCACTGATACCTGCTTTCATGCACACAGCACACACAGTGGTTTTAGTCAGAGTTCGTTTCTCTCAGTGTCTTTTATTAAAAACAAAGGAAGATTCCAGTTCACAGATTGACATGCTGTGGCTTAGTGTTTCAGCTGTTTTCAGTAAATATTTCATGTGTGTACCTGGATTTCATGTTTCTTCATAGCAGGGATCCCAGCAATACAGACTGCTCAAGCTTTGTTTTCAGCCTTTCTCCAAATCATTTGCAAAAGCCACTGCGGTGTCTTGGTACTGCCCCTTGAAAGTTTCAGCTTGCCTAATACCAGTGTTTTTTTTTCAGAGCAGAGTAATTGAAATAAGTGCTGCTTCATCTTAACAGATGAAGTATGAAAGCTTTCTCAGAGGAACTGTGGACACTGCAACTGAGCATACAGCTTGGGAGGTCAGCTGTGCATGAGATACGTTGCACCATGTGTTGGGGCTGAGCTTGGAGGTGTCACTTTGGCAAAGATGGAAAACAAAAGAAAAAAAGACCTGACACACCAAGAGCTGTTAATAGGAAGATTATCCCTCTCCTTCCCATCTCAGGTTATGGTCAGGAATGGTTCTTCTTTCAGGCTAGCACTACTCTAGAGTGTGGTAGAGCAGAGATGCTTGTCTTCTGAGGGAAGGTGGAAAAGATAGCATTCCCAAAGTTGGAGGTGGAAGGAAGGGAGCAGGAAATAGTGGGTTTGCAAAAGTACAGGTGAGAGAGTTTAACCCCTCTGCTTGCAAGCTGCTAGACTATCAACTCATTTTTCTGATTTCCAGTCAATTATCATTCTTTACAGAAAATATGTAATGTTGGATTGGGTTTTTTTCCTGCCTGATTATAAATTTGGTGCATCTTAACTGAGAATGGCCCACCAGAATAAACTAATAGTAGAAATTGGTTTGACTGCATCAAATGCCTATTTCTGCTATATCCATTCACAGAAAAGAACCCATTTTAATGTTCTCTTTTATGATTATGTGAAAATATTTCCCATTTTTTTATTCAGCTATTTTTAATGGGCTACTAGAAGCATCAGTAGAGAGCAGTACAATGCAGGGCACTGCACAACTACAAGTTAGCTTGGGAGGTACATATTTCTGTAGTCAGGTCATACAGCTACATGATCCATCTATTACCAGCTAGACCTGAACATTTCAACAGGATCATGAAGCAAACAATGTTTACAGTCAGTCATTTACTGGTATTGTTTCATGCCTTTCTCAGACAGGTTCTGAAATGTGACAAGAAGGAAAGTCTTTAAGTTTCTTCACACATCTTTTTCTGTCTAAAAGGTGTTGCATTAAGTAACTACTTAAGCATTAAGGAACTACTGCTAGGATAGTTCAGGACAAGCATTTTTGTGTACATGGTGATAACAATTGCTACTGTTTCTGAATATTGACTTCACAGTACAATGGGCTATGAATTTTTTCCCTTTCTGTTGGGTATTTGGAAATACTTGGAAAACAAAAATTATCACTGTATTGGGTTTGCAGGGCAAGCTTGTGGTAGCAGAGGGTCTATAGAAGTGGCTTCTCTGAGAAGTTGGCAGAATTTTTCCCCATGTCCAATGGAGCCAATTCCAGCTATCTCCCAGAAAGACCCACTGCTAGCCAGTGCTGGGCCCATCAGTAACTGCTGCAGTGCCTCAGGGATAATTAAAAGTGGAGGAACCCCTAACCTGTGCAGCAGCAGCTGTATAGATGAATGAGAATATGTGAGAGGAGGGTCAGCAGAGAAGGAGGGGCAGGAGGCGCTCCAGGTGCTGGAGCTGAGATTCCCCTGAGTAGCCCCTGGTGCAGCCTAGGGTGAGGTAGCTGCACCCCTGAGCCCAAGGATGTTCAAGGGGGTGCAGAGATCCACCTGCAGCCCCAGGAGAAGACCCACACTGGAGCAAGTGGGGGCTAAATGAACATGGGACCCTATGGAGAGCCCATGCTGGAGCAGGCTCCTGAGGACAGGACAGGGCCTGTGGAGAGGAGCCCACACTGGAGCAGGCCTTTTGGCAGGACTTGTGATCCTATTAGGGACCCACACTGGAGCAGCCTGTTCCTCAGTGACCCACACTGGAGAGGTGCTTGAAGAGCTGCAGCCAGAGACAAGGACACACACTGCAGAAGTTCATAGGAGCTGTCTCCTGTGACAGGGACCCCATCATGGAGCAGGAAAAGTGTGTAAGGAGGAAGGACCAGCAGAGACCACATGTGATGGACTGACCACAGTCTTGCACTGCTTTGTGGGGAGCAGGTAGAGAATTCTGGAGTGAAATTAAGCCTGGGAAGAAGGGAGAGGTTGGGGGCAGTTTTCAAAGATTTGATCTTATTTCTCATTGTCCTACTTCAATTTTATAGCTAACAAATCAAGTTAATTTTCTCCAATCAAGTCAAGGTAATTGCTGACTGATTTCTCTTGAAATCTTTTTCTCTTATCTTGACCCAAAAGCCTTTTGTCATATTTTCTGCTCCTTGTTTTTCTGAAAAGGGGAGTAACTGTGGCTTGGTGGGGCACCTGGCAGATAGCCAATATAAGCCCACCATGCCATTTACCCATCAAGGTACCACCAACTGCAGTATCACAGCTTTGGAGTAAATTCAACTCCATTTAAGACTAGTTACACCAGTCCAAACAATTTTCCTGAAGATATGAAGTGCATACTACTGATATGCCAATGGTAGCTGCTATGAAGTTAAAAAGATGAACATATTCAGAGTATACTGAGTGATACTATAAGCCCCAAAAGCTTTCCTCATGAATGTCATCCACCAACACCACCATGTTTTGAAGGTGGAAAAAACTTCATAGAAACCACAGAAAATGCCTGTAAGAAGTGGGAGAATTAAAACATAACCACAAAGTGTATACAGTGGAAAAACTAAAATTTTGAATAACTTCTTTGAGGAAGGCTGCTTCTTTCAACCCTTATTGCAGTATACCTTGCAATTATTCCACTTGGCCTTGTTCAAATTATCATTCTTGCTACAGGAAGGAAAGCAAAATTATTGCTGTAAAATAAAAGGCCATGGACAAGGAATAGAAACAGAAAGAATATATCTCAAAGAGCTTCCTCAGTGTTGATGAAGCTCACTCTACAGAGAGCAGCGAGATGCCTTCCTTCTTTGCTGGGTCCCTGTTTCTCACCTCCTGATACTTTTTAAAAATATTCTTCTCAGAATGTTCTGAGTTTCCTTCTGTGACATTATGTTAGGTGCATAAATTTCAGCCTACCAAAGAAACACAGGATCAAGGTCTAAATTGACTTACTAGAGTTCAACACATCTGAGCAGGTTCTTCTGACGTATTTTAATTTTTTGATTCAGTGCACCTACAAAGCATGGAGGGCTGGCAGTTAGTTTCTAACAAGCACAGAAGAGTAACAGATAATCCTGAAAAAAGTTGTGAGAGGTCTGCAGCCCTCTTCAGCACCATGTGGACTCAAATTTGTAACAGTTTTGTGACAGGTCTGTTGGGACCTGAAGGCCCTTCTTTCCACTACCCCTCTAAAATAAAATAAAATAAAATAAAATAAAATAAAATAAAATAAAATAAAATAAAATAAAATAAAATAAAATAAAATAAAATAAAATAAAATAAAATAAAATAAAATAAAATAAAATAAAATAAAATAAAATAAAATATTAATGAATAAAATTTCCAAAAATACTTCTGTGTGTACAGGTAAGTAAACACACAGATTAAACCCACTGAAAGCAGCAACAGAGGTTAGAAGAGAAATACTATTAGTATGCAGTGCTACTCCTACACCAACAGCTGGTAAGCCCTGAGAAAAACATAAATAAACTAATTAAAGACAGAAAAACTTCAGTGTAATGATGTCCAATCTCACATTGCATCATCCTCTTTGATAAGCAAGGGGAAAAGGAAATCATCATATTTTTACTTTCAGGCATATAACCTAGTCACCAGTAACCTTTATCTAAGTAGACAGGTACATTTACATATAGCTATGAGATGATCTACAGAAGCATGTTTGGATAGCAAATTAATTACATACAAATTCTATCAATTCGTCTGCACCATTTTGTTTTTATTCATAAGAGCTGTAACAGTCTAAACATACTCAAATGAATATATGGGAACTTGTCACTTGTGAAATAATACTGTAACAGTGAAGGCTTCAAGACCTATAACAGAATACTGAAGACAAGTCATTGTACAAAGCAAGAGCATCTAGTAAAATTTGATTAAAGGTTTTCAAAAATTTGCAATGCTTACATTTCCTGTCTTGGATGCAAGACTACTAACCGACTTCTAGCGAAAAGGGTAAAAATTCTTATTTAATTTTATTCATCAGATAGGGGAGAAAAAGGTGAAAAAAGGAAAGGAGAACTCTACAAGAACTAAGACATGGCTATTGCAAGACTGACATCTTCATAAACAAGAATGCATATGGATGTATGAACATATGTCTACCTCTTTCTGGTCATTAGATTTAATTCTCTTCAGATGAAGGTTAACTTTGTTCATCTCAGTTTCTTCCTTTTCCATTTCAACAGTCCTATCACAACACAGGCATGGACAAAAGTTGGGTGATTCAACTCAAAGGTACATACATGAATTGCACAATCATATTAACAGAATAATTGATTTTCAGAATAAAATGCAGTACCAAGGTATTCAGTAGTCACAGTGAAAGCAGAATCAAAACTTAAATGCTGCAGATCAGGTCTTGTGCTGTTTTTATACAGAGATGTATATTAGCTTTAATAATTTTATTAGCGGTGGGTTTAGTTTAGTTCAGGATGTGCTCCGACACAGATCTTAATGATATATTAGAGGTATAGATAGTAGCATCAAGAACAGTTTTCCAAATTTTATAAAAGTGAAGAAAGTGAAAAGCTAAAGCAGAAAAGTGATTTCATTTCTGAAGAAATAGCCAGGATCTTCTCCCTGCTATAAGTACTCCTAAACTCAGAGATCTGCAAAATCATAATTGTATTTCCTTCTTGTTCACCTAAGAAATATTGTATATATTCTTAGTGATATATAAAAACTGCTTATTAACCACCTGAAACTTTTCCATTGACTGTGGATCACAATGCCAAAACCTACCCCAAGTGTTTTGCAAAGTTACTTAGTGCCCAATGAAATTAAAACAAACGGAAGAGTTTAAATTACATAAAACTTCATGCACACAAGATTTCAAAACAAAGAGAACTGCAAAAACCTTGGTGGAACACAAGAAAAAATACTGCAGGTAGGGGCTCTTTTCTGTATTCACCAGTAATGATTACAGAAATTCAGATACAGATTCCCTGCAGCAGAGGAAGAGCACTGATTAACATCAAATACTGGACCAATCTCTCTCGTTCATATCGGACCATTCATCCCCTCTCAAGATAGGAGGTTAGGGTATGTATTCTACCAGATATTGGCAGCAGTTGGAACATTCCCTTCATCTTAAAAAAGATCTCAGGCACCCACTTCTGTAATCTTTACATTTATAGTAACCTGCCAGTTTCTACTTTTATTTAAAGAAAGTCCTAATTGTATACGGGATTTTAGGTCTCAGTTTAAATTTGAAATATGAAGTAGTATCCTACAGATTTTTCAAGGAAAGCTGAGAAAACATTACTTTTTAAGAATACAAGTAATAGAGATGGAAAATAGAAATTATTTTTATTCCCTCAGTGTTGGGAGAACAATAATTTAAAATAGAGATGATCAGGAGTAGTGTTTGAAAAAAGCACTAATTTCATTCATAAACTTGCTATTGTATTTTTAACAGCTGGGATTAAAAAATTTCCCCATGAATTGCATGATTTATTTCTTATCATGCCATACTTTATTTTCAATTTCTCAGTGATTTAGCATCACAGTAAACTTGTAGAATTAATGTACTGTGGATTTAATTTCTCATCAAAGTGAACATCAGAGGTTTACTTCATTCCAACAGGCTCCACTTGTCCTGCTAGCTCCTGTGAGAACCTTGTTAGCAACAAGGTATATTGTACTACCAGTAGCTTGTATCTACAGAGATCCTATACAAAAAAAAAATCCCAATCATAACAAACAAAATTAAAGGATTGAAAAATAAAGCCAGATTTTGGCACTTCTAAAATATCCCACTTTAAGGTAAATGGTTATCTCTCCTCTTTTCCAGGTCCTCTCTAACAAAAATAATTAATCAGCTTGCATTGCATGGTATCATCACTATTCCACTTGGCTGTAAGCAGGACGTCTGCAAACTGGGGCCCATCTCATAGTCAGGACACCAGGGGAAGCATCTAATAGCCTAGGAAGTGGAGTTGCCTTTAAATAAATAAAGGTAATTAAAAAAAATTATAACAAGATGTCCTAGGTTACAATGTAAGATGTGCTCAAAGTATACGATCTATCACCATCTTCATAAGATTTGGAAACCAGGTGGGGCAGTGTTCCCCTTATCTTCTGTTAATGGGCCCATCGATGCCTTGCTGCATGACTCATAGATAATGAGTCTGTTTAATGGGCCATCAAGGACTCACTGCATGACTCATAGAATGAGATCATCCCATTGTGAGATGCTCCGCCCAGGGGGAGGAGCCAAGCATTCCCACCTGGATATAATCTGGGATTTGGGACAGCACAGGCAGCCTTTCCCCACTGGATTCTCAGAGGACAAGAGTTACCAGACCTTTCTACAGGATCACTGCTTCGACAAGACCATTTCATCTGGACTGCTACTACCACCCTAACTAACAGGGTGTCAGGTTGTATTCTGACTCTGTCAGTGGGTTTTTTTTGTACTATTGCATTTATTTTATTTTACTTTATTTTACTTCTTTTCTTTTCCTCTTATTAAATTGTGTTTCTGACTTGGAGTCTCACTGGTTTTGCTTTCAAACCAGCACACAAGGTCACCAGCCTGGGGAGAGGGAGAGTGAACTCCACAAGCTGGACAAAAATTCACTACCCTATCCCCTGATGTTCTTAGTGGTTCGTGGAAATACAAGTTCTGGCCCTTTTCCTTTCACCTGATGAGAACAGGGGTAGAAGTAGCACATTTCCTTATATCATAAGCTTCTCACTCATTATTGTAATTATCCACGTGTATGTAATATATTTGATTGTGATCATCTGGCAAAAATAGAAAAAAAATGCAGTTGTTAAGTTTGGAATTTATTGCCTCAGAACTTAACACCATAGTTACATAGTCTACAAAATACACAAGCTAAATAATATATATGCTTTATTGCATTATGTCCCCAAGTTGCTTTTCCAGGAAACAAGGAAATAAACACTCCCATGTACCTTATTGTGTGGCTTATATTTATACTTGGGTCCAAATTTGCTGAAGACTATTAAACACCATATAGGATTTATGGGCTTCTATACCTTGTCCAGCAAGATGCATTATCATGTAAAATATTGCCAAGACTTTATCACCATATTACTAAACAATTTTTATATGCTTAGTTGCAGCATCATTTTTTCCAGCTATATGAGTGGAATTTACTTAAAAACCCACAATCTAGTAGCCAAAACTGAAGAGTCTAAATCTCAATTTAAAGACCAAAAATGACATGAAAGAAAGATTGGGTAAAGTTTAAGCCAATGAAAGTATGAGTCATTATTATATAACAAGTAAGTTGGATATATTTTAAGCTGAAAAAAAGATAGGTTGAGAGGGGAAGAGAGCACAGAAGTGGGAGTCAACAGGGGAACTGAGGTAAAATAAGTGGGTATATAAAAGTTTATGAGCACTATTAGGAACTTATATGTTCTCTTAATTCTTGTTTACCTACATTCTTTTAAGTCTCAGGTAGAAGTGTTATAAAATGTTAACTTTTCATCCCAAGAGATGAAGTATCCATTTCAAACCATTTCAAAGTAATTAATTGCCACTAGGTAGTTATTAGGCAACTTCTAGGTAACTTTGACAAACTTATTCTGTTCATAGAAGACACAGCTGGGTAGAAATTAGTCTCTAAAAATACTTTCACACAACCTGCTTGTTTTCTAGTCACTGTCTTCTTATGTTATGCTCATTCCATCTGTCAATAGATATGAGTCACACATTCGACCTTTCAGTTTCACTTGCGCACATAAATTTCTTCCAATTTCCTGTGAAACAAACACTTTTAACTCTTTATGGGCTAGCAGTTCACACAGATAGCATGCTAGAATGGCTGAGGTAGAAGCAAACTCTCCTGTTGATATTCTTATCTTTCCAGTATTCACTATCTTTTGAGAGTAGATTGTCCCTCCATTTTGCTGGCCGCCCTTCTGCCCACACTACCACAACTTGCACTGAAAAAGTGGCAAATAATATGGAACTCCAGTTCAAAAAACACAGTCTAACTATATTTACAAAGAATGCTAAACACCAGAGAAGCAGATACAAGTCACTCCTGACAGTACCAGCCATGATCAGCAGATTCACTAAAGTAAAACTGTAATTTTACCAAAGTAAGGCTATAATTTTACCATTTTTAAACCTGAGCCAGTCAATATTTGGTTCAAAGCTAACATAAAAATAAAGACTCATGCTTGCCCAAATGATATCCACTGACATAAATCAATTATCAACTTTATCAACTGATCCTACTTTGTTCCTTCCCAAACACTATAAACACCTCCAGTATGAACAAAGAATGAACACAGCCACGAAAAACACAGCAAAATATGAAAGTCAGAGCATTATTTGGGGATTTGAGGGTATATTACCTTCCTTTCTTTCAGGCGTAGTGCACAATTTCATTCAATCTTTCAGGAAGCTTTAAAGACAAAGGGGGAAAAATTAATTTAGTAAGAATCACAAGGCTGGACTATTGAGAGACCAAATTCTGCACAATGACCTGGTAAAGAATGATGGAGACTTGACGGGTACAATTTGTTAGCAGATCTCATTTGCAAGCTCATTTAACTCATTACTGTTGAAACAGCAGCACTACAGCGAGATGCTTTCACAGAACAGAAAACTCACAGTCTGTTTCAATTAAACATTACAATAGCATACGAGAGTCTGTGGTTTGGCATTATGGCTCTCTTCCAAAATACACCAGACTTGGACCAAGTGTGATATAGTCCCATCAAAACTACTTCAGCCATCCAAGTGAAGTTGCTTTTCTGCTGTGACTGAGATTTCCCTATCTTTAGTAATTGGAGGACAGTTTTAATGGAGGAATAGAATCAGGCCTTCAGGTCAGGCCTGAAGTTCAAAGCCCGTGGTTGCTGGCAGGCATGAGGGGATGAGTTGTGGCTGAGGTGGCACTGGGATGGCTCAGGCTCCTCTGCCTTCCAGTGGGACACCTAAAGGGGCCAGTGAGGTTTCAGCACTGTCATGTGGGAGAAGAAATTTAGGAAAAACTGTAAAATGTGGGAGCACCCAGAAAACCTGCTACTGACTTATTGATGAAGACTGGATTTTTTGACCTTGGGACACTGGCACATTAACATTGAAATAATAAAACAACGTGTATTGCTAATACAGATATGCCCTCCCAGTCAATTATTTAAGTGCAGATTAACCTAGTAAATGAATCCAAGCCGACATCATAGATGCATATATCTGGCCTTTGTGTTAAAAATCTTCTGTTCCCTTACAGAAAAAAAACTTACTTAAAAGATTTTACTTCTAGTGACTTATTCTTACTGCACACTTCAAGAAATAACTAAAGAAAGAAGAATTTTCAAGTAGTACTGAGGTCACTAGGAAACAGGAGCTTTGTACATTGGTTTCTCAACTGAAGAAAAGGGAAAAAAAATGTATTTATGAACAACCAGAGTCGAAATTAGCAATAAGCAATATTAGTCACCATTTTTCCTTTTTTTTAAGTGGGGGTGGGGTGAAGTGGAACAGTTGTTATGGTTTCTTATTACATTTTTTGTTTGCTTTTTTAAACTGTCAAGAGCCATTCAATCAGAATTTGTATCCTGATATTTTGGTCATCATGTACCTATAGGCTAAATTAAAATTAGCATTCTTCAGGTTCTTTATATTTATTAGTTCAGATAAACAGTTGCCATTGGCACACAGTTAGCTGACAGTAACACCTACAGTGTTAAAAAACCACAAGCAAAAAACAGGAAAAAATCTGTTAAGTGACTGCTCTGTTTTAACAGGCAGCTTTTCTGTGTCAAACTTCATCTTTCAAAAATATTTATAATACATGGTCCATTTACAGATGTACATGCAGTCTACTATTGCTTTCTTAAGGCTTCAAATCTCTTGGCATTTTTCTTCAACTTCCAAAAGCATAAATATCCCTTATTGTTTAAATTTCATCTCAGTGAAGTCAATTGAATTTAGAAGTTGACTGTCAGAACCTGTTGATGACACAGCAAGCTAGTCAGGTTGTTCTGAAGTCCATGTCTATTTGTTTCTCTACAAGAAACTGACCTTTTTTCTTGGCGAGACCAGATTTTTATTTCACAAAGCAGGCAGGGAAAAGAAATGTTAGTATGAAAATTTCAAATTTTTTTTCCTAGGAAACCATTAATTATTTAAAATGTCCAAACTTATTGTTAATTGTGAGACTATGACCTAGTACAGACTGTAATTTAGGTCTAATTTTATATACAAATAAGTACCATTTATGCTTAAATTAGTTGAAGTCAGTGGGCTTTAGATTAAAATAAATTAAGAGTAAATAAGTATTTTAATAGCCTGATTTAATATTTTTTTGGTTACTAGCAAAATCCAAGACAATTAGTACTAGTAGAATGAAGGAAAGAATTAAAGATAGTGTGAACAGTTTTTCTTAAAGCGTTCTTCCCAAAACCCAAACAAAGTGGTCCATATACTGATAACAGTAACATTTAGAATGAGAAATATATATTCATAGATTCTTTACCAGCTATGCATTTGCATCGCTTGACTCATCCCTTGATACAAATTTTGCAGCAAATCTGCAGAGATCCAGTAACTGTAGTCATTTATTTGTGTCAGAGAACTCCTGTCTAGGGAAGGTAAAATTTGAGAGTGGTCTTTTGGTTTGAAACTCTTATCTGAGGTAGTCAACAATACCAGCCTTTAATTTCATAACCAGAATTAGAAAACTATTTTGCTATTAAAAGAAGCAGCATTCTACAGTATTGTCATTTCTCATGAAGCTTCTAAAAACATTAAATTTTAGAAACAGAATGAAAAAATGCATTACTTTGTGTGTTCCTTCTTTCTTGATAGTTACTGAACTGGTCCAAAGCAGCCAATAATTGGCTAAGTTTTGTTTTCAGCAATATTTTCCAACCACAGCTACTAGAAAATTTATTAACTGGTTGCAAATATGTAAGAAAAAACTTCATCAAAGTTTTTCAAAGACCAACAAATTTCACACATCATTCAGTTTCTGCAGGTTGATCTGGAACCTGCAGTTTAAACAAATGATGCAGAATGCGAATAGACTGCTTATGATTTAGCATACTGATATGCCCAGACTCCTTCATCTGTATGCTGCAGAGTTTTACAGCTACAAGCCACATTAAAATTGATGAAAGTCAATGTAACTTCTGTTGGATGATTCTGTGCATCTTTGAGTTGACAAAACAATGCAACATTTCTAATTTTTGTTCACAAGGAAACCTCCCAAATATTTTGCTCATTTTATTTAATGAAATACCTTTTCTCCAAGTAACTTGATTTCCTGCTTTGATGCTGACTCACTATTTCCACTCTTATCTCATTGCATACTCCAACTGAGGACTACAGATTAAGCTACTGTTAATAGCAGGTTAATGACAAAAATTTATTTACTAAAATTAAAGGATATGGGAGACATGTAAAATCCTTCAAGTCAGATGTAGTAGAAGTCCTAGAATGAAGGATAGTTTAGAAAACCCCCACACTAAAATAAATAAAGTATATTTAGTAATTAATTATTACATATAGATGACAAAGTTGGACCTGTGTGTTTGACAGATGTGTACTGGTGCACTGTAGAGGAGGAGGGTAATATGCATGACTGCATGGGATAGCAAAAAGTTTCTTTTTTGGGATGGGAGGGCTGTAGCTGCTCTCTGGATGGCTTCATTACACAGCAAAGGCAGTTGTTATCTTGGTACTAATTAAACCTTGGGGAACAATTTGTTGAGGTAGCTGGAAAAAAATTTGGATGAGAGTAAGAGAGGAATTTTAATGTTTTAATCCCAAGCAGAAACAGAAACATTCAGGTTCTAATATTCTGGGATTCCAGCAGAGGAGCTACCTGACTGATACTGCAGAGAGGTAGAACTGAAGTTTACCAATGTTTGCAGCACTTTGAAGGATTAAGTCCTTTTAATGCAAGTACATTATTACATGAAAAAAAAAATAATAACTGCATCCTTTTATACAGTTGTACTGTCACAAAATACTCTTCAGTTTGTCAGGGTAGTATTAGAGAGTTTATGGTTGAATACTAGAAGTACCCCAGGTAGTGAATTTGAAATTTGAAAATTTGAATCACTATTTTCCTCTTAATTTTTCAAGTTCTTGTTAACAAATGAAGGAACCACCATTCTTCCAGCAAAAAAAGTTCCTATAACTTCTGTTTGCTTTCGCTAATGACAGCCCTCTCAGCAACATCACTGAAGGCTGTACTCTCATGCAATCATGTGAGCTTGCATCAATGAGGGACTGCTAGCACAGGTACTTCTGATCTTTCACCTAAACTTGAATTTAAGTGATGACTGCTTTTTCTACTAGGTCATAGCTTAGAGAACTGAGACCAGATAAAAGTCAAACAGGATAAAAGAGACTGCTCATTTCTTTGCTGACAGAAAAAGTGGCAAACTGGGAGGATGTCTTGGGATCAAATTAAAAAAAAAAAAAGATCAAGTAGCAACAGTTCCCTGCCAAGGGAGGTGGAGAGGGATAAAAAGGGAGGAGAAGGTGTTTTCTAGATTGGCTAGCTGAGTTAGAGCAAGCAGCTGTGAGATATAAACACTAAAACTTTGTTACAGATTTTCAGGGGGTAAAAATACAGGAGAAGTAGAGTGAATCATCTGAGGATGGGCAACAGTGAAGTAAGTATAGACATATTTGTGTATTTTGGGACAACTTTTTTTCTCAGATAATATTTTAGAACACTGGAGATTAAAGCATTCCCTTTTTTAGACTTGCAAGAGCCTCAACATTTTATAATCCAGATAAAGACATACTTCAGAAAAAATAATAAAGTTGAATTTTTTGCTGGGAAATACCATGAAAGAATAACTACTAAAATATCTGCTAAACCCAACAAAAATCTTCCTTTTTCAAGCACAGATGTCCTTCCCCATTTGGACTTCTCAGATACTTTTAGCTGCAAAAGAACAGTTGAAACATTGTAGTTTACCAAATCCCACTCCTCTGTTAAAGTAACCTATTCTGGGGTTCTATGAGTTTTCCATCTGTTATAATATTTCAAACTTCCTGTCTTCACTTTCTTCCCTACATTACCCATCTTCCCTCACACCCATCTATCCACCTTCTCTTTAGCTTCTATTTCTCTCTACAAATGATCTCTCTACATTCCATGATCTTGTTCACATGTTCTTTCTTCTCAAATTTCATTTCTACACCTATCTCCTGTGCATTAACCTTCTTCCCTCAGCTTCCTCCTGCTATTTCAAACTGCAGATGCCCTCCCTTGAATAGATTCTTTTTGTTCCTGAAGGGAACAAGGCAAGAAAATGATCATGTAGTATAAGGACCATCCAAGCTTCTGTTCTCACAGGACGAAGGGCCATACTAATAATTTTTAACAGTACGTAGGAAAAGGTAATCTCTGAGGTGCTTTTTAAGTGAGAATTTTTTGTCCTAAAATACATTTGATATTAAGAAGCACATACATTTGATATTAAGAAGAATTTTTTTAAATAATTGGTATGCATGTTTAACTAATACATACAATATATTTCATTTGTTTTGAGGAGGAAAAATAAACCACCAAAAATCTCCAAAACCCCAAATATACACATAAATAATCAAACCCAACCTTAATAATGTTCAACACTGAAATCCTCAGGAGCTTAGTGGATACTTAAAAATTGAATCCACAAAATACTTTTTTCTTTATGAAGAAGGAAACCACCTAGCCCTAAATATTTTTCCTTTAATGTACTCAAATATATTTGGGGATTCTGTCAGCACCTAGAGGCTGCAGTCTGCACAGGCACCAGGCAGATCAAAACAGCTGGGTTTTTTTCAGGGACCTAAAGGTTTTCACGTCTGGCTAATAGCTACACATATCTAGAGTTTTAGCAAAAACTTCAACCACTGTCCCTTCAGAGAACCCCTCTCCTCATTCCCTCAAGATCACAAGAGGTTGTTCATTGAAATGCTTAGAGGACCTACTATCAAATAATTTCAACTCATAAACAATAATCCAAGAATTTGTTATTAAATTTATTTTTAAACAAAGATTTGGCTCCAAACTGGGAAAGCATAATACCTGTTATGCAGAAAATAAACTGAATCCTTTTTGTCAAGTGAAGTGATGGATGTACCCTTGACCATAAAGTTGTCTTCTAGACTTCTAAGATGTAAAATGCCTTTTAGTTGTCATCTTCCATAGAGCCCATGCTCAGAAAACCCAAAGGAAAAAAGAAAAAAATTGTCAGCTACCTCAGAAAGCAAGGAAGAGTCAGTTTAGAACTTCAGCATTATGAGACCCACAGTGTCATTCCTCTCATCAGAAAAAGTATAGCAAATAGAAAAAAAAAAAACCAAAACAAACCTGGTTAGTCTGTTTCTTTTCAAAATAATTTGTTAAAATGCCAAAATACTGCATATAACTTTTCTGACATATAAATCTTCCTTTGAAGATTCATAATTATAGCCTTTTACACAAAGAGGAAAAGTAAATCTCTGAGTGATAAAGTCTTTTGAACCAATGTTTAAGACCTCCACTCATGGATACTCATGGATATCATTTGTCTCTTTCAAGAGATCAAGGATTACAAAAGAATATGGAACAAAATAAAAACCAAAGAGATAACTGAAAAAATATCAGTAAAGTTCCTTATAAGTTATGGAAATTTACTCACCAAAAGTAGTTTGGTGGGTAAATGCTCAATCTGTTCCCAGAGTTAGAATTCAAAAATTTGAGCTAATTTCAAATCCAGCAGTGCCCTATTATGCATGTTTTCTTTGTGTAATTATAGGGTTCAATGCAGCAGATATCTGGAGATGAACTGAAGATGTGCCAGGAGGAACAGGTGAACCAGAATGTACCTGCATTTCTAACACCAGTTGGATTAACCTTGTCACCCTCAATTTAAATTTAGAGGTCTCAGAGAGAAAGAGGAGCTAAAGCTAGAGGTAACAACAGGGCTGGGATCAGATGGAGGACTGTGTTTATAGCAAGGCCTTTTGAGTCACTGCAAAGGCCCATGTGCAGTAGACAAGTGATTTAATATATCGACAGAAAAGAACTAGGGCTAAGATTTGCTGTTTAAGGAAGCCCAGGCTGGGAGGAGAGCTGAGCTGTTTGGAGGAAACTCTGGGCAGCTTAGATAGATACTGGAAATAGAACACAGTTCAGGGTGGAGCATGGCATTCAGAGGTGTTAAAACCAGATTCAAGCCCAATTAGACTTAGGGTATAAAGCATCTTGATCCCCAAAATGAAGTAATTACATAATCTTACAGGGATCTTAAAGCAGATTGAACACTAGAACTGATGCAGATTTTTCATGTTAAGCCTAGGAGTCTGTAAGCTTGAAATTAACAAAAATCAAAATGCATTGACAAGAGCAATGGTTATTTCTCAATCCCACAGGTTAGTCAGGGCACTAAGAATATATTTAGAATGTGAGCTTAGTTCCAACATAGCTGCAAATAAATTTTTGGAAGTGCCATTAGATTAGGATGATGGCTGTGAATCACTTGGGAATTGGATTATGTCCTATGTGGGCAGAAGTTCTTAGGTTGCATGGTTTAGGGTGGGAATAGAGATAATGTTGTAAAATTCAGTGATTTAGAGCTAGATTTATATCACAGTGCTGAAGTGGCCACAGGTCTAGGACAAGACTTAATGCTGACAGGGGCTCTGATTAAGGTTGAGATGGGCAGAAATCACCAAGCTTGGCTAAGAAAAAAATGTGAGCTTTCTTAAAAGATTTAAGGCACATACAAGGTTGTAAATTGGTAAAATAATAGTTTAATAGAAATTTGAAAGTTCCAGAAGGACCAAATATTTTGATGGAAGTGTGACACATCTCATTAGCCAGGGAAAAAGATAAGTAAAAAAATCAAGAAAATTATATGAGCACCTAAAAGAATGGAAGCAAAACCACTGTTAATTCTTCCCTTCAACAGCATTACTCTGCAGGTGGTCCGTTTCCCCAAGACCACACTTTGTAGGTGGAGAATAAATACAGAAGTCATAGCAGCACTGTACAAGGTATGACCCAGAGCTCAGTAGGACTATTGTAATCAAATCCCAAGTCTTGATTTCTCCATTCTCATGTCCCAGTCAGAGACTAAAAGCACTAAGTCGTGCAAAGGACCCTTTTCAACTTTTCAAGAAATATTTATATTAAAGTAAATATCAAAAAGTAAATATAAATGTAGCTTAAAGTAATGAGATCATATTCTCTCTCTGTCTAGATTAGGGGAATGGAGATAATTCAAGGAAAATTGATAAAGGCATATTTCAGGCAAATTATCTGTTTAAGGTTTGTTTTGGTTTGACTTTATTCAGAGAAGTAAAAACAATATACATCATAAAAAATTGGTCTTGAAAGAAGTTTTAGGTTCTTCCCACTACCTTTATGCACTGTTTCTGTGTTTTATAAATCAGTTTCATATGAGGATAAAATTTCATTATGTAAATTCTGTTCAAACTAAAACACAAACTTGGCTTTTTATTTAAATCAACCTTAACTAAAAGGAAGCAGGCAAAAACGATTCCCAGTTAAAAAATAAAGTTTACATTATTCAAACACATGCAGAAAAGATTTTATTAGTGTTCCAAACTTTTTTGTTCTCTGTATCATTTAGAAATTGTTTATTGAGGAATGTTACTGTTTAGAACTTCTAAAAGCATAGTTCTTGATTTGACAAGCTTGAGAATAAGCACCAAAGAAAAGACTCATGCCGTCTGAAGTTTAGTAAGCCTGTATAATCAGCAAGATAAATTATTTTAAAGAAATGAGGAATTAAAATAACATGAAGTTTCCCACAGGCAGGGTAGGATTTTTTTTCCATTTTAAGAACCAGTCCAAAAGTAAAGTATTTCAAATTTTTCACTTAGTCAAGTACTGGGTATTTCCTTCACCCATGTGACTATAAACAGCTACATGCTCTGCTTCTCCTGTGCAGGCAGCCTTGCCCTGTGAATCCATTTTGTTTCCCCACGCCTGAAGAATGTCTGTTACATCAGCTGTGTACAGCAATCACACCAGGTCCCAGCACTAAGCCAGTCTGATTTCTGATGAATTGTTTTTGTCCAACAAATCCACTGTCTCAGAGCTGTGTACCCCACATCACTCTTTCTCCACCTACATAGCATTTAGTCAACTGGTGAATCACCAGGTCTCAACAGGATGGTTTGGCAGCATCTCCCAGGCACGGCACAGCTGTAGAAGGCTCCTCAGGCCACATGGTGTGTGTGAAAGAAAGTCCAGAAATTTACTTCCTACTCAACACTTCCTTCCTTTGGGACCAGGTAAGGAGCTGTAGGAACCAGCACAGGCCTATCAAAAACTCTGCAAGTGAGTGTGAACCCATAAGCGCTGCATCAGCAGCAGCAGACGTGGAACTACTCAGACATCACTTTTAGGAAGAAACAGTGGAGAGTTTTCTCTTTGTTCCAGGCATCTACTTAGGAGATTGGTGGAAAACCCAACAGAGCTGAGGATATTTCCCCTCAAATACTCTTACAATGAAAGAGGCAGCTGGGGTGGAGGAAAGAGTAAGGGGAGGAAAGAGTAAGGGAAAGTAAGGAAAGTGCCATTTTGTATATTTGGTGGGAAGAAAGAAACAACAACAACAACAACAACAAAATAAAAATATCAAGCTGACATTTCAGCCTTCTTAATAACAAGTAGAAACATCATGGTCCTTCTGCTAAGAAGTTTCCTGGGTAGGCCAGGCAGTCTTGGTTTGCAGTTCTATGACAGAGCCTGGGCAGTTCAGGCATTAGTCCATTAACACCTGGCTAATGGATGATCTGTGCAGTGCAAGGCAAGCTCACTACCATGGCTCATTGATATTCATTCATATACCTGCAGTTGGTATAGGACATCACTCCTAATCAAAACTTAAGTCATGGAAGACATCTGATTTCCCCTCTTTTTCTCCTTTCTCAGTCAACTGTAGCCTTCTGTAAACAGCAGTTCAGAGGAGTGTTATTTGAGATGAGACATCATAGTCTGCAGCTACTCAACACCCCAAACACTAGTCAAACACTAGACACCCCCAAAAAACTTCTGAACAACCTGCAATTTTTAAGCCCTGCTAGAAATAAACATATGAGCTTTGGTGCTTTAAGAAAGGGACCTGCCTGTGATGAAACATTGTTACTGCTAGAGCTGATTAAAATGGAACAAACAAGGTGTGAAGGGTCAATAACTAAGCAAGTTCTCCAAGACTGACTCATTTACACAGAGGGGTTTTTGCTATGCTGCAGTCAGTACAGAAAGCTGAGTAGTTATGACTGTACACTATGCACACAGCTGCATGAAAAAAAATTATTCTTTATTTGCCATTTTTTACCTTCTTTACAAACAGCAACAACAGGACAGTTTGAATAGAAAGTGTGGGATGTGGGTTTGTGACAATCAGGCTTAAGTCATCTTGGCAATTACCTTGCTTCAGAGACAAATTTCTGGACACTTTAATTCAAAGGTAGACCAAGTGTACATCTTAAAATTTTGGCTTTTGACAGAGATAGATCCAACTGACATGATCCAGTCCTAAACCCTGGCTCACCAGCAAGTCCATTAATCACCCAAATTACCACTGGGTATATAATAAGTCCTATTCCTAAGTACACGGATTCATTTCTGCATTGGACTGAATTTCATTCCAGTTGACTATAAGAAATAACTGTTTAATTCTTCACTAACATCTCAGGTAAGACACAGAACATCTCCAGAGCATTCCTTCAAGTAACAAACTGTTTGGCTGTTTATATTCCATGGTTTTGTCTTCATTTTCCAAGTGGGAGCCCCAAATTTGTAGGTCCTGCTACCCAAGTAAATTCTCATTGCCACAACTCCAGTGTTTATGATGTGCAATTATCCTCTTATCTTGAAACAACAGCAAGGTCACATATTGGCCTTGTAGCACAGAAAACATATTAAATCTGAAAAGACAGCATAAGCCATCTGACCTCTTCTTTAGCAGTGCCAAACATCTCTCCTGTTACTCTGTCTCTGAAGGAAGCTTTGCTGGAGAAGCCACTTCACACCTGCAGAAATATCTTTCTTGAATGATGGGGTGGTTAAAAGCATAAAATATTTTTATTACTCAAGTTTCCTCATAGAACCAGCATCTGGCTGCAGGGCACTTCCACCTACAGATCGACATAAAAAAAGATCCTGCTGTATATAAGCTGTCCTCCCCCACTGGGCAGGGGTAATGGGAGAAGGGAATTCTTTAGTTACTACTCTGCCTGACTGGAAGACAGACATTCCCGTAAAACTGTGTGTGGGAGCATTTCACACTGAAACCAAAACACTGTTAAAAGTAAATTCAGTGAACTACTTCTCATGCAGTGCAGCTGCTATATGGAGAGATGAGGATATTTTATTATACACATACAAACTGCCAGACACCAACTCCACTGCAGTGCCAGAGAGATAGCTCTCCTTTTTTTGTCCACAGGATGCTGTTATTAAGGCTGTTGACCAAGGCATACCTTCACGTCAGCCCCAACTTGTCCCTTATCAACCTGAGGAGCCAAGAGCAATATGCTGTTTTTGATTGAAACTGTTTTAATCCAATTAAATTCATGTTTGGAGACTACACAATCAGCAATATAAATTGACGTGACACTCTTCACTTTCTAATTATGCTAGATTTATGCTGCTAAGAGAATGAACATAGGCCAGGCTTACAGCATGGCCATAAACTCAGGTGACAAATTTCTTTCATGAGAAAAATTCATTGCAGCTCATTGCTTCATGCACGATCACTCCAAGGACATACTGATGTCAAAAAAAGTCTTACTGCAGCCATGAGACACCACATTTTAAATAGAAAGATCCTGTTGGGATGGTTAAGTACATGAGCGACACAGAGTAACATGGATTGTTTTGTTTTGCAAGTTTTAACCTCAATATGGGAGAATAAGAAAGGTTTATTCTCTGTCTTTAAACAAATTGACAACATTGAAATACTTTATGTTTAATATAATTGATTTTCCACCCACCAAGAGAATAGTTAAACAGTAAAAATCAATCTCTAAAGTCCCACATTTCTGATCATATTTGACTGCTCTGTAACAAGATATATTGAAATGTGCCAAAGTAAAGGGGAAAAGGTAGCCAAGGGTAAAGTGCAGTCAGGACCATAACACTCTTCATAATAACCAGAGCATCAAAACATTAATGACAATATAATTCTGCTTGGGATTAAAACTTTGTTGGTTGTTTAGAGACTGGTATCCTAGAGTTGGCCTATATTCCTGTTTCATATCAAAGAGAAAAAAAAAACCCCAAAACTTACAACATTGCAATTCTGTGAACATCAATGGAGTACAATTAAGGCTTCATACTCTCGGATCATAGGCTGGTAGCCTACCGAGAATTGCGGGTAAAGTCCTTTTCTCCAAGCCCCATGCCAGAAGAAAGAGTCAGGATGCGTCGATTCTTTTATCAGAGTTGTTTATTCTATCGTGTTCTTAAATATTTTTCCTTCAGCCGGCGTAGGTGTCACCTACACCACAGCCGAAGGCCATCTGCCCCGCTCCTGGGCGGTCGTAATCTTTTATACTAATTATTACGTCCCCATTGTTTTCACTACTATACCAATATCTACTACTTTTATTAAACTGTGCACTTTTACACTAAACCAATCAGAAAATGCCACCACCTCACCCAAAGATGGAGGACAAGAAGAAGAAGAAGAAAGACAAGGGACACACCCAAATCCCTCCATCTTGTCTCCTTGAGCCCCCTTTGTGAACCCCCAAAATCCACATTAATACACAAAAATAAGTTATCTAATACCCTAATTACATACCTGTGACTTGTAATTCTTCATATAATGTTGGCAATCGCTCCCAGGGGCTAAAATCAAGGGCACTGGTGTTTTTATCACTGTTCCAGGGTCTCTGGACCCCCTCTTGGGGTCTCGGACTGCCCGGGACATCTAAAGGGATGTCTTGGGTTCCGACACATACTTGGCCTGAGCAAGTCCAACTAATGCTTATCTGTAATTTCTGGAATTGTTAGCCCAGAAAAACATACTCATCCATTAACCACCAAGGTAACTTCCTGTCTCAGACATTTGCAACTAAGATTTCTCTGTCCTTCAAGGCATAAAGATTATTATTTGCAAAAATAAAAAAAAAAATCTAAAGAAATGTTGACTTTTTTAACTCTAGTACCATTACCAAATTATATTGTTAGGGTAATCTAAGAGAATGACAACAATAGGTATTTTGTTACTTACAAGGGATACCCATTTTTTTGGAGGACCATTGCACAAGTTACATTTAAGATGCTGTAAAAATTTAGAAATCCTAAAGAAATAGTAAATAGATATTAGATGTTAATATCACAATCTTTTAGAAATGTTAGTTCACCCACAACATAATGACATTTGTATAAGAAAATGATACAAGAAAAAAATGTATAAGAAAATACTGTGTCCATGCCACAGCCTCATCTAGACAAACCAAGAGAAGCTTTAGCTTCTACTGTTTTACACTTCTGCATCATTATTCCTGCATGGAAATACTAACTGTTTTCCTACAGAATGCTAAAGCTGTCATCACACCCTCTAGACGTTAACCAAGTAGTACGCCTAGAGCCAGCACAACCAGTTAGGAAAAGTCAGGCTTTCTCAATATTATCATCATTGGATAAAGATACTTCTACGTTATATCAAATACTTGAGAGTTCTTTATTAGTTAATAAATGGGCATGTTACTTGACCTACTGATTGCTCTTTGTTGACCCGTGTATTAACTAACCATAAGGAGCTTTTGTCTTGCAGAAAACAACCCAAATTCTGAATTGACATGGGGATAAAGAAAAATTTCAGGGCTGTGGACATCCTGCACTTCTACACTATTTAAAGAGAGTTAGCTGATGCCATAATGAAACTTGTGCCACCAGCTCCAGCACTGAGCACTTCTATCTGAAAGGTATAACCACTGAGACCAAGATGGTCAGAGCCATCACTCCTCATGCCAAACCCTCCAAAGCCAAATCTCTCCAGACTGTGCTAGTGGAAACTATAAACAAAGGCACTCTTTGAGCCTGAGAGCAGTACTCCCATTAATCTTTACAGGGAACTAGGTCAAAGAAGCCCCAAGGCCTCTCTGAACTACATAAGGAAGCGGAGGCCTATAAAGGGATATTTCTGCAGCTGAGCATGCCTTGTGCAAAAGAACAGCCAATTAATAGTCTTTTCCAGACACACCCATGGACAGATAACAGGAGAAATGGCAATGTCCAAGCCACTCCTTAGGTCCAGAAACATCCTGCTGGCTTGCTGGGCTAGTTGGTGGTGGGGGCAGGGTGGGAAGCCTGCCAAAAGAAATCCCAGTGGAAGCTAGAGAGCCTCAGGCTACCCTTTGACACCAGCTGTAGCAATAGCCAAGGACTTTACCCACTAGGGACTGAAAGGACAGTCAACTAATCTAAGAGCTGTTACAATCTTATTGCAGTTTGGTTGCAATGTACTACATGGATTTTTTAATAGTGGCTTGCAGTTAAAAGGTTCTCTAACCACTGTCAAAGTCATGGGACAGCCAGTAATCCCTATGCTTTCTTACAGCAAGTTATAACACACTAGGGATTTTTTCAGACAGTTTAACAGAGAGATAGAGGATAAATTTTATTTTAGACATGACATAGAATGAACTTGCTCAAATAGTATTAATGGGAAGAGTGCATATATACAGCAAAACAACTAAGAAGGAACACAAAATACAGCTTGACACAAAGGAAGAAACTATTTTCTTAGACTTCAGCATCTTGCATTGCTTCAGCCTAAATGAATGGTGTAAGGAAATAAGATTGCAACTTGGGTATCAGACTACGTGTACTGTATGATACAGATGCTGAAATACCTAACTATATTCTCTAGGAACAGTGCCTGCTACACAATCAATAGACCAATCTTCTTAAACCTTAATTTTTTTCTTAAATTAGCCCCACAAAGCACACTTTTCCCAAACTCATGAACACGAAACTACCATAAGAATCTGTCAGTCATTATTTTGGAAAACACAAAATTGCAAATTGTAGATGAAGATGCAGCAATGACAAAGCTTGTGGCAGGTTTGTATCCAAATCTATCCAGCCCTTCTTTTACAACACACCATTGTGTGTGATACAATTCACATCCTTCTGCTGCTGTTTCTTCCCAGGAGTTTTAGGTAGCTCAAGTGCTTTCTCTGCCAGACCTGTCCCAATCTACTATCCTCTAAGCAACCCTGATGGCTCTCTCCAAACCCAAGAGAAGTTTGATAAGTAATTTTCCTCTACATACTTCTGCTTGCCAATGCTGAAAAAAGAGGGCAGCAATCCGAACTCAAACAGGTACAGGGCCTCCCTATGTTTTCTCATATTGCTATTAATATTCAAATTCTGGATCCTTTTAGAGTCTAGGCATAGAAAGAAATCAGGCAGTAGGAATAATCACGAATAAAGAACCCTGGACATTCTGAAAACATTACATTTTTTTAAAAAAATTAATTTCAATGGTATTTTGAATGTGTAGGAAACAGACAGCCTGCCCTCCTCAGTCTCCCTTCCCTCCAATCTAATATATCCCTTTTTCTGTCATACTTACCTTTTGGAACACTTTTCCCTCATTGTCTTTGAGGGAGTATTATTGTACTTTGCAACAGTCTTACTTTCTTACCTAGATTTTAGTGGTAGCTGTATCTGAATTTTCTTTTTTTTCATGTTCATCACTAAGGAAGACATTTTTTTTCTGTTCTTCGTGTGAATGGGGCCTAGCACAGGAGACTCTAATCTTGGATTATCTCTGTGCTCTACTAAACAGCACATTTTAAATGATTTGAATTTTGGATGAGGGGAGAGTGGTGGATATTGTCTACCTCGACTTTCAACACTCTCTCACAATATCCTCATTGGCAATCTTGGGGAGCACGGACTGGATGAGCAGACACTTCAGTGGATTGATGAATGGCTGAACAGCAAATCCCAGAGGGTTGTGATCAGTGGCACAGGGTCTAGTTGGAGGCCTGTCATTGGTTATGCCCCCAAGGTTCAATACTGGTCCCAGAATTGTTTAACTTACTCATCAATGACTTGAACAAAGGGGCAGATGCCCCCTCAGCAAGTTTGCTGATGACAGAAAAATGGGAGAAATGGCCAGTACCCCAGAGTGCTGTGCACCCCTTCAGAGGGACCTTGACTGGTTGGAGAGATGGACAGAGAAGAACTGTCTCAAATTCAACAAAGGGAAATGCAGGGTCCTGCATCCGGGGAGGAATAACCCCATGCACCAATACAGGCTGATGACTGACCTGCTGGAAAGCAGCTTTGTGGAAAAGGAGCTGGGGGTCCTGGTGGATGACAAATTGTCCATGAGCCAGCAGTGTGCCCTGTGGGCAAGAAGGCCAAAGGTATCTTGTGGTGCATAAGGGAGAACATTGCCAGCAGGTCAAGGCAGGTGATCCTGCCCCTCTACTCAGCCCTGGTGAGGCACATCTGGAGTGCCTTGCCCTGTTTTGGGCTCCTCAGGACAAGAGAGACAAGGAGTGAAAATATCCTGATGGAATAATTGTGGGGGAGATGTGGCTGAAAAAGGACAGGCGCTCGGAAGATATCGGTTGTAACGAGAAAGCCACAGAACATTCCAACCCCCGAGATAAGCTTCACTCCAAGGATGCAAACCTCCCTCTAACAACGTACCAGTACTTTTCCATTCTCCCTACTAACTCAAGAAATGTAGCAAAACCCCTCTGACGTAGTGAAGAACAATCCAAGAGTATATAACCTACATGTTTGAAACAATAAACGCTTTTAACCGTCCACCATACTAGTGTAAGCGTGTGTTATTGGCCCGAGCGCCACACAAGCATGTGGTAGCCGTGCCGTCTATCCTAAAACCAGGCCACCGCAGTTGCGGCTGCAAAAGCAGCAACAAATAATAGCTCAGTATAATAAAATGTATGACAGCAATGTCATTAAACACTCCTGGCCTGGCTATACAGAACAGTATATGGTGGGAAATTGAGATTTTTTTAATACAAGAGGTGGGGTGAGGGAACAGAGGGAAAAGACATCTACAAAGTTTTGAGAGGCAATTTCTAGAAGTACTATTTGTAGGCTACCTACTGAGAAGAGAGATGTTTCAGAAGAAGAATATTACAGAGGCAAGTAAGGGTAAAACAGAATGAACACTTGATCAAATTTATAGGAATTATGTGGTCAGAAAACTCCCTAGCCACTGAAGACGTCAGGACTTCTCCCATTAGTAGTACCAGTCATACATAGACATAGGAATGAGTTACCACAGTACTTCTGGGAGTTTATTTTTAGATATCACTTGAGTCATAACTCCATACATGGGAATGTACCATGCCACAGTAAGTTCCTATGCACCTATATATGAGAGCAAGGACTTAAATCACGTTACAGATAGTAGCAAGTAAAAGAGATGCATTATAAGAAGACTCATTAGCCATGTGTCTCGGTTTTGAACGAAGACAGGTATCTGCTAAAGAGAGGCAGGGCTTCTCTTGGAATGGATAATTCAAATCCCTTTCCCTCAAATTATTATAATTTAGAAAATTAAAACGGCTCTCAGGCAGAGATATGGGGATAGGAATAACAGTTCTTTACTAATAGGTATAACAAGGCAAACAAACAACAACAACTACAGCAATTAATAGCGAAAACAGAACCAGGGACCTTGATGGAGCTTGGTTTCACAAAACCTGGAGCAGTCTGGTCTCTGGGGACTCTAAAAAAAAAGGTACCAAGCTGGAACGGTGGGGTATCCCGGGCTGGTGGATCGGATGAAATTCGGAGCTCTGTCGCTGGTCACTGGAGGGCAGGGATGTCTGGCAGGGAGGGCAGTGCGGGGACCGCGGTGCAGAGCAGCTTTAAAGCAGCGCTGAGGCAGTGGGACAAGGCTGAGCCAGGTCTAGCAGAGCAGCAAAAGGAGAAATCAGGATTTTCCTGGGCACATGAGCAGATGATGTAGTTCTCTTCAGGATCAGATCCTGGTGGTGCCAGTGAAAAAACCACGCAGCAACGGCAGCCTCGTCTTCTCTTGACGCAGACTACACGAAAAGTGAAGCTGCCCCCCAGCCCCTGTCTCTCTCTCTCCTACCTCGGGGGAAACTCCTGGAGACAAAGGGTGTAGCCAAGTGCCAGCCTCCACCCATCCTCCATGCTTTGTTTCAGCTGAGCACTGACAAGCACCCAGCAATTAGTTGCCTTGCAACTCTTGGGAAAAAATTCTATAGGTGAAAAAAGAAACAAGGCTAACCCCCAACACCATGGTAGTCATACAAGAAGCCAGAAAATACTAGCATTGTACAATATGCTACAATCTGAGAAACATAAACTTCAGCTGTGCTAAACAAACAGATCAAAGGATTACTCTCTCTGATATTTTAACTGCTTCAATTCCCACTTTTAAAACTTCATATTTGCGTGTATATGCCATGCCAGTCTCCAGACATCAAGAAGTCCAAGTTTTTCAAGAACCAAAGCTGCACAAATAAAACAGTACAGCTGAATTCCTCATTTATACAACTTCAGGAAAAAGACCATGAAAATCACATCTGTTAAGACTGAACTCTGAGTTCAAAAAACCAAGGAAAATGAAAAAAATGTTGCTTCTGCTCACATGTTGTAATCTGATGAAGAGGTAAATTGGTTACAGGTGTCACTCATCTGAGACCTTATCCAAAGGAACATGATGGGCTTCATAGATGCCTCTTATTCTTGCTTTTGAACTGACCTGAGTATCCATTTAATTTTTTGCAGTTGAAAGCACATAGTTCAGCTATCGACATTTTCTTGTCTGAAGTAAATGTGAAAAAAATGTTGAAGTTTAAAATAAAGTGTACTAGACTTTTAAACTACAGTGCACAGAAAATTTAAAAAATAGCATGTGCTTACAGATATGTCAAAGCTCAGAAAAAGAAGTGTTTTCAGTTGGGTTGTATCTAGGGGTATTCTTTGTTGTTGTTGTTGTTGGTTTTTGTGGGTTTTTTTTTAACATTATAAGTTTTAATCTGTGACTCCTGACAAAATTCTCATGATTCCACCCAGCAAACACACTCAGAACCCCTCCACACACTCAAACTCTCAGTTCAACTAACAGTTAGATGAAGAGCTTGATAAATTCAATAAATTTTGTTCCTGTTATAATCCTTCTGAAGGAATGCTTAACTTTTTTTGCAGCTAGTATCTCAATAGTCTGTCTGTTTAGACTTTCTGTGCTTTTACCAGAGATGAAACACTCAGCATCCAGCTGCCTATGCAGACTCAAACCTCCAGTTCTGCACTTGCAAAACCCACACCAGGGAGTGGCAATTATACTTCAATGACTTTATTGACTACAAATGATTAAGACAAGCACGACTGACAAAGCTTTACTGACCACTTTTATTTTTAATGCAGCACCATTCCATACCCATTCAGAATTAGCTACATGTGGTTCTTGCATGAAGCAACGCCTTACCACTTCTTAAGTCTGTGGGGTTTTTACAATAAGAAGATCTATCCTTTCATAACTTGGTCATAATGGCTTTTGGAAATTTGTCATAGCTTTTTAGATTTTGGGGGAGCACAACAGAACTCTGTTGTAAAGCAATAATTTTTTTATTATTTTCTTCATTTGGATTAACTTATACTGCCATCATGTGGGCAGAAATAAGAAAAATAATTATTCAGTGAAATCTCTCAACTTGAAAGACTTACTTTCCTTTTAAAACATTCTTCTAACTACCTATACGAGCACTTACTCAAGGTTATTGAATCAGAGGAATGAAAAATCCCTGATTATTGGTTTGCTTTTGTTGTGACTCAACAGAAAATGTGCCAGTGCTTGAGGTCTCAGTGGAAGGACCATGGAGCTGTGTTGGAGCTGGGCAGTAACTGATTAGCACAAGTGGTAAAGATGCTCTCCCCAGCACAGAGATTTAGCTGCTCTTTCTCACACCCCTTGTCTGTACAGGACACAAGTCAGAAGGGGCCAGAAATCACAGGGGCTAGAAAAACACAGAGCAAGCCAAAGTCAGGCAGGGCCTGATGCATCATTTTGCCAGGCTTTCAACCCATGCACAAAACTCAAGAAACCAATCAGACAAAGGTCCACTTCTTTTCCACTTGTCACTCCAGGGTCTGTGTGTTCACCCTCTTCCCTGGGTGCTGCAAGAATGTATGTACCTCTTTGAGCTTTAGAAACTTCAACTGCAGTACTGTTGTCTGACATTCAGAGGATAAAGCATGAAAAGACAAAAAGTGACTCAAAAGTATAAATCTTCTCTCTTTTTTTACAAATGAACATAATTTGAAAGAAAATTAGCACAAATTTTTAATATATTATACATTCCTTATTATTTTGGAGAACTTAATAATTTTGGGAAAAAACCTTCAGTTGTCAAATAATAATTATTTGTGTGGACTAAAGTTACTTAAAGAAATATTTTGTAAGATTTGTACAGTTTAAAAAAAATAATATAAACATCAGTGCCAAGAACCTCAGAACACAGACTGAAATAAGGATATTCTGGAATTCCAGAAATTATTCTTGAAAGACCAGCAGTTTTCAAGTTTAACTACATGATAGAAAACTAAGGCTGGGATGTTTGAATCCATATATATATATATCTCAATAAATATCTCTCAAATTTAGATTACCAATATATATTAATAATCTTCAGTAAAGTATTCAAATGTCAAAGTAAAGGCTGAATTTGAATCAGCTTTGTGATCTTTCTGCACAGCCTTTATAAGCTGTTTTTCATGGCCCATCACATGGCACCATTAAGGGGTTCCAGCCCTCACAATGAGTAGCACTGTGCTCCAGAGGGTCCCACTGAGTGATGTGCTGCTCACACTGGGCTCAGTGCAGCAGGATCTAACAGATAGTAGAACGTAAATAACATATTGATTCCCCTGATAGAGAAGCTTTTTAAGAGGGATGCCTCAAAATCCATGGAATGTGATTCTTATTCAGGAATCTAACTTGCAGGAGAAAATAACCTTTAACACAAGAAGACTATATCCAAGCTGTATAGGACCCACGTCTGTATGCCATAATCAGTTTATAAACAAACTTATATTATCGAATGTAAGAAATTTACACAAAAACATGCAGGTACTGCCACACAACTGTTACTTGAGAAATAAATATTCATCAAGACTGAAATAATATTTTCTCTACATTTAGGTACTGCAGTTACTATAGCTTTTTTCTTTACAACAGCTATGAATAACTATTTTATTAGGAATTGTAGATTGTAAAATCTTGGTCAGTTTAATAGCTTCGTAATTGAGACTTTTAACTATTTAATGTTCAGGACTAACTTCATTCATTCATTCATTTTCTGGCTGCCATTTTCCCTTGTGTTAAAATCAGATATTTTCCCACAGCTGTTCTGGGGCCTTCAGACCTTGTCATGTCACATCTTGCTGTTATACAGGATACAGCTAGAGGTGATAGATAATTGAATTTATACCAGCTGTAATTTTTAATGTAACAATAATTTATTCAATTTCATAGCATTCATTTATATTAAGATCAGATTAGTTCTCTCATTCATTAAAAGTTACAGCACTGCTCTCTCATTTGCCTTTAGATACAAGTTTGACAAAGCAGGCTAACAGAAAAAATAGATTCGGATTAATAATTAGATAGATTAGAATTTGAACAAAAAGATGGTACAGTTGCAAAACCAGAGGAGGGAAAAAAGGGAAGGGTGTAAACTCTATAACAAGAATTTCATCAAATAAACTGACAAATTAGTTATGTCCAGTACCTAACAAAGTTTCATGCCATTTCTTCCACTAAGGCTGAGGTTCAAGCTTGACAGAAAACACAGGACTCCTCCTAACTCATGGATCAAGCCTATGTACAATAAAATAAACAGGAAAAAAAAGGAAAAGAGAGCAGGCAGCACTTATTTAATCTATCCACTTCAGGTTCACTCAGTCTTAATATTTTATATTAACAACCTCATACTCTTCAAAGGAAATACCTTGATAAAAAGGGATTGTGAGCAGTGGTGCTGGAGGGCATCCAACATATGTTGCTAATTTACCAGTGAAATGCTCACCAGCCTCAGCTGTAGTTCCTTATCTGTCTCACCACTTCCCTTGAAATCAGAAATAATTCTCAAGAAAGTGTACGGAGTTCAAGGAAAGCAAATACTAGGACAAATTTATCACATCCCTCTACTCACACAATTTCTGTGGTACAGAACATTAAGAAACTGTTTGGGCTTGGTTTGAAGGGAGCCCTACAGATAAACACACTGCATTTTCACATTGAGTATACTTTTGTCCAGCTTAAGAAGGATTTCTCTAAACACAGGAAAGAAGGAATGTTTCTAAAATATTTTAAGTTGCTATCTGGAGTTCTGGGTTTGTAGCTGAAAGATTACAGAAATAATTTTGTAGTCTCAGTGAGACTCAATGTTTTCAGTAATGTCCAAGAAAAATTTATCACAGCATATCTTGTTAGTTACCTACCAACGCCATCAGAAAAGCTGATAGACTATCTGAACTCTGATACACAAGACCTCTACTGAAATACAGGCCCTCCAGACAAAACACACTGTACCCCCAACATGAAAGAACATCATTACCAAGATACAGAGAAGCAGCAACTGTTCAATATTTCTAGGCAAACTTCTGCCTAGATAAAACATATAACAAATAAAATAACTCTTCAGAACTTTTCCTACATTTGATTATAAGGTAACAATCTCTAAAGGTCTAAAGAGGCTTGGGTCAGTATCTTCTTACCCTTGCCTGAACTTGTAATAGACATCTAAAGTGTTCCTTTTCTTTCCTCAGTCAGACCACAACATGCAACAATGGTGAGATAAACAAATGATTCTGGCTAATCATACTCAAAAAAGTATTTCCCCTTCTTTCCATGAGGAAACAAATACATTTCCATTCTTCCTCCCTAACCGTCCTAGATGTGAGCACATATTCCATACAGTGTTTCCTGGGGCTGTCTGGCCATTTCCATTTAATGATCAGAGTTGGTTGAAAAACAAGCAAGGGCTCACCAAATCTGAGGGGATTCATTGTAGCTCTGGGAACTATGAAAACATTTGAGCTAAAGCACCAGCCAGAGGGGCTGCTTGAGCTGGGCTGTGGCCACACACGGTCTATGGCCTACAGCTGAACCCCTCAGCAGGGAGTTTCTCCAGAGTTACAGGAAAGAAAGGAGTTAATATTTTACAATCTTTGCATTCCTTAGTTCTGACCCACAGAGTCTGGCAGTTTGCTAGCTGACCACTTACACAAACCTGAGAGAGGTCCAGGCACTGGTGCTCCCACTCCAGAGTTTCTGGTGGTGCACAGAGCTCACCCTGAGGAGGAGAGTTCACACCAAGCCGATAAAATCAAAGTTTTACAAACTCAGATGGGAATTAGCTTTATGATAAAGACAGGTAAGTTTGACAAGCTAGCTGTTCAAAAGGCTCAGAATTAGACACTGCTGTCTCATTGTACATTTCAGGGACGTACCAAGGATAGGAAGCTATACCCAGGTCAGAAACTTTCTACAGAAAAACTAATCTTCTGAAACCGTAGTTAGACAAACAAATCTTGGGACAGATTGGGTGTGTTCACGCGAATACATGAAAGCACCTGCAATGGTACAGAAAATGTGTCTTTTAATAAAACCCCCTCATTTCTCTTTCTTTCTTCTGAATGCTGTACTCCTCACTCTCAAACAACTTGGGTCTAACTCATTAATCTGTTTCCTGGGGTGATGGAAAAGAATCACAGGTGTTTATGTTATAATCAATTAAGAACTGAGTTGTATATACAAGGCTAAAACTAAAAAGACTGATGAACAAAACTTTTTTTTTTCAAGGTTTCTGAAATTCCTACCTGAGGGATAAGGAGATTCTTTCATAAGTTCTCTTTATTTAAATAATATTTAACCAATTGTATCCTATAATTAACCTTAAAAATCTGTCATTTAGTTATCATTTTTCTTGTTACCAATTTCCTAGAGGTCCAGACCTAAAGACAATCACTAAAACATGAGCCAAAATTGATTGTCAATGCTTAAATACATAGAACATAAACACTACTCCACCAAAAAGCTGTTTAAAAACCAGAGAGCTGAACAAAGCCTTAAACCTGGTGTCATGCAACAAGAGTGCCCAAGGCTATGCCAATTGCAACCACTCTGTTCTTACACACAAATATTTATTCATGCAAGTGTCTAAGTAGACTTGTAAGCACCATTATTCTAGTTTTAAAGGCTGTAAGCCAGGACTCCAGAGGAATTCCATTGTATATATGAGTAAGGGGAGTGATAGCTAGAATAAGGCACAAAATTTGCCTTTCTGATCTGAATATACAGCTCTTCTAATGTGTTAGGAGGTAAGTGTTGGCTGCAGCCAGAATTTTGGGGAAGTTCTGTCTTTATACAATTTCTCCACATTCAGTGAAGAAGCCATCCTTAGCAAAGCTTTTTAATCTAAAGTAAAAGCTCTAAACTCAGCTCTGCTCTGCTCCTGTTAATTTGGTCCCTTTGCAGGAAACAACACAGCCACAAGCAGAGTTCTGCAAATGGCTTTAAAAACAAATTCATTTGCTCACTCTTTTAGGCCCCTGAGACTGAAGTGTAAGCTGGCTTGGTCTGCAAGATCCTCCCAATGACCCATGCTTTCTTCTAGGCTCTGCAAAATCTACCCAAATGGAAGGCTTTATGAAGCAAGTGTAGGGAAAGGGTTTCTGCATTATTATTTCTAGTGTGACTGGAATTGTTTATAGAAGTCAGAACAGTCCAGCTACACAAAAGCCTTTGATGTGGGAGTTCCCTTCTTGTCCTTTCTTTGCCTTTCTTTTGGATTGCATTATGTACTGCTGGGTTTATCCTGCCCTCATGCACAGGTTATGAAGAAACAAGACTCTGCCCCAGTGAAAGTAGGGATAAAACTGTGGCTCTGCCTTTCATGACTCTGGAAAAGTCCCATCTATTTTTCTGACCTAGATAGTCAGAATACTCAATCTCAGTCTTAGATAAGTGGTGGCCCACTGAAAATCAAAAAACCATCAGAAATGAGAGTGTCTAGGCTGAGATTTGGGCTCAGAACCACATATTGCTGGCTTGCTATCAGAATTAAGGCCAGATAAGTTAGGTGACATCAGACTGCCATAGACCCCACAGAAAACAGGAGACAGGAGTATGTGACAGAGTCAGAACTAGCAGCCAAACTGGGAAAGGGTTTGAAGGGTATTGCATTCTCTGTTTGGGGATTACCACAAGAAAAGACATACTATGACAGATGAAAAAATAAATTGGCAGTTTGCAAGTGAGCAAATAATAGTTTCTATTTGTTATTTTATAACATTATGAATTGCATTTACAAAAAATAAAAACCCAAGATTTAAAAGCCAAAAAATTGTCTAACAGGCAACAATGTTTTCTTAGGATAGACAAGAGAATAGAGATAATGCAGAATAAAATAAACCCATCCTTACTGTTCTAGAAGATGGGATGGCAAATTGTTGTTAAGGCAATTCCCAAATGAAGATTTCATATGAGCTACTGCATTTAGTAGTCCCTTGAAAGAGAGGCTCTTCTGTCCCCTTTTTTTTCCTTTATACTTTCAGCCTATCTACTTCCTCTCCTACTGCTGTTTTTAAACAACATTTTATATAGCTTCTTCTTCAAGAACCCTTTCCAAGACTATCTTTTTTGTCTTTCTCTGTTATTTTTACTTGTACTAGGAGTGAGGAAGTTATTGGTGACCATACTCAGGAGGTGCTTTCACCAGACTACTTTTTGAGATTTTTTTTGCAATAAAAACTGGGAGAAAGTCACCCTTCCTTTTAAGTGACTGAGATGTGCCTTGGCTTATAAGTGCTGCTTTCATGGTACATCTGAGAGTGATGAGAAGCAATGCAACAAGTGCACATCAACTCATGAAGCATGAGATTCTCAAAGTAAAATATACCATACTTTCAGATTTTAAGAGGTATTATTTCCTATCCTAATTCATGTACTTATTACTGTACACAGTACATGTACCCTTAGGCAGAAAGAGTAAATATTTATTGTGACAGAATGGCACAAGGAGCTCCTGAAAGGCATGCTCATGCCTAAATGCTGTTCCCAGAGAAACAAGGCTACAGTATTTTACGCATCTTGAGGGACATTATCTGATACACTGCAAATAGAAAAGAACAAACTGGCTGCCATTAGGCAAATTTTCACTCTAGTAGGACAACTTAAGCTGATGGGCAAATTTTTATTTTCTTCATGATATACATCTGGAGTAACTCTAGTGAAGGCTGTAATCCCATGCCAAAATTAAGTCTTCACGAAGTATGAGTCAATAGTGCTCACTTAGAGCAGAAGTTTAGCTCTTCATGTCTCTATGTAAAAATCCCCCCAAAACAGGTAGAAGGTAAAATCTGATCTTTTGAAGATACACTGAACTAATGATTCATGTGTAACTAATTCAAACACTTAAAACACCATGATGAATTGAGGTCTCAAAAGACTTGTCAGGTAAATTAAGGCAATTATTTTGGTTTGGTTGAGAATGCAGAGTAGATAGTGACAGGTCAGCACAAACCCAATAATATAGGAAATCTCATGACAAATCCTCAGGGAGACAGATGCATTAAATTTAGATGATGGACAAAAAGAATTAGTTACATTAGAGTAATTGAGATCAATTGGAACATGATGTCCTTTCTTGAGTCACGATTTCCCTTGTAGTCTTTCAGAACAATTACTGTTTTATCAGTACAGGGATTAAGATAAGGGCTTCAGAGCTGCATGTGCTTGATTGAGGTGATATACAGCTTGTACTGGAATGTTTCCTCATGGAAAAAATCCCTGGGTTTTGTGATGCATCACCCTAACTGGTCATGAAAGAAAATACTTCTTTAAAAACTACATCTCTGCTCCTAATCATATAAAATAAAAGCAGGCAGACTAAAGTTTAGTTAAGAATATAAATAATTGAAATTTTGGCCTTATATCATGATGCTTTCCCTGCCCACAATTCCTATAAAGTATTTTTAGCCCTGCAGCCCAAATAAAATATTTTCAGATTTACTTAATTACATTTTTATTTTTTTAATCTCTGTGATCTCCCCCATGGAATTGTGCAGAGCAGAAATTCACAAAAACAAATTTTCAAGGAAAAAGTTTTTGGTCAATCTTTGTCAAAAAAAATGTAGCAAGAAGTAGGAAGACATTTTGAAACTGTTGAGCAAAATCACTTTGTTGAGTAGTAGGGAGTTTATTCCCCCCAAAGTAAATGTTTTCTCTAACACACCTTTAAAAAAAATCTACCGCAATCTATGTGATTTATTTGAGCTAAACCACATTTTTATGGGTTATATTTAATTCAACAGTTTTATTTCAGTGAGAAGACAGAAAGTTTTCTTCCCTCTGTTTCTCAGCATGCATCTACTAGAAGCACAAATAATCTCATCCATAGTAAAATTTTTTTAACTATTAGAATAACTCATTTTTAATGGTTTTTGCTTTGTCTGATATTGTCTGAACCATTAGTGTAGTTTCTAGAATGTAGGAGACTAGTTTGTATCTTCTACTGCTTTGCAGGTACCAGTGATTAGAATAATCCTCAGCAGAGGAAAAGCTGAGATACATTTAAAAAGAGCTCCAGGAGATCCAGTTTGGAAGAGGCTGAGGTGAATGAGGAGGACAGGCAGAAATTAAGTGGGGTAGAAGAGTTGCTGATGGGAGAGAACTGCCAAAAAACCTTATGAGCAGCATAAGATGTGCCTGAAATTGGAATTTTCTGTTTCTATGTGACACAGAGTTGAAGAGCAGAAGAAGCTGGAGGTGGTGCAAGCAAAAGAAGAGTGTGCAGCCTTGTTCGTACTTCTGCAACTGCCAGTTCAGGGTAAAAGTTAAAACAAGGTACAGGTGAGATGTGATGAGGCTTTCTCCTTGCCTGTCTCCTTTGAGTAACCTGCTGTACAAGTGAACACAACCTTCAGAAACTTGATTCTGCTTTTATACGAGACAACCAAAAGAACCCAGACACATTTATCTGTCCTTGCCTGTCGCTCCTCATCCACTGAAATTCACAGTATCTGTGCCTGAACTGAAACAGACAGAACAAACCTGCACAAGTACAAATTGGTGGAGAAAGATGTACCTCATACAAGAGAAGCAAACATGTGAGAAGTGAAAAAAAAACCCAACAAAATCTCAAAAGAGCATGCACTTTACAAAATCAGGTAAAATAAGGAAATATCAACTGTAAACTTGGATATGATCTTAATTTGACTTTGCCACATACAGAATAAAATTGCTTTTAAACCTAGTTTAATTTCATGAGTGAAATTAGAGTTTCAGCCCTTCCTTGTCTATAATATTATAATTTATTAAATACATGTTAACAAGCCAATAGTGAACAGTGTTTAAAAATCTGCTATTTTGAAGTAACTGAAGCATGGATATTATCTTGTTGCCTCTAGACTAGTGAATGATAAATAGTTGCTCCCAATCAATGAAGCTCATTTGAATGTGGAGTAAATATTTACATCTGAATGATGAATATCTGAAAAGCAAATTTATCATGGAAAGCATTATAGACTGTTAATTGCAGCACTATTCAAGTTGTCACAGAAGTAAAATAAATTACACATTTCAAAATGAAAAGACAGGCATTTTTCATGCTTCTTTTAGATGAATTTACTAGAAACATTATAGTTTCTTACAGCAAAGCATCATGGAAGAAGAAATATGATGGCTGTGATTAATTACCATCAAATCATCAGTGGACAGTGTCTCATCACGAGAAATAGATGTCTTTTCTTGCTGATGAGATAAAGTCAAATATTAGTAAACAAATTCATTTCCTCACTACTGGGATGGAGGTGGATAGGCTGAAAATGATGAAGGGTAATTGTGGGTTGTTCAATGCATCAGAACAGAAATATTGAAGTACCCTTATTTTCCAAATAGCTTTATTTAGCCAAGTAGAAACCTGATGAGGTCTTTATTTCTTCAAAATATTTCTTGCCTTTTTCTAGAAAAACACTAGGTTTGGTACATTTGTTAATATTAATGTAGCTTTGGAGCATCTCATGCCATGGTCTCAATTTGGCCTATTAACTGTTCATATTTTTGCTGCTTTTTTTCCACCTGGTATTAGTGCTTAAAGGCCACTTTCACTAGTTTTCACTCATGTATAACAGGTCATTTTAAGCTCTAGAACTTTCATCCCAAATACAAGGGTTTTTTTATAAAATACGTAGTCACTTAAAAAGTAAGTTAAACCAGAAAAAAAATCAAAAAGTTGCAACTTCTTTTTTGGTGGGAAAAAGGAATTCACCTGGAATATATACACCTGGAATTCAACTTAGTCACAAGTTCCTTCAGTGAAAAATCAGCACTTTTGAGGCTAAAAATTCTGTTATGAATTCTGGAAAAAAAATAATAGAAGCATGTAAGTTTGTTTTTTTTTTCCCTATTTTCAGAGAGATTATAAAAAGCCTCAGTCCAATGCATGCCGTAATTATGTTATACATCTACTTCTAATTTGAATATTTTCTGAGTTTAAATCAACAACATCTGAGAAAGAACAGAATCTCAAAGTCTCCAGAAACTTGTACAGAGCAGAAAATAGCAGTTCTGGAATAACATATCTCATCTGTTTGAAAGAAATGTCCAGGCAAAGGAAGGCACTGGAGCAGTATTACTGTTTCTAATGAGAAGATTAATCTTTCAGTGAGTTCGCTCAGTGCCACTTGGGAAGACATGATGAAAACACATGAGAAACCATTAAAACAGAGGATTTGATTCTGTTTTCCTGATATACTGGCCCTGGTTTGCTTTTCCTGAACTTGTCATGTATTAAAATACATAGTTCAAAAGTTATTTCCCAATAGTGCTTGCTCTTCATGTGAGTAAGTGAATAAAAATACTGTATGAATGAGTGAATAAAAATGCTTCATTTTTCTCATTGAATATCATTTCATACTGATAACCCACAAAGTCATGTACTTTTAACAGGTACTACAAGTGTGAGGGTGTGAAATGTGTTGAAATGCTCTCCTGGCTAGCAGATAAGCTGCTGGCTTATCTTGGGTACTTGGGACCACAAGCTCCAGTTAATGTAATTTCTCTTGCATTTCCATTAATATGAAATCATTTAAATCAGGCTGGTAACAAATGAAATAAAAGAGACAAAATCCTTTTCACTTTTAAGCCATGCAAAGTACCTAGGCATTGTCTCAATAGTAACCACAGATTCCCTTTTTATGTTTCTGATTGTAGCTGAAAAGCATGGCAAAAAGAACAAAACTGCTTATGCTCTGTGCAAGCCAGAATTATTAGGACACTGGCATTTGTTTAGTAGCTGCAGTTAAATAAAGCATGTGAAGGCAATGTGATAAATTGTAATACACTGTGGATCAGAATGCAGCTGAGGTGATTCAAACCTGACTACATTTATAAATGATTTGGGTTAATCAAAGTGCACAAACATGATGGAGCAGGGTTGAGGAGACTCCCCAACTACTCCATCATATTCCAGTTGGAGAGAGGGGGGAGTTATTTCTGATCAGACTGATTCAGGTACCCTGAACCTCTTAGTAAACATATAACCAAAGTTTTCTGAGGGAAAACTAATATGCAAACCTTTGCTTTCTAGGCTTTAGGGCCTCCAGGAAGCACAATGCTGTCCCTTCACCTGCCTCTCACATATGACAGCAGAATATCAGAATATCTCAGCACCACAGGCTAAATAGGGGCCCACCCATGGAAATCCAATTTTTGTTCCTGTTCAAACTATGATAGGACCTGCTTCCTAACTCATGTCCCTACTCAGATTTTGCACAATATTCAATGCCATCTTATACTTGGGGTAAAGTTGGAATGGCACCAGTCCACCATCCAGTTTAGAGGACATCCTTTCAGATGCAGGACTGACTTTCAGTTGAAAAAGGATAGTGTAGAGTTCATGAGCTGAGGATGAACTGCAGCATGACTGTGATATCCCTCTGTGAGATTTTGGAGCCCATACTTGGTTCCAAGAGAGTGGCTAACACTACCTGGTGTCTGATGCCCCACAGCTCCTACTAGGGAGTGGCTTTCCTCTCTAATCTTAACAAGTCTGCTAGTAGAAAAATTGTGATTAAGGTCTCTGAGGTCACTCTTCAGATACCTGACTTTCAAACAGTACAAACTAAAAACAGCCAAGAGTTTGAACTTTTCCCAGTCTGATGTGCCATGTACGTATTTCATTACTGCACAAGAAGGCACACATCACACTAAGCAGAGCAATAGTCCACTGAGCTTTGTTGCTAGATATGCAAAACCACAGCACAACCTTCCTAATTCTCATGTTCTGAGATGCAATTTTACACATTTGAGAAGAACAGGCTGTTGGAGGGGAGGAATGAATGAGACACAGGTACAGCACAGACAATTTCATCAGGGTCGTCAAGTTGCCATTCAACATACGGCATAAAAGTTACTGATAATGTTTAAAATTATTCCTTTCTTTTGAGTAATCTGTCCAGTCTCTTCTCTTTTTTTCTTATTTTAATTTCATATATAGATGTATATGTTATTATATATATGTATGTATCACACAAAATGTAAGTGAATGGAAAATAAGAAGTAGGTAAAAATTAGTTAAGAACTATATCTAAAAATGAAATTAGGACCACATTATTTTTGTCTGAATGTAAAAATGCTATACTTTAGGCTGTTGGGAGTGTTTGCCAGAACATAAATAGTGTGAACTGTAGGTTAGGGGACCTCAGTAAACAAGAAAAATGTAAGATGATTTTGTCCCTTTCCCTTTGAGAGCAAAAAATGAAACTCACTACTATAAAAGAGAAGAAAAAAAATGAAATCATGTTGGAAAAAAGAAAAATGAGAGAGAAAATTATATACCAGATTAGAAAGAATTAAGAGTTCTAAGGTCTCATGTTGCAAATTTTTCTTTTGTATATAGTCTAGTGAATCACAGTGGGAGCCTTCTAATGAGAAAGAGATGTAAGATCAAATCTACTGTGTTTCCAGAACTATGTATCACTTTTCTAGAAGGGACACTTTTTTTTTTCCCAGGCTGAAAAGATATGCTCTAGTTGCTTTTTCCAGCTGCCAAGAAGCAGCTGTTGGCTTACAAATTGCTGGCCAATGCTATGTACCTCTGTACTACTGTTTGAGTTCAAGTTCTGTTTTCACTGCTATGCCTAAGACTGCCAGAGGAAGGCAGAAGATGAACATATTTTTTACATCAAATTGTAGTAAAAGCATTCATGACTACTCCACAAACAAGTTCTGAATAATCAATAGATTGTATGGAGTTTCTTAAAACTAAGAACTATATACAAATTATACATTTCAGCCTTGAAAAGAAGATAATCTGCAAAATTATCAAGACTAAGAGAGAAGAATTAATTACAACAGCAAAATAAATTTACTTTGCCCATGTAATGCATTTTAAACTTCAGATATGTGTCTGCACAAAGACATCACTTTGCCCTATGTACAATGGTAGGTCAGCTTACAAACGGAAGGATGTTGCATGGGTTGAGGCCTTATTATGGGGAAAAACAACTGGTCCCTCCCTGTGCTGACTGTACTTTAATTTTACATTTTTTACTGAACATGAGAAGTAAAAAGGCTTTTGCACTTGTGGAACTGATTTATAGTTGACAAAAACACACCTGCCTTCTGATACAGAATTTCTATGGCAAGTCATTTTATTTCTCTTTGAAGAGTTTACAGTGAGTTAACACGGTTCAAAATTTTACAAAAATATTTAGGAACCTGTTGCTACAGCAGTACAATCAAAGAACACAGATGAGGTACTAATTGCAAAGAGAAGAAAAAATCCAAAACAATCTGTTGAAAAAAAATTAAAGTAATTGTTTAAAGGATATAAAAATTCCCACACTTGATTTGTGCACGCAGTTGACACAGGATGATTAAATGGGGTTGTACTGGATCATGTTAATGTGGATGATCTCAGAGGTATCACTTGTTTCAGACACCAGCTGACATTCAGTAGAGAACACTCCTCCCTCTCTTAGTCTCGCTTGCAGGAACACACTGAGAACTGTTAGAGAAGCAAACTATCTGATATAATTTCCAAAAGTATCCCTGATCAGAAATTTGGAGGAGGCAAGAGCAAGGGAAGTATCAACAGTGGTTTTTATAATGAGTCTTTCATCAATGCTTTTGGGTGACAGCTTTCAAAAGTGCTCTTGTCCCAGTTAGTTGTGGCTGTTACAGAAAAACTCTTCCTCACTCCATAGTATCCTGAATAACCACCTTCAAACAACATTTTTTACCACTCCAAGTGACACATTTCCACTTTTCAGGATCGAAAATATAAAATACCAGCATGTAAAAGATGCAGGGCACATGAAGTCCTCTACCTGAATTTTGTAAAATGGAATCAGCTGTGGCATAAAAAGCTAAGTACAGTGGACTGCAGTGATTCTCTGTTGCATTTCTGCATACACACATGCAAAATCCTCAGAAGGGAACAAGGTATACTTGCAGAGCTGATAGCTATGCTCACTATAAAATCTCTATATTATGGCACTTTATATTACATGAGGCATAATGCTGGATGAGCAGTGAGGTGGATTGAAAATTGGATGAAAATTCAGGCCCAGAGTCAGTTAGATACCAATAACCACTGGTATACCTTAGAGTCCAGTCCTATTTAAAATAAATCACAGAATCATTTAAGTTGGGAAGGACTCTTTAGACCATTGAGTCCAACTGTTAACCCAGCACTGCCAAGTCCACCACTAAACCATGTCCCCAGGTGCCACATCATGGTTTTAAATGATCTACAAGCATCATGACTGCACCAGATCGCTGGGCAGCCTGTTTCAACCCATGACAATCCTTACAATATTTTTTCCTAATATCCTATCTAAATTCCTCTGGGTAAACGAGGCCATATCTTATAGTTTGGATGATGGAGCAGAATGCACCCTCAGGAAGTTTGTGATGAAACAGCCCTGGGAGAGTGGCTGATGTGCCAGAAGGTTATGCTGCCATCCAGCAGGACCTTGATCACCCAGAGGAGTGGCCTACCAGGAATGCCCCCAAGGTCAGCAAAGACAAGTGTGAAGTCCTGCACCTGTACAGCTGTAACACTGGGCACCAGCACTTGCTGGCTTGTGACCATGTGGAAAGCAGTTTTGTGGGAAAGCATTTGGGGGTCCTGCTGGACACCAAGTTGAACGTGAGCCATTTGCAGCACAACAGGTTAATTGTGTCCTGAGCTGCATCAGGAGGATTGCTGCTAACAGCAGCAACCACAGCAACAAAAATGAGGGGATCCTTCTGCTCTCTCCAGCCCTTGTGAGGCCAGTGGACTTCTGTGGCCAGATCTGGTTTCCTCAGTTATAAGAGAGATGTGGACATACAGAGAAAACCCAACCAAGGGTCACAGTGCTGATTAAAGGCCTGGAGCCTCTCTCCTGAAGAAAGCTTGAGAGCTGGAACTGTTACGCTCTAGTAAAATTACAGAAAACTACATTTTACAATGACAGATTACATGTTCTTTGCTTTAGGCAGCATGCTCTTGTCTCTCTCTTTGCAGGTTCTAGAACATTGTGTGCACCTAAATGCAATGGACAAATCTAACAGGACTGTGTTTCTGTCTAAGAGCCAGCAGCATGCTGCTAAAGCCCTACTCATTGTGGTTGTTCTTTTCTTTCTTTTCTTAGCTGAAAAATGATATGATCAGGGATAATATTTTTTATTATCATTAATAATTTTGAAACATAAAAACTACAGTTTCTGTTACAACATAATTTGACAAATTCTGGAGACATTCCTGGATCCAACTTGGAGTTATAAAAGCTCAGATTACCTGGTGCTTCTACCAAGGACCTTAGAGTGGATGCTTCTATCACTGACCATTGCAAAGCCCTTAAATGGCTCTATAGGTGAGTGCAGCCTCATGGTACTGAACTGCTTAAATTCTGTTTGACATACCTCAAAGTCCTGCACACATTTTCAAAGTCAGGCTCTAAATATATCCTAGGTAAAACAAAACTAAAAAAGACCATCTAGGCTAAAATATTCCACTAAAGGCTTATGGTCTGTCACAAACCTACCTGGTTCTGTTGTCCTGGGAAGTTTTCCTTGGGAACCACTGTATCATCTGTAAGGATTTTAAATTATATGTCATTCACCTTAATTTCCACCCTCATGTTGTCATTTTCATGATTAATACATTTCTCTTCTCTTTGAAGATGCTTCATTATTTTCTAGTTAGATTAGTCATTCCCGTTGGAGTGACTAAAACCAATGACTAAGAGCATAGATTATTCTAAAAATAAGAAAATTCAACTCTAATTGCCAGGCAAGAAATTAATGTTTACAGATTTTTCACTCTTCCTTTTTACATGCTTAACACTTTCCCAGCTTCAACAAATCTAAATGTACTCAGCCAGTTCTAGAATATCTACTTCCAAGAAAATATAGATGGACAAGTGTGGGAATAACCATTGTAAAACTATCAATCTTCTCCTAAAGGAAAATAGAACTACAGTAATCAGAAGATGTAGAAAACTGTAATTTTGCAGTAAGTACTTTTATTTACTTCGAGTTTTGCTTTATGTAATGTACGATCATGTTCAACAGAATGTACCACACTTTTCCTTGAAATAAATCAATTTCTATATTTATATTGAAAAGGCTAATATCCTCAAGTTCTTTCAAGACCTACAGATATATCCCACAGATTTGATGCCCTGCCTAATATGAAGGTTTACCACCAATAGCGCAAAGGATTGCAAAAATAGTGCAGTTTAGGCTGCTAGTTTTGAACTAGTGCAATGGTGTTGCAAATTAGTGGTTTAGGCAGTTTAAAGAATCACCGTCAAAGGTATTGGTAAATGGAGGTTGGGTATAAATTTGTGAAAGCTCGAACTAACAGAACTCAATGGCAATTTCTGCTCTACTACTTACTGTCTAGATAGAGCCTAGAAAAGAAAATTGATTACGCAATCAATGTAAAATAACTCACACAGTGACCAAGAATACAGGAAAAATAAAAGTGCAAAGGGTAAGAGAGATCGCTCCCTGCTTGGAATGGAGAGTCCTGAAACGGCCAGCCCTGGCCCCAGCTCAGCCATGCAGGAGTTTCAGGAAAGGCCCAGGGAAACTGGACTGCCAAACTCATAAATCAAGGCCTAATGAGGATCCCTGGATTCCTGAGACTGTAGAGTGGACAAGGAGAAAGGTGGGGAGGGGACGAGGGGAGAGCAAAACACCACCAGTGGTTAGTGTACATTCTGGTAGTTCGGTGTAAGATTATTTTCTACTTAACATTGGGTCAGTCAGGGTTGGATTCAGGCTAAGTGACAAGATTATGCAAAGATTTGGTGAAGTCAGAGCTAAGCCTGTAACATCAGAGAGTTCATTAATACATCCTGACTGAAGGAAAAACCTCCAAGTGGACAGTTCTTTGGATAGTGGATGTATTTCACTGTTGTTCCAATTACTATTTTCTATTAATGCATTCTTAGAAATATACAGATACTTCTTGTTGAATTTATTCTTAAAATAATTATCAATTATTTCATCAAATTAATTGTATATGTTGTATAATAAAAATAGTTAATTAATATGCTTTTCCTCTTATTTGTGTTTATTCCACCAAAACAAAGCTAAATTAATATTATAATAGTGCTTCAGGCATCACTTCGATCACTTAGAAATTAAAACCCTGCAGCATCATGGGTTGTACAAAAGCAGGAATGGTGCTGATCCTAGAGTAGATAGAGACAGCAAGATGAGAATAAACAGCAAAACTAAATAGCGAAAAAATATGGCAATCTAAGAGGCAACATACCAAACACTTTCTGTACCAGCTGCTTACAATTTCAAATATCAGTCACAAGAAAAATACAAGGGCAAGAAAAATTAACTAGTTTGATTGAATAGTACCCAGAACTTGTTCTCAGCTAGGAGAATTGAGGTCAAGAGAATTAATCAAAGAAATCTGTCAGTACAGTAAATGTAGTAGAATAACTACCTTACACAATTTTTTTAGTAACAAGATCCAATTTTATCCATTGCAAATGTCGAGGTAAAAATGATAGGAGAGGAAACTATTACCATTGAGTGACCATCTAAAATACCTAAAACATAATATTGTCATGTTCTACTATTTCTCTTCTGAGTGAAGGACTAAGAAGTCATAACACATTCATCTTTATCATAACATTAAAAATCTATAACATAACAAAGGATTTTGAAATTCAATGCTTAGGTATGAAGTGAAAAATCCATAGTAACATATTAGAAAAGATGCAATAATAATAATAATAATAATAATAATAATAATAATAGTTTTTTCTTTTCACATAATAAAGCAATGGATTTTTTCCATTTTTTGGGCAAGATGTAATTTCTTAATAAAAGTTTCTGTACTATGTAACTGTATTAAGCTTCATGAAAAGACATTTCTTGTTCTTGTACTATTTCTTTTATATTTTTACAGCTTCATTAAATTACCTTGTTTTATTGACAGCTAATATTTCCCCAGTTTCAGGCCTGACTAGGAGGGCAGTCACAGCCTTTCATATCGACCATGAATTATGTTTAATTAATAAAGGAAATAAACATGACAGCGGCTATATGTAAATGAAATCGTCACTGTTACCTGTTAATAAAAGCTCAAAATGAAACATTGTATAATAGATCAGAAAATTATAATATCTCTGATTGAATAATAAGTCCACTTCTATTCTGTCCTAGGTTACAATGTAAAATTGTGCCCAAGGTTTGTATTCTATCCCCATGAGCCATTGGAGCCAAGGTGGGGCAGTGTTTTCCTTATCTTCTGTTAACGAGCCTAACAATGCCTTGCCACATGACTCATAGATAACTTCCTCCGGGAGTTATCTCTGTTTAATGGGCCATCAAGGACCCACTGCATGACTCATAGAATGAGATCAGCCCATTGGGAGATGCTCCGCCTAGGGGGAGGAGCCAAGCATTCCCACCTGGATAAATCCAGGGTTTGGGACAGCACAGGCAGCTTGTATCCACTGGACTCCCAGAGGAGACAAGCGCTACCAGACCTTTCTACAGGATCACTGCTTCAACAAGACCATCTCATCTGGACTGCCACTACCATCCTAACTAACAGGGTGTCAGGTTGTATTCTGACTCTGTCAGTGGTTTTTTGTACTATTACTTTTATTTTACTTTCTCTTATTTCTTTTCTTTTCCTCTTATTAAATTGTGTTTCTGACTTGGAGTCTTTCACTGGTCTTGCTTTCAAACCAGCACAACAGCCTAAACCGGTAGCAGTTGCTCCTGTTCAGAAGAAGAAAGCAAAGAGCAAATCAGTCTGCATAGTGACTGACGAGGATGCAGCAGGACCTTCGCACCCAGCAGAAGAGACAGAGCCAGAGATCATCACTTGCTCTCTGTCCCTGGGTGAGCTACGTGACCTGCGGAGGGAATTCACCCGCCAGACAAATGAATCTGTCCTGACCTGGCTGCTCCGTATCTGGGACGCTGCAGCCAATGACACCATTCTGGATGGAAGTGAGGCCAGGCAACTGGGATCGCTGTCCCAGGATGTGGTCTTTGACCAAGAAACTCTCAGCCTCTGGCGACGACTGCTAACAAGTGTGAAGGACAGATACCTTTGTAAAGAAGATCTCCAGGTGCACCAAGGAAAGTGGAACACAATGGAACAAGGTACCCGATGCCTGAGGGAATTGGCCATGCTGGAGATCATTTTCTCAGAGGACGAGAGATTTCCTAAAAGCTCAGATGAAGTCCAGTGCACATCACAGATGTGGTTGAGATTTGCACGGCTTGGACCAGAGATGTACTCCCGTTACCTGGCAACGCTGCAATGGAGGGCAGGTGAGGACAGGGTGGGTGTCTTGGTCAATAAACTAAGAATTTATGAGGACACTGTCACTGCCCCATTTCGTACCCATGTCTCATCTGTGGAAACAAGGCTGGCTGAGCAAATCCGAAGCTTGATTAAAGAAGAAATTTACCATGTCTCGCCAGAACCAACAAGAGTCTCTGCCATTAGGAGCAGGCGTCCCCCAGCCAGGGAGAGAACATACACTCCACGAGGTAACCTCTGGTCTTTTCTTCGGGAGCATGGAGAACACATGAGGAAGTGGGATGGAAAACCCACCTCCTCCTTAGCAGCCCGGGTACGTGAACTGAAAAAAGAGACCCCTACCACAAGAAGTTCGTCTAGAGTCAATGCTGCTCCAGTCTCTTGAGCACAAAACTCCAGATGGGATAGGAATGATGATATGACTGATCCTCTCAAAGAAACCTCAGGAACATATTTACAGGAAGAGAGTAGCGTGCACCATGACCAGGAATAGGGGGGCCCTGCCTCTAGCCAGGTAGAGGAAAGGGACAATCGGATCTATTGGACTGTGTGGATCCGATGGCCTGGCACATCTGACCCACAAGAGTATACGGCTTTGGTTGACACTGGCTCTCAATGTACCCTGATGCCATCAAGGTATGTAGGAACAGAATCCGTTTCTATTTCTGGAGTGACAGGAGGGTCCCAGCAGCTGACTGTAGTGGAGGCCGAAGTGAGTTTAACTGGGAATGGGTGGCAAAAAAACCCCATTGTGACTAGCCCAGAGGCCCCATGCATCCTTGGCATAGACTATCTCAGAAATGGATATTTCAAAGACCCAAAAGGATATCATTGGGCTTTCGGGATAGCTGCTGTAGAGACAGAAGGCATCAGACAACTGAATACCTTGCCGGGTCTCTCAGATAACCCCTCTGCTGTGGGACTGCTGAGAGTTGAGGAGCAACAGGTACCAATCGCCACAGCAACAGTGCACCGTCAGCAATACTGCACCGACAGAGACTCTGTGATTCCTATCCATGAGATGATTCATAAACTGGAGAGCCAAGGGGTGGTCAGCAAGACTCGCTCACCTTTCAACAGCCCTATATGGCCAGTGCATAATTCCAGTGGAGAATGGAGACTGACTGTGGGTTATCGTGGTCTGAATGAGGTCATGCCACCACTGAGCACTGCTGTACCAGACATGTTGGAGCTTCAGTACGAGCTGGAGTCCAAGGCAGCAAAGTGGTACGTGACCATCGACATTGCCAATGCCTTCTTCTCCATTCCTTTGGCAACAGAGTGCAGGCCTCAGTTTGCTTTCACCTGGAGGGGTGTGCAGTATACCTGGAACCGACTGCCCCAGGGGTGGAAGCACAGTCCCACAATCTGCCACGGACTAATCCAGACTGCATTGGAAAAAGGTGAGGCTCCTGAACATCTCCAGTATATTGATGACATTATTGTATGGGGGAACACAGAAGGGGAAGTCTTCAAGAAAGGAGAGAAGATTATCCAGATTCTACTGAAAGCTGGTTTTGCCATTAAGTGAAGTAAGGTTAAGGGACCAGCTCGAGAAATCCAGTTCCTTGGAGTCAAATGGCAAGATGGTCGTTGCCAGATACCCACAGAAGTAATCAACAAGATCACCGCAATGTCTCCACCAACAAGCAAGAAGGAAACACAAGCTTTCCTAGGCGCCATAGGCTTTTGGAGAATGCACATTCCTGAGTATAGCCAGATTGTGAGTCCTCTCTACCTGGTTACCCGCAAGAAGAATGATTTCCATTGGGGCCCTGAACAGCAGCAAGCCTTTGCCCAGATCAAGCAGGAGATCGCTCATGCGGTCTCCCTTGGCCCAGTGAGGACAGGACCAGATATGAAGAACGTGCTCTACTCAGCAGCCGGGAACAATGGCCTGTCCTGGAGCTTTTGGCAGAAGGTACCTGATGAAACTCGGGGTCAACCACTGGGATTCTGGAGTCGAAGCTACAGAGGGTTCGAAGCCAACTACACTCCCACGGAGAAGGAAATCTTGGCCGCCTATAAAGGAGTTCAAGCCGCCTCAGAAGTAATTGGCACTGAAGCACAGCTGCTTCTGGCACCCCGACTGCCGGTGCTGGGGTGGATGTTCAAGGGAAAGGTTCCTTCCACGCATCACGCCACCGACACTACTTGGAGCAAATGGACTGCCCTCATTACACAGCGTGCCCATATTGGAAACCCAAATCACCCTGGGATTCTGGAAGTTATAACAAACTGGCCTGAAGGTGAGACTTTTGGATTATCCTCTGAAGAAGAAGAGGAGCAAGTGACACGTGCCGAGGAGGCTCCACCATATAACGAGCTACCGGAGACTGAAAGACGATATGTCCTCTTCACTGATGGTTCCTGCCGAATTTCAGGCGCTGACCGGAAATGGAAAGCTGCAGTATGGAGCCCCACACGACGAGTTGCACAAGCTACCAAGGGACAAGGTGAATCGAGTCAGATGGCAGAGCTTAAAGCTGTCCAGCTGGCTTTAGATATTGCTGAACGAGAGAAGTGGCCGAGGCTCTATCTCTACACCGACTCATGGATGGTAGCTAATGCCCTGTGGGGATGGCTGAATCGCTGGAAAAAGGCCAACTGGCAGCGCAGAGGGAAACCCATCTGGGCTGCTGAGCTTTGGCAGGACATTGCCACCCGAGTAGAGAAGCTAACCGTGAAGGTTCGACACGTAGATGCACATGTACCCAAGAGTCAGGCTAGTGAGGAGCATCGCAACAATGAGCAGGTAGACAAAGCTGCCAAGGTGAAAGTATCACACAGGTGGATCTAGACTGGCAGCATAAGGGAGAATTATTCCTAGCTCGTTGGGCCCATGATGCCTCTGGTCATCAGGGAAGAGATGCAACATACCAATGGGCCCGTGACCGAGGGGTGGACCTTCCTATGGACAGCATCTCACAAGTCATCCATGACTGTGAGACCTGTGCTGCAATCAAACAGGCCAAGCGGGTGAAACCTCTGTGGTACGGTGGATGATGGTTGAAGTACAGGTATGGGGAAGCCTGGCAAATTGACTACATCACCCTTCCCCAGACCCGCCAAGGCAAGCGCTACGTGCTGACCATGGTAGAAGCAACCACAGGATGGCTGGAGACCTATCCTGTGCCTCATGCTACTGCCCGGAATACCATCCTGGGCCTCGAAAAGCAAGTCCTGTGGAGACACGGCACCCCAGAAAGAATCGAGTCAGATAATGGGACCCATTTTAAGAACGGCCCTATAAACACCTGGGCCAAAGAACATGGTATTGAATGGATATACCACATCCCTTATCATGCACCAGCCACCGGGAAGGTTGAATGGTGGAATGGACTGTTAAAGACTACCCTGAAGGCACTTGGCGGAGGGACCTTCAAGAATTGGGACATAAACTTAGCCAAAGCCACCTGGATGGTCAACACCTGAGGCTCCATCAATCGAGCTGGTCCTGCCCAGTCTGAACCCTTGCACACAGTGGATGGAGATAAAGTTCCTGTGGTACACATGAAAGGGATTTTAGGAAAGACTGTTTGGATTAACCCCACCTCAGGCAAAGGCAGACCCATCCGTGGGATTGTTTTTGCTCAAGGACCTGGTTATACTTGGTGGGTAATGCAAAAAGATGGAGAAACTTGTTGTGTACCACAATGAGACCTAATTTTAAGTGAGACTTAGAATTAGTGTGTAAGGTTTCATTCTGTGTATATATGTATGTATCTGTGAAGGTGTATGATGTAGATGGTGATAAAATAAGGGTTGGATTATGTCCTAGGTTACAATGTAAAATTGTGCCCAAGGTTTGTATTCTATCCCCATGAGCCGTTGGAGCCAAGGTGGGGCAGTGTTTTCCTTATCTTCTGTTAACGAGCCTAACAATGCCTTGCCACATGACTCATAGATAACTTCCTCCGGGAGTTATCTCTGTTTAATGGGCCATCAAGGACCCATGACTCTTAGAATGCATGACTCAAGACTGCATGACTCTTAGAATGAGATCATCCCCATTGTGAGATGCTCCGCCTAGGGGGAGGAGCCAAGCATTCCCACCTGGATAAATCCAGGGTTTGGGACAGCACAGGCAGCTTGTATCCACTGGACTCCCAGAGGAGACAAGAGCTACCAGACTTTCTACAGGAATCACTGCTTCGACAAGACCATCTCATCTGGACTGCCACTGCCATCCTAACTAACAGGGTGTCAGGTTGTATTCTGACTCTGTCAGTGGTTTTTTGTACTATTACTTTTATTTTACTTTCTTTTATTTCTTTTCTTTTCCTCTTATTAAATTGTGTTTCTGACTTGGAGTCTTTCACTGGTTTTGCTTTCAAACCAGCACATATTCTTTCTTTTTTCTTATTTGCTTTTAAAACTAAAGTGTCCTTCGACAGCTGGACTCCTAATAGCTTGTACATGCCAGGAACACTGAAATGATGCTGGTATGCCCAAATGAAATAAGTGGCAGTCAATCATCTATTTTGCATTTTTACTGCTATATATCAGTAGGATCAAACACCCTTTTCTCCATTTTGTCAAAGCAAATGCAACCAGTATTTTCTGCATCTCCAAAGCAAAGATTTCATTATCCATGTTTCTACATGCTCTGTATACTACACCTGCACGACTGCCTAATTTTCCTCTGCCTTCTGGAATTTATAATTTACCTTTGTATATCTTAGTTACCTTTCCTTACATGCTTAACTAGCCATTTGAAATTACTCTGATTGGCTGAGCTAAATAATTTTCTACAAAGACACTAGAATTTATTCCCTACACTAATTAAGCTAGAGCTGGACATTTAGGGCCAACTGCAAAGATTATGCTCTTGCTCTAACTCTCTTTACAGAGACCAGTACAAAGAGTGGAGACCACGTCTGAGGAGTTTTTCTCTTTGCACTAGCTGAGATGTAGTTTAGAAAGAGGACTGAAAATGAGCAGCGGCATCACTGATCCAATTTTTTTTCATCATGGTCAGCAGTGCAGAGATCAGTTCACTCACAAAGATCCACAGCACTGACTCCACAAGAGAGCCTACCCTATGTGTCACAAGAAAGCTTATCAATGCTTTGTAACAACTGCAAGGTTAATAAGATAGGGAATGATCAAAATCCGTAAGTGTAGAAAGAGCAGGGAAAATCAAACAATGTCAGGTATTGCCTTTACTATAATCACATTTAGAGACAAATTAGTATTAGCATGTAGTAGGCTAATCACACAAAGGAAAAAAACATAAATAAAAAGCCAGGTGATATTCATTCCATACACGATTAATCAGCAGTATGGAGTACAGTACCATGCAAACATTACCCACAGACTTCCAAAGGAGTGCACCTCTCAGAAGCACAAGAAGTCACTGCAAAAGAGCTTGAGTAGTTTATTTTCCCTGAATATTGACTTTGTGTTTTCTTATTTATGTTACAACCAAAAGACTCTCTGAAACTTTAATAAAATTCCATTTTCTTACTAAAGCTTCTGGTGAAGGGAATGATAGAAAATGTGAAATTGCAAGAATCTTTAAACTCAGCTCCCCACACTGAGTATACACAATTTTAGCTTCCTTTTTTTATTAAATTATAAGTTTATTTAAATGTTTTTAAATGCTTAAAATTTTGTGTAATATACAGAGCATGGACAGCATTACAAAATATTACATTCTCTGATGCCTCTTGACTTTTAATTTAAAGTAACTCTAGTGGCACCAGACATGCTGTTGCCTTGAACTGGTTCCACTACGTTTTTTACAGCTTAGATAAAAGCACCTTCATATCCCTGCCAATAGAAATGAGTCTTCTTCCCAATGCCATGCTTTTCACGGTGTTTCTGCACCAATGTTAATGAAATTATTTGATGATTCAGGCATTAAAGTTGATGTAACAACTTAGAAGTTGGAGAGCTACTATTTGAATAACATGAGAGCCCCTTATAAAGCATATTTCCTGCTAAAACAATGGACACCCAGCAGAACACTTGTGTGCATCTCTGTTTGGAGTATTATAAAACTCATCATATCTATTTGAAGACCAAAGTGCCTTTTATATTTTACCCTGCTCTTAATAACAGGTAAAGACCAATAAAGGTAACATCCTGAAGTGGAAGAAAACTTTGTGAATTATAGATCCCAAAAGTACAGGAAAAGTAAAATTAAAATGAAAATTTATTCAGGATGTGCTTGAAAGTATAATTATGTGAAATACTGATTTTTGTTAATTTAGTTCAGTGCAAATACGAAAACTAGAGACTGCTTTTTTCACAAATGCAGCTCCTGAACGACTGTAAGTGACAGTAAAACCCAGTTCTCACCCAGAGAGTTCCAATTACCTGTCAGTAGAAGAAGCAGTATCAGACAAGTCAAGAAAAGGAAAGGCATTCAGCAAGGCGACTGTGCTGTAACTGCAGATAAAGATGGCCTACACCACTAATTGCCTACCGAAAACGCAGCACTTGTTACTATGAATTATGTCCACAGCACACTGGATGTGCTGTTCATTCAGCTAGACTTCCTAATGTAAGGTACAAGCATTATACTCACACAGAACACATGGAATTAGTCAGTTTTCACAAAGAAATAGCACCTTAATTAAAAACTAAAAAGCTGGCAGTAACCTGGAACACTATTATTCCTGCATTGTTCATTGGAGTTAAAACCAAACATTCCACTGTCAGCTGGAATGGAGAATCATTCTTTGGGTCAAGATCTGCAGAAGATTGGTTTTATCAGCTGAAAATCATATTCCCAGACAGTAATTTATGGAAAGTCCAGTGAACCCTTACAGTTAGGAAATTCTGCTTGTGGGTGCAAACCACAGTGTTCCAGGTACACAGCTGACACCATCATGTTACTCAACACGAACTAAAATCTCAGCTCTTATATGTGGGTCATAGGTCACCTTATATTGTGGGTAGTTCCATCCAACAATTAAAACAAAATACACTACATTAAAATAATAGGAATATTTATAATGTATCAATGGAATACTGTTCCTCTGATTAATCTGTGTTCATGCTTGCTGGGTATTCTCCTCCTTGTAGCTCCAAAAAGACCAGCGGGACAGCAACCAGTACAGTTAGATCTCATAGGTGTTACAGATTACTAATTATGCAGATGGTGATAAATTATTATAAATGTTTGCTCAGTTCTATCTGAAATAAACATTCTTTAGCTCAGAGAATTTTAAAGGAGCAGTAGCAAATGGGTATAATACTGTCTGCTAAATAAAATAGCTTAAATTTTTTAAAAATTGGCATGACACTCTGTGACAGGTTTTTAGAACCCATACAATGATGTCTTTTAAAAAATTCTCAACCTAACTGTATTAGTTTAATATGCTTTAGAGCATACCACTCAGAATTAGTCTTTTTTTTTTTTTAACTTGGGAGCTCTCTGACCCATTCTTCAAGGAGAGCTACAACAGTTCTAAAGAAATTTGTGCCCAATGTAGATATAATGTGTTCTATTCCCCTTTTAATCTTCATGTTCATGTTAGTTCAGTTCCTCTTTGTCTCAAAAGTTACCATTAGCCTCCCCAGTAAGATTTTGGCCTCTGAGCACCTGCATGGCCTGTAAAAGTGAAAATTTCTCCATCCCCTTGAAAAAGAAAATCTTCTTAAGGAGTCTGTCAATTTACTCTGTTTCACCCTAACCACTGTTCCCTAGAGCAAGTCCTTTGAGATCTCTAAACCACAAGGGCTCATTGAGTCCTTCACTCCACCATTAAGACTTCCAACAGTTGTAACATCTAATATTTTATTCCAAATCTTCATACTTTCTTAGCATGACAGCCAACTTCAGCAACTCTATCTTAAAAAGGTCTTATTTCTCATCTCTGTAAAGCCATTCCAGCCAGCTGCACAGAGATCAAATACCATTGAGAAATCTGTCCACAATCTGGGGAGCTAAGCCTGTTAACAAGATGGAAAAATCCACTCAGCACCTGGACCAGCACAAAGTCTACCTAGAAGCATGTAGAATTTATTGTTGTTTTAATACAGTTATGCATTTAAATAACTAATTTACTTTAAATCACAAAAAGGCATTCAAATTCACAGACCTGTTTTGCATTGACTTTATATCTCTTTTACAAGATTTTTGAGATATGATGAAGAATGATCTCAAATGTAGGTCAATGTAGTAAAGGACAAAGGATTTTAATAGATTTTGTCAAAAGTTCTAGGTTTTCTTTCCTAATAGGAAAGCATATTAAGTAGGTTTGGTAAAATAAAAGGTATCAAAATTGCACCTATGCCTTTTATGAGAGCTGTATTTGAAACGTCTCACAGAATGATAACTTGTCATAAAAATTGAAAAAATTGCTTGCTCAAAGTGCTCATATTTATCAGTTACACCTATGGACAAAACCCTCAATCTTTTATGTTTATAGAACTGTAATAAAAGTAGATATAATAAAACCAGCTGCAGGCAACAGAAAAATTAGAATTACATACTCCATATTAAATACCTTAAAATGCTCTCAATAACCTCTATACAATTGAATACCCATACAAAAGAACCAAAACTTTACAAATTGAAATATAGCCTAGAACAAGATAGAAAAATAAATTAGGTATTATTTTGCAGAGGCTTTAATGTTAAGGAATATTATATGGCAAAATAATTTTATATAAATTATTATATGGCAAAATGCTTCTGGTAGCAAGCAAGTAATATGTTCATTTATCTAGCGATTGGAATACCTCTGTTTAAGGTATATGTTCTTTCCAAGATCATATTTCCCAAAGGAATTACAGGGGAAAAAAAAAAGTATTTGTGCTCTACTCTGTCCAGATCAATCATTGGCGGGTTGGAAGAAAAATGGCAAATGAGAACGGTTATATCTTAAATTAAACTCAAAATTCACTAATATTTAATGAATTTTCTCATAGGAATTCCTCCACCCTTATGAATTGGTGCATAAAAGTTTGATGTTTGCAATACATTTTCAGTCCTGTAGCTCTCAACACTAGTCAACAATCAGAAAAAAATCTTATAAAAAATAGAGAGTATAAAATGTTGAGATCGTGTGCCATGAAATGGCAGGAACAAAACATGTCCACAACTACTTGTCATTTAAATATGAGATTATCTCTTATGTTTATCTGTTTGGATTGAACAAAACTGAAATGAAGGACTTCCTGGAGTAAAATAAAACTCTGACAAACAGCAGGTAGAAAGATTATCATCCTGTTTTCAACTCTGCATTACTTCCCTAGAGAAATCAGAATTATAACAGTGGTTTTGTTAAATATCTTTCTAGGCTCAAACTCAAATGGCAATGGAGCAACTACTTTCATTTATACATCTCTACAGTACTATATTCCAGATCAATATTTTTTTTTCCTTTGAAATTTTCTGTCAGAGAAACTCTGCTACTACTCCAATAGGGTTTCCTTTTTATTTTTCTACAAATCTGAATGAATGTTTGGACAGTAAAATCCACGTGGTGCATGAAAATATTGTAATCAATTCAATATATTCATTCACCACTTCAGTAAGATAGATTTTCTGCAGTGAGTTTTTCAAATAGTTGAGCGCATATATATATGTTATTTCTGTAGCAATAACAATTGTTAGATACTCCACTGGCTTTTTTAATAATAATAAAAATTGAAATTTTCAATTGTATATCAAAACACTCTCTGTTGACAGTGACTGAAAAGTCTGGCAAGGGTGAGAAGAAACTTGCACCACTAAGAAATGCCTCCACAATTTGAAGATGCATTGCTGCCACAGTGATGACATACATGGAGAAAAGCATTAGGAAGAAAACACAGACAGAGAGCAAGGCTTCAGTTTGACTTGATATATCTGTGTATACATTTGGGCAAGCTCATGTGCCTGTTCATGGACTTCTGGGTAAAAGCAGCTCTCTTTATACAAAATATCATCCAGTATTTCTGTAGCTGCTTCTGCAAGTGCAGGCATTCTTGCTTATAAATGTAAGTGCAAAGAGAGCTCAAGAAAATCTTTGTCCCCCAGATCAGCACAGGTGCTGTGTGTCTCCAAAAATTCCTTGTACGAGTGAAACCATAAGAATTCATTTCAGAACATTCTGCAATGGTTAGCAACACACACCTCCTCCTAAGAGGTCTTGAGCAGTCTTCATAAGGTCAGTTATGGACACATTAAAAATTGTGCTTTTAAGAACAATATAATTCAATCAAGATGTCTTCCATCTCAAACACAACCGCATTTGTGTTCTATTGCAACAAAAGTTAAGGTGCTTTTTATTACCTGATGATATTCAGGTCAAATTATGGTGCTCATAGATGTACTTTTTTCATCCCTGTGCCTGGCATTCCTGTTTACTTGAGGAGACACATCACAAGGGAGTCCAGAATGCTCAGATCCCAGAAAACTGGAAGAGCATGAGTCTGATTTTTACCCTTGTTGCTTGCATATTAGGTAAGCATAGCTGGAAAAGTATGAATGTGTACTGATATTGCAATTAACCTGTAATCCAGGAACATGCAAATATGTTTGCCCTACCAGTTTGATGCAATTACCTTCCTATTCAAAGAGTAAATAAAGATTAAATGGCCTACAAGGTCAATTCAAACTTTATTACTTAGGGGCTGCTATTCCACATGTTGTGTTTCCATTTTAACTAGTGTTCATTTTTTTTTGGCATGCTTTAGTTATTAGTATTGTTGCTGTTAGTGTTTGTTTTCTTACCTCATTTCTGTTTTCAGTAAATTTCAGTAAATTATCTCAACATGAGATCTTTCCCTTTTGAATTCTCTTCTTTTGTCACCTTTGAATGGAAGGAAGTGGGGAAAGGGAAGCGAGTGAGCAGCCTGTTGTTCTGGAGTCTCAGTGAGGGTGTTACCAAAAATCAGTAAAAGAAAAACTCCTTAACCCTAATTTAGGGTGTTATTATTTTACTATACATTGGGAATTAGATCCAACATTTGGGATACCTTTTTTTTTGCCACTGGGACAAGCTTTTTCTTTTTTCCACTGGCATCATTCCAGTTTATAAGTTCAATACTACATTTTTAGTAGAGTAGGCATGAAATCCTAGAGCGCAATGTTATTGACTGGGATTTATTTGCATTGCAGAATAATTGATGACACAACAAATTTAACTTTTTTTTCAAGTTTCATGTGCACCCCTATAGGAATGAAGAGGTTAAGGGGAGCACAAGAAATAAATAGGTGTTGAAACTTATTTTCATGGCAACCAGTTATGTTTTCATTGGTAGTGAATTGGATTTTGGGAAGTAAAACAAGACATCAAACTGCAGAATGTTTAAGTGTTAATCCTGCGCAATGTTTAAGTGTTAATCCCACACACTCTGTTGTGCTCTTCCAGTACAGCTGGAAAACTTCTGTACACAGCAAATTCAAACAACAAATAAAAGCTAAACTTTCCCAACCCCTCTAGGAATGCATGCAGAGAAGAAATACAGTTGTATTTTAGCTAAAGAAACATAATTGCCAGGTCATTTTTATAGCCTTGTTGCCTGTAACTCATCTGCAACTGCAACTTCAAGACTTTTCTGTGGTTGCTGGCAAACACGAATATGTTTAAATAAACACATAGGAGGTAAAGAAGTAAATGAAAATTTTATTCGAAGTGGGATATTTTTCCTGAATGCTTAAGAAACCTACTTTAGTTTTACTTGAGTATATCTGGAAGTAAATCTGGTTTATAGCTGAGAAATGGAAATCTCATTAAAGGTTATTAAAAGTATCTAATTAGTGTAGATGATACACATATTATATAAATAATATAATGCTCAAATTCAAAATCTTCATCATCAGTAATATTCCACCTGATATTTCAGAAATATTAAGTTCATCTGAAATTTTATTCACTGATATTTTCTATTGTTTGAACATCTTAGTATTTGTATTCTTTCATCTGAACTACGCTGACTCCGTCTGGTTTAATGGAAAATTGACATATGATCATAAAGACAAAAAATATTCAGTGATTATTGTTACAGCACCATTTTTTCAGGTGCTGGGAAAATACCTTGAATGGCAAGGACAAGAAGGAATTATATATCTAGAAACAAAGACATTTATTAAAGGATTTGGAATCCTAGCCAGCTCCTTTTCAAATAATTCATGCTTAATTCCTTCAGAGGGTAATGATACACAGTAATATTAATATCGGCATTTTACAGCCAGCTCTAGGGGAAAAATTTATTTTCTTAGCTCTGTTATTTGAAAACAAATTCAAATAGAGTGGGTATGTGAGACATACTATAGAGTACTTTCAAGTTTTACAGAGTCACATTCTGCTGTGTTTACACATTTTGAGTAATACTCCATACATACTTCCATTGATTCCTATGACTGCTTTTGAAGATGAAAGCAACAAAGTCAGCAGAAATAGGCCATAATCTTTTGTGACATTCTACTCCCCTTTCACTATTATAAAGTAATTCAACAGACTTACGATAGCACTACTGAGAACAGAATTATTTGGGTTGTTTGCCAACTGCATCTCAAGCTAAATACCAAAGGTTAGTAATTCAGAAGTACTTGAAACAAGTATGTTTTACTACATACTTGGGCATACTTGGGCAAAATATCTTCAATGAAGAGCACATGGCTGATTTTCATTCAGCATAATGATAATGTTTTTGTATACCTCTGGATCATATTTGTGATTAGTATACAAGCACTAGTGTCAAGTTTATTTTTAAATTTAATTAAATCAGTCTTTAATTATATACTTATACCTGTTTTTATTACTTATAATAAATTACTATACATTTGTTTATACCTTGCCATCAATTATAGTGTTTTCATCTAAAAAATTACACTTCTGACTCCATGAATACCCATGGGAATTCACAGCATGATCTCATTGAGGGATTTTAATTCCTGCAGGGTAATTCACAGATAAATACATTCACTGGCAATAAAAATGTTCCATTGATCTTTCGTAAATATGGAAGGAGCTATATATAGCTCATGCTATTGTGGGCATATGTTGTGCCTCCAGGAGAATCTGATTAAATGAGATACTTGGAATAATTCCACAAACCAACAAATTGAGATAATGAGTGCACTGAATAACTCAAGCCTTGCAGACATTTATGGACACGCTTAACTTCATGCACAGTACTAATCCCATTTAAGTCAAAATGTGCCTTTGCAGAGACAACACGGAGCTGGATGCTAAACTAGATATTTTTTGTGTATATCAACAGAATATCTCTGCACTCTTCAGTTGTACAACACTCTGAGATAGAAATGCACTCATTTTAAAATGAATACACTATATTGAAGTCTGTGGCTGACCCACATAATGAACTCATATCTCACAAAACCCATTAAGCTACTCTATATTTTAGATTATCTTGCTAAATTAGACCTCTCAACATATTCTAAAGTGATAAAAAAGAGACATTAATTTGTACATTTGTCAGATTTTGCTAAAACATTCCCAATCATAGAATTGTAGAAGATTTTTTCATAATGTGCTGAATTTCATCTCTTAAACTTCACAATATTTTATATTTTTTAAAATTTACTTTTTTCACTAAATTAAGGTCTCTGTGTTGTATGTGGAACTCAGAGAGACAGCCTGCTATCTAAAGGGAACTACTTTTCATTTTCCTTAGAAATAAAAATCAAAACTATTTCAGTTCCAAACCTCCAGACACGTGCTTTTCCCATGCACAGTAATTTAGCAACTGGAAGGTTTATTCTTGTTAGAGAATCAGAAGTACTGCAAGCTATGTATGTATATTCAGCTACAAAACTGAAATTAAGGAGAATACTCTTTTGCTTCCATGGGATTGTTACCTGGAGGAAATTAGCCCTAAGATCTGTGGACTGAGGAAAAGATAGACATTTCTTTTTCTGTTTCTTCATCATCACACTAAAATGACAGCTTACTCAGCTTTTAAGGATGAAACAGAGTCCTATAGTCATAGAATTGTTTCAGTTAGAAGGGACCTTAAAGACCACCCAGTTCCAACCCCCTGCCATGAGCAGCGATACCTTCCATTAGACCAGGCTGCTCAGAGCCTCATCCAGCCTGGCCCCGGGATGGGGCAGTCACAGCTCCTCTGGGCAATTTGTGCCAGTGTTTCACCACCCTTGCAGGGAAGAATTTTTTCCTAATATCTAATGTGAACCTACTGTCTTTCAGTGTGAAGCCATTCTCCTTTGTCCTGTCACTGCACCCCCTGCAAAAAGTCCTTTTCCATCTCTCTCCCTTCAGGCACTGGAAGGCCACAATTAGGCCAGCCCAAAGCCTTCCCTTTTCCATACTGAGCAATCAAAATTCTCTCAAGTCTTTCCTTGTACATGAGGTGCTCCATCCCTGTAATCATCTTGGTGGATTCCCCTGGACTCACTCCAACAGGTCCTTGTCCTTTTTGTGTTGGGACCTCGGAGCTGGATGCAGGTCTCACCAGAGCAGAGCAGAGCAGAGCAGAGCAGAGCAGAGCAGAGCAGAGCAGAGCAGAGGGACAGAATCCCCTCCCTCATACTCCTGGTCACTGCTTCAAGTGCAGCCCTGGCTTTCTGGGCCACCGGTGCACATTCCTAATGGTTTACTCTGGTTTTGTACCTTGAAATGATGCCAGCAATGATCCAGTATAAAGCCATACCTTGAATCTTTCAATGAGTACTCTGCCACCTCTTTACAAACTGCGAGAAGCTGCTCCTCATCCTCTCCTCAGAGAGGGCCTGTCTGAAAAAGCACAAATCAATGATACAAGTGAACAGAATGTTTTGACAGACACCACTAAGTGTTTTTTTTCTATAAATGATCAAGTCCTGTTGCAGATGAATGACCTTTAGCAACTGAAATTCTGTACCAATAATATCTACATCAATACAATGTCTTAATTAAACCTCTAAGTCAATATCTTCTATGTCGAGATACAGAAGAATTTTTGAAAGCAATTTAAAAAAAAAACCTCTTGTTGTTAATGTAAAGCATATTTTTTAAAGACAGGTTTCAGAGAAGAAATAAATAATCATATTTTTCTTACATCTGTGGAAACTTGGCTCCTGTGATTGGAAGGATATTTTCTGACAAAAGGAATTTTTTTTCAGCCAGGTCTAAAAGTGTACCCATCAATTATCTATATCCATAAATTATTATGTTTTCAGAGAATGCAAATAAAAATGATCAAAGGAGGCATATAATAAACAGATCAAGATTAATGGTGTAGAAAAGGCAAAATTAGGGTCTGAGGGCTTTTTAATGACACAACAGAAAGAAAAGGTAGAAAACTTTAAACTGATTGATTTTGTTGTAGTTGTTGCAGAGGTCAATAATTTGATAAAAATCAAGCTGAAACTGTACAGTTGTGCAAACATCCATGAATTTGATAACAACATTGTAGTAAATCATTAAGATTCACAGTTTAAGATTTAGATTCACAGTCATTTTAATCTAATGGAGAGTCATTGTGACCTAATGTAGATTACATTATCCATCTGCCTGCAGAAGCAAACTTACAGCTTAGTTTGAAGCATCTAGTTCTAGATACTACCAACAAGCAGAAAACTGTTGGATATTTTTCTTGATATGCTATATAATATAATTTATTAAATATTTTCAAAATTTTTGTAATTCCGCATGACAGATAAAAATTTGATAGAACTCCGGTTTTGCATAAGTACTAAATAAGATTTTTAAATATTCCACTTAGTTGAAATATGCAGTGTGAAGTTGAAAAAAAGAAACTGAAGTATATAGCAAATACACTTAAAGAGAAAAGTGTAGTTATTGTAGAAAAATTACTTCTCTTGCATGACATCATCATACAAGGTGACATGGAAATTAGAAGTGGCTCTCTAGTTTCATGATGTGCTGCCATTTCTTCAGCAAGTTGTAAAAGACTACACACGAATAAATTTATATTACTAGATCCTTCTCCTTAGATTTCAGAATAGGAAAATATTTGAGATATAATGTTAGGTTCAGAATACATTTATCTCTTTTGTGATTTGGTGTTCCATAAGTCTTTCTCAAAGCTCTAAACAAATTTTAAAAATGGACAAAAAAATTAGTCATCTCAGCCTGTGATCAACTGAACTGGAAGAAAACACAGTGACAGCTGCCTTTGGGTTAACCAGCAGAAGTGATGTACTTTCAATAATAGTTCTCAAAAGAGAGTCATCTGAAATGTTTACCTCAAAAGCTTCATGAAGCTTTGCAACACTCTTGGAAATGGCGATAAGGATAAGGGTTTGTTATAAATGTTTCCTTGATTTATTCCAGTAAGCAACAGAACAAAAGATCTTTGAAAACACAGCCTCACTAAAGACTGATTTTTAAAATAATGTTATTTAATGCAGTTGATGATTTTCATTAACTGCGTTATTGCAAACATCTTAAATTTGCCATTGTAAACACAATGATTAAATCTCCAATAAATCAGCATCTGTAGAGAACCCCTTACTATGAAAAATTATGCCGGCTTTAATTATGAGGGCCTATTTATTTTAATCAGTATCTGCCACAGACTTGCAGCTTTGTCAAAGTGTGACAATTTCTTCAGGCTCTGCAACAGAAATCTAATGCAATATAGGAAAACACAAGGGCAATTCAATGACTGAATCAGAGCTCAATTCAGTGTTATTGCACAAAACTGTCAAATAATTTTAAAACTATCACCTTCACTACTTAAGTACATTGAATTTTATAGTAGGCTTCAAACTGTTGTTGACCTTGGCGAAAACCTGCTGTGCCACACACAGTCATTTTAATCTAATGGAGAGTTCAGAGAGGAACTGTGGATCTCCACACCTTTTCAAAAAAGCTAATGTCTCAAAGAAGGTGCATCATTAATCTGAACAGGTAAACTCAGCCATTGCTGTTATCACCACATCCAGAACTTTGATTCAAAGCTGAGAAAGCACTATCTGAAACTGGAATTTTCTTCACAGCCACAGGATCTTATTCACAGCCTATATGAAATTGCAGTAATTTCAAAATGGCACAAATTATATATATGGGTATTAAGGTAGTGGACAGGTAGTGCCACAGGATTTATGTGTGGTTTATGTTACGACATTCATGATGGAACTTGAAATGTATCAAGCTTCCTTCTTGAAATGTATCAACCACAAATCACCAAATTTTGCAGGTGGCAGTAGGAATTTTTCTAATGTATTTTATACATTACAAAAATAATACCTTTGTTCTACAGAACACTTTTCTTGAAGAGATTTATATTGCATTGGTGAGGTTTCAAAAGAATCTCTGTAGCCAGCACTTGATTTTATGCTTGCTTTAACCTCTTACACATGGGAAGGTGGCAGAGTTGAGGATAGCAATTACAGCTGAACAAATATAATAAATTAAACATGAAGTTCCTGTTCAACTAGAAAATTTCAGTCTAATATTTGGAAAGTTAAACAAATTAAAGGTCAGTGGCTATTCAACTAGGCTATGAAATCCCTAGAGGACTATGAGCCCACACACTCTATTCCAACAGAGACAACGACCTGACCTTTCACATCATTTGACCACTTTTCTGATTGTATAAATCAATTGCTCTTTACTCTTACAAAAGGTATTTCTTAACTTTCTGGGTATTGACATAATCAGTCATATCCATATTGCCACAGATTAAAAAGCCACTTGAATTTTGCTAACCCTCTGTGATATTTTTGTAGAATAAGGATTTTTCACAATAATAAAGGATGTTAATTCCAAAGTGGCATGCAACTGCTTCAATATTTGTTACAGAAAAATGTAACTCAGAATTTTATGCAAGAATGGATCCTGTGATTTCTTGAAAATTTTCCATTGTTTGGAACCTGGAAATTTTTATAAAACTCTCCTAAATACAGTTAGCTTGCTGTGGAGTTTTTTGTTTTGATTTGTTTGAGTTTTTGGGGTTTTTGGATTGATTTTAATGCTGATTGATTTTTTTTCCAAACCAGCAGTAGTAGTAGAACTCTGATTCTACTCTAGTGACACTACTACTATAATCAAGATCAGAAGGAGCTCCTCTTCAAGTTTTGCTTCTTATCTGCCTTTCACAGCATTTCAGATATTTTCCAGTAATATAATTTTTTTCCCAGCTCAGTATTTTTCAAAGTAATCATGCTATAAGTAACATGATTGCTCTTAGCCTGATACATTTTCTGCTTGTTTTCTTTTTCTTCATATTGTTACAAATCCAGAAAACGCTTCAGATATTAGTTCTTCTCTTCTCTCTCCCCTCCCCTCCCCTCCCCTCCCCTCCCCTCCCTCCCCTTCCCCCCCCTCCCCTCCTCTTCCCTCCCCTCCCCTCTCCTCTCCTCTCCTCTCCTCTCCTCTCCTCTCCTCTCCTCTCCTCTCCTCTCCTCTCCTCTCCTCTCCTCTCCTCTTCTCTTCTCTTCTCTTCTCTTCTCTTCTCTTCTCTTCTCTTCTCTTCTCTTCTCTTCTCTTCTCTTCTCACTTCCTCAAGAATACCCAGTCTGGATTTTTCTAAAAATATTTAAGAGGCTTGAAAGGTGTCAAAGTTGACTGAAAAGGAATATATATTATTAATTCCAAAGTGCTTTTCTAACAGATCTGTTTAGATTTTCTGTTTTAAAAAAAATAAGAAACACAGGAAATACATTAAAAACAAATTTTAAAATTTTTTTGGGTTTTTTTGACCAGTGTTGATAAGTAATCCTCTTCAAATAAGCATTCTCTGTGAGAGCTGATAAAAGAGAAAATGGAAAGAGAAGGCATTTGAATGCACTTGTGGTAATTTCCCTTTCAACTTTGAACCACAGATGGATAAAATTAAGTCTAAATCTCATCTCAAAATGAACTTTAAATAAAAATGTATTTGCAATTTGGATGCAATTTCTAAAATATTTTCTCATCATCGATTTAATCTCACAGCTTGAGTGCCCAGTTCTAGACACAGATAATGAATTCTCACTGCTGTAGAGGGCTGGAAATTTGCCAGTACCCTAATAAATAGGTCAGGAAAAGGTAGGAAGAGATAGAGCAGTGGTTGTGGTGCACAATCATTGGTGTTTTAAATAGTGATAATGGGAAATGACATGTCAGTGGGGGAAAAGAAAGGCCTGTTGATGCATCAAGGTGCAATAATAGACATCGAAATCGTGTCCAGGAAGGTTACAGATACCAGCAGGGAAACATATCAGATGAGCCTCTGTTTTGTAGGCTCAAGGATGCATTTATTTTCCCCCTCCCTGGGCGGGGGAGGGCGAAAAGCCAAGGAGGCCAGGAGGCAGGAAGGGCGAGAGGGCCAAGAGAAGGGGCAGGAACGGGATCGTGGGGGGTTATATGGGGGAATTGTAGGGGCGGGGTTTACAAAGGTAGGATCAGGTTAAACCAGAAGCACTCACAACTCCATTTATAAATTGGTTAAAAGGTGTGTTGAATAACTCATAATAAGGGGATTCTGGGGAATATGGCTTAATGGTTTGCAAAATTAGAAAGAACATTATTGAGCTAAAATAACAAACAATAGAAAGGCATTTGAAACTTAATTACAAGAAATGATGATAATTAAATGAATACATTTTTAGTTAATGGGTTAATAGCTCAATCTCCTTTGGCTGTAGATATTCTCACAGAAGGGGTGCAGGTCTTTGATCTTCTCTTTCATGAGGGCAGTCCTTTTAAGTTTTTGATTTCGCTCAGTACTGGTGTGCAGGTGCTGTTCTGTTGATGTCCATGGCTGTGAAGCAAGCGGCAGTGAAAATGGCACGGCAGGAGCTGACCAGATTCACCACACCACCTCTGCCGCGTGGGCCCGGGGTGGGCCTGATTGCAGCAGCGGGCAGGCCCCAGCCTCCTCTCTGCCCGGGCAGCTCTGCCATGCCTCCCTTCCCCTGCAGGAAAGGCCCAGCGTGGCTGAACCACCAAAGCAAGGCCCGGCCCCTCACGGCCCAGACAGCACCGCCACGCCTCCTCTGCCCCATGGGGCGGGGCCAGCTGCAGCGGCGCGGCAGGAAGCGGGGGTAGGTAGAGGGGAAGGGAAGTCCGGGACTGGAAAAGAAGGAGCAGCGGGAAAGGTGAATCTCAAAAACCGCATGGTAAAATGCCGTTTTGAGAGGGGGCACCCGGGAAAGAATGGCCACTGCTTTCCCAGGCAGGGAAAGGGGAAAATGGAAAGACAGGGGTGCGAAGAAGGACACAGAATGGAGGGAGGAATGGTAGCACACCCGCGTCACTTCTGGACAGGCTCCGACCTTTGTCCTGCCTGCAGGGAAAGGGGGATGGGGTAGCAGAGAGGGGCACGGGGTGATGGAGAGGAGGTAGCAACTCCAAGCCATCCTGGCAGTTTTCACTCCTTGCCATGCTCTAGGAACAAAGGGTAAGAAAAGACATAGGCAGCTTCGCAGAACCTGAAAAACGTGGAGGTTCACAGGAAGGAGGACTGCTGATTTAGGGCACTGACACTCTGCATGCAAAAGTCCATAAACGTCCATAAGTAGCCAAGAGGGCTTTCGTCCATAAGGTGCAGCAGACGTGTCAGAAGAGTTGATAGGAGTCCCCAGATTGGTCCTTTTTGCAGGCAGACTAGCCGCTTGTAGTTCTTAAAAATTCCCTCCCGTGAAGAATGTAGAGACTTGTGATGGTAGATGTTAGTCTCATCTCTCGGTCCCGCAGGGGGTGACTTACGGGCTGCCCGTCCTGTTGTCTTCACTGGTTTGCCTGCATCCATCCACAGAGTGTTGCATCGGGCGCAACAATATTCACCGATCATGTCCAGGAAGGCCACAGCACCGGCAGAGAACGAGAGGAGATGAGTCTCTGTTTTGTAGGCTCAAGGATGCATTTATTTTCCCCCTCCCTGGGCGGAGGAGGGGGAGAAGGCAAAGAGGCCAGGAGGCAGGAAGGGCGAGAAAGGCATAAAGGGGGCAGGAATGAGATTGTGCAGGGTTATATAGGGTATTGTAGGGGTGGGGTTTACAAAGGTAGGATCTGTCGGAACCCAAGACATCCCTTTGGATGTCCCGGGCGGTCCGAGACCCCAGGAGGGGGTCCAGAGACCCTGGAACAGCGATAAAAACACCAGTGCCTTTGATTCTAGCCCCTGGGAGCGATTGCCAACACTATATGAAGAATTACAAGTCACAGGTGTGTAGTTAGGATATTAAATAACTTATTTTTGTGTATTAATATGGATTTTGGGGGTTCACAAAGGGGACTCAAGGAGGCAAGATGGAGGGATTTGGGTGTGTCCCTTGTCTTTCTCCTTCTTCTTCTTGTCCTCCATCTTTGGGTGAGGTGGTGGCATTTTCTTATTGGTCTATTGTAAAAGTGCACAGTTTAATAAAAGCAGTAGATATTGGTATAGTAGTGAAAACAATGGGGACGTAATAATTAGTATAAAAGATTATGACCGCCCATGAGCGAGGCAGATAGCCTTCGGCTGTGGTGTAGGTGACACCTACGCCGGCTGAAGGAAAAATATTTAAGAACACGATGGAATAAACAACTCTGATAAAAGAATCGACGCGTCCTGATTCTTTCTTCTGGCACGGGGCTTGGAGAAAAGGACTTTACCCGCAATTCTCGGATGGCTACCAGCCCGGGATCCGAGAGGATCAGGTTAAACCAGAAGCACTCAGAGCCTGTGTCCTTCCTTTTGGGTATATTTTAAACTGTTAGCAATCTTCTCTGTTTCACTTTCACAGCTAAATTTTCATGTTCTAATTGCTAGTTAAGTTTATATAATTGTACAAATATTTTCAGAATTTTCTCTGAAAAATCTTGTCATCATTTTTACTTCAAAATAGAAATCATATTCAATTTACATCTATTTCACCAGTGCAAAAGATAACTAACATTTGTGAAATGATTAATTTATTTCAACTGTTACATGTTTCTTTTATTAGTTGTCCTTTGGTATCTAAATCATGTGATTCTTTAGGGACTGATACTATTCTAGCTTGCCAGAGAATTTCCATTGATATCGCTGAGAGACAGATCTGTGAATTTATGGCAGAATAGTCTTAGCATGAAGATTACTTATTTGCGATTAAGTTTGCCTTATATTTCAGTATTCTTGACCTGTAGAAGCAGCTTTTATTAATCAGTAATGCCAGCCTATTAAAGTTTTACTATTTACCATGGCAGGAGCGTTTCCAACTGAAGCGATGGTATGATTATAGGATTGTAAAAGTTTCATCCTTAAAAGCTGAGTAAGTTGTCATTTTAGTGTGATGATGAAGAAACAGAAAAAGAAATGTCAACCTTTTCCTCAGTCCACAGATCTTAGGGCTAATTTCCTCCAGGTAACAATCCCATGGAAGGAAAAGAGTATTCTCCTTAATTTCAGTTTTATATGTAGCTTTATACTTCTGATTCTCTAACAAGAATAAACCTTCCAGTCACTAAATCACTGTGTTTGCATGGGAAAAGCACATGTCTTGAGGTTTGGAACTGAAATTGTTTTGCTTTTTATTTCTAAGGAAAATGAAAAGTAGTTCCCTCAGCAGACTGCCTCTCTTAGCTCCACATACAATACAGAGATTAATTTACTAATTAGGCAATAGTTAGTGAAAAAAGTAAATTTTAAAAAATATAAAATATTGTGAAATTGAAGAGATGAAATTCAGGATGTTAGGATTATATCTTGGGTAGAAACTACATGGTTGAAGATGAAAGTGCAAGCAAAGGTTAGCGCTCAGCTGTAATCTGTTGCGTTATTGGTATCAGACATTTCTCACTACCAGTCCCAGTAGTTCCACTTGCTCTCAAGTATCAGTTCTGGTGTCATGAACTTTAAGCCACTTTTTGCTTTCAGGGGGTACTATTCATAAAACAGTGAATCAAATTTTAACTAAGTTTCCCTTATCGATTCTTATGTTTACTGTATTCCTCAAAAGCCACAGAAATAGCTATTTGCCCTCTCTTGTCTGACTCTATATGGGAAAAAAGTTTTTGCCAGATGAGTCCTTATTTTTATGCAAACACAAACCAAGAGGCACATAGTAAATGAAAAAGAAAACTCATCACTTTATCAGTGGCAATGTGCTTCCCAGATTCTCCAAGACTGCACAATAAACCTACAGATTAAAGAAACAGAGGAAAATTAGAATAATAGAGAGAAGTGTTGAGAACTCAGATCACCATTCCCTCTCATATTCTGCTCTTCCATGATAGGTAGAACAGAAAGGATGAAGAAAGAATCTGTGAGCTGCTTTTGCTCTGCCCCTGCCTTCCAGCATTCCAGAGAAACCATCCCAAAAGAGGGATTCAACAGCTTTGAAATATACTGAATCATCCTAGGAACCTGAAGTCGGAAAAAAAAATCAGAATAGATAGATAGATATAGATATAGATATAAAATTATTCATTTGAACATATGAGAATATAATTCTTTCTCTCTCTCCACATATCTATCTATCTATCTCTCTATCTGTCTATCTATCTGTCTATCTATACGTGGACATGCAAGCACACAGAAAGAAGCGTGGACACACTTCAGGAGAGTTAACAATTTAATTTGGCTGTTGTTATTTTCTGACCAGCAATAAAGCTGTGCAGTTGGGTCCCAAATCCTTCACTACAATTAAGCACCAGTCTAACTTATTCAACCTGTTTCAGAAGTTTTCAAAAATTACGACCATGTTAGACATCCAATTCATTGTCTTGGCTTCTAATATTTTCCTCCATTTTCAGCTGGGGAAAAAAAAAAAAAAAACAGTTGAGAATTATGTAATTCTGAATCAGTCCTGTCCTTTAATTTGTCAGCCTAGTAAAGATTTTAGAGTCATTCTCAAATAATTTGGTTATCTGATGATTTACTGAATTCTGAGCTTCTTTCTCAAATATCATTACAATAGATACCTGTTTAAAACCACCAGTTAACACCAATTAGTGTAACAATACCACATGTCCAAATTACGTAATTGCAACAGATTTGTAAAATATTCCTTGACAAATAGTACATAGACAGTACTATTCATTACTTTTCACTGCAGAAATCAGAAAATATGATTTAGGATATGAATACATTATTTAGCCTGATGGCTTTTTTTAATATTACTTTTAAACTTAAAATGAATCCTGATCTTACCATTCTTTCAATAACCTGGCTATAAGTACTAGGAACCTTTCTGTTGCTCACCAGTGCTTTTAAAAACCAGATGGGTTCATTGAAAATGTATTCCCCTCTCAAAAAGCTGAGTAGTTACTTCCATCAGTCAACAACAATCTCTTCATACTTTTGTGCCTCTCTTGTGCACAGAATCCCTCACCAGGCCAGACTACACAGACCTTTCACCACCCCTTTTATTGTGCCATCCAAATGTCACTCCGAGCTATTTTAATCTTGTGGCACATTAAATATTTGTGACTATTTTAGATAGTAAGTAGGGCAAGTTATTTTCTGCAGAAATAGTATTTACTGTGCATGTGGGTGGTTGTTTTTATTCCTTGATTTATTCCACAGATAAGACATGTTGGGTCTTTCAGGCTGAAATATGGCACAGGAATTCACATCCCCTCAGAACTGGCAGCAACTGTCAAGCGCAGTGATCCCTACTGACAGTGACAGCTGACAGAGGTCATTCAAGAGTTAAAGATAAATAAAAGATTCTAAAAATATGAATCTGGAAACAGTTTTATGGAGTGAAGCTTGTTTGAAGATGTGACATCCCATTTTGCAAAATTGCAAGGTGATGGGTAATACTCAAAACAATTTCCTAAAACAAAAATGATTGCAGAAATTTATGGTAGGAAGCAATCTGGTATCTAAAGCTAAGGGAAAGCTGTTCTCACACAAGCTGCAATTTTAAATTAGTCAGATTTGATAGATTGTTACCAGCACAAACTGAAGAAAAAAAAAAAAGGATACCCCAAACCTTCCCAAAACAAGACCAGTTATTTCTCAGTATTTCTGCATATTCACCAGATTGACTGGCCAAGCATAATCACCCTGAGGGACTCAGGTATGCTTGACAAATCAGAGATGATATGGCTTTGCTTATATACTCTTGAAGCATGAACTGACTCTCATATTTGCATTCTAGTTTGCTGGATTTCATTTTTGTATTAGCTTTTCAAATGTGGAAAAATACTAATGTTTATTGAACCTGAAAATACCCCTATAATCAATACTTTCATTATCCCTAAAAATTATAGCAGAGATTTATATAAAGGGAATTGGAACTAATACAGAGGCTTTTAAAGTAAAACATGCTATGACTGACTAGATCAGAGTAAAAAATATCAGAGAAATTGCTTCCCTTCAATACACAGTTTTGGCCTACTACCCTATAAGTTCAATAAAAGCAAATTAACATCACAATTGCACTTCAAGGATATGGCTACAAAGGTTTACAATGGATAATGCAAAACATCTGGCAATGAATTCTGGAACAGCCTATGTACATTTCTGATTCTACTGAAATATTACCATATGGTAAAAAATACTTTTAATGAAAGAAGCAAGGCTTCTTATGCTGAAAATACTCTTAATATTCTACCATTTTGCAGAGAACCTAAAGACTGCTCAAAATTAATATATTACACGAAACACTGAATTTTTGCTGGCATGGGGTCAGAGAATTGCTGATTAAAAACACTAAACTGCTTCCTGTGATATACTGTAATGTACTAGGTTATAAGTACCTAGCTAAGGCTGCAGCTCAAAAGTAAAATAAAAACAATGTACAATAAAATATACAGACATTGTCAGATTTCAGCCCTCCTCAGAAGGCAGACTTTAACAAAGCTCAGCTTGCCTCTTAATTTTTCCCTGCAGAAGTCACTGAACAAAGTTCAATCTACTATTAGGAGCCATATTTTCCATAGCTTTCAGGTTTTTCACATCTCTTTCCTGAATCCCTCATAATGATTTGCTTTAATTTTTGATGTCTGGAACTAGGGTTGAAATTCCAATAACATTCTTGTCACTGCAGGGGTAATACAGATGAAGTATTTTCTCCCCACTTCTAAAGGATATTCCTCTAATAATTTAAGGATTACAGCTGCTGGTTTTAATATAACTCTGCAAAACATTGACAGCTTCTGGCAGTTTCATTCTGTTTCCATGAATGCAGGATGTCCAAAACCAAATTATGCATTATAAAAAATATATTATGATTTTTTTTTTCTGATATTACAGATATCTATGCAAGGCTTCAGACTGAAATGCATTCACTCTCTAAATGAGTTTTCCTAGTGCATAATAGCAAAATAAATAATTCTTTGCTGCTTATGGGTCATTAAAAAAGGGAAAATGGAACAGATTCCTGTTCCCATGAAGGACTAATGCAAGTCATACATCCTGACTGGCCTCTCCATCTCCATAATGAATAAACTGAAGAATTTTGAAAGAACCAATTTGGCCTTGACAATTTCAGGTGACAAGTCCAGTCTTTGTGATAAGTTCAGTCATCAGTCATGCTTCACCAGTGTCACTGCTTGAAAATATGTCAGAGACCAGGCCTTGATTGTCACCGTATCTTTCTCATCCACTACTTACAACATCAGATCAGAAACGTCCTTCAAGTTTCCCCTTTCCATCATGATTATTCATGTACCATAACAGATACATGTGACGAATTTCTATAGTAGCAGGTTTTCTCTACAAAGTGCCCTACAGGTTTGGTCTGAATTCTGGAGATTGATGAGTTTGCACAGGATAAAAGGCAAAAAGTCTAGAAACCAGGCATGGATTCTTTCAATGAGCATGAGGATCCAGGTCCATTCAGCAAACCTATTCAGCATCAATCTATATCAAGCTAGATTTAGGAAACATCTGAGAGACACCAAAATTACATGGAAAATTCACTTGGTGAATTTTTACATAAATTATTCTTGGCTTGCAGGCTCCCCAAACCAGGAAAAACCTTGAAATGCTTTCAGCAGAGGCGTCTTGGAGACCGTTCCCAGTTTTTCATAGTGTTTAAAAGGAGATAACAATTGTACATTTTACTATAAAACCAGGAAGCCAAAATCCTTGGATTTTCAATTAGAGCCCCAGCTTTGGGATTTGAGACAACCAACAGCAACAATAACGCTAATAGCTTCAATTTCTTTCCTCTGTTCCAGAGGTCTTGAGAGAATATTTATTTAAGAAAAAACATATATTTGGTTTCCATAACAACATTTTTTGCATGGCAATAAATATAAAAACAAATTAACCCTGCCATTCCTAGTGTTCTCTAGCAGCCAGTTCTGTCCTCAGACAGCATTTTTAATTAGCATTTAAAGAACGAGCTGATTTTTCGTATGTTGCACAATGGGAGTTTGGAGGCTTTCTTAATCCTCAGGGTATGGCTTTTTTGGATTTATTCTCTCTCTTTTTTTTTTTTTTTTTTCCTAGAGATCAGACTTACAAGCTCAATACATCTCCCTTATCTACATCCTGCTGTAGATAGATAATTAGATATAGATAATACAAAATATCTTACCATACATAACAAGCAATTTGATACATTTCTTCTATTACTGGTACACTACCTCAAGGGTCATATACTTCATTCCAGTTTTACAATTAGGAAGATCTGGCACAGCATCCAGGGTGTCAAACAGTTCTGATGAGACTCTAAGTTCATTTTTAGAAGACTAAATCTATCGTATTTTCTGCAAGTACCAGACAGAATTCCTGGTTCAGATATTTCTTACTAAAATAGAACTGGGTTAACAGAAGGTAGTGTGCAGTTGGTGTCAAAAGAATGATGTGTTCAGAAAAAAAGAAAAAAGAAAAAGCAATGGCTTTTCCTAGTCTAGGCTTGTTTTAAAGAGAGACAAAGTGTTTCTTTCTTCTGGGAAGTGCATAGCCATATTCTGTATATGACATCTAAGACTTGGGGTCTGTTGTTGGAAAACTTCCATACACAGTCATGGCAAGGACACTAATTTATACTTTTAAAAGCATGATCCAATTTCCCAGGTATTTCATAACCACAAAGTGCTCCATCTGACAGCCTCCTGCAACAGGGTTGTCTCTCTTTTTACCTACTGATTTCCAAATGTCTCCCAGTAGGGGAAAGATGGATGGTAAAATACATCATTACTGTTATGCTATACTGATTTTTGTAGAGGAAAGTAAGCAAAGAAGCCATAAAGCCATCTCTATTTCCAAATTTCTAGTCAAGATGGACTCACAGAAACTCATAATAGAGAAGCAGTTCCTTCGTTTGGTTTCTTAGAAATACCACATGGTGATGGCTTTACAGGTAGTTGTTGCGCATATTTATCTTGTTTTGAATTAATGCCCTGTTTAATGTCTGCCAAATGGAAGTTTATTTCTGCACTTACAAACCTGTTCATGTGCTTCCCAATGAAGCTTTTATAGAATATGTTCAGCTACAAGTATAAGTCCTCCCACGAGCAAAGCACTTTAAGATCCTGCTACCTATGGATTCTATTCTCAATTGTGAAAGTACTGCCACATGAGAATGGTTTGCACATGTAAAGGAAAAGTTAAAAAAATTGAAATGCATGGTCACTGAAATTGAAACCTTCAAAAAATCTATGCCAAAGAAAGCTGCTAGTGTCCACTTATGAAGGAGTCAAATGCATCAAGTGTACATTAATAAAACCACTCATACTCTCAAGGAGAAGGGATATTCAGATTCTGGTTTTAATGATTGCCCCTTCATAAAGTAAGAATTTACCTTGTCAGTCAAGAATGACACTAAATTGCATGGGAATTGCAACTTCACTAGTGAATGATTCCTAAAGGCCGCAGAGACTGAATAGAGCATAAACCAGAGAAGCTTCAAATCTGTTGATTATTCTGTATTAAACCAGTTAGCAATCTGATTCACTGCTGAAAACATTTCAACTAAAGCTCTTTGGAATTCTGAACAGAAAATATTCCCTTTGTTCAAGTGAATATTTCCATTAACCTTCCTGGGGTCTTCACTATAATTTCATTTTCCTACTGGTTTAGTATCTATTTATATCCTGCTTAATAGTTATAATGGAAATTTCACTTTTCACAAGTGCTTTGGTATGCAATTGTAGTAGCTTAGACAGGCATCAAAAAAAAAAAACCAAAAAACAAACTTTTTAAAAAATGTATATATATACATATGTGTTTGCTTATACAGACCCACACTGTTTTCATAGAAAAATTGCTAAACTGCTGCTGCTGTAAACCAGAAGGGGCAAAAATACAAAGCCACTCCCTAAAGTGACCAGTGAATGCCATTATCCACACAGGGCAGTGTAGCAATTATTTAAAAAAAAAAAAATCAAGCAGAAAAGATATTCTTTTTATGCTTTAGAAAGTGCAAAATCATGTGTTCAGCCCCTGCTCCCCAGAGCACATCTGCCACTTTTGTATCCTGTTCCCAGCAAAAGTTCAGATCCACTTGCCTACAAAAAAAAAAAAATTAAGGGCATGTTATACATAAAGCGTATATATTTTTGTAACTTTTACTTCAGCATGCACACCTGCCTGTGTGCAAAACAGAACTAAGGAAAGACATTTCTTCAGATGGCAGGTTTCTCAGGGAGACAGAGCATGCTACAGATGTTGTCCATTTTGCACAGACCAGGGTAAAAGCTGTATCACTACACACCTCAGCCACCCCATACAGTGGAAATTAGCCGAAGGAGGGAGAACAGCCTCAGGGTAAAACGTCCTTACTATGGTACAACTGTTGACATAAGGTACTAGTTTTCAAGATTTGTCTTTGTAAAATGTAACACCATTTGTAAATAACTGAAATTATCTGCAGAAACAATCCCCTATATGGTATGCACATGAGGATTATTTTCAGTCAAAATCATTTTATGATTTCTTGGAATGCTAAAAATAAGGCAGATTTTATGGAGCACAGCTTTCCTCTTTGCTTTTTCTTTTTAAAACAGCTGTTCACCATATAACCCTAGGAGCTACTAACACTTTGAAGGCAAACAAAGACAAATCCATTCTTCAATGCTTCTGCAAATGAACTGCAATAAGCCCTTCATCTCATAATCCATTAGGCATAATTGGCTCCATGCATGCAGATGGATGAAGCATTACCTGGTAGTTGTCCTACATAGTATTCAGACCAAGCATTCATTATACTATTCAAATCAGGAATAGAAATCAGGATAGATGATTTTGCTGGGAAGCACATGATGCAAATAGGTTTATCTTCATGATCCAGGTCTGGACAAAAATCATGAATGAATTTTTGTATTTTGTTATTAATTAAATAAAGGGCCACAACACTTTAATGGGAAACAATATATTTTTTCCTACTATCTCCTTCTCTTTCAAAACAGTTTGTGCAACACCAAAAGAGCAGAGGAAAGAGAGCAGATGGTGAAAGATGCACCCTTTTGTACAGCAGCCCAAAGTCTCAATTTAAACACTCCAGAGAAGGCCAGGTGCTTCAGCAGCTGCAGGTGATCATAGGAGCTTTGTTAGACAGGTTGAAATAATCCAAGGATCGCAACACAAAAGGCTTCTGATATACGTGCAGTTTAACAAGTTTGACAGATGTTAAATGCCTTTTACTTCTAGGTTAAGAATTCTCCATCATTTACGCTCTGTTAATAATTCTGCTTAACTGAAGTAAAATAAAAATTGCTTGCAGTACCTATAAATATAGGTACTTTGTGCAAGATGCAACAGAAAATTCTTATTTTAGAAGAATGCATACACATATAAATATCTTAAACACATTTAGGACAATGTGCTGTCCTTTCCAGACAGAACTTTTCCAGATTTCTCTGCAATTCTTTTCAGTCTCAGTTTCGAAAACTACTGTTCATATAGGAAAATTTAGAGCATTTCCATTCAAATAAAGCTCAGCATTAGCATATGCAGTCCTCAGCCTGAAAATGAGGTTGCCAGGGGATTACAGTGTGCTATTCCAAGAGAAAAATAAAATAGTAATTTTATATGTTATAAGTTGTTAACTAGAATCAACTGTAACCAAAAAAATCTAGTCACAAAACCATCTTTTCTTAATGAGAAAGAAAGGATTTTTCTTATGTTTCTCTCTCACCCAGTTTTGTGGGCACATTAATAAAAGTGCATTGATTTTTGGTTAAAGAGTATTCTCCTTTGTCTCTTTTGCACTCTGAGACCACTACAAACTTGGCTTATTTAAATGGGTCATAACACCATGGGACATTTATTCTGATACTGAGTGCACCAGTGCCATTTTCAGTCACCTAACCATAGCCATAGTTAGGTCAGACTAGACCTTGAATCAGCTCTCCTTCCCACTCACTCCTGCTTCCTAGCTTCACCTGCTATATTTCTGCTCATTTTATTTTCTGTTCTTGCAACTGGATTTGCAGTGGACCTCTAGAACCACAAAGAATCCCAAAAGAGTAATTTCTGTGAATAAATGCTTCTTCCACAGTTCACTCAAGAGCACTGCATCCATTCATCACTGAAAAGCTGAAAATTTGAATACATAAGAAAAATATAATCTCCTCCATCCCTCCACTGGATTAACACCATTCTTCAAATAAAGTTTGGAACAAAAAAGATGGAAAACAACTGCCACGCAATGAAATGAAAGGATTATTATGTTTATAGTGATGAATTTTTTTCCCTTTTTAAAAATTAGTCTCTTTACATGTGATATGACTATTTTCCTCTGAATATGTCTGGGAGTCATTCTTAAAGTATCCTAGAAAGAGGAATATACAAAAAGAAAGGGCAAAACCTCAGTCAATTCCAAATTGAATTTTTTAGCAGATATTCCCTCAGTTAATTACACAATGAGACATGTTTAACTATGCTTCTAGGTTACAAATGGTGAGTTCTTAAAATTTTATTCTTTGTATATGAATAACGTATGTGAATATCTAACACTATTACAAATTATTTTTTTTTCAATATAAAGCTGCTGATAAAGCACATAGTCCCAGAATGAGAACAATGTTTGTTTGGATTCCTGAGACAAAGGAGATATGTTATTACTATGTAATGTGTTTTGGTTTTCAGAATAGAAATACAAATCAGATTATTTTAGATCATGCTATGAAACTGAGGAAAACTTGTATTATTGTATTAAAACCTGGAATGAAATTGTCTTAAAGAGTCATTTGAAACTATTTGATATGAAGAAACTGTAGTTAGAGGATTTAATTTTGCAGCCTTTCTTTCCAGCGGTCTATCGACTGTTTAAATAAGGGACTCCCAAAAAAACTAGTTATGAAAAACAGAATAGTGTAAGGACAAAATACTTGGGTTTACTGGCATTAATCTGACAAAGGAAGAAACCCTTTAACACTATTGCCTTCCCTCAGATGAAACAACATTTTTTTCACTAATGGACTTAAGAAATTACTAAAAAAATAAAAATTAAAATGCAGTTTCCTTCCTCTCTAAAGAAAACCAAGGGTTTGCTTCATAACCAGGAGATTATGGATTGTATGGAGGCTGATAGTGGGAGACAGAGTCCGTCATTTCTTTAAGCTGTGTTCTAGAAAATTAAATCCAGGCCTTTTTGCAATATTTGAAGGCAGTGCTTTCCTGCTATGAAACAGGGAAGTCACTAAAATAAAATGATTGTAAAGTTCCAACCCAATAGTCTAGGCAACAGCAGCCCTGAAGAGAGAATGACATTATGGAGAGAGCAGGGAGGAGAAATGCTGCCTATATTTGTGAATTGAGCTGTAATTTGTCTACCTGTGATATTTAAAACTTTGATATTTGCAGATATAATAAGTAAATTAATTTACTCCCTCAGTTTACACTAATCAAATGCACACACCTTCTATTGTTTAGACATAAAAGTGATATGAATCATTTATGATACATTTAAAGTCATGGGTTGAGCTGAACTTACAGTCACATTGCTCTCACACAAGTACAAACATTCTACATGCAATGTGATAGGAAATGTAGTGCTACATGGGTTGGTTCTCATCCCACAGTAGAGTGCAAGTGAGTACCTACTGCACATCCTTCCACTTCTTTCTCCCTAAACAGCCCCATAATTTCTGCACCCAGCACAAGTCTCTAAGTTACAATAACTGTTTACTTGAATGGGTCCACAGGAAATATCGTAAGAGTTTCTGCATGTGTACCAGACCATATATGTTTCCTGGCAGAGTCAAGATTAATGAGTTACATTTTTAGAGACAGTATTACTCATTTGGGCTTTTTGGCTTTCATTTTTTAATGAGGTAAAGTTCTATCTTTGTACCTTCATTTTAATCTTATGAATTAATCATAAAGTGTTATCCATACAAATGCTCTGAATGTTTTTGTAGTTTAGATACAATTTCAGTGTTCATTAGTACATTCAGTTATCAAGAAATCACTTCCGCATCACAGCTGTATTCCACCTACAAAAGTGAACAAGAACTCTATTGAAGACAACTGCAGAAGTCTAGGTATTTCACAGCAAGAAACAGTATGATTTGTGTTGATCTGTTCATAAGGCAAAAAAGAATGAGAGCTTGAGCATTTTAATAGCCTGCTAATGTCACCAACAGATTTAATTGTGACAGAGAATGTATCTTGGTCTTGTGTTACTGGTTTCAGGCTACATTTTTCCTGCAGTATTCTAGTACTTTGCTGCAGTTTCTGCAGTATTCTGGTAACATGATATTCCTACAGGTGCTGAGTAGGAAGATTACAGTGGGGGATATGATGGGTCACTTTCTGTGGAAGCACAAAGATCTGTGTGTCTGTCTAACAGCCATGGAGTCTTATGATCACCTCCAGAAGCAATTATATTCTTCAGTTTTGGTACTGCTATTTCTTCAAGGTAGTAGTGGCTACCATGTATCACCATTTCTCTGGCTCTCTCAGTGATTGACCCCAAATCCAGTGAACTCAGCAGCTCTCCCAAATGTAGGAATATGTTTTTCAGCAGTTTTTGTTAAAATAGCAACTTCAGTCACAGACAGTTCTTTTATTCTGCAGTTAGCGAATCTCCTTCAGAAAATTGTAGGAAAATTAAAACCAGGCACTGGTTAAATAAAAAGAAAGCACATCCTTTTTTCACAGCTGGATGCCTAATACAAACTGAAAGGAAAGTCTGAAAACAAATTAAATGAGAAAGAATTTTTAGGGGTTACAAGTTTTTGCCTAGATGGCTATTCAAATCAGGTTCCTTTGCCTAATGATTACATTTTTATTTTCATACCTATACTCTCACATGAACATACGATGCGTAGAAAACCTACCACGACAATTTATTGCCTGCAGTTTCCAATTATTTGTCAGAATAGATGACTGTCAAACTCAATGCACTAGTTTTTTCCTGCTCTATGCTCTTGTGCTCAGTGCACTCTTTCAAGCACCAAGAAGTAAGCACACTATTTATCAACTCACTGACAACTAAAAAAAATATAGAGGGTTTTAAGATGATAAAGGGAGTACTGCCCTAATGAGGGGATGTTTTATGAAATGACAGATCCATTTCTGAATGTACAAAAATTTCCAGCAGCCAGAAAGGACACACTGTCTATAATACACCTGAAAGAGGGAGTGATGGTGTGAACACAAGTGTGCTGCCACAGGGATAGAGAGAACTACAAACCTCAAGGTAGGTGGTTTACACCACGGCATAATGAAATAGCCTGAAGCAACCATCTAGTTATAACATCTTACAATTATGTCATTAAATCCCAGATAACCATCTTCTTCCTGCCAATTACATCTATGTTTAATGGTGCATCAGGCAGGAAAGAGTAGCTTCTAAACAACCCAAACTTTACTCATTGTATCTACTTCTTTACTGAGTAGCTTATAAAATAAGACTGGAAAATGTGATTTGATAAGACAAAACCGATGCAGAATGATAGAAATCTTTATCTGCATTTGGCACTGAGCCTGGAGAAGACAGCTGAATATTTTATGTTCTGGTTTGGCTTTCCCTTGTACAGCCATACTTAATTCCCATGTTTGCAGAGAACCTTGATCGGTATAAGGCATTTGGAACTCCTTGGATGAAAGACTGCATAACATGCTGTTATTTAACAGCACTTGAATTGTTGGTAACTTAGTATTCAAGAGTCATAAAATAGAGATTGGTTGCTGTCAGTTCCAGTTAATCTACTAGGACAAAAAGTTCATATGAAGAGAAAAAAAAAAAAAAAAACCTCAAGAAAAATATTAAGAAAAAGTGCTAGTTTCTAAAACTGAGCATTGCATCTTTTATTATAAAATTTATAGATGGAAATATTATCTGGCTTTATTAACTGATAATTACTGAAGACATAATTTGTGAAACATTCCTCTTGGGTAATTTTTATTATCACAAAAAATACTGTTATTTTTCCTACTGACTTCTCTCAGAAGTATCTGCAAAGAGATCAAAGAATGATCTGGCAGTGGAAGCAAAATAGCTACAGCCAAAATTTTTATTCCTCCTTTCTGTTTCAGGAAAGATAGATGAGAAAACTCAATGCACTCTTTGTGAATGTACAAAAAAAGTACTGTCCATCTAAGAAAATGGATAAAAATTACAGTCAAAACAAAAACCTAAAGATGAGATTAAGGAATTGTTTGGGTATCACTATCATAGTGATGTGGCATCATACAGACTTATTAAAAATATTAAAAATATTAAAAATATTAAAAATATTCCTTATCTTTGTACCTTTGTCAACACTAATAGACAGGAAGATTTAACACACTGATTTTTCCTTTATCATACGATGAACACATGTACGTAAAACTTGTAGATGTGGGCAGAGAAGAATGGAAATATTTCAATCTTAGAGTAGCTTCTCTTATCACATTGTCTTTTTCCTGTTGAAGGTAGCAAAGCTAACACATCATGAGGCTGAGAGAGACTGGGATGAGGGAAGAGAGACAGACCTCTGCTTTATATTCATAAATTCTTTGTTCTTAAAGAACCATAAGTAGCATAAATTTATATAATTAACACAGGGTAATAGGATATGTTGTACACAAATTATGATTAAAAAACTAAATGAGCATTGAGAGGTTAGGCATCTACATGTCAGAAAGATTTATGCCTAGTATCTTGCATTATAAAGTTTTAAAGATAAAGCCCAATATGGGCTATTCTATGGGCTGTTATTGTAGAATAGAGTGGTGAAGCATTCTAAGCCAGCATCGTATTTGTCCATTTGGTTTTCACTTTTCCTCAGTAACTCAGGCCCTGTAGTGATATCTAAACAGTAGCCACTACAGCACCAGATCTTGGAAGTCACATTCCAAGCCAAGTTATGTATTGAAACTCCTTCTTTCCCTGATTTCTGTAGTCCATGAAAGAAAGGAATCCAAGCAACAAACCACAAAGACTGCAGTGACTGGGGAACTACGACTGTAGGCAAACCACACAGTTTGTGTGGTGCCTGGAGGTTGAAAAAAGCACAAGTAACAACCTTGGAAGCACCAATTAAGTGTTATCCACACACTTCATTTTGGTCCTGTTTTCTAGAACAACTGTGAACTTCTTGTTAAGTAAACCTCCTACTAAAGTAAATAGGAGATAGAGCAAGAGGACTGTGCTCCAGTCATTTCTGGAGCGCTGGAATTAACAGGTTTCCATCTGCTCTGCCTCTGTACCTTACACAGGCCACACAGTGAGGAGTATTTGCTGAATGCCATAAATGCAGGGAGACTCAGGAAAGGAGACAGAGGAGAACCTCTCTCCCTGCGTACTTCAGGCTGCAGAGATGTGTGGCTCTTTCCTGATCATGCTCTGCAGTTATCACTACATCAGTGGTTCAGGGTGTTCATTTGCATGAACTGAAAGTCAACTGACTTCTGACTCCACCTGATGAATTACCTTGTCTGCAGTGTCTGATCTATAAATAAACACAGCATCTGTTGAAATTCTAGGTCTGAAAGTCTAGCTGAATTAATCACTCTCCAGAAATTCCCAAAGCTAAGAACACTCTTTCCACTGCTTCTGTCCTTTCCCCTCCTCTGCCATGCACATATCCATCTTCTCTCCCATCCAGTGGGAGTAATTTTTGTGTTCTAGCTTGCTCTTTTTTTCAGTTTCTCAAAGGCATACCTTCAAGAATAAATAAGAATACTCTCACAATTTAAGAAGAAAATGGTTGGGTTTCCACAGGGGTTGAAGTTTGTCTCTTGCAAGATCATTTTCTCCTCAGTAAGGTATGAGACTTAATGAGATTAAATGTCTGTGTTTATAGAGGAAAGAGCTGAAATCAGAAAGTGCTTGATCTCAGATGTAAACTTTCATCAGGCAATGCAGCATCATCTTTTGACAGAAATAATTCTGGTTTAAGATCATCATTCAAATGACAGGTCTACTACAAACAGCAAAAAAATTTTTATGAAATAATACTGTTTGATATTGAAAAGAAAAAAAAAATGACCACCCTTAAAGTTAGCATCAGGATCAAATATGGTTTTGATGTTAACCTGACAATTTGATGGGGACATCATTCATACAGATACAAATATCAGATGGTCATTTTTATAATCTATCATAAATCAGAGCAGAGGCTTTGATAAGAAATTACTTCAGTTAAAGATTCAGGGGTAAGAGAAGTTCTGCAGCTGCCTAGGTCTTCTGGCCTTGATGCTATGTTGAACAAGTGCAGCCTTAAAGTGAAGCCCAGCTACTCAGGTAGCATAAATTCATTCCTTCTCTTTCTTTCTGAAAGAACAGAAAATATGACATTTCAAATAGTTTGGGTAATAACTGATGCAATTTAGCATCCCTTTGTACATATTGAATTTTTGCTTTCCAAAGCTCATTTTTGAATATTTTTCCCCAAGAAATCTTTTCTCTTACTTTCAATAATAGGTTCAGAATGTAGATTAAAATACTGAAAATGTTTTAAAATTATAATATTATCCAGGTTTCAAAGTATAATTCAAGAACTCATTGCCTCATTAGGAATTTTAAATTGCATGTGCATTTTTCACTCTTTACTGAAGAACTTCATATGCAACTTTGAAATACGTTCTATAGACCCATTACAACTATTTTACCTTTGAAATACACTCCACAGACCCATTCCAACTATTAAACTTTAAAGTAGCTAATGAGGGAAGAATTATTTATAACTTAGCCTTTGGCAGTAGGAATTCGAAACAATTTTTGAATCAAGCTCTATAAATTTAGAAGGAAAAAAAAAAGAAATCTCTGAAGCCAAAGGGATAAAAAAAGAAACTGGAGATACTTATTTCTATGAAAGTACCGGCATTTATGTGCCTATTGGTCGCCTTTTTAATTTTAACAGCAGCTCTTGTACTTTACACTGAAGGCCTTTGATGCACTTTGCCAACCATAATGAATACATCTTAATATTTCTCTAAAGCAGCAAGGTAGTGTCCTCAAACTTAGGATGAGAAAATGACACAAATACACAGAAAGGATTTCTGACCCATTTGTCAAATGTATTGAGCCACTGAATCAGACGGTGTGCAAATTTTAGATCACCTAAAAGCAAGTTGTCAGGCCAGCTCAGTGACCACAATTAGAACACAGAGAAAGACCTCCCTGGGAAACTGGGAAGCTTTCTATTATAGTAAGCACTGCCATAATAGAAGGAGCTACTGCCCCATTTAGGAACATAATTCCACGTATTTACCTTCTTGAAAATATCTTTTATGCAAATATGTATTTTATATATCTATATATAAAATATTATCATTCTACTTATTGCAAATCGATAACTTCCACTGAAAACTGACTTGGGAGGAAAAAAAAGAACTTTACTCCCATGATGTTTATATGGCAGAATATAGGATTATGAGGTAGGAAATAGAATGCAAAAGAGACAAAAGTTATTTTTGCATTTATTTACCTTTCTTTAATGCATTATAGCTTTTCAGAGGCACTGTGTGCTGTGACAAAGAGGTGCACAAGAAAGCCCATCCAACTAAACTCTCCCTGTTTTCCACCAGATGAATGACACAAATGAAGCACATGCTCTGCCCCCAGTGCTTTAAGAACTTGGGGATATGATGTTAATTAACCTGTTCCAGGCACTGAAAATTCTCTGTGCATGAAAGTAAGTGATTTTACTTGCTACTAATGATTTAATTGAAAGATGAACAGGAATTAAATGCAGTAAAATTCAGGTTTTGACTGAATTTTCAGTCAATATTTATTCAGTTTCTCCCTTTTGTTGCAAAAAGGCAGTGTGTTTATCACTGTGAAGATTACAGCAGGGTAGGTGGTAATCCCTGATGGCCAGCCTGGTTCTAAAATAGCAAAACATCTATCTGTTTCATGCTACTTATGCTGGACTGATTTAGCCTATTCATGGCTTATGCACTAAGTTTAATCCTCAATTCTCAAAATTCTCAAAACAAACAGTCCATAATACTCACATGAAATGCTGATTTTTTTCAAGTGCAACTGAAGTGATTATTCCAACTCTCACTCAATTCCCACAATGCACTACACAAGTCAGACAATATGTTCTGATACGAAAAAGATTAGACTCTTAAAACATCAATGTTTAGTTTCAAGAGGATCATCCTATCTTGCACATTCCTTCAAGGAAAGATATAAGGAAGGGAATACAACAACATCAAAAGGTGACACATTCATGTAAAATTGAAAATCTTGTGCCAGCTCCATGAACCATAGATATTTCCATGCAGGAAGACCCGGCAGTGGAGGAGCCAGTAGTAGTGGAGAGGAAGCACTATTGAAGGACAACTTTGGACAAAAATTCCTGTAGGATGTTTCATACCAGTGGAAGCTGTTTACTCCACAGGTTCAAAAGCTGAGTCTAAAGTTATAGGCAGCAATTCATTCCACAATTTCATCAATGGAGAGCATTTGACTGATGTAAGCATATGAAATTGGCTTCAGCTGGCAGCCACATCAACCACTTGGCAAACAAGAGTTTAGAGACATAACTGCCATTTTCTTCCTACAAGTCTGTCTATATCCCATCAAACCTTGGCTGCATGACACCCAAATGTAATTAACCAGCTGGTGAGTACCCATAACTGTTCAGCATCATGCTTGTTCTGGACTTCAAAACCTAATAGGGATACTGGGAAAAATATTTAAGGTGACATTCTTATAACCAACACTGCATAGATTTGTATCAGCATCCACTTGGGCATCAAACCCTACTGCTCTAGTCACACCTTCGACTTGTACTACACAGCTACACCTAAAAAGAATGTTACTAGAAGGTGAGCAATATTTTCAGGGTTTCAGCTGTAAAGTCAAGCTCAGGGTTGGAGATGTGTGGTATCAAAACATTTGAAGAGCTTTTCAGAGCATAATAATTTTATGCACAAAAATCATAATTAAGAAAAAATAACTCATTAGTCACACTAAAATATTCAGTCCCAACTGACAATTTTTTTTTCTATATATGACCTTCCATTACATCTTAGCCAATTTATTTGCATTGGAAAAACTTATTGTTCTTTGTTGGACAACAGCAATAATGGTGGCTGCACATTAGGGTCGAAGATCTAAATAGTCCTGTTAAAAGGAAAAGTGAGAAATTACTAAGGTATATATTGAAATATTTATCTGCTTTCATATGATTTATTTTTGGTCTTAATGTTACTGCACAGTGTCCTGGGTCAGTGCTTGGGCCACAAGTCCCACCATTACTGCAAATATGGTCTACTACTACAAATTCACTGGGAAATCTGAAAGCTGAACAAAATTATATTACTAATAAATTTCATTTCTTAATCATAATTTCTCATTACTCATATACAGAGCAGAGTTTATTTATATTCTTTTCAATTTTCTCTCCAAATTAATTTGCCCTCTTTATGTTCATATATAGTGTCACGCTGGACACGGAAGGAGCACGCTGGACACGCTCAGTCGCCCAAGGCAAAAAAGGGAGAGCTTTATTTACAGTTTCTACAATTTATAGACTCTCTAAAATGAGAGTGGATTGGAGGATAACATATCTTCTCCGAATCACATTGGCCAGTTGAACAGTCTGTCAATTTTCTCCTCCTCCAAGAAGGAATGTGAAAAACACATAGTGTTTTGAGAAAAGTGTGGGAATTCTGACTCCAAGTATGTAAATATCAGAAGGCTTTTGAAAATCAGGGCAACATCTCACCCTTTTTCCGTTAAAAAAGAAAAACGAAAAAAGAAAATGAACAATGTTACAAAGGAAAATTGAACAATGTTTCAGGGTTCAGTCATGGAGGAACCATCAGAGTGATCACTTGCACTGTCAGCATCAGAGTCATCACTCAACGGTTCATCCACTTGATGGCTTTCAGTTTGGTCACGGTTTCCATCTTGCCTGTTGGCCGGGTTCTGTCTCTGAGGTCGCAGGTCAGGACGGACACAGATCGAGGGTACCCAGCGTGTCCCAGTATCTGTGGACACGCACGCATACCCACGCCCCAAAATGACAAGGTCATAGGGACCTTCCCACTGTTTGGTGACTAGATTTTTCACTCGCACCTTTGCTCAAGGCTGATGTGTCTCGTCCGAACCCTGCAACGAAAGATGGTGATTCAAGATGACAGTGTTATTTGAGTTCTGTGGCACCATAAGATGATTGATGGTGTACAAGGCCTTTGCCAACCGACTGTGCGGGGTTTCACCCTGCATTCCCCGTTTTTGTTTTTGTAGAACCCGCTTCAGAGTACCATGAGCGCGTTCTACAATAGCTTGACCAGTCGGAGAATGTGGGATACCAAACTTGTGTGAAACACCCCACAATTGCAGGAACTGCTGCACCTTCCCTGATGCATAAGCAGGACCATTGTCGGTTTTCACAGCAGAAGGTATACCAAGAATGGAAAAGGCCTGCCTCCAATGGGCAATGACATCACGGATCTTTTCTCCAGTGTGAGCAGAAGCCCACATTGCAGAGGAGAGCGTGTCCACCGTGACATGCACATACTTGAGCCGGCCAAACTCTGCAACCTGGGTGACATCAGTCTGCCAAAGCTCCAAGGCCCTAAGGCCTCTGGGGTTTACCCCTGCTGGCAAAGGTGCACCAAGGGCATGGCAGTCGTCACATGACTCAACAATGTTGTGAGCCTCAGTCGCTGTCAGCTGAAATTGCTTTTGCAACGTATGTGCGTTCTGGTGGAAGAACTCATGTGATGCCTTGGCCTGTGCGAGTACATCTGGCTGAGGTGCAACCCACGCTGGGTTAGCCAACTTGTCAGCCCTCGCGTTACCTTCCGCTACAAACCCTGGCAAGTTAGTGTGGCTCCTTGTATGCAGAACATAATACGGGTGAACCCGGGCCTGGATGGCACACCACAGGGTCTTCAGTAACTGAAACAAGGCAGGATTACTGACCTCCTTCAGAACTGAATAACCCAGTCTCTGTGTGATGTCGGCCACATAGGCGGAATCCGTGACCAAGTTGAAAGGTTCCTGGGAAAACTTCTCGAATGCCATGACCGCAGCCTTCAGCTCAACCAATTGGGCTGAACCATCCTCATGGCCTTCCACAACCTGCCACTCTGCTCCATCCTTCCAGGTAACAATGGCCTTTCCTGTCTTTCCCGAACCGTCCATGAAGACAGTGGGTCCTTGCACCGGTTCCTGGCTACATTTGGGCCGCAAAGAAATCTGTGTATTTTTCGCCACGTGCAGTAGCTTGTGGCTGGGCAGATGATAAACAATCTGCCCTGTGAAATTTTCCAGAGCACACTGCATAGTAACACTGTTTGCAAGGCTCCAGTCAAAATTTTCCCGATCAATTGGGATCACGATCTTTGCGGGGTCTGCTCCCATCAATTGCAAACACCATTGGCAGCATTTGATCACCAATCGAGCAACCAGCTCAGCTAACGGAGTTACTGTCTTCTGCGGCTGGTGGGGCAGGAAGACCCATCCTAAGATGTGCAAGGAATCTGACCATTTGTCATTCCATTGGCCGATGATACCTGTAGGGTGTAAATCTGGAGCAGTGATGAACACAGTGATATCAACGGAGGGGTCAATGCGATACACTTGGCAAGCGGAAACAGCTTGCTGAACCTCCTCCAGGGCCTTACGTGCCTCAGGGGTCAATTCACGAGGTGACTTTAAATCGGTGTCTCCCTTTAACAAATCATACAAAGGAGACAGTTGTGCATTGGTTAGTCCCAAATATGGACGCAACCACATGATGACGCCTACCAATTTCTGGGCGTCGTTCAGTGTTTTCACCAAACGCACAAATTGCACCTCCTGGTGATGGATTGTCCGTTCCAGAATCTTGACCCCCAAATACTTCCAAGGAGGCTCTTGTTGAACCTTTTCTGGAGCCACTTGCAGCCCATGAGCGTGCAAAGCATCAATCAACTGAGGCTGTATCCTCAGCAGTTCATCCTGGGTGGGTGCAGCCACCAGAATGTCGTCCATGTAGTGATACATGGGCGTTGGGAAACTGCTTGCAAACTCCAGACAAGGCATGGGCCACATACCATTGGCATATGGCGGGAGAATTCCGCATCCCTTGGGGCAAAACCGTCCATTGATATCTCTGTGCGGGCTCAGCATTGTTAATTGCTGGCACTGTGAAGGCAAATTTTTGTTTGTCATCGGGATGTAAAGGGATCGTAAAGAAACAATCCTTCAGATCCACGATGAAGATCGGCCAATCCGCTGGAAGCATGGTAGGCGACGGCATGCCCGCCTGCAACGTTCCCATGCTTTCCATCATGGCATTCACTTTCCGGAGGTCTTGTAACAACCTCCATTTCCCAGACTTTTTTCTAATGCAGAAGACAGGAGTGTTCCAGGGACTGGTAGAAGGCTCCAGATGACCCTGGTCCAACTGCTCCTGCACTAGATTTCAAAGGGCAACGAGCTTTTCTTTAGGGAGGGGCCACTGGTTCTCCCAGACAGGTTTGTCCACCAGCCACTGTAAAGGAGGCGTAGGACAGTCTGTGCCCTTCGTCACAGTGGCCCCCATTAAAAATCCGTCCCGATGCGCACTCCCCACGCGGCCAGAACATCCCTCCCCCAGAGGTTAGCCTCAGTCGAAGTAACATGAGGCCGGACTACAGCTGATTGTCCCTCTGAGTTCGTGATGACCACAGGCTGCTGGCTCACGTAGCACTGCTTTGTTCCTCCCAGTCCCGCAACAGACGTCTGCACTGGACTCAAGGGCCACTCTGGGGGCCAGGCAGCGAGCGAGAGGATCATGATATCAGCACCGGAATCGATCAGTCCGCGGAGGCAAATTTCTGGAGGTGTTGCACCCGGGATGGACAGGGTACACGGCATTGTGGGACGGTCGTTGGACAAGACAGTGGTCCAGTGCACTTGAGGCATCCCAGTGGACCCAAAGCCGCCGTCTCCTCGCGACCGGTCAACTGCCCTGCGAACAGAGGATCTAAAAGGCACAAGTTGAGCAAGCCGTGTTCCCTTTGGGATAGTGACAGGGGGTTTTGATGTGGATACCATGGCACAAATTTGTCCTGTGAAATCCGCATCAATGAGTCCCATGTGCACAATGAGACCCTGAAGGGTGGTACTAGACCACCCCATAAGGAGAGCACTCATACCATCACCCAAGGGGCCAAAGGCATCCAATGGAACCTTGTGCACGTCGCTGGTCTCTAACACAATCGTGTCTGCTGTGCAGACATCAACACCTGCTGAGCCGCGGGTGCTGGCTGCGAGTTGACCAAGCAGACCTCCATCGGCTCTGGGGCTTGGAGAGAGATTTTTTTCTGCGTGCGTCTCCCCTTCGCGCTTCGCTTTCCGTTTCCCGAGCCCAGCAAGTGTGAACAATGGCCTTGCACGCATTCGACAGATGATTCGGTCTGCCACAGCGACCACAGAAACACAAGGGAATCGTGGACTTCTTTCGCTTCTTCCCCTGTTTCCCGCTGGCCTGCACAAACCTTTTCTGCTGCTGCCTGCCCTGGGGCACTGCCCAGACTGGCTGCACAGCAGGGGCCAGAGCAGGCTGCATGACAGTGGTCATAGCAGGCTGCTGTGGTTGCACAGGGACAGGCGCTCGGAAGATATCGGTTGTAACGGAAAGGCCACAGAACTCTCCAACCCCCCAAGATAAGCTATCACTCCAAGAATGTAAACCCCCTCTAACAACGTGCCAGTACTTTTCCATTCTCCCTACTAACTCAGGAAGTGTAGCAAGACCCCTCTGACGTAGTGAAGAACCCTAGAGTATATAACCTGCATGTGTGAGATAAGAAATGCTTTTTAACCGTCCACCACACTGGTGTAAGCGTGTGTTACTAAGCCCGAGCGCCACACAAGCATGTGGTCGCCGTGCTGTCATCCCTAAACCAGGCCATCACAGTTGCAGAAAGGAAAAACGGCAACAAGTGGTGCCGAAACCCAGGAAAGAACCTCGGCGGACGGGAATTCGCCTGGACGGAGACAGCGGCAGTAGCGGCTGGTCCCGAACTACTGCGGAGGAACAGGGGGACGCCCCGAAGAACCAGCGAACGGCATGGAAGCCTTAGCTAAGGTTGTAAGTCTTATGAAAAAGCACTGGGGAATACGGTGCGATCAAAAGAATTTATATCTTGCTATTGCAAGGCTTTTGGATTTGGGCACGATACAGCGCCCTGTTGATATATTAAATTCAGAGGGATGGGAGAGATATACTGCTGCCCTGGCTGAAGACACCAAAGCCACCGGCAGTGGAAAAATTTTAAAAGCATGGGGAAAAGTTGAGATAGCATTGCGGAAAGCAATGGAAGAGCAAGAAACTTGGAATGCTGCGAAAACATGTTTATTTGCCGTTACGCAGCCGAGGGGGGGGAGCTACGGCACCACGGGACCCCCCGGGAATAGTCAGATTAACGGCGGGAACATGCGGGGAGAGGGCGCCTTACACCCTCCTCTGAGCCCATGCCCGAACCCCCCAGAGCCCATAGGGGACCCTCAGATCTTCCCGCGGGACCCCCAGGACCCAAAAACCCCCGCAGAACCCCCCGAAAAAATCGCGTTTTTTCCGACCGTTCCTCCCCGCCGCTCTCGTCTCCGGGAGCCGGGCACGCCTGGCAGCGGCTGCTCGCCGGGCTCAGTGGCGCTTCCGTGGAGCGCGCTGGGCAACAGCCCCCCCCCAGAGCCCGTAGAAAAGATCGCGACTTCTCCAATTGCCGAACCGGTGCGGGGGGCAGAGGAACGCGCGCGGTTTTTCTGGGGAGAACTCGCTCGGGAGGCAAGAGGAGCCGAGAGGGAGGCCAGCGCCAGAGCGCGGGCGACCGCGCTGCCGCCGCCGCCGCCATATGGTGAAGATGGCGGCAGCAGTCCGGAGAGGGGGCAGGGCGGCCGGCCGCGTGGCGCGGAGAACCCGGAAGTGCAAACCCCCGTGGGCGTGCACTCGCGGGTGAGCGAGGGGGGGCGGATACGCAATCAGAAACCGCTCCCAATGCTACCTTACAAGGGAAAAACCCCTCCTTGGGGGGGGCAGGGCGAGCCCAGGGGGTGGGAATGGGATCGCCCCCAAGAGGCGTGCCAGCGCCACCCCCGGGAGGAGGGGAGGGGCCGGACGTGAGAGGCGGAACGGGGCCGAACCCGAGGGGAAGATGAACCCACCCCCGGAAGGCGGAACGGGGGCGGAGCCCAAGAAAAAGGCATAGCAAACCGGAAGTGTACCAACAGTCTGCTTCCGATACTGAGTGGAGCGATAGCTCCGCCATTACCCCTATAGAGAGCTGCGAGTCCGATACGGACTCAGAAACTGAGATAACAGAATTTATGAGGTTTCCACCAAAACCGAGCAAAGCTTTTAACAAAGTAGGCGAACAAACACAATACAAACTTACTGATTGGGGCAAGATAAAGATAGCATGCGCTGAGTGGAAACCAGCTGCTACAATTCATGCATTCCCCGTACGAGTGACAGGCGCGCGGCAGAATTTAAGGCGGACCTACACCCCGCTGAGTACGAAAGAGGTACAAGCAGTGGTGAAGGCGGTTCAGGAAAAGGGGATTAATTCAGCTGTTGTGTCCACACTAGTGGATGGTCTTTTTAGTAATGCTGATATGCTGCTGTTCGATATATCGCAGGTAACCCGTATGTTTTTTGACAGGGCAGGACTGATTGTATTTCAGCAGGAATGGTCTGATCATTGTACAGCTGCTTTAGCCCAAGCCTCAGGGCAGGGACAGCCTCTCCATGGCTCTACCCTGTCCAGGCTGCTAGGCAAGCATGATGATGTGGCCACACCGCAGGACCAGGCAGTACGCCTCTCAGCAGAGGAAGTCAAAGCAACAACCAGAGCAGCTAGAGAGGCCATAAGAGCGGCTTCTCGGGTGGTGGACAAGTCAACACCATGGTCCACTATTAAGCAGGGGGAAAGTGAAGGCCTCAGACACTTTGTAGACCGTTTACAAGCTGCAATCGACTCATCTACCCTGCCTGTAGCTGCAAGGGGACCTGTGGTGACAGACTGTCTGAAACAACAGTGTAACACTGTCACCAAGGATATCCTGCGCTCTCTGCCATCAGGAGCCAGCTTGGCTGACATGATCAAACATGTGGTAAGGGAAGAACAGCTAATACCTATGCAGGCAGCGGTTCATACCATAACCAATGCCATGGCATGCTTGAAGTGTGGCCAAGCAGGTCATGTGGCAGCAAGCTGTCCTCAGCCAGCACAGCAGCCCGTGGCAGCACCCTCGACCCAACAGCGCCAGAGACCGACCTGCTGGAGCTGTGGGAAGAACGGTCACGTGGCCAGGGAATGCAGATCCAAGCCCCGGGGAAACGGAAGGGGGAGGGGGCGTGTGAGCCATACTCAGCCTCCTCCCACTGCGAGATGGCCCATCTTTCCCAATACCCAGTGGGGCAGGGAACCTTCATACCCCATATATATACAGGAACCAGTCAGTATTACATCCTCACCAGCCATTCAGTGGCAGAACTGTGCAGCACCACCAGCGGCAATTACGCACCCTCCACCACCACAAACTGTGCCAGTGTCACAGGGTCAGCAGGGGACGTCCCAGAGCGGAACCCCTGGGTGGCCCTGGTCATGAAAGTAGGGAAAGAGCCCTTGAGGGTGTGGGGGACATGTCAACTCTATGGCAGTCAGGACCCTCATGTTTTAGGGCTTCAGTTTTTGGCAGACACAGATCAGACTGCACGATTATTCCCCAATCACATTGGCCCAGACATTGGCAAATTAAAGAAGTCCCTCCTGTGAACGGGGTGGGGGGACAATCCAGGGCTTGGAAAAGCACCCAATTGGTGGCTATAACACTTCACACAAAAAAGGGACCAGAACAAACAGTTGCAATTTACCCTTACATTTTGCAAGATTCTCCACCCTTGATAGGAAGGGATGTCCTGGCTATGCTCGGAGTCAGGATCACAAATTTATGATGAGGGCCACTGCCGTACACCCTCTGCTGCCAATCAAATTGACTTGGAAAACATCAGACCCTGTTTGGGTCGAGCAGTGGCCCCTCTCAGAGCCTCGAGTAGCAGCATTATTGGAACTGGTTGAATGGGAACTGCAAAAGAGTCACATAGAACCCTCCATAAGCCCATGGAATACCCCTGTGTTTGTAATTCCCAAAAGGTCTGGAGAGGGCTACCGCCTAGTCCACAACCTGAGAGAAGTGAACAAAACAATCCGACCCATAGGTCCAGTTCAGACACTGTTACCCATGAACTCAGCCATCCCTGAAGGACAGCCATGTGCAGTATTGGACATTAAAGACTGTTTCTTTTCAATACCCTTGCATCCTGAGGACAGGGAACGATTTGCCTTTTCCGTGGTTTTCCCAAATGACAAGCGGCCCAGCCTGCATTTCCAGTGGAAAGTTCTACCACAAGGTATGGTCGACAGCCCAACAATCTGCCAGATCACCGTGGACAAAGCGCTGACGCCAGTCCGACACTCCTATCCCACTGCAACCATCATACAGTACATGGACGACATCCTGGTCTCGGCACCATCAGCGAGCCAAGTGGATCATCTGGTGGTATCCATGATCACAGAGATCCTCCAGGCCAACGGCTTCGAGATTGCGAGCGCGAAGATCAAGAGAGGACCCTGCGTCACCTTCCTGGGAGTGGGAATCACAAACTCCTACGTGACACCTCCCAAGGTGAAAGTCCACCGAGATGTCAAGACGCTCCATGACGTGCAACGCCTGGTAGGATCGCTGCAGTGGCTTCGCAACATCGTCCTGATTCCTCCTGAGGTCATGGACTCTTTGTATGACCTCCTGAAAGGAAAGCACCCCTGGGAACCCAAGGAGCTGACACCGCAAGCAGTGAGCTCCCTCGACTTCATCGAACAGCAGATGTCCACTGGCACACTTGCCAGATGGAACCCAGCGATGCCCCTGGACTTATACGTGCACTTCACACCAAAGGGGGGAGTGGGAGCATTGGCCCAAGGACCTTCTGAAAAGGCCCGACCGATCCAATGGGTGGTCCTTGGAAGACCTGCTCGTGCATTTTCTCCAGCAGTAGAATGCATCGCTACCCTCATCATGAAAGGCAGGAAGCTCATCTTGAAACACCTAGGGACTGAGCCAATGAGAATCCACCTTCCTTTTCGCAAGCAATCGACTACAGAGTCAACCACAATTTCGGAGCACCTAGCCCTTGCTCTCATCAGATTTGGAGGAGAAATCTCCTGCTCCACCAGACCACCTTGGACTCAGCTGCTGACCATAGTCGATATAGACATGCCACCAAAGGTCATGGACAGACCACAGCCAGGACCAACAGTCTTCACAGACGCTTCCTCCACGACTTCTACCGCGACAGCAATGTGGCAGGCAGAAGACAAATGGCATTGCGTCAAAGCATGTGACCCCACACTATCAGTGCAGCAACTGGAAGCAACAGCAGTAGTCTTGGCGTGTGGACTCTTCCAAGATGAGCACCTTAACATCGTAACAGACTCTATATTCGTGGCAAGGCTCTGCCTAGCCATGGCAGGACCAGGTGTGTCAACATCAGCAGCAGCCCTGATGCTAGAAGAAGCACTCTCCTCACGAAAGGGCACTGTATCCGTCATTCACATCAACAGCCACAACCCAGTCAAAGGTTACTTCCAGACCGGCAACGACAAGGCGGACGCTGCAGCGAAAGGCGTTTGGACGTTGCAGGAAGCTCGTCAATTGCATGAATCCCTCCACATCGGACCCAAAGCACTGGCGAAGAGATGCGGAATCACGACAGCGGATGCTAAACATGTAGTGGCTACCTGTCCTCACTGCCAGAAGTCACCCCTGTGGACCAGTGGGGTCAACCCAAGAGGTCTTAAGCCCTCAGAAATCTGGCAGTCAGACTTCACCTTGTGTCAACTGCTGAAGCCTCGAGCATGGCTTGCAGTAACAGTGGACACGTTCAGTGGAATGATCGTAGCCACACAGCATCACAAAGCTAAGTCTAAAGCCACAATTCAGCACTGGCTGACAGCCATGGCGTGGCTTGGCATCCCCAAGCAGATCAAAACAGACAATGGTTCCAATTTCGTTTCTAAACCAGTGCAGGAATTCGCCTCCAAATGGGGGATCACACTAGTGCAAGGTATCCCATACAACAGTACCGGGCAGGCTATAGTTGAGCGGGCAAATCAAACCTTGAAAACCAAGATAGAGGTGTTGGCAAAAGCAGAAGGCTTTACCAACTCCATTCCCTCAGGAGAGCAGGCGCGTGTATTGGCAACCGCGCTGATAGCATTGAATCAATTCCCTAGAGGAAATGAAGCAAACAGTCCCATTCAAAAACACTGGGCCTCCAGAGCGCTAGAGGAGGGCCTGCAGGTTGTAATTAAAAATGAGCTGGGTGAATGGGAACGGGGCTGGAGATTGATGCTCACAGGGCGAGGGTATGCAGCTGTCAAAAAGGACGGAAAAATCAGGCGGTGTCCTCTCAAATCAATCAAACCTGATCTTCACAATGAGCAGGATGAGACTAATGAGAACTGTGAGTTTCTGTTTGCAGGACATGCTGGTGGGGCGACCACGTAACGCATACATGCCCCTCCCAGAGGAACGAGACACACCACCAAACCGTCAGACAGCACCAGAGAAACCCACACGGGTGAGACCCAAGCATCAACGATATGTCTGTGTGATTTTGTTGTTGGGGTTTGTCGCCAGAGGACAAGCCAGCCCAGATTACTACCCACATCAGCCGTTCAGGTGGGTCATGAGACACCTTACCAGCGATAAGGTGCTCAGAGACATCACCACACCAAACACTCCATCCTTCGTGCTTCGTATTACCGATCTATTTCCAGGACAACCAAAGGTAGATCCCTATTCTCCACACTCATCACACATGTACCTATCCTACTGGTGTCCAGCTTCAAACGCAGGAAAAAGTTATTGTAATTATCCTGGGTGGGGATACTGTGGGTACTGGGGCTGCAAAACCATAGTTACAGATGCCAGGCCGTCAGGGCCTGGATGGGATCCACAAGAGCCCGACAAGTTCCTACAGTTCACCTGGGCACCCGCAGGTTGCAAAACACCTCTCTTTGTACATGGAAACTCCTATCGAAACAGTTATAAAATCCCTAGATTCCAAAAATGCATATACTATAACATGACAGTCTTGCAGCCCAATCATCCTGGTTGGACAGTGGGTAAAGCATGGACAGTGGTCCTTCAAGGGTCGAAAGAGTGGGTGAATGTGTGAATTACCAGGCTCCAACCATCAGCATCCCGAGCGGTTGGACCCAACAAGGTGATTAAAAGCACGCAGACAGAAAGAAACATGACCTACCCCAAAACCTTAGCCACAAGCGTCACCGAAGTCCCAACTAGAGATGCAAAAGCCCTCCAGATAAGCCGATCAGCCAGGTCAGACCCGGACCCAATCCTTCGTATGTTAGAAGCTACCTTTCTATCCCTGAAAAAATCTAACCCTAACCTAACCAATTCCTGTTGGCTTTGTTATGATGTCCAACCCCCTTTCTATGAAGGAGTTGCTTTAAACACCCCATTCACTTACTCCACAGCTGATGCACCTCACCAGTGCAGATGGGACACACCCCGCAGAGGTATTACCCTGAGTCAAGTCACAGGTCGAGGCAGATGTTTTGGTAATGCAGCCCTAGCTAAGCGAAAAGGGAATGTCTGCACCAAAGTTGTAAAGCCCAGCAGAAAAAACAACAAGTGGGTAGTTCCATCTGCGTCAGCAATGTGGGTTTGTCAGAGATCTGGAGTAAGTCCTTGTGTATTTCTTCCTAAGTTCAATGATTCTAACGACTTCTGTGTCCAAGTTCTGATTGTTCCTAGGGTCCTGTACCACTCAGACGAAGAGGTGTACAACCTTTTCGAAGAACCCAGCCGGCTTCACAAAAGAGAGATAGTGACAAGTATAACTATCGCAATGCTGCTCGGCCTAGGAGCAGCCGGAACGGCAACAGGTGTTTCAGCCCTAGCAACGCAACATCAAGGACTGTCTCAGCTACAAATGACCATAGATGAGGACTTGCAGAGGATTGAGAAATCTATTTCCTACCTAGAGAAGTCAGTCTCCTCGCTCTCAGAAGTGGTCCTGCAGAACAGGCGAGGACTAGACCTCCTGTTCATGCAGCAAGGAGGCCTGTGTGCAGCCTTGAAAGAGGAATGCTGCTTCTACGCGGACCACACCGGAATCGTCAGAGACTCCATGGCAGAACTCCGAAACAGACTGGCTCAGAGACAGAAAGATAGAGAAGCTCAGCAAGGCTGGTTCGAATCCTGGTTTAACCAATCCCCATGGTTAACCACTTTAATTTCCACTTTGGTAGGCCCATTGGCAATGCTACTTTTAGCTGCTATCTTCGGACCATGCCTGCTGAACAAGATAGTCTCATTTGTTAAAGCTCGCCTAGAATGGACTAACATTCTGTTCATAGGCCAACATGAAATGCTGTGAATTAATCAGGGAACATTGCCAGTCACAAGCTTTTCCAAACTTGCCTGGCAAAAACTTACTCAGGTTTCCAAACTCCTTTTTCCCTTGTTAAATCCTAACCTTCTATCTCATTTAGTGCCTATATATATATATATGACTACCTCGTTCTTTTGTAAAAGAGGGGGGGGGAGATGTGGTTGCACAGGGACAGGCGCTCGGAAGATATCGGTTGTAACGGAAAGGCCACAGAACTCTCCAACCCCCCAAGATAAGCTATCACTCCAAGAATGTAAACCCCCTCTAACAACGTGCCAGTACTTTTCCATTCTCCCTACTAACTCAGGAAGTGTAGCAAGACCCCTCTGACGTAGTGAAGAACCCTAGAGTATATAACCTGCATGTGTGAGATAAGAAATGCTTTTTAACCATCCACCACACTGGTGTAAGTGTGTGTTACTAAGCCCGAGCGCCACACAAGCATGTGGTCGCCGTGCTGTCATCCCTAAACCAGGCCATCGCAGTTGCAGAAAGGAAAAACGGCAACAGGCTGCATGGCAGTGGTCATAGCAGGCTGCATGGCGGTGGCCACAGCAGCCCACTTACGACCTGAGGTGCGCAACCTCGCACAGGCCTGTGCCATCTGGGGGACAGAGGGATCCCCAGGAAGCGCCTCTATAATTGCTTTGCAGGCAGCATTGCAGTTGTGCCTCGCAAAGTGTTTGAGTATATGTCTCCTTGCGTCAGGATCTGCCACCTGTTTCTCCACAGCAGCAGTCAGCCTGCCCGCAAAATGCAGGAAAGGCTCGTCAGCCCCCTGGACAGCTGCCACAAAGGACTCCTTTGGGGCCGCCATTTCAATGGTTTGGATGACAGCTGCCATGCCTGTTTCCTGGCACTGCTCAAGCATCAGGGGGTCAAAGCCAGCCTGCCCATTAGGGCCAGCATAATTGCCTGTGCCCAGCAGTACATCCGTGCTGATCTCACGTCTGGGGTCCCCTGGACCCCACATGGTGTTCCATCACACGGCCCTGACTGCTAAATCAGTCCATATGGACTCGAAGATCTCGTATTCCACAGGCTGAAAAAGAACACAAGCTATGCTTCGGATATCATAGGGTGTCAACAAGTCAGCAGCAAGTACACGAAGCATCTGCATGACCTGGTCAGACCCCAGACCATATTTGCCAGCCTGATCACGGAGCTCCATTGTAGCCTTCCAGGATAGGGGTTGATAAGTATTGTGGGTGACACCCCTAAGCACAGGGAAAGCCTGGAAGCCACCCGATGAGGCGGCAGCACTTGTTAAATCCCGTCCTGTGGACCCCACAGGCTCAGGGTCAGGTGCCTGACCGGGGGCCAGCTCGACACCACCTGATATTGCGTCTCCCACACCCGCAGAGAAGGGGAGCACCGGGCCCAGGCCGGCTCCAGCCGAACCCACGCCCGTAGAGGAACCAGCAGCCCCGGCCACATCACGGGCATGGGTCCCCACAGCCGGCGAACGTCCCGGCGCAGACGGGACGGGCGCAGCCGCGGGCACCACCCCCCGCGGCGCGGGGGGGGAACGGGGCGCAGAGAGGGGCGCGGCTCACTGAGCCAGGTCACTGCCCCGCGCCGTGACCAGGGGCAGCGACGGGGGGAGAGTGGGCAGCTGCGCAGCCCCGCCCGAGCCCAAGGACATCCCCGCGCCGAGAACACCACCCCCCGTCTCACCCGGGGGGGGCAGCGCGGGGAAGGGGGGGTCTGGAACCGCCCCTAAGAGGACCCCTTTTGCAGCTCGGAGACCCATGGCAGGCAACGCCCCCCCCGCTAGGTGCGGGGCGGTGCCTGACAGGCCGGTCAGCGCCCCATCCCTGCCTGCCTCCACTGCCCAGGCACGCCCCTCAGGCTGCACGGAGGCAGGGGGTGTTGGTGGAGGTCTTGCCGGGGCCGGCGGCTCTGCCGCCAGCCCCACTCTTCCCGCCCCCAGGGTGTGGGTCGTGCAGACGCCACAATTTGGGCAGAGCGTTGTTACAGAGTCCCGCCCAATGAGAGGCAGAGACCAATCCTGGGACTCCTCCCCACCCCCGAATGCCGGGAAGGCACGAGGGGAGGGCAGTTCCTTCCCACTCCGCTGCTTTTGTGGAGCGGGGAGGGGCGGGGCCGGCTTTGCCGGCCCCACAGAGCCTCCAGTGGGCTGCGGGGCGCCGCCCACACCCTGGCCGGGGGCCCGAAGGTCGCGCTCTGAGACAGAAACATCTCCCTTCACAGCGCCACGGGGTGGGAGGGAGGGCTCTGCCTCCTGCCGCGGCTCAAATTCCCCCCCCGCCTCTGAAAGGACCTCGGCTTCCCCTTCACCCCCTCGGTCCTCCGGGATGGGAGAACCTGGCCGGGAGCCGAGATCTCTAACAGAGCCTTGGGGGCTGTCAGTCCAGCGAAAAAAACTGTCAACTCTCTTCCAGTGCATCAAGAGTTTTGCGATCTCGACGTCACAGTCAATAGAGAGGGTCTCAAGGAGGTGTTCACCAAGCAGGGACCACGCCTCCCTGGAGAAAGCCTCCTCGGGATCTGAAAAAGACCCTCGGCTTCTCGCCCATAGGAAGAGTTTCTCAAAGCCACCCTGGGAGACAGAAACCTGTCTCCTTTCCAGCAAATCTCTCCAGATATCGAGGACCAGTGAGTCCTCCCCAAAAGACGCAAGGGTTGGCATGTTTCCAAAAGCTGCAGGCAAAGTGCCAAGCGGCCACTACACAAGCAGGGAGGAGAGGGGTTTAAAAATCACCGATCTCACCCAAAGTGCCTGACACTCCGATGAGCACCAAACGCTCTTCCCACGTCGGGGTCACCAATTGTCACGCTGGACACAGAAGGAGCACGCTGGACACGCTCAGTTGCCCAAGGCAAAAAAGGGAGAGCTTTATTTACAGTTTCTACAATTTATAGACTCTCTAAAATGAGAGTGGATTGGAGGATAACATATCTCCTCCGAATCACATTGGCCAGTTGAACAGTCTGTCAATTTTCTCCTCCTCCAAGAAGGAATGTGAAAAACACATAGTGTTTTGAGAAAAGTGTGGGAATTCTGACTCCAAGTATGTAAATATCAGAAGGCTTTTGAAAATCAGGGCAACAATATAGTCTACATTCTGTAATTTGTATTACTGGAAAAAGTAGTGACCAAATTCATCATCAGAGTTTATTTCCTTCATGAACTTTCATTTGTTCCCTTGTTTACTTATTTGAGTGCAAGCTTAAGGGAAAGTATTTTTAAAAAATATATGTTGAACTTGCAGAAAAGTGAAAATCTTTCAAACTATGGGTAATTGCGACTTAATTTTTCCTTAAAGTTTAGGCTGGTTACAAGACACACCTAACCAATTCCGAACCACATTATTACAGACTGTATCGACCCCTCATTTTACATTTTTCAAGCTTGACTCCTCCTCTCAGATGCAGGTGTGGCTATGCCCACATGGGCTGCAGGGAGAGAGCTGGAGTGTAAATCAGCCTCTCTGTCAGCCCTCTCCTGCTCAGCATTGGTGTCAGTTCCTGCAGTCACAGTTGGACCACTTCAACCTAAATTCAGTGTCTGCCAGCTAGTGAGCAATCAGAAACTGGGCATGAGCATCAGTTAAAACACTGTGCCAACTAGGCAATATTGAGCTCTGTAATAAGTACAATTTTCTACAAGAGACAGACACGTCTTCCGAACAAATCTCCCACTAAATATTCACTAAAATATTGAGCCTTAAAATTCAACAAAAGTGATGTCTTTGTATTTCTGTAGTGCAGTTCTGAGATTCCTCTATTACCATTTCCTGTCCCTCTAGGAGCAACAGTTTTCTCTTTCACAGAAAAGTTCACTTTGAACTTGCAAAACAAGCTGTAATCTCAGCCAGTGATTGTCATAGTTCTACATTTAGTTACATCTATGCCAGACCATTTTTATCCCATTCTCTGGCTCTAAACTAAAGATGGGTAATGCTCATGACAATCCATCAGGTGTATGGGTTCCACTTCCATTGTTACTTCTCTTGTTGTTTTTCTCCATCAATCTATAATATGTGATCAATGGTGATTTCTTAGGCTTTCCAAGTCACACAGCATTCCTTTACTAGAGGACTCTGAGAGTTACAACTCAGCCTCAGCACTTCCTCCCTGCATAAACATTCTTATATTTCTAATGCTCTGTGTCTGCACTAACAATTATAGTAACAATAACAACTCCACCTGCAAGATTCACAGCTCCTCCTGAGCCTCTGACTACTTTGTGGTATCAAATACACATTTTGTAACATGGCTGATAATGCACAACTTAACAGTCTTGCATCACAAAATACCTCACATGACCTGCACTGCCTAGAAACTCAAGTTTCCAATTCCTTTCCTTACAGGTTTACAAATGCAGAACAAAGGAGAGCTAGGGGTGAGTTCACACTCGAGGATGGCCTGCCTTCTCCCAGTACACAGCAATATATTAACTTACTGGTGACACAACCTTGTTTACTCATTATGTGTTTCCAGATTTAAGCACTCTTTATGCTATATGTCACCTGCATGCATGGCAGAAGGAAAGTCAAGTCTTTCAATCATCCAGTTACCACTGGGGTCTGTATAGCTCCTTGTGGTTTAAGTGGACATCCACAAATATTAAAATTTAGGAAGTCAATTACTGGCCTTAATGCAAGTCCCAGTAGAAAACTGTGATAACACCAGTAAAAGTGAAAGATGTGCTTTGCCCATTTGAACAGAATGATTAAAGCACAGAGTATTAATGTCAGACTTCAATCTCTAGTACAAGAAATCAGCATTTACTTGATGCAAGCCCAAAGAATGGTTTGTAATTAGTATCTGGATAAGAAACCTGTCAGAGTGTCCCAAATCACCAAAAAAAAAAAAATCCATTTGGACCTGTATTTCAGACAGGTGCAGCAATAAAAAATAAGGGATATCAGGCCATTATAGAATGTATTATCAGTGACAGAGGAAAAAGTTCCATTTAGTTTCATGGGATGCATCCACCGGGCACACTGAAACCAGAATTTTCTTAGTAAATCTTCAGTGGATTTATGAATGAAGTTTTTCATCACTGACATATCAGAGTTCTTCCAAATCATTACAGCACACAAGCAAAGTGCAGCCAACATTGTCCATAGCATTTAACTGTGCAAAGTTTCAGCAAAATCCTTTATCAGAAGTGGTAAGGTGATGAAAGTAGAAAGAGAGGTTAAGCAAACAAAGTTAAGAGGAAGAAAGCAGTTTATAAAACAGCAGATCCCAAAGATTAATTTGGAAATTCATCTGCAATACCAAGAAAAATAATTTTGCTATCTCTGTGAAATGCGAAGCAGAGAGGAACAAATTGTGATATTCTTTCAAAGTCTGCACATAATTTTAACATTGCACATTTATGTCACTTTACTCATGTCACCGGAAAATACCTTAGGGTCTGAACTGTATCTCTCTCTTATTCAGTCAAGCACAAAAGGCACTTCACTCACATTTTGCTTTTCAGATTGTAGATGTCACATAGTTTCCAAATACTCTAATCCACGAACTCTTTTAATACTTAAATGGAGGATGATGGCAGCCCTAGAGCCAGTAGGTCAATCTGGACTCCAGATGGGTGATTCAGAGTCAAAATGCCTCTTTAACTTCTCTTCTTAATAAATACACATAAACCCTTACCTCAATACTGGGTCCTAAGAGAGTATCAGTGAAAAGAGCAAATGCAAATCATAGGAGGATCTAAATAAGCAAGTTTGCCTCAGAAAGAGGGGAAGTAAGTGATTGTTCATAAAATGCTGGGACATGAATAAAGTATTTTTATTTTAAAAGAAAACCAAATGTGTTTTTAATTTTACTAATGCTTGTTCTAAAAGTATATTTTTGTAACTAATTATATCAATGTGGAAAAATGCATAACCTGCTCAATCTCTGTAAATGAAACAGTTTGTCTCCTGAAAACTATAATAACAGGACAAAAGTCTCACCTAAACCCAACACATAGTGACAATTAGTTCATAGCATGATTGTAAAAGGCTGTCCAATGCATAGTTTCTCTGAAAAATCCATTTCCCTTGAATTTCTTATTTTAAATGAGTAATTAGAACAGTTTAGGCCCTTATGAGACATAAATAAGTATTCTGGTTAGTCACAGTAATAGAGGTAGAAAGAAAATATCTCACAGGAAAGTGGCACAGATTTGATGTCTTATTTTTCTTCTCCCACTTCAATGTTTAGGAAGTACTGTAGCAATGTTCTAAGGCCTTCGATTTTGATTCTCCTATCAAACCATTTTCTTAAGCAGGGGTTAAATGCATTGATACATAAAAATAAATTTAACTTGTTTCAATATGACCTCAGGAAAGTGTTTCTATAGCAATGAAACTTGCAGCAATGACTAGGAAAAACCTGCTGATGTAACCACTCCCTTTCCTGAGATTGTAACAGAGGTGTCAACTTCATCTTAGCCATCTCTAAAATTATTTATCCAGAAAAGATCTATTTGTTTCTTTCTGCATAACACTTCCAAGCTCAGCCTTTCCTCTTAGTTCATATTGCTGAATTTGAAACCCAGATCACCATATTTTCATCTTCTTCTTATATGCAACAATTTATCTCTCATTGTGTCACATGCTGACCATTTTCAATGAAGTTACTTTCATACAACTAAATTAATCTTCTTGGCTCTACCAAAATGCCACCAAAAGACTGGTCTCTTTTTCAGTCTGTCACAAACACCTGATCCAAAGAGTTTTGTATTGAATGTACTTTGCAGTTTATAGCACAGTATAGCCTGTGGTCTGAACATGGGCTCTTGAAGTCATTTCCATCTCTGTTTAAGCCATCTGTCATCATCTATCTGTTCAGCTTTCTTTCAAATTGTCTCTCATTTTCCACTGTCTTCTAAATATGGGATGAATTCACTACAATTCCTTGTCAAGTTAATCTTTTGATGGCACCTTTCTACTGGTGCCCATCAAGCTTGAGAATTGCCAGCTTTAAGATGGGCCTCTGGGAGCCAGGCTTTGTGCTTCCATGTGAAATAGGGCTTGTTTACAGTTGTCCTCATCACCTGCTGCCCACTGCAGCTGCCTGTTGCACAAAAGAGAATTGCTGATCCCCTACTCGCTCCCACTTCCATGCTGCATCCACCTGTCACTGTGTATTTTCACCCTGTAGGATGAATTCATTTTGATTTTCAAACTTCAAACCACTCATTGCCATAGAAGGTTGCAAAGTCCTGAAAGGAAGGATCTCAAGGTTTTCTTATACTATGCAGTATAATTAACAATCTAGAATGTTTCTCTAAACTATAATACATAATCATATATATTTCTTTCTTATTTTCTTACTATAATATGTAACTGCATAATGCTTTTCAAATTTGCTTAAATACACAAATTTTGATATGGAGGTTATACACAGTGCTTTACAAATCAATATTTAGTTATTTGAATGAAACACAGCAAAAAAAGAAGAGTATATATCCATGTATCCTAGTACTCCTTGCACTTTACAGTAAATTCAAAACATCAGGAAAAAATTCTGGGCTTCATGCCAGCTGAAGCTATTGGCATGAAATCTCATAAAGTGATGTGCACACCTTCAGCTTTTGAAGCATTTATTCGCTGCTGACAGTGGAACTGCAAAGAAACTAAACCCCAAACAACAAATTACTCAATTGTCCCCCTGCTTCACATAATCACACTGGCAATTTTGGAAGTTTGCAATATGATCACCTTTCAGGTGAAGATTATTCGTGAGTTGGACTACTTGACAGGTAGAATTTTATTTATCTGTCAAATATTTCACTAGACAAGGAAAATAACCATTCTGAGCAGAGAGTAAATAGCTTAAGTTCGGTGAAGAAAAGAACCCTGCTTTTCTAGTATGGAGCAAATATCATCAAAGATTTATTGGTGATTTTCAATACAAGTAGATCAATATTGTAAAGCTGAGTTACAATTACATGAAGACCATCTGCACACTTAGCCAGATTTCCCCATATATCTCCATTATTCTCTTTTGTCTGAAGGAGACACATGTGTGATCCTGAGGTAGAAGGTAAAGGGCACTTGCAACCTTGCTCCTTTTGCTCTCAGAATGAAACCACAGAGAATCTCCAGGGCACAGAAGGCACTGAGGGGCCATTAGCAGGTTATTACTCGTGCTACTGAATTTATCACTTATGCTGCTGTAAGAAGACTGTACTATGGGCACAGTTTTCAGCTGTTTCTGATGGTGACTGTCTGGACTGAATACCACAAGTGTTTCAGCAACATAGTAAGATGAACAAAATCAACCCTTTCTCAACAACCTTAATGAAAATAAATACCTACTATTCCAAGCCAGATGAATAGGAACCTGCTTTATCACAAAACCTGCTATGTTTTGCCACAAAATTTTGCTACTTCGGCAAAGTACTTGCAGACTAAACATTCTGCTTTGGATTCCAGTCATGTAGACCTTGTTAGAGCAGACACAGTATTCCTTGGACATGGGGCTGAATTTCATTTCACAGACATTAAGGGATATGTGGTTTAACTTTGCCTCACTGTGACTTTGTCTAATGCTGATCCGCAGCTATCTCATTTGTGGATAATTATTACGTACACAAAAACAAACATTTTCTTTGCTTGAAAGTAAAGAATCCATTTTCCCACAGCCAACCTGAAGCTAAGATAGGTAGCAGGCAGATCTCTTCAGGTTATCTGCAATCCCCACAGTTGCTTTCCACTGACAGTCAAACTCTGCAGAAATTTAACATGCAGCACCTCTCTTCATGGCTTGGGTAGGAACACAGCTTTATACCAAAATCCCTCTTACATGTGAAAGATAGACCAGTATTTTAAATACTATGATGTGAAACATTGAGTTAGAGTTAAAAATTGCTAACCAGGACAGAAACCACTCTGAAAGGAGGAGCATGCTATTTGTTCTCTTCCTCCCCCCACAAAAACCACAAAATAGTTAAACCAAGCTATTAGAATAATTATACAAAAGAAATAGAATAGCTGATGAATGGCATGTTTCATCAGTCTTTAAAAATTACTTTAAATTCTCTTACACCATTTGACTCTTAAAAAATAAATCCAGTTTTATTTACAGCCACCATAAACAGTTTCTGTGCTGTCTTGTGTGATTTATTAATTCTTATTTCAATAAATAATATGCTCATAGTTCTAGAATTTCTACATGCCATATTTCATATTTTTTATCTTTTTTTAGTAAAATATTCCATCTACTTTTAGTCAACAAATTTCAAACTCCAACATACTTGTTTGTTTAATATTTTTCTCTTCCTGTTAGCATCACTTACCCTATTTTAATATATTTTAATTAAATTCTATCCCCATCTGTAAAGTCACATATAATACAACAAAGTTCCTCCCTGAGGACAGAAATTAAGTGAATAACAGGAAGTCAAAGAAAAGCTTTTTCTCATAGTTGACTGAAGATCTGGGCCTAGGCCTTGAGGTAATTTCAGTAAGAGATGGGTGCCTTGTTAGCTGCTTAGGGGAAGAGATGCTGCCTGTTAACCCTTCCTCTCTATGACAGAACATCTCCAGGGACTTGAGTCTTGGCTAAAATGTGAGATGAAATCTCCTGCTACTACCTCAGTTTTGACCCAGCGGCCTCATTCAGAATTTCCAACTCTGAGGTTTACATTTTGCTTTGGAAAAGGGATGCTGATAATAAGTACAAGCTGCCTGAACCACTAAGACTTCCATAATGCAAATAGTTACACTCTCAAGACCTGTAGGTATTACCAATTGGTTTCAAAGGGATTGGTAGCACACACAAGGCTGTCTACAAACTTAATGCTAGTGGTTTGTAGAATCGGTGACTAATTCACACTCATTAAAATGTGACACAGATTTATAGTATCTAGGTCAATTAAATAATTGTATCTGAAGGCTATCCATCAACATGCATAAGCTTGCAGTGTCATGATATGTGATATGGGTGTCTCTGTCAGGAGCAGAAGCCATAGAACACTTGAGGGGTCTGGTCTGAGCTTTAGACAGAACTTTTGGGTAGGCTTGGCATGATAGATATAGCCATGATTAAAACCTGGAGCTGAAAACAAAGATCCTGCTGGGGAATCACTGCCTATCACAGAGATCAAAAACTGATCAAAAGCAGCTCCTGGCAGCTCTTGCTCACTGCTCCTACTGAGCTCTAAATTCAGCAAAAAACTTTGCTGTTTCTCAGAAACAAAATCCTCTGACTATGATAAAATGACAAGTTATCTAGGTATTGAGATATTTTAAGAATATCTCTGATTTTGGTTAGCACAGCAACAAATAGGCCTGTCCTTGTTAATGATGAAATAAATTTCTAAAGGTGACTCATCTTCATTGATAAACCATATACATACATGTAGGAGAAGGGATTACAGGCGACCTTGCCCCAGTGAGTCACAGCTGTGTTAATTACCATAAACAGCCTCTCCTGATAAGTCACAGCTATATCCAATAATGATGAGTGTGATGAAAGGGTGGGTTGGCTGGTCAGGGGAGGATTCTGAGGAAGGAGGAACTGAAGGAACGATCCAGAAGGACTGGAGGACAGGAAAAAACAGAAGAGAGAATTGCTGCTGTGAGGTCAGACTGGGTCTGCAGCTGGAGCCTCCTGTTGGTGTCTGCAATCCATGTCTAGCAGGAAAAGCCTTCAGTCATAGTCTGCAAGGGAAGCCTGCAGTGGGAATTTGCTGTAGTCAGTCAGGATGGCTGAGATGTGAAGAAGAATAAACCGGGATCCTTTTCACACTGTGTATTAGGTTAGGTAACAAAAAAACCCCAGTGTATTCTATTTCATCTGTTGAAAGCAGTTGAGAGGTTTTTTCTTTATCTCTTGTAACTCCAGGGGGCAGGGGAGCAGATGCCTTCTGATAATGGGCCATTAAGGCTCACCAATGACATGACACATTACATCATCCCATTGTGAGATGCTCCACCCAGTGTGGGGGGAGCCAACCATTCCTACCTAGATAAAAACTGAGACTCAAGAACAGCAGGTACCTGACCTTCCCACTCTGGACCCCAGAGGAAGATTGGACCACCGGACCCATCTTGCCACAGCTGGGCCCTTTCTATAGGATCATCTCTGCTCCACAGAACTACATTTGTTACTCCAGGAGGATTTATTTAGACTGCTTCCAACACCCTGACCAACAGGGTGTCAGGTCGTATCTCTGACTCTGTCAGGGCTTACCAGGACTTTTGCTTGCTTGCTTGTTTGTTTGTACTACTACATTTGTATTCCTTTTTTATATTCCTAGAAAAGAACTGTTACTCCTATTCCCATATCTTTGCCTGAAAGCCCCTAATTCCAAAAATTATAATAATTTGGAGGGGAGGGAGTTTACATTCTCCATTCCAAGGGAAGCTCTGGCTTTCCCTGGCAGACAACTGTATTTCAAAACCAAGACACGCTGACAAACAAGAGTGCGTGTCTTGGCTTATTTCTATCCCTAATGTGAGGGCTGCTGTGACACATATATAAGTATGTATCCTCCTAGAGATACAGCTCCAAGGGAAGAATGGTCATCATTCACTCCCCTAAATTTCATTCAAATTTCAGACCACAAAATTCTTGTTCACAAATAGATATTTCAGAGTAAAATGGATTATAAACAAAAAGTTGAATGAAACACCTTGATAATACCATGATGTAGGCAGTATAGAAATTTCTATTAAAAAGTAGATATATTTTGGAATTATATTTATTATAAATTATATTTATAGATTATATTTATATTTATAAATTATATTTATATTTATAAATTATATTTATTAATATTGTAAAATATTATTATATCTTTGAAACTTTCCTCTCTAAAAGGTATAGAGAAAATTATAGTCATTGGAGTTGCATTACTTGGTCCAGCTCTGTCCTATCAGAAAACATCCATGCTGAGCCATTTCACTTGGATTGAAATGGCTGAGAACTCCTGGTGTGCACCATGAGAAATCCACTTCCTACATCCTTACACTTTTCTTTGTTTACTAAACTGATTCAACACAAATATAGATATAAACACTTCTTGGCAATGGTCTCAGAAAAGTGTTCAATTACATTAACTGGGCTGTTAGCCTTAAAAAAATATTGTACAGTGTCCAAGCAGCAAAATGTTTGGGAATTTTGAATAACAGTTTTGAATAATAGTTTTGAAATTTGGTTAACTGCTTGTGTGTCCTTATATCCTAGAGCTGACCTTGGACTGGCTCACTAAGAAATACAGCTCAGCTGTTGGAGTTTGCATCAATTCTGCAATATTTCTGTCCAATTTATAATTATTTATCCTGTAATCAAGTTCTAACGATTATGAACATTTTGGGAAAAGCACATGTCATAATTTACAAACACAAAAGAAATTGTGCGTTCATTTTCTCATTCTTTATTTATTTCCTTCTACTTTGCATTTTTGTATACACTTTTATAGCCACTATAGAGCTTAGTGTAGTTTTAAATAAGCATTGTAGTTTAACCTCAGTCAGCAACTAACTACCATGCAGTCACTTGCAGTCTCCTCCCTTCAGTGGGATTGTGAGGGGAATCAGAAGACAAAGGAAAACTCATCAGTTGAGATGAGGACCATTTAACAAATGACATAAATTATAATAAGATTATTACTGTTACAATTATAATTCTTGTTGTTATAATGAAAATGTTAGCAAGAAAGAGGTAAAATACAAGAAGAACAAGTGATGCACAATGCTATTGCTCACAGCACACTGACCAGTGCCCAGCCCATCCCCAAGCACTGACTTTCCCCCGGCCAACTTCCCCTCAGTTTCTATACTGGATGTGACTTTCTATGGATGGAAATCCCTTTGGCCAGTTTGGGTCACCTGTCCCAGCAATGCTCCCTCCCATCCTCTTGTGCACCTGCTCACTGGCAGGGCATGAGACACTGAAAAGTCCTGGATTGAGGGTAAGCCCTTCTTAGCAAATGCCAAAACATCAGCCTGGAATCAATGTGGTATTCTCATACTGAATCCAAAATGCAGCTACTGGGAAGAAAATTAACTCTATATCAACAAAACCCAGGAAAATAAGGTGAATATATTCTAAAAAGCTAAAAAGACCTCTGCAACATATAAGAAAAAAAAAAAAAAAGACAAACGTGTTAATTTGCAGTTATCATCACTTGCCTATACATGACTATCAGACCAAGTACCCTTCCCTAGGTCCTCTTGTATGAAACAATGACTTCTATGGAGGATGGAAAAAATCTGAAGCTGGACAAAGTCGATCGTCTTTGCCTCATTGCTTTTTTCTCCCCAAAAATTCTTAAATACTTAGATGTCCCCAGGATGTTTTCCATTTTGATATTAAAGCAGCAAAAAGGGATCACTTCCTAGTGGAAAATGAAGTTGTATTTTCATCTGTCCATGCAGAACACCATATGTCTAAAGAATAAAATACAATGCATTGTAAGGGTTTTTGCTGTTAATATTTATGTTCACTTCAGCCTTCTTTTTCCATTTATAAATGATTTGTTAGAGGATCAAAATTTCTCCAGATACATGCATTATTAAACATCATAAGGAATTCTCAGGCCCAAGCCAGAACTGATTTCAAGTAGCACACTGAGTATTTTCCTACTGTTGGGATGTCATTCATCATCAAAATTGCATGAAATTGTGCTGTTCCATGGGATGACAGCAATTTAAATTAGATGAAAATGAAAATTAATAGCAGAGTGATTTCTGATAGACATTTATGTTTAGATTAATAATTTCTAATAAAAAATGTATGAAACTTCATTATCTGCCAAGAAGCTAAAGTTAATTGCAAACTCTGTCATTGGTTCCCATTTTGTGCATACAGTTGCTCCTTCTGGGCCTCATCTTTAGGGATTTTGGTTAGGATCTTCATATTGTATCACCAGTTATATGTAAATATCAGCTTGGGAATCAGCACTCTTATTCCTTCCAATTTGGTATGACTGTAATTGCGCTATAGTCCTCTTGTTATAATAATTTCTGCCAAGTAACAACAAAGCCTGAGAGATATATACACATTTTTACCCCTTGACAGCAAGTGCTGTAGAAATGGGAATACCATTCACACAGAATACAAGTGCATGTGACACATATATGAAGAGACCTACTTGAAATATTCAACAAGTTCCACAGCATTACGTAATTAAGCAACCAAGGAATAGTATTCACATTTCTTTTACTCTCATGCAATCAAAAGGTCAATCTTTAGATACTCAACTGAAAAATAAAATGAGAAACATCTATTATTTTATCTAGAAGACTTGATTTTGGTCTGTCTCATAATGGAGGACTGATTTTTTGCATTGGTCTTGTGTTCTCAGAATAAACTCAGAAACCTGCTCTTCTCTTGGAAGTGACTTTCATCTATGATAACAATACTTGTGGTATAGTTAGGGCTGAATACTATGTGTCAGGTCTAAAATATTCAACTATTTGGAAATTAAATTAATAATATTGTAAAATCTCTTGGCTAGTATGTGAACCATGTATTTGTTATAGTTGCCTTCCCGGGTTTGTTGGCCAAAAACCACATGGCTGTTGACACTTAGTGGAATACAAAAGGATTTATACTTCCCAGCTCTTTCATAGAAGCTCACTGTTATGACCATATCACTGGCATAGGAGCCAAATCATTTGTACTCTTCCATTGTCTCATTAATTAACTCCTGATTTCTGAACACTCTCATTGAACTATGAAAAATGTCTACAAATCAAGGCACATATTCTCACTTGACTTGTGATGTTGACTCATTTTCAATCCATATTATAAAAACTCCCACACCTGATTTTAACTATGAAGATATGTCACTTTTTCCTTTATACTTGAAGTCGTACCCAATCTACTTGTGTATCAAGAATTGTTTTTCAAAAGTGATCATCTTTACTCAAGTATAAGAGAATTTTTTTTAATTATAAAACCCAGAAAGTTTTGTGAAAAAGAGTATGTAAGTTTCAGTAACAATGGTCCTCCAAGCCATCTCCTACAGGTGCATTCTTCCTCAAACAATTTAGACATGAAAGAACACTGAAAAAATTCAAGTCCCAGACAGATCTCTGCCCTCCTGAAAATTTTCACAGATCGCATTCACTAAGTCTTTCTGTTACACAGAAAACACTTGCAGTGGTTTCTGAAATTTATCCTTAAAATGTTCAAAGTATAAACTATTTCAACATATTTGCTTTTTTTGTAAAAGCCACTTATTAGTAGTGGAACTCTTAAACATATGGAAGAAAATAATATATACTAACCTGCAACTTGGAAAATGCAAAAATTTATTGCATTCAATAAAATATAAGATTATTATGTTTAAAAAATATGAATAAGGAAACCAAGTATTGAAATAGCTCTTTAAGCTGGTCACTGCACGGTCAGAACTTTTAATGAATTAGTCGTCCAGATTCCTGCTGCAGAACCGATTTTCACTGGCTCTTCACAAGAGATTTCTGGTGCTGCCCACAACTATAAACTCACCACAGGAACTGTGAAGGAGCTGATATAAAGAGACAGGTTATTTAAAAATCCCTTCAGTACCAAGAAATGCATTTCAGCACCAGATGCTGCACCACGTACTTTAAAACTTTATTTTTTAAAAAAATTAACTATATGTTGAGGAAATACACTAAATGGGATGAAACAATGCAACTGCATGTAAAATTGTACAGCAGTGAAAGCTATTCCAACAGTGGCAGGGTTAAAAGGATACATTGTGATGTCTGAACCAGAGCCTGGGGAAAGCAAGCCTAGCTCTGATGGATGCAAACCTAATTCTATATACATAAGTCATGATAACTAAAAATGCAACAGACTTTTACCAGCAAACAAGACAATGCTCTTCTCCGCCAATGTGCTGACTCTGGTCTCACAGAAAACTGTTCCTGACAGAAGAATCACCTTGTGAGGCAGACCTACTGTCCGATTTCTACTCCATCCAGCTGACCTTTAAGGGGTAAAATAGTCCATTGGAGTCACTGCCAGTTACTGATGTGAACACCAGCACAACACACAAACTCGAGGAACATACCAGGATATTGACGTTCTCCCATAGCACTACAGCACAGCACTACAGGAATGTATGAGACTGCAACTCAGTGTCATTTGGTGCCCATTATATGGTTGTAAACTGCAATAAAGGCATTTTAGATGGTTATATGAGATTATGGACTGCAGTGCCATTGTCATTAAGTGTGGGAGGACATGAGCAATGGACCCCAGTTCTGGGTGCAAGAGCCCTCCCAGCCCCCAAGCTTGGCCTCGGAACCAAGGTCGCATGAGAATGGGCAAAAGTCACATCCTCCAGCACTTCCTCAAACCCCTGCACTGAACAGAGGTGAGTTACCCCTACTTACCAACTCATGCACTTCATCCTTTCAGCACTGAACTACAGTTTTGTGGGAGTACCTGTGGATACTTCTGAATCATCAGACACGGACTGTAATTAAACTAAGAAAACGATGGCCTGTGCTATGGCTGGGATGGTCTGAGTGTCCTAGGTTACAATGTAAAATTGTGCCCAAGGTATGTATTCTATCCCCATGAGCCGTTGGAGCCAAGGTGGGGCAGTGTTTTCCTTATCTTCTGTTAACGAGCCTAACAATGCCTTGCCACATGACTCATAGATAACTCCCTCCGGGAGTTATCTCTGTTTAATGGGCCATCAAGGACCCACTGCATGACTCATAGAATGAGATCATCCCCATTGTGAGATGCTCCGCCCAGGGGGAGGAGCCAAACATTCCCAACTGGATAAATCCAGGGTTTGGGACAGCACAGGCAGCTTGTATCCACTGGACTTCCAGAGGAGACAAGAGCTACCAGACATTTCTACAGGAATCACTGCTTCAACAAGACCATCTCATCTGGACTGCCACTACCATCCTAACTAACAGGGTGTCAGGTTGTATTCTGACTCTGTCAGGGTTTTTTTGTACTATTACTTTTATTTTATTTTACTTTACTTTATTTTCTTTTCCTCTTATTAAATTGTGTTTCTGACTTGGAGTCCTTCACTGGTTTTACTTTCAAACCAGCACACTGAGAAAACAAGCAGGATAACACTTATAGAAAGATACCCAAGAAGTCTTTTACCCAAGAAAATCACCATTCATTCCAGAGCAATAGCTCTACAAGTTCACTGCTATGAACTCATAGTCATATTATTCAATGTCATGAATTTAATTTTCACTTCTTGTGGAATTTTCACGTCTTGCAGAACTTCTGGAAACTACATTACAATGAACAACTGGGAAATAATAATAAAGTTTCATACACACTGCTAATGAAGCTGGAAATAAAAGGGTACAGCCAGCACAAGGTTCTAGACTGTGATTCCAATGAGCATTGTTCCCCCTTGTTATGCACTGATGAAAAAAGATGTAGTTATTCTTTCCATGGACCAAAATGAGTCTTCAGTCAGACTCTGAATATGCCTGCTTGTGTACCATTTATGCCTCAGAGAAAGGCACACATTTAGAGGGAATCTTACAGATCGGCTACTTTCTCTTTCACAATACATTATATATATATATATATATAAAAGAGTAATGTTCACACACAAGATGAAAACAAAGCTTACACTGCTTCTTCTGTGACATGGTTTTTGTTTACTGTTTAGTAAAAATGAACAGTATTACTTAGTCAGAATGAGGATCTAAGCCAATTACATCACACTACAGTTCTTTACCTGACTTTAAAATAAAACCACATCCATTTCTCTTTTTAGGCCTTCCTGACAGAAATGCTCTCTGTATTTACTGGGATGGACAGACAGCCTGCAGCCTGCAGACAACTCTGTAACCTGTAACTGGGCCACCTGTAAAGCTGTCAGAACAGAAACCAGAGCAAAAATTCCTAAAAAGCAGCAAAAGCACCCTAAATAGTCAGCTACTATCCATTTCAGCAAACTTGTAATCTCATTTTAACCAGATTTTGCATTATAGATGCTTTCAAAAGTATCACAAATGGTATGCAAGGGTTATCTCAAATTAAAAAGAAAAGATACTGGAAGTAGTAACAGATAGAAGAGTCAAAGATCTTTGAATGTGCCTTGCAAAAGAGTTCATAGGATAAGGAGGATACAAGATCAGCAACATGTAGCTGGAATGTTGAAGGAAATCAGGTTGTTAGGCCAGTTTGCCATGATGCTCAGGATGGAAACTAGTAGGGAATACTTGATTAATGAAATATATGAATAAAGAGAGAAGAAGAGAGAGGATATTCAAGTAACTATGGCAGAAAGACGAGCTGTGCCACAGAGAAATGAAGACCATCTTGTAGTCCAATGATGTGTGATAACTGAAAATAAAGGAATCAGAAAGAGATAAAACTAACTCTCCTACTCAAAAAAAGTAAAGAAAAATACGTATTTTGTGTGTGTGAAGTAGAGCCAATTAATATATTCCACCAGGTTTTCTACTGACATTCTTGTGATGCGCAGAAAGATAAATGTCAGAGCTGTATACAAGCTGCTTCTGAGGTATTAAAACTGCCTGATACGACAGCAGAGGAAAAAAAAAGTAAGAAATAGGTTGCAAAACTCAGATCTTGGTATTTATCATTTTAATTCTTGTGTACAATTCCTGATGTAAATGAGAATCTCTGTTCACTTTCATCACCTGGAGTTTTCATCTTTCCCATTCTCCTGCGAAATTAATGTTACTGTTCCATAACACACAGTATATTTTGCCATTTCTGCAGCTGACCTTTTTTAATACAGCTCAGACATACCCTGCTTGCTATTTGAAACTCATATATTAACATCTCCTTAGCATCTTATCACACTTCTCATTTGCCGCTATTAATCACTGTAATGTGACTTTACTAGTGCTGAAGGACCAAGGAACTGGTCTCATTAACCACTTTTGGGTTTTTTCCCAAAGACAGGTGTGCTTTAATTAACTACTTGCCTTAGCTATTCCCAAAACAATAGACTGGTCCAGGCAGCCTGAGTGAAATTTTTAAGAGTGAGATCTGAGCAAAATGGCAACATCAGTCATTGCTGCCATCCTATGTTAGATGCCCAGACAGCAAGTGTAAATCTTTTCTGTCCTATCAGGTATCTTTAGTGTCACATATTTATACCATGACTTTTGCCTCTCATTATGGCCACCAGAAAAATTCAAAAGGATCTTTATCCCAGAGAGGTTTGTGGAGTCCTCATCTCTGGGAGTGTTCAAGACCAGGTGCATGGGCATCTGGGTAACCTGATCTCATGGAAGGTTCCCCTGCCCATGTCAGGAGGGTTGGAACAAGGAGAGCTTTGAGGTCCCTTCCAACCCAAACCATTTTGTGATTCTATGACTTGTGCTGCTACAAGAAGGTTTCTGAGGGTTGGTTCTTCTCAAATAGAATGATCATTATTGGAATTCTATCTCATCCTGTGCCAACACTTTCTAGTCTTTCTGCACAGGAGTGTGGAAGCAAGGATGGACATGTGGTTGGAAGTGTTTAGTACCAAGAAAATCCCTCAGTGTCCTTTAACTTGTATTTGGGCCCACCTGATCATTAGAATAAGAGATAAATGGATTTGCATGAAGTGAAGGCTTCTCTGAATGGAGATCCAAAATCCTCACTGAATTCAAGTATGCCAGAGTTTAACAACTATCCTAGCCTAAAGCAAATCAGTTTTGGTTAAAGAGTCAGTATCAAGTGATATGAAAGAAGGGCAAATTTCTACAAATGACTGTTTGAAACCAAACTGCTTTTCTCCCTGAAAGTTATGCTGCAGGTAATGTCAGAATACTCCTGACACAGAGGTACTGTGTGGAAATATGAATCAGGAAATACAATAGTATGCACGTTAAGACTTATTTCCCTTATCTTATTTCAAGATCAAAAAAGCAAGATGGCAGATCTGACAGATACATTTTTCCATCCACAGAAAAGAGAGTTACATCAGGTGAAGACAGAATCCTGAAAGAACATCCCAAATAAGAGGATTATGGTCTCCATAACTGCTTTTTTGTGTGGCTTGGGACAAGAGTTATCTGTCAATGACCTGGGCCTCTTTGATTTATGCTCTAGCAATGAACAAGCTGGTGCTGGTTTTTTATTTGGTTTATAATTATTGCTATTTTTTTTTTCTGTTGTAGTTATATACGTATTATTATTTATTTATTATTATTGTGTTATTATTTTCCAATGGAAAAACGCAGGAAGGAGTGGCAAGAGGAGGAGAAAAAAGAAGAAAATCAGTGTCTTAGTTTTCTTCATTTTCATAATAAAATATTTAAACTTCTCTGCCAGAAAAAGGTGCTTTAATATTTCAGCTTCCAGCTTCCAAGAGTGTCATATAAATTGTTGCAAGGAGGTAAAATAATCAATCCCATATACACCTACCAGAGTTTCATTACACCTTCTGCTGAAATCTCTTTTGAATAATGCAACAGAAAGTGTCTTAATCTGGTGAAGAATGGTATTCTTAGAAGCATTTTCGTGGTTATAAACCAATGCTAAGATTGGCAGATAATATAGACAGGGAAGAATTAAGTATTTTTTTCTCATTTTTCTTATGAAAATGGAATCAGTAAGAAAAAAAAAAAGGGAAAACTGTCAAAACATGACAGCAATATTTATTTATTTCATCCTGGCAATAGTTTTTCTGTCAGTCATGAGTGTTTCATACAGAAGGTTTAGTTCAAATAACACTTCTGTAGATCTGGCTAAGAGTCATGTTTACCATAACATTGTTTCTTGTCTTTCTCTGGAGAGGTATCAAGATCCTCTGGACTTGCTCATCTCCTGAAAGAAAAGTAATTAAAATAAAAATATGGTTTTTTATCATAATTTCTCCTCAGAACTCAGCCCATTGGAAGTTTTTTGTTCAGGAACTTAGATAATCTTATCAAATATACAGGACACATTTTGATAGCTCTAATAGTCTCTGAAATGTTTCTCCTACTTCCTTTTTTCTTCATTCATTGACAGCAAAGATCTCTTGGACACCTCTAAGAAGTTCAGTGGGGAAGTATTCTACCAAAACTAACATTTGCATTAAGTTTTTTCCGTAAGATTTCCCCTGTTACTTGTGTTTAAGAATGTTTATTGCTGATTAGGATTCCCTTGAATACCTCTAAGTTCTCAAGTGTTTGTCACTCACAAAGATATTAGTAAAATGCTACTTTTAATAACCAGCAGGCAAAACAAGTTCTCTTGTAGCACAATAGCTATTTGACATTTTATTATTGTATTCTCTTATGCAAAGAAGTTAGGAGTCAGCTGGATTGATTATACCACCATGTGAACGTTTTCAGAAACAAAGGAGGAAGAAATTTTTCATTTAAGTTGCTATGAGATACCAAATATGCAAAGGAACCTGAGATTTTTGTTTTCCTTGAAATTGCTCCTTGGGGAAAATATCAAGTCTGATAGATCAAGATTGGATCTTCAATTATGCACAGTTTTTCAGTGTCAGTCTGACTGTTTATTGATAGACAGTTTGTGATTTTCAGTGTCCAAAGTCTACCATACAGATTAATAAAATGAATCAGTGTTACAGAGAAATTTTATTGGGACCATTCACACTGTGAGCAATCTGATAGCTATCCCCCTTCAATCAAAAACGCCTGTGGACTTCAGTAATAGGAAAAATTTTCTTTGCATTTTATTACAGTTAAACATCTGCTTGTTCTTTCAAATATTTTATTGTACAAGAAATGATTTAGTATCCCAAGTCAGTAGTCCTTTAACTTTTTACTGTGTAATATAATTTTTTCTTAATTCATCTACTAAATGCAAAAAAGACCCTATTTTTATGTATCTCATGTATGAAAGCAATTGTAAACAAGAGACAGGTCTCTCTATTGTAAAGACCTGCAATCTATTAAAGCTCATTTAAATACTTTCTTTTTATAGTTTTATCCTTAGATAACCTTGCCAGAAGATATGAATAAAGTTTGCATGAATTGCCATGAAATTGCCATTCATTCCAGTGGAGATTCTCTCCAGTCTGGTCTGTACCAGTCACTGTAAAATAGCACATGTAATTCAGCAGTAATCTGCCCTGATGAGGGTTACTTTATTTCACTGAATGACAATTCTCACTCCTGGGGACATATTTCTATGTCACATATATTTCATATATGTCACAGCCAAAAGTCATGGCTGCTTGTTGCACAAAAATCAGACAGCTCTAATAGCCTCCCTGACTTATTTGTATTTGTTTATTTAATATGTGCTGCTTAGGTATTTCAGGTCATTAAATGGTCTTGAAAACAAGTTGCCCCAAAAAGCCTTCAGGGAAAGCACTTCTCTTTACCATAATTTCTAAAGATACTTGGGCAGAGACAGCCAGAGAACCAAAAAGGTATTTTAAGAGCAGACTTTTTTCTTTTGCATTAGCTACAGTTTAAAACCACCAACTTTAAGGCCCTGAGGAAAGCCAGGGAAATTGAGTAGCAAGACAGCTGACAAGAATATATATAGTGAGGCCAGATATCTTTAGAGAGAGGCTCAAAAACATTCCTAAAGGAAGTTTGATTAGTCTTTGCTTTTATCCTCTGTTTGTTCTAGCAAAATATTTTACATAACTTTGTTTGAGTTTTAAAATTCCAACTTGCTCCCAGCTATTGATTGCCCCACTTGCTCATTTTATCTTCTTTTTAAGATAATTGTAGAGAATTGAAATCAGAATTATACCTATTTGAGTATTTGTACAGCATTTACCATAAGTATTACTGTTTCTGTGTTAGGATTTTACACTAATGTACCTTAGATGCAACATGTTTTCAGAAAAATACATTTTTAAGTTCAAAAAAGAAAATACACAATCCTGTATGCATACCAGGGGGGTTGGAGAGCTGAAAGAAATCTCTTTCCTCATAAGATTTGAAGAACACCTGGTTTAGCACAGATGAAATTTAAATACAACTGTAAAATAGCTACAGTTCCATAAAAAAATTCCAAAAGAAAAATGGGTACTGTGTCTGTCAAAACTATTTCAGGGCATGCATTAGATTTCACTTTCATTAGTTTTCACTATTTATTGCTTCCGTTTGCAGCACCTTATTAATTTATAAATGTGTGGGATACCAATATTTGTATTTATTAATGCATTTTAAAAATTCATGAGGTCAAATGCTTTCTATTTAAACACTAAAGACATAAATCCATCATAGCCAATATCTACATACTTTCTAAAGCTCGGTCTCTTGCACAAGAGGGAAAATACCAAGACATCCAGAAAGAGGAAGGTCAAAGTGAAATCTGTCCCATGAGTAGGTTATAGACAGAGTTTTTGTGCTGACATATTGATTTTACACCCTCCTTCTAACAAGGATATAAAGCTTGCAAGCGCACCGATTTCTGACATTTGTATTACTTAGAACAGCTAACATTACACATCTTTCTTTGCTCAGAGTTAACTAAATCTCAACAATGTTGATCACCTTAGGTTATATTTCATACTCAAATTTAATTGATAGTGTTCAGCAAGTAAAAGTACCTGGCTGCAAAGAGGGAGTCCTGAGTGTCCATCCCAAAATAAGCACCTTTATTTGTCTGTGCTTATGTGAAATACCTGAGGCAAACTAATACTACCTTTCTGCTTTGTTTCATTTATTTCTATACAGCTTTGAAAGAACTCATACATTTCTTGCTTCCTAGAATAGCTGTGATTTCATCAAATGTCAATAAAATCAGGTGCTTTTGCACTACTTCTTTCTGCTTTGCATTGTACTTCTACAAATACAAGCATGTGTGTGTCTGTGTATACATACATATACATGCTTTTTTCCTTTGTAATGCTCAAAAGATACACATTTTTAAATTCATATATTCCTAAAAAACCTCAGATCTACTTTAATAAGCCTTTTGTTCCCTGTTTTTAAGTCATCAGTTCTTTCTGTTCAAAATATCTAACAGTTGCTGCTATTTATTTGGAAGAACTGAGACTTTTAAATAACATAGAGCTCACTTTCAAACAGCTTAAAATGGACTACCTGAACTGAAGTCTGCAGAACCAGACTGTTCTTTTGCCTTTCCTAATTGTGTTGCTCTTACAAATGTAAAAATATATTTCTGTCTTGCAAATATGTACACATATGTTAAATATTTGTTAGCACAGAGGCTTTTTGGTTCCTAACCAGTGGCTTCATAATCTTCAGATGAGCAGGTGTGCCAATTGTGTTACAAACTGTGCCCTGTAAACATGTCCACTCCACAAACTAAAGTACATTTTGGACTCTGTGCAGCTAGCCATTTACCATTTTTTAATTTAAAATGCAGTTATCAAAGGCTGGTCAAAGATGGGTGAAGTAGCTCTTTTGTGTTTCACGGAACTGTTAGTTTCTGACTTGTCAAAGACATAACATCTAAATGCATTTTTATCACAATCTAAATTAGTTAAGATTACATTCTTTTCATGTCTAAATTGATTTGAAAAGTATATTGAAGTTCATTGTTAGTTATCATATAATCTAGTGTAATAAAATGTTTCAATTAATACTAAAATTATGTACTTCATTTCATATGATATTTCTAAAGACCTTGTGGAAATACCACAACATGAGAACTTCCACATAAGTGGAATCGCCAGCGATTGGGTGGCGAAGAAGGCACGCAGACAGTTCCTCATGATCAAAAGGCTTATTTCTTTTGAATCTTTGCTCTTTTATATCATGGTCTGTTGCAGCCACGGAGGCTGTGAGGCCTCCCTGGTGATCTGCGGCCTGAGATAAGGAAATGCAAGTCACGGTGAGTGGCCAAAAAGAAGCCCCTTGGAGCCCCCAGATCTCTCTTATCTATCTGTAAGACTATAGGCCAAAATTGTACCCAACTCTCCCATTGGTCCACTTTTCAAAACCCCTCTACTCTATATAAACCCCGAATATTGCCCTGTTAAGTTAGAGAAGCTGTCCCTGCAAACCTTCGAAGAGGATGCCGAAATAAAGGACATCATCTGAGGAACTGCATACGGCTCTCTCCTCTCTCTCCCTGTGTTTGCCAGGGCACTTAGCAAGCAAAAGCTGAATATCACTGCGAGCTGAAATTCACTGCTAAGAGCTATCACACTGCTGCGCTGAATTCACTGAAATTGCTTGCTAAGTTTGCCTGAGGCTTTGATACCTCGCCAGAGCTTTGGGTTGAGTGGCTCCGAAAGGTGTCATTCTATCCGGGACTTGCGGCTAGAATTGGACCCTCAGAAGGTATCCAAAAGCCTCCCTTAATAATGGTCTGCAAAAGAGACTGTGATTGGTCAGAGAAGGACTGCGTCTCTTCTCCTTTAGTAAAACAACAGGTGACAGATATTGTTTTGGGAAATTTGTGTGAGAAGAGCAAAGATCTCTTTAGTATTTACAAAATAACAAAGACATTGTTATGAGAATTTGTTCCCATGGGAAACAGCTAGCAGTAACTAGCAGTAAAAATCTGCTATAGGGTTCTTATACATCTGCATCCCAATGTTTTTGTGAATTGTGGACACACCATAAACCACATGTTCTAATAGTTTTGGAGACCTTCTGGCAGATGTCTGTAGGCAAGCAAATAACACAATTTGGCTTCAAATTGAGCTAAGTGTGGCTTCCCAAGCACAGGGCTTAGACTGGGAAAACAAGCAATGTCTCAGCAGAACAGCAGAGGGAAACAGAGACACAGGTCTAAGTGTAGTACTAAACACTAATAATTGGTAGTGACGAGGAGATTTGGTGGGTCGTGTGAACTGATAAGTTCAAACTCATCTTATTTACACTATAAATAGTTGAAAGGTTGAGTAAATAGACTGACAGGCAGAAAGGGAGTCATGCACATGAGAACTATAATTTAGTAGAATAAGGAAACCATTGGGTTACAGCATGCCTTTGCATGATTCTTCTTCATGACTCAACATCAGTATTCTAAGAATATGAATGTGGGAGATTTCCTTGCACTATTAGATATTGAAAGTGTGGAAAAGTGTCTTCTACAATACTTGGCTTTCTAGAGCTCGTACATTTTTAAAAACAAATTTCAAAGCCATGTGGTTCACTTAAGCTCTGAAAGTAGACAAAACACAGAAAACATTTCCTAAAATTTTGGCAGAGCAAGTTAGCTGAAGGTTATTTTTACTCCAGTTGTCCCCTAAACATCTGTTCCAAGACAGTACTACCCATCTAATGACCACATATATGAGAGTGAGTGGAGAATGCACAATAGGGCAAGAAGCCTTCTGTACTAAAGCTTTCTATGAGAAAAAGAGTAATTTTGGAACTTGAAACCTGAAAGACATCTTTTCCCACTACTACTTTCTATTGACTTTAATTTGCTCATTTAATAAAATTAAGGGATTACATAATTGAAATAATTTTTTTTTCCTAAAAGTTTTTAGGAAATGCCTTGATTTTTTTTTGTACCATAGAAGATGAATGCCATTTTTATTTCTAAAGACAAATGTGTTTTCCAAGCCATGCTCGTGTCCAAGTCTTTTATTAATAGAACTTGACATCTTTACAACTGACATAAAGGGCTCTTAAGGTCTTAGTATGATATAACAAGGTTATGAAAAATTCTTTCATGAGGAATATGAAGGTGTTAAGTGTATCTGTATATACATACATTGATATGTGTGTGCCCACGGACATAGAAGATTATGTATTTATACACTCGTAAAAGATACTGCATATTCTCCGCAATAAAGAGAGGGTTCTGAAAAGCCTAAATAAAATGATAATAATACATTGTTATGAAAGAAAACAAGAAATTCTTTCCAAAGAACTGTTTTGAACTAGATATAAATATTGTTATTACTAGTGCCAGGTTTTGTGAAATTATTAAATCCCTCTTGTAAATTAAAAGAAACTTTATCTTCAGTGAAGATTATATAGCTCTCAGATTTTCTCAGCTAATTCACATGGTTCTGTTACTTGCAGATCTTACTGGGCAGAATATTTCACTCAACAGTCCTTGATCTGTACATTTCTCACTCCACTGTCAGTTCAGTGTGGATTCAGCATTGATCCCGCTCTCAATTCAGGTCATTCTCCTGTAGTCTATTCTGGCATATTCTAGTCACAATGACTGAGGACATACTAACTGATGCTTGTACAACACAGATGTCATAGAAGTGTCCTAACCAAAAATTTAGGACAGCTTTACCTCAAGTTCTTTAAATCAATACTCAATTAACTAAATCCATCCTAAACACCACAGAATTTCCAGTCTTTTTGAATAGGTTAAGTGCTCTGTGTGTGCGTTTATGCACGTGTGCATGTAACACTCCAGTCAGAATCCATTAAAATAAAATCTGCTAGGATGGCGAATGATGAACAATCTCCATTTCAAATGTTATCCACATAATTCATACATGGCATATTAATGGTACATATTCTTTTTCTGTATTTGAAATGTTTTTCTAGACTTCATGACCTAAAACTGTCTCTCTAAATTTAGCTGAAAGAACTACTCAAGTAAATGATAATGTATGTGTCATAATATAAAATACAGGCATCCTTTTAAGTGCAAATTTTTGGTTAGTGTGCATTGAAACAATAACAAATATGAAAATAAATAACCATGCTCTGGTCTATCTTCTTATCAGAACAGGGTATGAGATTTTTCTATAGTGTACAAGTCCTGTCTGCAATTAGAAGAGACTAACTGGCACAGGGAAATTGCAAGCAGACCTGACAGCTTGTGCTGACCTCTAGGAATTGCTCTGTTGTTGAACAGCCATGCAGTAGTAGTTTCTAAAATGCTCTCGAGAACTGCAAATCATTTACTTTCCCTTGCAATCTCACACTGGCTTTGTGGTGAAAGCCAAACTTCTTATGCTGAATTTATTAATATTTTTCCAAAGGTAAAGGCACCTTAAATCCACCATTTAGGTATCTCTTAGATTCTAAAAAATCACCTCTTGAAAGCCACTTTAAAGAAATTTTCTACAATGTGTAGAAGTCACTATGTCCTCATGTCATAACATTGGAAATAAGATGCAGCCCCAGAAAAGGTGTCTCAGAGGATACAACCACTGCAGGATCCCTGTCCTGTGGGTGTCATTCAGGAGGCCTACAGAGAAAAGTGGGCAGAAATGAAATATATTCTGGCACTTATGTTCATCATCCAAATCTCATCAAGTCAGCAAGGAGCTCAGTTTCTGACTGAAGGATTACAATCTCTTTTGAAACCATGGGGTACTTGCAGGTTCTTTTATACTTTTTCTAAAATTTAGAATAGATAACTAAATTCCATAAGCAAATTCCTGGAACTTATTTCAAGCAGATGAAACTACTTTTTGAAGATACACAATGCTGATGTCTTACAATATTACTGTCTGTCTTGGTTTTGAAAGAAGACAGGTATCTGCTAAAGAGAGGCAGGGCCTCTCTTGGGATGGATAATTCAAATCTCTTTCTTTCAAATTATTATAATTTAGAAAATTAAAACGGCTCTCAGGCAGAGATATGGGGATAGGAATAACAGGTTTTTACTAATAGGTATAACAAGGCAAACAAACAACAACAACTACAGCAATTAATAGCGAAAACAGAACCAGGGACCTTGACGGAGCTTGGTCCCACAAAACTCGGGGCAGTCTGGTCTCTGGGGACTCTAAAAAAAAAAAAAAAGGTACCAAGCTGGAACGGCGGGGTATCTCGGGCTGGTGGATCGGATGAAGTTCGGAGCTCTGTCGCTGGTCACTGGAGGGCAGGGATGTCTGGCAGGGAGGGCAGTGCAGGCCTGCAGTGCAGAGCAGCTCTAAAACAGCACTGAGGCAGTGGGACAGGGCTGAGCTAACTCTAGCAGGGCAGCAAAAGGAGGAATCAGGATCTTCTTGGGCACACAAGCACATGATAGCAGCTCTCTTCAGGACCAGATCTCGGTGGTGCCAGTGAGAAGCTCACGCAGCAATGGCAGCTCAGTCTGCTCCTGACACAGACTACACTAAAAAGTGCAGCTGCCTTCTAGCCCTCGCCTTCCCCCCCCCCCCCCCCTTCCCCCTCGGGGGTGGGGGGGAACTCCTGGAGACAAAGGGTGTAGCCAAGTGCCAGTCTCTACCTAGCCTCCGTGCTTTGTTCTACTGAGCACTGACAAGCACCCAGCAATCAGTTGCCCCGCAACTCCTGGGAAAAAATTCTATAGGTGAAAAAAAAAAAAAACAAACCAAACAAGTCTAACCCCCAACAATTACCAAGAACCAAAGTTTGAATCTGAAACATGTGAGAACTTCAGATGTTTTCAGCCTCACTTCTACAGATGGAGGCTCATCCAACACCTGGCAGCATAATCCTCCCAGGAGTATCATGTTTTACCAAAACATTTGTAAAAATTAATATTGTTCCCAAATCCCCAAGGGGAAAATATTCACATGAGCAGAGCTACTCACTCACATCAGCTCATAAGATCTCAAAACCTAGACACTCAGAAAACCAGAATCAGCACTAGAAGAATTTTTTACCAACCTTCATCAGTGGTTCCTTGTGTGTTCAGACCTGAGAACTGGCCCCAAATACTCTCTTCCCAAGAGCCAAGAACACTAAGAATTCAATCTGGGTGCCTAAATTCTTGTCAGATTAAATAAATATTCTTCTGTAAAAGAAAGCATAACTTTAGATCATGATGGGAGGTAAAGACTGACAAAACATTGTAATTGTAAAGATTTGCATGTGGTCAGGAGTTCTGCAGAATTCTGACTGTTTAAATTTGTGTCAATACATCTCCTTAATGCTCAGTTCACTGAAATATAGTGAAGTACAGTGAAATTGTAAACTTCCAGCATGATATGGCTTTCGACAGTAGAGCCAAGACATTGATACAGTCAAGAAACTTGTTCACTACCAGACTTTGGACTCCAGAAGAACTTGAATTTTAAGTACCTCTTGATTATGTAAGGCACTCCAGGTTCAAACTGGGAATTTTAAAGGTCCCATTCAGGTCTCCATGTCAAGCTAACACTTGAACTTCAAGCAAGTTTTCAAATATTTGAATACTTGATTTTGACCAAACTCCAGTTAGAAATATGAGAACTTCCTAGGCATCTGTACTTTTGGTTATGGAGCATTACCTATATACCCAGTTTGACAGGACCAAAGGACATGGACACTTTCCCCTGTGAAAATTTACTTTGGGATTCAAAAGAACAAGCTTTCATTTAGCTGTCTCTCCTGCAAGGCTCATCATAACAGATGTTCTGAGAGTTTGTCTATAGAATCAGGCTCCACAGATGAAAACAAAACAAAAGCCAGCTGCAGTTGTACACCTTTTTATGCCAAAGGCTGAGTTGCCAGAATATTTACTGGGAAAAAATGCCTAAAATTAAGCCTTGGGTACTAACATAACTGGTCATGGAAACCCATACTTGGAATGCATTGAATTTAACCAGACAGAAGTGTGCCAACCACTAAAATGCAGTTTCACCAAAAATCCTATTGTTTATGGTCCTTGCTATACAGGCAGACAAGATACTTACTAGTATTTTGCCCACACATACAGTTGGAAAAATATGAAAATATTTTGCTTTCCTTTTCCCTTCTATCTCCAAGCAAAACTTGCCAACATTATGTTTCACTTACTTATATTGGTAGTTTCTGTGAGCAGCCTCACTGCTTTTGTCTTGATTGTAGAAAAAGTGATGTTGTCTCAAAGTACCAAAAGAAAGCATTTGCCAGCACGTTGAACTTGCATTGCTTACACAAATATATCTGTCCGTTCTCATCTCAGCACTCCAGTGAGCCTAATGCTAACATGAACGTGCCTGTTCAATTAATTGGTAATGCATGCCTCTGCATAGAGAAATAAAGAAATATTTCAAAATGAGGATATCTCCATCTGGGCCAATAGCATTTGGTGACAGTGGCTAGTACCGGATGCCTTGAAGGAGCATGCTGGGTCTCCTGACACTGCAAAGTTACTGTGCTGCCAGGGACAGGTTTTCAAACCTCTTGCTTTCATTCTCTGTAAACATATGAAGAACTCAGACCATTTACTTCCAATATATTTCCACTATATTTAATTTATCTTTATTCTTGTCCCAGGAAAAATGGCATCTCTCACACGCACATACGCATGCAAAAAAGAGAAGTAATGATTTCAAAAAGGCTATGTCTGATTCATCTTCTGTTTGGAACACAGTTAGAAGTAAATTCATGGCTTTAATCTCTTTATCACTTCCTAAATATCTTTCTTATCTAACATATCATGTTACTGAAGCTGCATAATGAATGTGACCACTACACTCATGAACAATCACTGAGTATCAAATGAATAACAGTCTGGTCTGAAACACTGTATGATCTTGACAAAACATTACAAATGTTTTCATTAAAAATATTGACTGAATTCTTATGTGTAATGTAATCTATTTGATTACATATATTATAATGATATCTTGCAGGAGGTGGTAAGGGAAGCAAGTTTACAGCAAATTCATGGGGTTTTTTCCCACCTCAAAGCATTTAGCCGGTGACTTCTTTCAGCTGTGTCCTGTGACCCTTTCCTCAAAATGTTTTAGTAAACTTTAATTTTTTTAGCAAAGGACATATCCATTCTATACCATGGCATTCAGAAAACAAGCAATGAAAAGAAAGAAGTTTTAAACATTCCAAGGTCACATTGCCCAGATCAGAGTTTCATAAAGAAGAGAATAACTTGAGTAATCAAGACTACCCTGAATAAGAAGAGAAGTCAATGAAGAAAAAACAAAGGGGTTTAAACTCGGCTCTGATCAATTTGAGATCTGTTCTGTATCAATTGCATTCAAAACTACTAACTAGGACTGCACAGAAAATATCTCTTCAAACAGTGCTCTTGTGCCAGGAAGGATTGTGACTGGCTTTCAACACCTTTGTGGTGCAAGTCGACTACAACTAAGCTGAGATTCAAATGAAACACTAAAATTAAGGGGGTGAACTGAAGAAAAAATACTAACCTCTTCAAAAGCTGAAGTCTCTAGTTTTTAACTACACCATCCATAAAATGGGAGAACTCTATAAGCAAAAGAAGGTTTGTCTAACCATGATGAAGTCATGATGACATCTAACCATGATGAAGCATACAAAATATAAGTTGATTTTGATCATTTTGATTTTTTATTTTGGATCATTTTAATTTGATAAATACTTTGATTTCCAAATAACCTGGCACATAGTTTTCAAAAGTAAGAGTCATTAAGATTTCAGATTACCCAGCTCTATATTTCAGAGGACAAATGAGATAAATTTCAATGTCTTTAAAAGTCATTCTAAGAAGGAGGCACAGTAAGTGAAGCAGCCCACAGAATAGCTTGGTAAAAAGTTAAAATGACAGAAAATTCGCTTGTAGAAAGAAATGTACTTTGTAGAAATAAGAAATAAATAATTGTTAAAAAAAAAAAAAGAAAAAAAAGAAGAATCATGTTAGTAGCTTAAAACTGGGCCATCTGGAGTTGAGTGCTGCCTTGTCCTCCCAACCATTCGCTCGAGGCTTGTAAACATCATAATCATAAAAGCATGCTTCTAGAGGGAATAGAAACTGCCCCAGGTAACCATGCCTCTGCTAAACCAAGATGATTTAGACCTCAAAAGTAAATAGGCCACAGCTATTACAAGCTAAGGAAATTAGGATATGATAAAGTAACACCAGAATGATAACAACTTTAACAATTTGCAAATGAATGGCAATGCCCGCCCTCCTGTTAGGATTTTCAAGGACAGAGAAAGAAATTTGCAACTTGTAACAAAATTCTGCTTTTGTATGTGTTGGAGCTGGTACCATGTTGCAGGACTGCCAGCAACATGTTATTTCTCTTCTTAGCCATGAAAAATACAACCATCAGCTTTTCATTTTGCCCCCTAGAATTAGGCCTCCATTAAGCAGTTTCTCACTGCGAACAGTGAAATAATCTTAGGGATGGCAAATAAGCAGAAGAGATTTTCCAGTTACAACAAGGCAGGTGGGTAACTTATTTCCCTACAGGCTAGTGCATTTTGTCAGCTTCTCCTCTCAAAATCTCACACCAGGTGTCATCTGCTCACTAATTTATCTTGCTTAGTCCCATGTATTCCCCTTCTCAAAGCCTGAATTTACTGCTTCCCTTTTTTGCTAGTTTAGAATAGTCTGTTCTCTGTGTTCTGAGGGAGCAGGATACTTTTGTGCACTGTAAGATGGCAAGATTCAGGCAAGATATTGAAAAAAATCCAAAAGTAAAAATAGTGAGACACTGATATAAAACAAGGAAAAAGCAGGGTCTGCTTAAAGCATGAGGGGTTTTGTTCTCCTGTTAAGACATTCAAATGGAAATTGAGCAACATTTTATCGACCTCAGCTAGTTTAGAAGTGTTCTATATCCTCAAGGATAATCCTACACTAATTTGGATAGGGTGTTATTGTAATATGCATTCAATATACCAGGAGAGTGTTACCATAGCCAAAATTACTCCAGCAATCAGCACTTAGGGAAAAACCACCTCTTACAGTCAGCATATGGCCCAGGAAATTGATGGAATTCAGTTATCCCCAAGGACACACTCACCACAATGTCAGAGCTTCCTTTTGAGGCTGCAGTCCTAGAGCAAGGAGCAGAAACATCTGACACGCTTGGGTACCAACAGCTCAGAGATTGAAAGGAAATAGTTTTAGATAAGGAAATAACCCAGAAAAGCCTACAGATCTTCTGTGTAATATTCTCATCTATTTTAAGCTATAAACAGTGGGAAAAACAAGGAAGGGGAGGGGGGAGAATATTCCTGGGAAGCAAGAAATATTTTCTGTATATTATTGATTATAATGCCTTTTTAAAAGAAAATATGTGTGTGCTATGATCAAAGCAATTTTAAGGAACAAACCCCTCTATTTGCTTCAAAAATAGAGTTAAACCTCAATTAATATATCTGTTGTTCCAGATTTTTGCTTGTGTATCTCCTTTGATTTATGTGCATTTTTCTATAAACAGATTACTGGTCAGCTTATTCCTGACCAACACAGGCAAACACAGCAGATTATTTATGTTTTAACCTAGTTACAGAAGAGCCTTGTTTGGGAGCAAGTGCTTACTTAGAGGTCCATGGCTATTTAAGCCTTGTCATCACTACTTATTGCCAGACTAAACAGGTAATTTATTTTTACTTAAACCATCAGATTGGTTTGATATTTATCATCATGGAGCATATTTGAACTGATAACACAACGTTTTAGGAGAAGCATGAATCTGTTCTACAAAATAGGATGGAAAGATAAATAAAGAAAATGAGTGTTTGACACTTTTTAATACTAAAATAAAACTATAATGTTTCCAGATATTAGGACCGTGCCAGCAGAACTAAGTACATCATCTGAAGGCAGACAATTCCAGTGTAGTTATTGTTCTGATTAATGGAAATTAAGACCATGAACATGAATTTATTATATCCTAAACATGCATTGCTATTACTGATGGCCGGGCCTGAATTCTTGAGTTCAAAAAAATTTATGTGAACAAGTTCTCCAGCAGCCTAAAAGAATACTGTGTATTCTTTCAGCCACACAGTCTTCTTCCAATTTTCTTGGGTTCTTCTCCTAATTAATTTTATAAATACTTTTTTCCAACCAAGTCACTCTAGATGTTTTGTCTTGCTCATTTTTGGCATATGTGTGACAGCTTCAGCCCTTAACTGACCCAAACAAACTTCAGAAAGCATTTGGTAACTAGACAAGTTAAGTTAGGGAAATCTTTTATTAAAAAAGGCTCTAGAAGCAGGAAGAATAAAAGTTTGTTCTTGGAAAAGGCTTTTAACATATACAACAATATGGGCAAAGCATGATTAAAACCAATCTTCCAAATGCATAAACAGTGTAATACTTAATTACTGCCATGATTGGAAATGAGAAACAAATTTAATAAATGTTAAATAAAAAAGCAAACAGCCAAAATACCTGTTGCCACACACCTATGTATAGCAAGTAAATTAGCCAACTTGCCTTTCCTTATAAAACCTTTGCAAAGTAGAATACATTTAGAAATATGGCTCAAATGTGACTTTCTAACTTTATGGGTATGGATATTATCAGAATTATTCTTTGCATGTCCTCTCTCCCTAAAAATCTTTCAAATTGCTGAATGCAGTTACTGGGATGAAGGCTGGTAAAATTAAAGAATCTGTATCCCTTAATGTCCAGGGAGAGCTCTGTCCTAAAGTGCATTACTGCTCACTGGGGGTACATACTAGATTATTACATGGAGTTCATATTCCATTAAACTCTGAGGTCTTTTTGTGACTGTAACACTGACTTCTAAATTCATGTCTTAATATCTCTTCTTTAAGGTTTGAGTTTCATGTTGCTTTTGAGCTTTGGTTTGGGGTTTTTTGTGGTGGAGGGGAGATATTTCTGAATCCTGGTAGTGGAGTGTTAGTTACTTGATCTTTTAAACACCTAGATTCTTGTGTTCAATTACTTGATGATTACATCCTGAATTACTAGATGTCAAAGAATGCAAAGGGGAATAATAAATATCACTATAGCAAATGGCTATGCCTTGGGTAGAGCAAAGGAGACATAAGCAAAGATGTTTTTCTCCATACAAAGGTTGGGGTGCTTTTCACTGCGCTCACGGAAATGCAGGAGATGCTTCTGACACCTGTTGCTACACAATAAAGGTAAGCAAAGGCAGAAACTTGAAAAGTTCAGATTAACTTCTCAGCTGGTTAAATTAGACAGGGTACCTTGCACTTAGGTAATTACTGTTTACAGGACTTGAGATAATCCTGATACTACAGATAATTCTACATTCTGCTGCATTGCACTACAATACTTATCATATCTGAAAAATCAGAATAACAGGACTACTGGCATGCCTGACTTTAGACACACCTGTTAATTGTTCATAAGCCATATAATTATCATTATCAGTGACTGGTTTAATAGAACACCTTTTATAACTAAAAATGAATATACACTGTTGTGTTTGCGTTTTGGCTACATTAGTAGCTACCTGAAATTTGGTGCACACAGAAGAAAAAATAGAAATGCCTGGGAACAGAAGCTGTTTGCATAGAAGGCCTGAGTACCAAAGTGTGCTGCCTCACTTCTTGCATTCTGTTGTATGCTTTCAATTTCCTCATACAGAATTTTATATCAAAAGCAAACACAAAAAGTAGTGGAATAATACTAGAGGAAAAACAAGGTGAGCGAAAGGAGAATTCAGGCTCCTCTGTCTAACCTTTACAGCACTTCTTTTAATATCTCAGGGAAAAAAAATAGTGGAGGCCATTAGGGATTCAGCCATGTTCTAACACAAATTCAACTCTAACACACAAATACAGAGGGGAAAAAGGAGAGTTAGAGAATAAAAATCCAAGAAATATTATTTTTCTTCTTTTGCTTCTATAAAAATATTTAAGAAAATAAGGTTTCTATTACAGCTACATACTAATTTTGATGTGTGCACTGTGGAAAAGTAATAGGAAAATTTTTATTCTGAATGTATTTTATTACAATTTTACAAGAATATGGTGGGAGCCTCTTTTTCCTATTTTTCCTCAACATCTACTTATGATTTTTCTACCTAGCCAAAGGAAGCAACAGATTCTGATCATGCACAGAAAGATCACAAGATACATGGAACTGTCTGCTCAGTCAGAGTTTCTTGTTTGGGTATTCTAGCATTTTTTCCAGCAGCAGTTCCCTGCATAAGGTTGCCTGTGCATCAGCAGCTGCTGTTAATGTTGTAGTTTGCAGGCAGACAAGGTCTAAGCCTCAGTCGGGTAGGAAAGAAACCTCATGATGAGATTGGAGGAATCTAAAACACTCCTTCCTGGTTTTGATCAAACATATGTTGTTCAATATATTTACATGTAGGCAGAAATTCAACCTTTCATATTAGGGATAAGAGTCTAAGACAGTGATATTTTTCTCTGTCAAATTTCTTATTTCTATGTAAGAACAAAAGACAATTTTCCAAAGACATGTCCAGTATTTCATTTAGCATTATTTCACTCTAGCATCAAGAACAGCTATCCTATTATTCTATTAATCCTACTGTAATTGGTTGTATGCTATTTTCTTTTAACAGTAAGGTTTGTCTCTTACTCAGTCTTTTCAAAATTAATTCATCTCCATTAACATGTCTTAGTTGCACCTAACATTATTTACCCCAGAGGCCTACATTCATACTGCAGATTTTCACTTCAGTTCAGGAAAATATCTATCATTGTCTTTGCTTCACTGACTACCAAGGATGCATCTCAGAAACCATATAAATTCTGTCCTTAGCTACAGACTCCAGAAAAGTACTTTAAAAGTAATTTGATTTTTTTATAAAACTGTGTTTTATAAAGATAAAGGTGCTATCCACTTACATTTTAAGTTGATTAAATCTCAATCACTTAAATACATTTGAGGAATGCATTGCTGTAAAATAAAGGTATTTTAAAATAGTTTAAATACAGGTACTTTTAAATAGAAAGGATGTCCTTTTTTATTCAGTTAGCAGATAGGGATTATTTTTAAGAGCAGAGTACACAGTGAACATGAAATAAGGAACACATTCCTTCATCTGGAGTACAAGTTTAAGATGCCAACTTATTAACATGCTTCAAAATCTCCCAAATGTCTCTGCACTTTTAAAATGAAATATTAATATGCTTAACATGAACCAGCTGGCACATGAAGTCTCATTTAGAGGGTGCTATTCCCTATATTTGAAGAGTGTATATTTCTACAGAACAGTTGTTGAGGGTGGCAGTGGTGCATACAACTGTTTTCTGTTGCCTAGAATTTTGTTGAATTTTCACATTATTATTTCCCAGGTTAACACCTCTCAGGTTTGGTCTCTCCTTTTGGGGAATTTTAAAAAGACAGTTCTGGGAGAACTGTTCCTCCTTTTCTGAGAATGATATTAGGAAAAATAGGTAGCTCCCAATTACCAAGAATATTCTATGTATGAACTGGAAGTGGTCTCAGACTTTGGGTGATGAAAAAAAGCCAAAACAACCTAACAGTACAAAAACCCAAATAAACCCTAGCACCTGCCAAGTGAAATCACACCAAACTTTGATCCAAACTGAATTCTCCAGAAATCAGCAGCAAATCTGACAGTATGCCACTGACCCATACTGACCCATACGGACCCATACTCTGACCCAGGCAGTTTGCATATATTATTCACTAACTTTTTGCTATTTTTCCTTCACAAAGCTGATAAGGAATTTGCTGATTGACTTTTATTGGAAGTTTTTATTAGAAAAGTTACTGTCGAAACCTAAAGGTGACAGGGTCACCAGTTTCAGTGTACAGTCAAGTGAGTGGCTTACAGATGCAAGACCACAACTGACTCCGGCTGCTCTCACAGAGCAGTGCTAAGCAAACTCACAGTGAAAAAACCCTACTATAAAACCATGGCCATCCTCTTGTGCTGTCCCATTAATACTGACTACTAGAGGAGAAAACCTCCAGGAGATTTTGTGGGGTGTGTACAGTTTGAGAACAGATAACGTCAATCTGCATCCAGAGCATGCACCAGCCTCTCTACTCCAGTAGCTGGGGAGTTGTGCTGCTCAAGAAACTCACCCTGGTGCTCAGGGAGCCAGATCAACCCCTCAACTATCTACAACAGAAGGGAGTTTCACAGTTGGGTCCTCAGCTGGAGCTGCTTCCTGACAGAGTGGACTGTAGTTTCTTGTAGGAAGGGTGAAAGTGGGAAGCAGGACCTCTCTGGTCTAGAGTTATTTTTCATGTCTTTTTTAAACAAGGTTAAGTAGCTGAGAAATTGGACAGACACATTTGACAGAACCAGATGTAGAAGTCAGACTTCAAATACTGCACCCATATTTATACAATTCTTTTTAAACAGTCACATCTGAGTTCTAGATTGAGATTTGTGCTACACAGAAGTGCAGCACCTTCTAACTTGGCTTCCAAGTGCAAAATGCAACATACAACCTTTCAGCAGTCACGTGATAAGAAACAGCCTGAAGCACTCTGCACTGTTTGAAATTAAAGATAATGTCCTATTTGCAGAGTCCAATATAAATCCTGAGTAGCACTGTACACTTCTTTTGTTTCGATGGAATTCAGGATCTCATCTGAGAGTCTGTGATAGTCACTGACTACCAAGTGAGAGTGACAATATTATGTGCTGTAGACAAAGGGAAAACAGAATCCCAGGGGAGCCTGCAATTTGGTGCTGGGGGGCTGAACTATTAAGACCTTCATGCTGTGACTGGTAAGGCCTGTTGCAAGAATGTGCATTTATTAAAATTGACAAAACTTGGTAGAGCTGCATTGGCCTGCTCTGCATGTGTGAAAGTCATAAAAAATATCATTAAAAATGAATTGCTTCATATCCCGAGAAGCTTTTCCAATATAGTAATATTTGATTGACTGATATAGCAGAAAAGCAGACAGCCTGAGGAGATCAGGCTGGCAATGGCAATATGCATGATTACACCATCCATTTCTTCCATTTAGTTTTCCTCTGTGTTTATTGCAGTTGTTTCTCATTGCTAAATAAATGGAAATATATTCCATCATTTTAAATTAAGTTTGGTGAATTTTAGTAGTCATGAATCTCAAAGACAAATTGTAGCAGCTGGAGCTACAGACTAAGATAAATTATGTTAATGGTCTTAAATTATCCTGTAAAAGAGACTCAGAGATGTCACCCTCTGAGAATAGCTCCTGTGGAAATTGTCAGAAAGAGAATGGGAGGAAGAAAGAAACACTATCACAAGTGCCTTTATTTTGAGGATTGAAATCAAGTCTTAGTGGTTCTTCCCCATTTCAAAAAGTGTGAATTTAAACTTTTGTTACTGCTCTGATCTGAACGTCTAAACAACACAGCCTAACCTTATGGCTCTGTTGTTCTTATGTGTATTTCTAATCATTTCTGTGGAAAGCACAGATAACAGTATTAACTTTAATTTCAAATAAAAAAGGAATTACTGTGAACATATGAGAGCAAATTTTAGCAAATTTAATTTTCTCATTTCTTCTAGTGGAATGGAGACCCAGTAGAACTTTTCATGATATGTAAAGGTAAGCAAGGTTTTTCTTTCTCAATAAAGTACTAAAATATCTGATAATGTAGGGGGTTTTTTAAAATTAGTTACAATAATTTCTACATTTCTTCTGGAACTCCAGAGTAGCAGACCTGAGCAAGCAAATAGTACAAGCTAAAGAAAATTTGGGGGTTTTTTTCCTAATTGGTCAGTAAAGTGAAATAAACATTCTAGCTAATGAAATCTAAGTTTCACCTAGACCTAAACATTGTAGAGATAAGAAATTTATCTGTAGGAAGATGTCTTCTTTGCCATCTGAAATGTCTAGAATGTTTCACAGCTTTTCTATAATCTGCTTCTGGCCAAGATGTTCCAGGTGCCGCTGATTTGGCAGACAGACAAAATTCGCTTTTGCAAAGCAGACTGGGAAACCAGCAGCATGCAGAATGCCAGGGGCTTGTCTGAAGAGAAGTGGGCCCCACCAGGCTACAGGACATGGGTGTTGCTGTATGTAAACTCCAGACCCTAGGGGATTTGTGGGAATCAAAGCCCTTCTTGGGACTTATGTCCCTGGCAATCTATAATTTTTAGTGTGTAAACATTCTGCTCTAGTTCTTTTTTTGGACAAACATTAAATTAACCTAGGTTTTAATAGCTGTTCAGCCTGAATTACCCTAAGACTTTTCCCAGTGACCTTGCTGCCTGCTGGATCTCTCAGATCTGTTCACCGCCTCATCAACTCATGTTGTATAAATCGTCCTTGGCATGCTGAGCCTCATATCTGCCCCCAAGTTAAAGGACTCTCTGAAATGACTAGTTTGCAGGTGCAGAAATAGCCCCTATCTTGTTCATAATAACAGTTAGGAAATAGTAAACAACTGGAAGAAACAGAAAACTTTTGGTTTTATACTACTGCTACTTACACAAAATAGGCAATGATAAAATTTAATAGAGTTCAAATACTAGAGAAACTTGAGATAGAGTTTTAGAATCTTTCCAAAACCTGATTTGTTTAATAAACATTATAAATTTTTTAGATGTTTATAGAATCACTTTTGTTTTTCTGCAGTGCATGGGATTGTGGTAGAATACTTGAATGGAGCTCCATGTTCAGTGATGAGATAAAAAAATAATCAAAACATATGTATTACTGTCAAGAAAAACCATACAGTGTTTATATATATATATTTTAAAAGTAGATTACACACAAATACTGTACTAAAATTTTGAATATCAATAAAAATAAATCATCAGTTCTGGTTGTTCTGAGGTGTGACAGAACACTCCAATTTTCAGTATAGACAGAGCAGTTGCTGTTACTGCTGTTTTCCTTCCCTTGCTTCTGCCAAAGACATAATTCTCTGGGTGCATTTACCATTCACTTTGACTGCAGCTGCATTTATCTACTAAATTCACACCTTTCTGTTATCAAATTTATGCCTTTCTGTCCAATTTCTTCACCATTTTCTCTGAATCTGGAAACACTCATGTTTACGATAGTAAACTTCATTTTGTTAACCTACCAAGCAGACATCATGAAAGCATAAGGAAACATTAAAAAGTTTCTTTCTCTGTGACAGAGGAAAAAATAGATAGAATTTAACAGAAATCAAATCAGGTGCTTTGCCTAGAAGATACTTTTAAATGCAAAATTTTCACTGGGTGCTCTATTATTTTTATTTTTTATATACCTTAGATTTTTTGGTTGGTGGGGTTTTTTTGTTTGTTTGGGGGGATTTTTTGGGTTTTGGGGGTTTTTTTGTTGTTTGCTGTTGGTTTTTTTTTATTTCCTTAGGACTAAGCAGAAATTTTTTGGGTTTAATTTTTTTAAACTTAAGATTTATGCATTCATATATCTTTCCAGACCTACTATTTAGAATCCAATGTCCCACAGAGAAGATATCCTTCCTTCTCCAAATAAACTGAGTTCATTATTTATACTTCCAAGCCACAGTCATTAATTCTCTGAGTGAATGAAGCAGGGTTTAGGGCAACAAATAGTCAGCATATGTTTTGTGCATTTTTTTTTCCCTAAAAAGAGGTAGGCCTACATTTGTGTAATATCTCATTTGCTCTTGGGTAGGTTCAGCACTACCATCTGGGGGGAAGCAAGCTGTTTTATCAATAAACATTGAGCTATACTATCAGGGAAAAAAAAGAAAAAAGAACAAATTTCAATGAAAGGTTTTATGAATAGGCTGTCTGAATTAACCATTACACAAACATCTCCTTTTTTCCTGGGAAAACACATGAAAAAAATACTTGTATATAATTCTAAACAGTGTTTTAGTTCTCTCTCTCTCACCAAAATTTGATTCTGAAAGATAAGAAACAAATGTTTATTTTCATATTTAATAACGTTTGTTTTTTCTACAACATGAGTTATAGGTTTTGCTCATCATCCTAAAAAAATAATTTGATAGAGGAATTAATTCCTGAAAGATTGATTGCTTTTTGAAATGCTTGTGGGATTTTTGTTAGTTTTTAATGAAAGAATTTTTTTTATAAAAATAATGATTTTAATGATTATTTTTTCTTTCTAATTCTATGGATCTGAAAAATTTGATCCATGACATTTGCACTAAGGAAAAAATAATCAACATACTATGGCCAAAAAACAATCCCCAAAACATTTTCCAAACAAAGGAATACATAATTTCATTTGAAGTTAGTAGTGAAATGTAGCGGCGTGTTTTCTATCTTTTTATTTATTGTTAATATTAATAAATTCTGTAATGGTTTTCCCCAAGTTCTCCCCTGTATTTCTCCCCATTTGGTTTCCCCCTGCCTTTGTTCTCCACAGCCTGTCACTCTCTGGGAAGCCTCTCCTCTTCTTCCAGAGTGTTCGGAGAGACTCGGTCCCAGATTGGAGCAGGCTGGGGAACCCCCACCCCTCGTTTCCCATTCACTGTCTGTGTGACATCCATATTTCCCTGATTGGCTTTCCCTCTTGTGTCCACCCCCTTCTCCCAACCCCGTATAAGTTGTAACCACGCCTCTGGCACAGGGACACACTTGAGAGAGGCTCAGAGACATGCGTGGCTCCCCTGCGAAAAGCAGGTGACAATAAAAACCATTTAGCCACAAAGTAGCCTCCTCGCTTCCTACCTTCGTCAAGCCTCACTGACATCTCTCGTGCAGCTCTGACCCACCGGGGGGGTGGTGGCCGGTCCGCCTGCTGCCACCAACCGAGTTTGGAAGTATCCCGAGCCAGGGCTAGCCAGGAACTGCTGGAAGCCACTTTCCAGCCGGGCTCGGGGGATATTTTCAGTGAAAATTTCAGTGCTGAAGAAGAAATCTGAGAGTTTTTATCAAGAGTGTTTTTATTTGGTGAATCAAAAATCCCTTTAAATAGGAGGGGAAAAAAAGAGCTAGAAAGACTTTGTCAGTTGCAAAAGTTGGGGAAGATGAAGGTTGGTTGCTGGATGGAGGAATCAATATGGTTACAAATGACAGAGCACACAGTGAGTTAGTTGATCTTCAAATGAAAATTGAGCCTTCAGACAGATCAGCACATTTTGCAAAGGAGGACAGCTGACAGTGAAGGAGCAGCAGATTAGAAACTCCATGAAAAATCCACAGGGCTGGATGAGGTTCACATGAGGGTGTTGAAATGGTTGGCTGAATTGAAAACTCTCTCCTAGTTTACCAAAGGTCACATTCCAATCAGACACAGCCTCAGGAAATAGAAACCTACTAGTAAGTAAAAAGATATGGCTCAAAATGAACCTGAGATGAAGATTCCTAGCCTGCCCTTCAGAAACTATCACAAGTTCCTAAGTAAACAGCAAGATGGGCTGGAAATGGGATAGCTGGTGCAAAGGTAGCAGCCGCAGTAGTGATGGGCAGATCAGACCCAATGCAGCAGATGACTCATTCCTTTGTCCTTCTTTGGCATCTGACATGAATGGGTAATTCATTCTCAAACACCCACCTGCTAAAAATGTCAGATTTAGTGTGTCTCCCCAGGAACAGATAGGATTTAGGACATTTTCCACTACTAATTTCTTTGGCCTTAAGGAAGAGAATGTTGCTTTAATTTTGGGTAGGGTGAGCAATAAAGAACATTACTGGAAGAAATAACTATTAAATCAGTACTGAAGGTCGGTAACTCAGAGTCAGTGCATCACTTTCCATCCACTAATTCTGGACACCACATAAAGACCATATATCCATCACACTGAGCCTTTTCAAAAATTATTTAAGTAAAATAACTCATGATATACATATCAGTTTAAAAACTGTTTAACACTAACTTCTTTCCCTTTCTTTTAAACATAACGACTTGATTTTTAACAGGTGAGATTTTATAGAAGCTTCCTGCCAGCGAGGCAGTCTGTGAGCAGTCACCATCACTTGACTATAAGCTAGTGTGAAATACATAACATCTTAGGCTTCTGCTAAGTAAACACTTAAAAACTGTGCACTTGATGTGTTTTTAAGTGTTTTTTCTCTGAAATACACTGTAATGTTAAATGTAGCAATGCGAACATATGAGCTAGTGTTGACAGCCAGGTTCAGCTGCCTTCAGGGAGCCTTGCATCTGGATCCTTCATAGACTACAGCAATTGACCAAGAGCAGTAGCTCACCAGTCTAAAAATAGAGCAGGACTGTTTTGCTGCAGGAGCTACCATCACACACAGCGCACTTTGGTGCTGTCTACACAGCACTGACAAGCACACACTGACGTCCCTCCTCAAGGTGGAGAAAGAACAGGAGAGCTGCACTTGCAATAGATTACCCTATACAACCAGCAGAGATGGGAAAGACTCACTAACACACAGCTGCTCCCTTTTCTGTGGAAAAAAAATGTGTCTACTTGAGTATCTGCAGTAAGTCAAATTAAAGAACTTAGTGACTCCAGTATCACCAAGAGAATTGAAAATTTCAGTATCATCTCAGCAAGAATCCAGGGAAATCACTAAACAAGTATTCTTTAGATTCAGGAAAATAGTTTCACCCTGTGGCTGCAGATGAGGCACCATTTTTTAGGGAAAAAAGAGGTGGTGCATTATAACAATATTATTACTGCCACTCCTGCAAAAATGCCCAGTGACCTTTGCCTAGGTGGACATTCCCTCTGCTAGTTCGGGCTATCAGGTTCCTGATAGGGACACACACCTCTAGGAGGTATTCAGATTACATGGGATCATTTACTCTTTGGAAGTGCCCATTTCTCTCCATTAAATACAAAACTAATGAACTGAGATTATGCTTGTTTCTTCAAGACAGGCAAAATTTATGGTTATTATCATCTACCCCCAAACAATAGTCCTTGTCCTAAGATAAAGAATAGACCTAAATCCTGAGGGTTTCAAACAAGGGAAATGATAGGGTCAAGCATAGAAACAATCAAAAGGTCTAGTTATATGAAATGTTATGGTCATGAGGGACTGTTTTAAGACAGCACACATGGAAAAAGATCATATCGTCCTCACTTCATTCTACTCTACAGAAACTTTCAATACATTTTAAAGATTTTTTCTCTAAACAAGGAGACAAAGATTTTCCCCCCAAATACTTTTTTCCTCTTCCATGAAGAACAGTGAATATATAAAATTTAGGAACTAGTTCCAGTGCTGCTGGTGATTTGTAAGCTCCTATAAATATCTTAAGACACTTACAACCCTAGATCAGCAAATTTTAAAGCACTTATTGATCCCAGAGGGATCAATACACCTTCAGGAAATTGGGAACCAATAGGATCTTTTAACAGAAATTATCAACACTGTTGGTCCTTTATCCTGCATAAGCCAAGGTTGCAGAGTAGAGCCATCTGTATACACACTAAGGCCTCAAAAGTATTATCTCTTCCATCAAAGTCCTTTAGTGACATCCCAGAGATACTGCTCAGACTACTCAAACCCAAGTCACGTATTAAAGGCTACATGTTAGCCAGGAATTCTAACATGACAAAATATGAAAAAAAATATTACTATGTATTGCTATGATTTTAGGAATGAAAAACTGGAATAACAAGTCTTATTAATTTATTGTGTTCTGAGAACAAGTTCAAAGTGTAAAGGCAAAAAAGAGTGAGCAAGAAACAAGCCATAAACTATGCATGCCTTCTATAACAAAGGGGAGTGGTAATTGCTCTTTTTTTGTTTCTTTAGCAGCAAGCCTTCCAAATACAGACAAACTTTTTAATTTATCAGTGATGAAACCTCTGTCCCTTTGTAACTTATAGTTCCAAGAGAGAACACTCAGCCATCCACCTAGTTAAGAAGAGGGAATCATAGGACAAATGATTTATGTTGAAAACAACAGAATTTAATATTAACTAGGTGTCCCAGTATTTCAGGAAAGCTAGATATATCCTACTTTTATCAGTGTGTTTCATTACAAAAAAGAAGCACATCATTCAGTGGACTCTTGCAGGATTTGAGGATGCACAATGAACAACATCAATGTCCTGGCTGAGAGCAGATGTAAGCTAGAGCTTACCTGCACACCGTTTTTCCAGACCTGATTACTTAATCTTTTCTGTATAAATCATTTCACTATATCCTACAAGCACACACCTGCCAAAGAAAAAAAGTTTTTGAGCTCACAGTTAGGTTGACATTTTTTCAGAAAATGGCATGGAACCCATTTCCATGACTATATAATGTCATGCAGATCACATCAAGAAGTCAATGAAATGGAGGGTAAGACTTGAGATTTGCTGTTTCACATATACGATGATGATAGAATTAATAGAACACCCTGGAATATTCTGAGGCAAGCAGACATTAGAAACCAAGATGCCAACAAGCATTTTATAAATACAGGCAAGGAAAATCCACCCAAAATCATGTAATAGGTTAAAAAACACCTTTTAGTAGACTTAGGGAAAAGGAAAAGTAGTACTAAGAAAATATTTTTTTCTCCTTGCCAGCAAGCCTTATGTATGTCTCCCAAAACTGTTGTACATCTTTTTTCACAAATAGTTAAAGGATGATCTTGGAATCCCCCTTCTACTTATTCTTATATCTTTAAAAAGAGATCAGAGGCACATTCAGGAGAGCATGATCAATATTTATTCAAGAAACACATAGAATCAAATAGTTATGGCAGTAGATGTGCTTCAGGAGAGACATCCACAAAATATGATCAATACCAACAAGACAACAGTCTAATTGTTCACCCAGAGTATTAATCATCACTTCATGTCCTTTCCTGACAGCTCACCCCATCTCATATTCCTGTGGGAGAACACACAATGACACTGGTGGGTGATGTTATTAAAGAAGAAAATTAAAGGACGATTGGAGTAAAGAACTGGAGTGAAAGGCAAGGACTTAAAGATGAAATAATAAATCACAACACACAATAAAATACACACTGTATTTTTATAGCAAGAGTCCCTTGACAATCAGCTGTTTTCATTATTATCTCAGCTTTACTAGTCTGTCCTTGAACTTTCTTGTAACCACTCTAAAAGTACATGCAGAGATGAGGTTATTTATGGAAGTCAGCACTCATATTTGTATCAAATGCTCCTACACTTCCAGTATTTTGAGAGCACTGATTTAATCAGCAGCTGCTTCACAGTCCAGGTCATAAGCTTTGATTTTTGATCTCTTTCTGCTAACATCTACTCTTTTTATTTATTTGAGGTTGAGGTGATCACAGTAATATCTGTGACTTCACTCAGCATTTATAAAACACTTTGACTAGTCAGCTATTGCTGTTACAGCACAGAACCACAGAATATCTAGAGTTGAAAGGGACTTCTGTAAATCGCCTGGTCTAACCCCTTGCTAATGCAGACTCACCTAGAGCAGATTGCACAGCATTGTGTCCAGGTTCTGAATTTCTCCGGGGAAGGAGACTCCACAACCACTCTGAACAGCCTGTTCCACTGCTCCATCACCATCAAAGCAATTTTTTTTTCATATTCAGACAGAACTTCCTGTGCTTTACTTTGTGGCTATTGCCCCTTGTCCTGCCATTGGGCACCACTGGAAAGAGTTTGTCCACTCTTTTGATACCTGCCCTTAAGATATTTGTATTCATTGATAAGATCCCCTCAATCATGTCTTCCTACTAAGAAACATGGAGTGGGGGGAGAAAAGAAAGTATAGATCTTTACTTGTGCTATTAACCATTGTCTGACTCACCACATTTCACAGTATTTCACCAAAAATGCTGAATTAGATGGAACTCTACCATTCATCCAGTGGTGCTCCAGGTTCTAGGAGAAGCCTACCACTGCATGAAACAAACACATAGCTCTCATTCCTGCTCCCTGTTTCTCAAAGCTCTCACTTACTTAGTCCAGAATTCCTACAGTGCTAGACCACTGAAATATCAATGCCTTCCCTCTTTTCGCTACAAGGTGCCAATACAAATATGTCTTAAGTGTATGATTTGATCTGAGATATAGGATTCATTCTACCTGACAAATCATTCAAAACAGATGCTTCTGGACAGCTTGAAAGAGTAAGATATCCATCTGAGACATGGCTACTGCAGTCTTTTAAAAACTTTTGTGGTGTTTATTGACTGATTTAGAGTCCTTTTATAAGTGATGATCACAAACTGGTATGAAATTTAAGTAACAGGAAAAAAAAATCCTGGCTATGCTAGCTCATCTAAGATAAGGCAGGTCAGCAGAGTTCCTAAAAAATTTCCTATTTTGAAGACAAAAATAAAGCTGAAAGAGTCTGCTAGCTCTTTTGAGGCCATGGTGAGAACTCAGAATCATGATTAACTAAGTGCCCTGACCAAACATGACCAAAGCAAAGTATCACACATCGAATAAAAAGATCAACTGCATAAATGTAAGACAAAAAACCCAGTAGTGAGGCTTGTAAGGTCCTCAGAAAAGAATCTGGGGTTCAAGCAATTAATCTGAACACATAACCAAATCAGGCTAGTAGGGGAAAAAAAAGCAAACTATATAATGAAAAGGAGAATCCCTCTGTATAAGGGTCTGAAAGGAACTTGTTTCTTCTGGTTGACTCTGGAAGGGTACTGCCAAAAATTCTGTAACTGGCTATGGGAAGCAACTTAGAGATGTCTTAATCAATCAGAGAAAATCCAATCTAAAGGAGGATAAAAAGGATAAAAAGTATTAAAAGTGCAAGAGCCACAAATTGTGAGTAAAGACTGAAAAGATTGTGATGGTTTGATATAGGGAAGACAAAACCAAAGTATAAGACTTTGGTCTTATAATAGCAATTTTAAAAATATGGAAGGCTGCTAGAAAAAGAAGGCTAAACCACTGTTTTCTGGATATAATTAAGGAAAGAAGAAAAATCAAGGACTTAAATTGCAGTGATATTCGATTAAACTTGTATTTTTTGTGTGAAACTTTCCATATTGTAAAGATATAAACCAGAAATGAATTTTTATGAGGACTTGTAACATTTATTGGAAAGCTTTAATTGTCGGAGGGCTTTCAGAAGATGTTACACAAAAATCTGTAAAACAAACACATGTATGTTGTTGGCCTGGGAGAACAGGAATCTACACACAATACCTTGGTCCATTCCAACTTTACGTATATATAATTGAATCAGTAATGTACAGTTAATTATTAATTGTGCTGGTTTGAAAACAAAACCAGTGAAGGACTCCAAGTCAGAAACACAATTTAATAGGATGAAAAGAAAATAAAGGAAAGTAAAATAAAATAAAAGTAATAGTACAAAACAAAACCACTGACAGAGTCAGAATACAACCTGACACCCTGTTAGTTAGGGTGGTAGAGGCAGTCCAGATGAGATGGTCTTGTCAAAGCAGTGATTCCTGTAGAAACGTCTGGTAGCTCTTGTCTCCTCTGGGAGTCCAGTGGATAAAAGCTGCCTGGGCTGTCTCAAACCCTGGATTTATCCAGGTGGGAATGCTTGGCTCCTCTCCCTGCGCGGAGCATCTCACAATGGGCTGATCTTATTCTATGAGTCATGCAGTGGGTCCTTGATGGCCCATTAAACAGAGATAACTCCCGGAGGAAGTTATCTATGAGTCATGTGGCAAGGCATTGTTAGGCTCGTTAACAGAAGATAAGGAAAACACTGCCCCACCTTGGCTCCAACGGCTCATGGGGATAGAATACATACCTTTTCTGCATCTCCTGGGACAGAAGATGAGGCCATATTGTCATGTTTCATTTGTTTTAAGTAGTCTTGAGGACAAGGCAGAAATTTAAAACATTCAAATTAAATAATAAAAATGCCCTTCTTCCCATTTTGAAGCAGTATGTAATGCTAAACATCTTTTGTTAGTTCATCCAAGGTGAGCAAAAGAAGGAAAAGCAAAACCGGGCATGAAAGGAGACATAGGAAAAAGTGTAGTCCATATTCCTACGTGACATTAGGTCACTGTCTAAAGAAAGCCTGAATTCACTATCACTCTTTAAAAGAAATGGAAAGTTGGTATGCTTGATTGTCAATAGATCCTGCAGCAGAAAGAGATTAAAAGCAAGCTGCTTTTAATATTTTCTCATTTTTTAAATATTTTCTGATCTATTTTAAGTCTTTATTATAACTTATGTATAAAAATGGCCTCTAGACAAAAATTTTACATGGAGACCTAGAACTATTCATACTTTTTCCTAAAATAAACCAAGGGCATGTGTCTCTAATGGTAAATTTTCTGCTCAAATGAGTTTTCATGACAATGTGAAATGCTGCAGAATATAATGGTCATGTCAAGGGTGTAGCAAAAACAGTCACATGGGGGAAGAAAACCTCAGTGAAAGCTGCCTGTGCTTCGTTCCCTTCAGAGGCTGTTGTGAAAGAATATCTGGTATCAGCTGCTGTTTAGTGACCACCTCAGAACACAAGGAGAAAAGGTAACCATCTATTTTTAGTCTTGATTTCACTTTTTTGTTTCCCTTCATGAAGAGAGTTGTGCATTGTGTCATGGGAAACAAAAGGTCACACGTCATTTCACTGATTTCAGCGAGCCTCAGTCTTTATGAATTTCACAGAATTGTGGACTGCTGTGGATATACACATTAAATGGCATTAATGTTGGGAATAATATGCTACAAAAGAAACACCCTCACTTTTTCTAGAAATGACTGGTGAGATTCAACACTTGGCATTTTTAGTTTAATAAAGGGAAATATGTCACGAAAAGAGTATTAATCAGCCAGATATACCTCTGAAACTCCTAGATATACAGGAAAACAGTAGTGATGAACAAATCAGCACCTTTAACCAACAACAAAATCTTTTTAAAGCCTAGTTCTTTCTTCACTAATTACCCATGAAAATGGTTTCAAAATGGGAGATTTTTGTACCATATGATAAACATACTTAATATTCATGTTAAAAAAATCTCCTGAATACATTTCCAAAACTGTGACACATATCAGTGTACATTTGCTTATAAATACTTGTCCTTCTTGTTACTTACTCTCACAAAATAGCAAGTTATAAATGATAAAAGGATAGTCTTGCTTTATGGGAAGTAATAAAAAAAAGTTTCAGCACTGTAGGTTCTTATTCTGTGCAAGTCACTTTTAAAGGTCACTTTTATGCTTGGCTTGACCCTTAAGAATTAGTTTAAGTATTTTCTCCTAATACAAAAATAGATTCCTATTTGCCATCTCAGAGAGGTCTCATGAATGTGCTAAATAGGAGCAATGTGGGATTTGCCTTGCTGGATGGGTGCAGACAGCTACATGTGCACTCTACCCAAGCTGAGATGTGCCAGAACATGAGCCAGCCCCAGTAGGGAAACAACAGAGCCACATCATCATGGCTCTGAGCTGGAATTAATATATCTACCTCTCAACAAGGCCTAAAGTTGAAAGAACCCTTCTGGAGTTTTAATTTCTAAATGTGGTTTGTATTTGTAAACATGAGCTAGAAAAGCAAATCTCAATAGTTTCATTTAGTTGAATGGTGAAAGCATAAAAATGTGATTTTACCCTCAATCTTTAGAAAATTCAAACTGGCAAATAACACAATCTTCTGCAATCAAAACCAAAAGAATAGTAGGGTTCTGCACCAGTTTGTTTTGTCAGAAAGCATTTTCTTAACTGTGATTCTATGGCATCACTGCTAATCCAGTGAGACATACAACATCATATGGTTATCTCTTGTTTAAGACAATATAGATGTAGAGTGGACTAAATTTGGCTCCATTCTGTCTTCTGCTCGTTGAAGATTGTTTTGTCAGGCTGGAATTTCAATGGAACCAGTGGAAGTTGTTTTAATAGTTTACTAAGCCCAAGTGAGTAAATCCACCAACCTGCTCTTTAAAGTGTAAAATGACAAATGCCCTTAAAGAATAGGCTGATTTTTCAGAAACAGCAACTGCATCTCTCATGAATTTTGTCAGAAGTAACAGAATCTATAGAATCTTCTTTTACTTGTCATTTGACTTTGAAAGGTCTCTCAAGCAGCATATTAAGTTTTCTAGTTCTGTGTTAAAACCAATTCCAGTAACACTGCACTCTGACATATGTATTTGTTCCGTAGGGATACAGATATCTAACTCCTGCAATGCCTTCAAATGAGATGTATCTGAGCCTCAATTTTCCTCAAGAGTAGAGAAAACAAGTCTTATTTCTACAATGATTCAGAAAATTCAGAAAAAAAAAAAGAAAAAAAAAAGTCATTCTAATGGAGGAAGAGGAGCATACTTATTTCAGCAAAAATAAACCAATTTTTCAACAGTAAGAAATCAGATAGTTCTGAAATACACTGAAAAATCAGGGAACTATCTAGAAAATGGTCTAGGAAATGTTGCAATATACTATCCTCGCTGTATTAAATGTCTCAAATTTATTGTTTGGCAGGTGACTAATTGAGGATTAACAGTAATTTGTCCCTAACATCTTACTCCTGATAGTTTATATGAATTAATTTTTAATGCTGTTCTTGAGCAATAAAACTGGAGAATTACTGTATATATAGCCCTGTGCAACAAAAGACAATAAGAAGTATCCCTTAATCCAAAGAACTAACAATGACCAAAAAAAAAAAAAGGACATGAAAACAAGTGGGACAAAAACCAGATCAAGTAGAATTAACACTGTAAAGGTATAAACATCACATTGAGTTAATTACTATCCGCTTACTTTTACAATAGAGAGGCTGAACAGTGTTAATCTGGAGAGAATTAAAGAAAGCAATGCTAGAGAACGTTTGAAGAAATGGAATGAGGAAATAGGCAGGAAAGGGAAAAATAAAAAATAAAAAAGGAAAGAAAGGAAAAGAAAAGAAAAAGGCAATTTTGAGATGAAATAAAGGAAAATAATTTGTGACAAAACTTGGACATATATGACTTTGCTGGACTACTCTGAGTCCAACTTCAGTTCTACACAAAGAAGAAAAGTCATTCAGAAAATTTCTTGTGTCCTGCAAACCCAACTCCTCCAGTGAGAATAGAAAGATCATTAAAAACCAGCAAAAGATCACACATAGCTCAGTAATATCTTTTCTTGAGGAAAAGAGTGGTTGACCAGTGTGCTTGGTGATAGGCTTTCCCTTTATTACTTAACAAACCCCTTAGTCTACAAATGATAGAAAATTTCCCATATCCTGTAAAAATAAGTAAATAGGTGAAAAATCTAGCTTGATAATGATATACTGAATAAAGATTAATATAATTGATAGTGTAATCCTGTAGGAAAGATTTCACTTTCCAGTGTTCTGTACTTTCCTTAGACTATTTTTCCAGCCCTCTGACTCAACTGTCTGCAAACATTCAATTACACCCTGCAGCCATATCCAGAGAACTAAACAAGGCCAGCCTTCCTTGGCAGAAATCTGAAATCATACAAAATGCTTTTGGCATTTGTTACTTGCAATCAACTGAGTACAAATAAAAATTCAGCCCAGCATGAACAGTAGGAATATGTGGATTGTTGTGGTGTCCAAACCAGACAGCAAATACAGAAATGTAATAATTTAAAGGGTTAACTGTAATAGAGACTGTTTCTCCACAGAATGTACACTCAGAGGATATTTCTTAAAGGAATGAAGTAGACTATAATGAATCAAGTATATTCTAACGGCCTCGTGCTCCAAACAGAAAATTATCTTGAATGTAAGCATGAAAAGTGTAGCTATGACCTTCCTTCTTCATATACAACACATAATGAATATCATTACCATGTTAAACATACTGGGTTTTATAGACTGTAAATCAGCTCTCAGTGAATTATAAGCAGCTTGATGTCTATTTTGAAAGCATTCCCCATACAATGATAATTTTGTCTAATATACTCTTACATAATTATTCATAGAATAAAGCAGGTCGATAGTTCTTAGTTCATAACTTGTCTGTGAGTTTTACAGTAAATTTTCACTGGCTTAAAATCAGTCTGTTTCCTTCAGGAAGAGCATAAAATCTCTCTGCTGTGCTATTACCAGATTGGTGGTGCAAGTGTTTATAAATACAAATATGACCATATAAATATGACACTCCCTGTTAACAGACCACATATTGACAATCCTGATATGAAACATAGCATCTAATATGTGGTTTACCAGAAGACACTTGACCACTACTCTATTAGTACACATTTGCTAGCAAACCAGCTAATAACATAAACCAAATTAATCTCCCTTGCTTTTTCGCCCTCTTTTTTCATCCTTTTGCATATTCATCCAGCTCCTTTAAATAATCATTAAGACCATGACATTTTAATGCTTGATCTGTGATGTCTCTGCTCATCCAGAATCTCTGCTTTGAGGTCTCACATGAGACAGACCATGATATTCACATGACTTTCATCTGGAACAATCTCATTGAAGCAATAAAGATTGTATCTCACATTTCAACCATCAAAGCACAACAGTGTGGTAGCTGAAATTACCTCTGCAATGCCCAACAGCAAGGCTTTTTAATGTGACAGTGCACAAAGACAGTAAAAGCCTGACTCTTTAAACTTCACTGTTGGTGATATCAAGTGCCATCCCATCCAGGAGGAAGGCACAAACCAAGCCTCTTCTACTGTGGATTATGTTTTGTATGATTGGGAGTTCTTGAATACAAAAAAGGCTTGTGCTTTCTCTTTTTTTTTATTTTTTAACCTACAGTAGGCCGCAGTTTCAAGTTTTCACTGAAGTTCATGAAAAGGGAACCTGCTGTAAAAACAATCTTGCTGATATCTTACAAACCATGAGACTGCAGGGCCTAGGACTTTACAATATTTTCAATATGGCCAATTTAAGAACTGTCAATCTAGACTTCACACAAGAGAATAACTTATTTTCTCTTTTTAGGTTATATAATTCAGAACAAGATCTGAAGAAGGTACAGTTACCCTCAGAAATCTTAGGGGTTTTCTTTAAAGGATTTACATAAAATACAGGAAATAGTGCTTAAAAGAACATATCACTGAAATCTAGTGGATATATTCCTGTGCTTTATAACTGATAAAAGACTGCTGAAATGAGATGCTTTAATTATTGTTAAATTTGATAGACTTAAAATTTTGTATTTCTGACATCAGCAAGAACAGTTTTGTATTTATCATTGAGGGCATTAAAAATATATTATTCTTGGGTGCATTTAATTTATACTCAAATATTGTCAAATCTCATTAATCCCCACCATGATTCAGATTGAAGTGAGCAGTGTTACCCTTAATTGTGGGGAACAGTTACAGACTTGATACAGATAGCAACCAAAATGAAAGGAGTTGTCTAAATGCCTTGGGTAGACTAAAGCAGTAGCAAGAGAGGACTAACACTCAGGAAAATCAGTGTGACTGATATCTTCAAAGGATTCCAGTTCCTATTAGCCCGGACATTGCATTTTATAGTGCACATTCTATAATGAATCAAGAATTGTAAAGAAAAGAATCAAGAATGTAGGAACATGAAAGAAATATGTACAGGTACGTTCCAGAAAAAATTGTTTACCTAAGATCATGTCAAGCATATCACACATTTCAAACTCAGGCACAGTGGAATGATGGCTGCATGGGCTTGGTTTTATATAAAAGACAAGAAGATTACATGTTAGAACAACACTAGAGACTGAGACCTTAAAAGAACCATGTCACAGTGAAACAAAGTTCAGGAATCCACAGACTCAAGGAGGCAGTTTCCACTATATATCTTTATAATCCAGATGCAATTCTTTAGAAAGAGATTTTCTGTTCCACTTTTAAAACTATAAAAAATTGAAGCAGCACACAAAAATGATCTTAGAAAAAAAATGAGTATCGTCATAACTCTACTACTGAATTTCTGGAAACAAAATATGTCTTATGATCCAAGAAATTCTGGACCTGTCTCAGAACTATATTACAAGAATAATTTAAATGTTTTAGATAATACACAGTCATGATAAATAACTGTTGAACAAGACTGCAAAGATTAATTTGGCTCATTACTCAAGATGATAGAGGTCAGTATTTGCTTGGGGTTATCCTGCTGTTTGGTCTTGAATACTGTAATATTCTTCTAAGGCTTCTAACAAAAAAGAACAAAAGATTTGCTTTGTGAATTGAAACAGACCCAGCTACAACCTTTTAATATGACATTTTGCTTTGCACATTATAAAAATTTTGATTTTGCTTGGCAAAAATGACAGAAGCTGTGAAAACTCAACCATCAGTCTGGCAAAATTTGTGTCAGTTTATCTAAAGAGCTAAACTGAGCAATGCCTCTGTGCTCTAAGCATCAAATGGTATAAACATTTTTTTAACACAAAAGGCTTCAAGGATTAATAGTCTTAGGTTTCTTACTACAGCTTATGACTTAATTAATCAAGGGAGGTGACGTGCAAAAATTGCTATTAATTCTTGTATCAATATTGCCCTTTTTTGTTTAGTCCAGACCAAAGAGACAATAAAGTTGGTGGGACCACACTGCACATGATCTAATGGCTGTCAAATGAAAGAAGACAGTTGCATCTGTATGCCCACAAAACCACCAAAAAAGAAGGGAAAAAAAAAAATCAAAGTGGCAGTGAAGGACTTCAGCTATGCATATACAGCAAGACAGAACAAATTGCACCTCAGGACAAGGAATTAATAAAAAACCAACCCTGTTCATCCATTTAAGTAATTTGTATCTCCAAATCCTCACTTCTAGTGGAACTACATAAAAGCTATTCAGAAGTTCATGTTCAGACATTCAGAAATTACTTCAAAAAGAAGTAATATTTGCATTGTGGACTCATAATGATTACATGTAGTTTGAAGCTGGCACCCATGAATATGTATATACAATTTCTTTCCTAGATTTAGTATTTTGTAGACCAATAGAAGGATTGTCCTAAACCATACACAATAACCAGGAACCCCTCACTGCATGTATCTCTGGTTTTGCACATCTCTCCTTCTGGTTATATCAGAATATTACCTTAAAGGAATTCCCCTTTCTTTGGTAAAATTTAAGTAGTCCACATTGGTCTTACTGTTTGCAAGCTAACTGTTAGATGGCAATAAAAGATGTATAAAATATTGATTGTATTAAGTTATTGTTCCTACCATCCTCAGTCTCAATGTTAACCTAATAGCTGAGTCCTACCTGCTTTGTTTGAGTGACATAGTGCAAACAGCACAATGCATCAACAAATACAAGTCTTTTTGGCTGGTTTCAGTACTTGCAGAACAAAGGCATTAATTTCTTTTCTTAGATGAGCTTAGCAAATGCACTATATTTAAAAGCATGAAAGACCTTTATCATAAATAAATAGTATGATCTATGATGAGGAAAAACAAACAAAGAAATAGAGGCATTTCAATTGTTATGGAGCAATAATGGAATATTCCTTCATCAGCATGATTTGCAGAACAACATCTTGTAAGTCTGACTGGTTCCTCAGCTAAATGTACAGAATCTTGTACTCCCATAATGCTCTATAGGCAAGAAATAAAAGTTCAAGATGCATTTCAGGAAAGCTTTACAGCCTCCTAGAACACTATCCTACATCAAACAATTTTATGAATGGTAAATTGTCTTCACATTCTCTGTTGGCCTTTCTTCCAGCAGTCTCACTACAGCTTACCAGATCCACCGTGAACAGATAAACAAACAGATAAATCCAAAGTGCTTTTGACTTATGGAGTGAGACAGAATTCAAGGGGCAGATATCTGACTTGTTTTTTGTTAAGCTGTATTGCAGAGCCTTTTAAAAACATGCTCTCTTCTGTCCCCATTAATTTGAAAAAATTGATGTTTGAGTACACATTCAAAAAAATCTTTATTTTTTTTGTCCATGAACAAAACTAAATGCACTGCCAGAGCATTTCCAAAGCTGTACATTATGGCATGCCATTTACACTAGCTATATTCACAACACTGTGCCTCACATTTAATTAGCAGGAAATCTAAGATCACAAGAACCCATCAATTTTAAATTGCTTGCAGGGGTAACTAGAAAGTGTGGCAGCTCTCTTTTCAATATTTTAAAAAAACATTTTAATCAATTTCTGCAAAGAAGCAACAAAAGAACCAAGGAATGAGTGAACTTCCAAGGAATGAGTGAACTTTTTGGTAACATTTTAAAAAAATGCAATAAGTCTTCTAGGCAGAAAGTTAAAATACTTCAGTCCATCCAAGGCTTCAACAGGTTATTGAAAATATATTTGTTCACAACAGGTAAGAAGTAAAAAATTGCTCTTCATTGTCATTTTACATTAGGTTTTGGTGATCTGCAAACTACCATCAGACTACATCTTTATGGTGAATTTTATATTAGCATATCACAGACTTGCTGTAGCATATCGATTTCCAGCTCTCAAAATTGAAAGAAAACGTGCCCAATTATTCAAGGAAAAGTTGTTTTCTTACTTAGATACCTTACTTAGATAGCCCTAGTACAAAAGCATTGACTGATTAAACTTCCATATGAAGTTAAACTGATGCCATGACACACATCATTTAGATCCAGGAGCTTTTTTTGCTGTTGTTCTTAAATTGTTGCAGGACTTTTAATGTCAGTCTTGTTAACTGCAAAATTTATCTACATTTCAACTCTGATATGTTCTGCATCTTACCTCAAACTGACTCTGAAGCTGATGAGTGGCTTTGAGATGTGTGGTATTAAAAATGATGTCTCTTCCATGACTGAGAAGAAAATACAAGTTTTCAACAAGGAGTGATTAGACAAGAGTTGCCTTGCATTTTTTTCCTATTTAAATAAACACAGGCTGTGTGGAGTAAGGTGGGTGAAGGCATTTCTTTTATGTCATCCCTTTCTCCCTTTTCCTTCCCATCCCATACTCAGCAGGGAGAGAAAGATCTTCAAGAAGGTGTTTCCAGAGAGTGGAACAGACTCCATTCTGCTGCTTCTGAGTCACCATTTCGTGCTGAACTGGTTGCTGATTCTACTGCTTCAAGAAAGTCATTCTTTTGAAATGTTCTTTGATCAGACACTTTACCTTGCACACACAACATGTTTGTCTGATCCACACAATAAAGTTGGTCACCAACTGTGGTCAGGACAGGAAATGTGGCAGGGTTCATAAAACAATATGCCAGATACTTTTCCTCATTTCTTCTCTTCTTCCATTTAGAGGTGTGAGGAACAGGCAAGATTTCAGCATTTTGTTTGAGTCTGCAGTAGAACAAAGATATTTCCTCTTACCAACCCTAAGTTAGTACCAGCTCAGGGTCACTGGAGCTGAAAAAAGTCCCACTGAGGACTATGGTCCCAATGGTTAATAGATATCATGAAGTTCCACACACATCTTCTTTTTTCTATAACTGCATCACAGAGTATCAGGTTGGCAGAATTTATTAAATTGTCCCAGCATCCTACCCAGCTAAGTATTTTGTGCATGCTACCACACAGATGAAAAATCCACATTCTTTTACCCCTGTTCTACCTTCATAAAGGTCACTTTAAAACATTCCCACTTCAAATATATACACATCCAGAAAGGTTAAAATCACCCAAGGATTTAAGTGAGGACAATGATTTCCAGAAAAACTGACTGTCTAAACCATGATCTCATTTGCTTTCAGTCTTTCAGTCACTTCATTACACTCAGCTAATGAGCTGTAAGGAATCATTTTCTTTTGCTTACTACAAATATATACATCCACTCAATCAGCATAAAATTCTTACCAACAGATCACTGAGATCTATTAAGCCTGAAGCTCACATCTACTGTCACCTCAGATATGTATTTCCTTGGAAAATCAACATTCTCTGTACATGGAACTTTACAGATATTAACTTCAGCAATATTAAATAGACACTAATTTACCCAACAGCATTGTCTTATTACTGAAAAGTAGCTTACAGAACACTGCTAATGACTCAGATAAGCAACTTTCTTACTTATCTCACTTTTTAAATTTAATCCATGTCTGTAGAACTAAATTTAGGAAATTCTCAACAATTTCACAAGATGTAGTTATGCAATCAATTCATCCACTCCAAAATATTTTTCTGAATATGCTTTAGTGAGATGCCACCATAAGAGTGAGACAAATTGTCACCTGATATTCATCCTTAGAGTCCAAGGAGGAATATTGGCCATTTCATACCATTAGCTATGTTCCAATACATGCATACACACATATAAATCATTTATCAGAAAACCAATTAACATATTCAACTTTTCCTTCAGTATCACTTTTTACTACTCAAACAAAACCTATTGTTATTAAAGTCAAAGAAATGGGGAGTGCTGAATGATTTGTGAAATGTATGTGCACATACCATTGTGTATCCTAGCAGCATGCATTTTTAAGTATTCTTAAACTAATTGAACTGCTTTTTGCACTTTGCAACTTTGTTCTCCCATGAAATGGATGACATGAATAAACAACAGGTAAGAAGATTTATCTCTCCTTGGAGTGAAAAATGAGGGGGTCCCAGTGGTGGAAGCATCATCTCCTCCTCTGTAAAACGATACCTTCTTACAGCTCAAGGGTGCAGCATATCTACATTTGTAAAACATCTTTGGATTACCACATGGGAGGGACAGCACAACTGCAGAACACTATCAATACCATTTTCTACCTTCCATTAAAATAAAAAAGCCATTTTAATTACAAAGGATAGACAGAAAGCAACAAATATTGTTCGTAAAGGGAGACTTCAGAATTACATTATGAATAAACATTTATTTTCCTTAAAAATAAGGATGAAAAGAATGAAAAATCACGAAAAATATTGCCGATTTTAGCAATATGCTAAGTGCTGCAGTTACAGAAATAAACCTTGAACTTACTGAATTTACATTCTGGGAAACACACGCTTTCTCAGTTTTTACAGATACTATACTTACAGAATCACAGAATCAATTAGGTTGGAACAGACCTCTGAGATTTATGACCTTGTCAACCAGACCATGGCACTGAATCCCACATCCAGTATTTCCTTAACTCCCTGCAGGGACAGTGATTCCACCACCTCTCTGGGCAGCCCATTCCAATGCCCAATCACCCCTTCTGTAAGAAATTCTTGGTGTGTCCAACCTGAACCTCCACTGGTGCATCTTAAGACTGTGTCTTCTTGTCCTCTTGATGGTTGCCTGGGAGAAAAGGCTGACACTCAGCTACAACCTCCTTTCAGGGAGCTGCTGAGAGCATTAAGGTCAGCTGTGAGCCTCCTCCAGGCTGAGCAACCTCTGCTCCCTCAGTCACTCCTCCTAAGTCATGCAATCCAGGCCCTTCAGGAGCTTTGTTGCCCTTGCCTAGACCTGCTCCAGCACTTCCATGTTCCTGAATTAAGGGGCCCAGAACTGGACACAGGACTCGAGGTACAGGGGAAGAATCACTGTCCTGATCCTACTGGCCACACTATTTCTGGTAAGACACCAAGATACCACTGGCCTCCTTGGCTGCCTGGGTGCATGCTGACTCATGTTCAGCCACTGTTGACCAGCACCCATAAATCCTTTTCGTCTGGGCTGCTTCCCAGTCACTCTGCCCCTGCCTTTAGCAGTGCAGGGGGTTATTGTGGCCACAATACAGGACCCAGCACTTGGGTCTTGCTGAACCTCATGCCATTGGCCTTGGCCCGTCGATCCAGCCTGTCCAGGTCCCTCTGCAGGGCCTTCCTGCACTCCAGCAGATCAACACTGACCCAACATGGTGTCATCCATGAGTTTGCTAACAGCAGACTCAATTCCATCATCCAGATCATCAATAAAGATATTACACGGGACTGGCCCCAGCACAGACCCCTGAGGGACACCACTGGTGACTGGCCACCAGTTGGATGCAGTACTGTTCACCACCTCTCTCTGGGTTTGGCCATCCAGCCAGTTCCCAACCTAGCAAAGAGTGTTCCTGTCCAAGCCGTGTGCTGCCGGCTTTTCCAGGAGTATGCTGTGGGAGAGTGTCAAAGACCTTGCTGAAGTCCAAACAGACAATATCCACAGCCTCCCCTCATCCTCTAGGAAGGTCATCTGATCATAAAAGGATATCGGGCTGATCAGGCAGGACCTGCCCTTCCTAAAGCCCTGCTGGCTGGGTCTGATCTCATGGTTGTCCTGTAAGTGCCATGCAATCACTCACTCAATCTGCTCTGGCTATTCAGTTACCAAACAGACATAAAGAATTTCATTTTTTAAAGTTCAAATGTGAGAGAAATGTTAAGCAATAAAGTTAATGCCATAATTCTGAAACTAATTCAGGGGGAAGGTTATTCTGTCATCTAGCATAGCAGAAGTTGCTCGTCTGCTTTGCCTAAACATGACAGCAAAATAGATTTCACAGAACTGTTGTTTAGAAGTACAGTATAGTTCCAAACAAAATTTTTAGTAAAATTAATTCACATTTTTGCCTGAATGAGCCATGGGAACCATATGTATTTTGTTACTCCACTTTTAGTGAGTCATTCACAAAAAAAAAAAAGACACTTTCACTATAAATATGAAAGCTGACTACTTTTCTTCATTGTGCTGGGACTGACCGCATTGCCCCACTGTTGATGAGTAATTAAAATTCTGCCTGCACCACTCAGTTAGTAAAACCTTTCAAATGGAAAGACTAAGTGAGAAAAGGACAATGATACAACACTGCTGAAGACTCTCAGTATGTGATCATCCTCCCGGCAAGGTCTCAATGGCAGATTTTAGCTGTCCAGATGAAGAATTAGATGCAGCATTACTTTATATCGTTGCTTGTCCAGAGAATCCCTACAGAAGATTATACTATAGCTATCTCCCACCTTTCCAAATACAAGAGGGAGGGAGACAATAGAAACAACTTTGTGGCAATAATCTTCTTCCACAGACCCTACTGGATCAAGCCAGTCTAATTCCCTATGTCCCTGAACTGACCAAGATGAAGCAAGCCCTTTACACATAAATCATGCCACTGTTACTGCTTTTCCTGTAGTAAAAATGGCACAAATGGAAGGTGACTGGCTGACAGTTGTTATAGAATTGGAAAAGATATGGGATTCAACCTTTGGAATTCGTGATGTCATAAAATAAATTTCTGCTGAATGTCAGATTATTTGGGGGAAAAGAATCACCACGTGAGAAAACCTTTGCAATATCTTCAATACAAATCTGTGTAGGCTGCTTCCAAAGTCACGGTAAATCTATGTGAACACAACTCCTCAGGAGGCACATTGTCTTGTGATGTCATGATGACGGGCTGTGTCATCATGAAAAAAATGGAACATCAGAACCAGTCTGTGGAGTCTATGGTATAATGTGGTATAATGTGGTATAATGTCACAAAGTCTGAATGAGCCACACTTATGCTGCTTTAACAGAAATGCTTTTTGGTAAGCATTTTATATAGTTTAGGTCTTGTCTTTTTGGGTTACCCAGCTTTTGTTCTCAGTCATTAGTGGCTAGGTCTAAAACAACCAGTTCTTGTCCTAGCATTCTGTTTTTCAAGACATTTCCAACCCATCCTTCACATTCTTTTTTCCTTCATGCCAGCCTTGTTTGTTGACATTGAACCCTGTAGAACCCTAAAGTATTTTGTGCTTGTTTTATCCATATGCTTAAAACTGAGGGCCTGGATACCTTGCTCACCTGCCCAGACTTACAATTTACATAATTATAATGCTTTTATCAGATGTTGGCATTCCCTCAAAAGCTCGGAGGATGTCAGATGGAAAGAAAAACCACCTGGAAGATGTTAAACTCTCGGTTTAGTCTAAGCTTACAATTTAGACATTAAAGATAGGTGGGATTTACTTAGATTCTGAAGCTTAAATAGACAAGAAAAACAAGGTCTAACCAATCCTATTTTACAAATAAGTAACTGTGACAGATACACCCCTTCTAAACACAGTTATACACCCCCTCTAAAGCTGTTTGCAGTGCCTCAGAAACAAATCGGTTGTTCAGTATTTTTGCATATCAGCCTTTTAAAAATCAAATAAAATAGATTTTTTAAAGATTATTCAATAACTTGTATATGTAGAGTTGGAACATTGCAGTCAACAATTAGTCTGTTTCTGTTATGTCTTAAACTAAACCAAATCTCTACCATTATAAATATGTTATATCAGAAAGCTGATTAAAATTAAAAAAAAACCCCACACAACAAAATTGTCTAGCTATAGTATACTCAAAGAAAATTGTCAATACACTAAATAATCCTTTTTACTCTAAAAGAAGAAAAAAATATGTTTAAATAGGCCATTTTTTTTTAACCAAATAAGATCAGATTTTCTATCACCCAGGTTTCAGAACAGCATGGCCATATTGGAAAAAAAACCCACTGTGTGTCTGAATTAATTTTATTTACAAGTCACGTGCTTCTCTTGGATAAAAGAACAACTATAAATTAATTCAGCTTTTTTTATTGAAGAATAATGACAACCTCAGATTTGTTCAGCAGGCATTGGTATAAAATCTTGTTTGCTTTTTCTTAAAAATTCCAGGACAAATCATAAATCCTAGCTCCAACTGAAACCCAAAATATATTTTTATTTTACACATCAATATATGTTTTTAGTTTTCTCACAGCAGCAAATTTTGAAAAATTCTCCAGAGTACTTTAGAACACTCCACGTAGTGATCAGTACCTGCATATGGATTATTATTACTTTGTTCAGGAAAAAATGACTGTGCATCACTTTAGTCCTTGAGACGGGCAGAATCTGAAGTCTGTTCTCTGACAGTTCCTTACATACTGCAAAGTCCATAACAGAAAAGTTTTCTACAGAATTCTTTGCCTTCCTTCAGGAAGAACTCAACAGAAATGGGGCCATCTACACAACAAATTCCCCAAACCCAGCTATGCACACTATGAGACCACAAATAATCACATAGACTTGAAAGAACTTGGAAAAGTTTTTCCATCACAATGTTTGAAACCACCAAAAACAATACCAAAAGGAAAGGGACAATAAAACTGCTACTAATAATAGATCATATCCTAGTATTTCTTCATGGGTGCAAAAGAACAGTGAAACCATTCCTTGAAGCCCTAATTGCAAATATTGATTTGAAAACATAGTTGTAGGGTTTTTTTAAATTTTGGTACAATCAGCAGTAGAAGAATAGTGAGTTATTTCTTAATATTGTACTATATATATATATTATTGCTGAATGTTATTAACCCTTTTGTGTAATGGCAAGTGCACTCCAATACTATTTACACTATCCTTCGTAGAACTTCTGAACAATTTACTCTATTAGAATATTCCAAGCATACAAATAATTTTCAAGAAACATTCCTTGGTGTAACCCCAATCTGTAACTTGATTTTGATGTTTGTACTGTGCTCACTTTTTCCAGGGTAGAGTTGGTTTTCTTTGCAGTGGCTGGTATGGGGCTGTGTCTTGGGTTTGTGCTGAAAACAGGGCTGATAATACGGAGATATTTCTGTTAATGCTGAGCAGGGCTTGCACAGAGCCAAGGCACAACAGTACACAGTCATGACATGGATTTATCAGAGGACAGGAGGTGCTTAAAAACTCTTAGTTGCAATTATTTTGTCTAAGGAGTATTTTGAAGGTTATCTTCCACTGAAGATGAGAATTTTTTTTATCTAAACCCCTGAGAGCACTGCAGAGAAGAGTAAGGTTAAGATTAGATCTCTACTCCTAAAGTTCTAACCTGCATTGAATAGATGCAAAGTAATGCTGCACCTTTACAACAGATTTTCCTTTGTCTTGAACATAGTAATTTTTTAATTTAGGTGGCTGACAGATTTAAATTTAAAGAATAGGGAATGAACATGAATAAATTAGACTGGAGAGCATTGCATAGTACACATAGCCATGATTTTTGCACAATGCAATCAAGATTTTTCTAGTAATTCACAGAGAATCTGTTCTAGAATGGGTAAATGCATCATCTTAGATTTCCCATACAGATTTGGGAGCTGAAAATTTAATTCTGGGCTTTTTGATTCATCCTAATGCCTGTTAAGTAACTGATATTTGATTAGAGCTTTGTGTTATTTTAATACTGTCTACATGGATGCATATTAGACAACCTGTCTCAGAGAGAATACTCTCACATTTTCTTGTGCTTTTTGTTGCCTATATACAGATTTTTCAAGAGTATTGTACAATTTATACTTAATAATGCAGTAAAAATATAATTATTTGGTTTGAAATACACTGAGAAGATGCTACTGCTTTTATAAAAATCCATCTATTGATGTCCAGCACTTATAAACTCAAACCCCAGGTCTTTACTGGAGGTACCGAATTCCTTTAATCAGCAGGGTTTTATTGAAAATGAATTTTGAAAAGGCAAAGTAATCCTGAAACTTAGTTCTTGCCACTAGTAATGAACCTTATTCTGAGAAATTGCAATTCCTTGCATCTAAAGTCTAAACAATTCTCTATAAATCATTATAGGTTTTGTATTTAAGTGTTAGGTATGTACAAGTGAACAAGGAGAAAAGTGCAAACTTGAGGTAGAAAAATATACCTATGACAACCAGCATGTTCAGTTCATATGTCATTATACAATCTGCCTCTCCCATAGGAGAAAATGAGGAAGAAATTGAAAACCAGCAACTGGTGAAAAAAAAAAAAATCTGTAACTAAAGAAATGCTGGAGTGACTAATGGTTGCTGACAAGTCCCTCCAAAGGGAATTTCAGTAACTCACAACCAGAGATTCCCACTGAATACAGAGCTATCCAGTGCTATGATGGTTCTCTCTTACTTCTGGTTGAGGATCAGACCCCCAACTTCACATGGATCAACTTTTGGGTTTTTTCCATATTTAAAATTGTTCCTTTTGAACTGCTTACATCTAAATTAGTAAGTAATGAGTAATAACGTGTCTATACTGAGTAGACACGTTATTAATTGATTTGACGGTAGTATTTGATGCTATAGGGCCAGTTTCCATACTACACATGTTTAAAAGGGTTTTACTTCAATAAGTTTTAGTCTGGTAACCTGGATGAATTATTACCTGCAGCTGGAATTCATTAAATATACTCCTGTGTGTTTCCTTCAGTTTAGCTTCATTTGATACAATCTAGTTCACGCATACTGAAACCATTCCACAACATGAATCAAAGCACTGGAAGTAGGAAAAATTATGAGATTTAATTCAAAAGCATGCTTTTGGTCCAAACTGAAATCCTAATAGAAAGAAATTTACAGAGGAATGTCCATTTTATAAGTTGTCAGGAATTGTACATAAATGGAAATAAATTCACTTGAAGGCTGCATAGGTGATGTCAAGGGGGGTGCTTTGGCAGGATGATCTTTTTGGAGAGGAGGGTTAGAGAAGAACAGTTAGATCACAGCCTTGGAGACAGTATCTGACAATTTTCAACTTGTCCTCACAAATTACGATGTCACAAGCTTACCCTGTGCAAGTGACAACTACTCTTTGTTGGGCCTAAGATACATTGTGCGGCATTAATAAGACATTGCCAGCATTGAAATCATTGTCACTCCACTTAATGAAAGGTTTCTGGAAAGGACAACAAGCTGTTCACTAATGCACTGGCAAAGACAAGAGAAACATAGCATACATCTTTTCTCATGGAAAACTCTTCATAAGTTACTTGCTATTTTCCAACCACAAAAGATTTACACACAAGCTTTAATGGAAAAAGCAAACTCTAGGCAAAAATGAGGTTGGAACAAATTAAGTCCTGTCGAATGCAAAACTAGAACTGCCATATCAGAACAAGAAAATAATACATCCAGACTGTTATTCTGCTTCCAAAAAAGGCTAATTGCATCTTTTGAGGGTAGCTTAAGTTCCCCATAAACTGAACAGCTCTGTGCAAGTCTGAGGAATGAATTTTAGCCTGACTGCATCCATGAAGTCTAAATGTAGCAAGTATGTGATCACAAGAAGACAGCTCTGGTTTTTATTTTATTTACTACAAGTACTAATATTAGTTTTATCCTGAAATGTAATCATGTCCCACAAACTGAAAGAGACAGTTGAAGTCAATATTTGCATCAGATATCTCAGATGAGCTGAAGCTGAGACACTGCAGAAACTTGTTTCACCATTCAAGATTTTTTTCATCTTCATGAGCCCCAAATCTGATTTCCTACAGAATGGTGAAAGCCTTAACACTTCTTTTTTTAGTTCCTTACTTTCCATTTAGGAATATTCCTTGATTCCTGGGGAACAGCACCCACTTCTTGTACTAATAGCATTATTCTAACTAGAATCCCTCATGTACGTGCTATCAAATGTGAAATGTAATTATGCACCCACAGAAGCATGAAGGTTTTCACAAGGGTGTAAATTATTATTAAAAATTAATATAACTGTTAAATCCTTGAAAATAACAATTATGTTTTGCAACTACTTTGTAAGGTATTTTCTATCATGCATAGCAGTTTTGAATTTCTTTCTAATTATGACAGAAAATGTTTTGCTTAGAGTTTTTGTGTGTGTAACCTCCTGTAAACATGCACATATGTTGCTGCAATTGAATAAATAAACCTACTACATTCACTTAGGTTATTTAAAAAAATGTTCGTGATGCAATTTGTTTTTCCTCTGATGTGGAATAGCTCCACTTACCAGTACCTTTCCAGTGCTAATATTTCCTTAATATTGGCATTTCTCTTGCTCACTGCTGTTATTCACTAGTGCAAGGTGTGATAGTGGTTTTGGGGATATAAACTGAGTCCTACTAGAAACAAGTCCAAATCCACCAACCAATTTCACAAGCTTTGTACAGCAACCAGGTGGCCATTAGCTGTCCTGTCCAACAAAATGCTTTTGGTTCCATTTCCAGTACCATCAGTTTACTGTCTTCCCACTCTTTACTGTGCAACAGTATATTTTCCACAATCCTACATTCTGTCACAATATTATGCAGAATGAATGCTTCTTCTGGGTGCACTAGTCTCAGTAGGTAAAATGTTTGAAGTTTCTCGCTTTTAAAGAAAAATATAATATCTATTTCATCTTTAACCTCAAATTAGAAAAATTCCTAGGTTTTCCTGATAAATATCAGCACCATTCTTTAACTCTTTGTGTCCACTTGGCCATGAGCATATTCACCTCTCTTTATGTACAGTATTGCTTTTTCCTAGCCCTGTTGGTCTTACTAGGTTACTTTCTCCTTATTAACTTTTCTCTATATTTTTCTATTCTGTTTTCTATACACTGCCTCTTCTTCCTCCTTTTTCCTATTTTGATGCATTTCGAGTCTCCTCTTTCACTCTTGAGTTAAAAGACCTTTTCTCTCTGATTTCAGAAGCTTTCGGATCTTTTCCTCTTCTCTCTGTTCTAGTGTTTTCATCTCTTTCTTGACACTGCTTTTCTTCACATATCTTTCAGCACTTTAGGGAGATGGCCAACAGTCATGTCACCGAACTGGAGACTGAATAAACTTAAGCAACCTCTACACTTTTTGCTTAAATAAAACCAAGTACAGCAATGTATCCACTTATCCAAAAGAAGCATTCAGAAAAAGGATCCATCCTGTCCATTCATATTCTTATGAATTCTAGCCTTAACACCCACATTTTACATTTGCACTGTTACTTTTTAAATCTCTTTTCTCCTTCATTTCTTAGCATCTTCATTTCCTTGTCTCAGCCAAAAACTTGAGCAAGTGATATAAAAGGCTTAGGCAACTACTTGAATATTATGCAGAGATTGGAATGTATTTTGTACCTTTCCTACAACATGCAAATCCCTAACCTTCAGAGGAAGAAACACTTTCAAACAATAAAAACAATCTTCTCAGACTACACTGAAGTCTAGCAGGAAACATAAGATCTATTGTCACCCTATATCCATGGTATTTTGCCTGAATTAGAGTTCATAATAGTAGTTGTGTATTAGTTCTCTTTGACTGTGTTCTCTTAAATGTCCACAGGGACTAGTCCAAAATTTCCCTCTTTTAACTCTGTCTAAACACACATATTTGCTTACTCAAACAGCTTCTACGTTTATTACCCCAAATGTATAAAATGGCTCTAGAACTGCAGAACAATCTTAGGTGACCGCACTCTGTCTTGGAGTGCATTCATCAAATGAAGGCAGTGCAATGAGACAGAAACCAAGCCAAGTTCCTTGAGGTGTGGAAGTTTCAGGGGGAAAGTGGACTTGAAAAAAGATGTATTTTAAAAGGCATTTAATAAACAAGACTGAATCTTATTTTGTGTTTTCAGAATTTAAAATATGTTTCTCTTAGGGATTTTTGGCTCTGTATGTGTATTTTCCTAGAACCTGATCCAAACAGATATGCACAGCTTCTTCTGCCAACAGATATCTCAAACCCTAGGGAGATAAAAGGAATTTTTATACCTCTTGACCATAATAGCTTTTACTTTCATACCTTTCAACCTGATGTGGTTATAGTATGAGGTGTAGAAAACACAGTACAGAAAAAAAAATTAAAATTGCCAGTTCAGAATGCTCCATATGAACCCCAAATAGTTTTTAATAGCATTAGTTAGTGCATCTAACTTAAATATCCTGACTATACATTTCCAGTGAAAATAAATTATAGCAGTCCAAGTAAGTTGGTGGGACATCCTCTAAAGGAGACAAAAATTACAGTATAAAACAAAAAGGCAATCACTGCTTATGCTAGAGAGACAGATCAAAGCAGATGTTTTAGCAATAGTTTCTAGTTTATAACCACTAGATTAAGTGCCAAGCAAACAAATTATCCATTTAGTATTCAGTACTCTATTACAATACTTAGCATGAGAGAAAGATTTTGCTAAACTTAGAAAGTATTGTATATGTAATCAACTCAGCCACCATATCCATAGTACATCTCTATTCTCTAGCCAGTCACTGTTCCAAGAGTAAATCTTCTTATTTCTTTTAAGATTGTTTTCACTTTTGTAGCAAATGGCTGGTATCCTAAAATTCATACATATATTTCAATTAGCAGAAATGGACCAATTTTAAAGGAGACTTACTGATTTAAGTAAGATCAATCTGATTTACACCAGGTCAGGCTTTTTGCTCTTGACAGCATTGTTTGATTTCTTAATGTTTTACTTATAATATGGCAGCTAAATATGTTCATAGGCTTCATTAACTAATTCTATTTCAGGCGTGAGGAGACAAAGGAGGCCAGGAAAGATTTGTTGTACATAAAAGAGCTCGTGATATTCTCAATAGTAAGCTAGGTCAGATGAATGCTGCCATTACAATATCCAAGAGTAGGACTGCTGTAAGACTCCAGCTAAGAGGAACGATGAGTGGGTTTCCACAGTGGAGGACAATACAGAAAAGAATTGCATCTCTATGTTATAATGAGACTGGATTACTAAATTATTATTATTAAATGTTTAAAAAGACTTGAATTTTTATAGTTTTGCTAACCTTTCTGTTCATGGTTCTACAGTTCTGAAAATGGATGCAATTTAGAAGGACAAAGGCTGATACAGCTGAATTTAACAGAATCATGCTCCCAACAAAAATGCACTGTTGACAGGAAAGGAAAAGTTTTATCATCTATCTAAAATACATCTCTACACACTGTGTTTTCTGCTACAGTTTTAAGGAGGTGTTTCTTGGGCCAATTTTTAATGAACTTGTTCAACTGCCTACTTCCTTTTATTTGGCAAAGAAATTACAGTGGTATCTAGTTTCCTTGTACTGCAGTATATAAGCATAACATAACCACACATGTCCACCATACAGCATTAATCCCATCAGTCTTTCCTCCACTTATTGCAAAATCATTCTGTTCTCACAGAATAACTGACCACTGTGCTGTGTGCTGAGGGTATGATGAAGTGGAATACCCCATTATGAAAATTTTTGGCAGAGCTCCCACAACCCACATCAGTGATTATTTATGTATGAGCACTAATCATACTTTGAAAAATCACCATTCCAACCATTCAGAGGCAAGTCTAGAACACTGTGCTGTCTAGAATGGCTTCCACAGCCCTTTTTACTAGGGGAATACATTTGAGGAATATCTTGGGGGAATATTTAAGAAGCAAGGGAAATTCTAACTAGATCGTATGATAAACTTCAAAAATTAGACATGTTTAGCTTTTTCTCAAAGACCTTGATAGATTCAGTAACAGCTATTACTAGCATTTCAGATGCATGCGACTGGGGAGAGGAAAAAATTATTTCCACTGCTTCACAAAAAATGCCCTTCAGAATGCCAAATAATTTTTGTTCATAGTCTTTCTTTTTCAAAGTCATCCTTTTGTTAAATATCTGCTGGTGACGTTTTCTAGATTTCCAGTCATTCTTAAAAAAAATGGTTCTGAATCAAAACTGGGTGACCAGAACTGTACTAGAATTTCTTGTATTAGAAAAAAAGAACTAAAATCAGGAGGGGAAAAAATTCCCCCAACAAACACTAAGAGAAAAAAGAAAAAAAAACAAAACAAACACCAGGTAAACTTCATGCTCAGTACTTTATATTTCATACGCATACTATAGTGAGAGATTTGCATCCAAAATAGTAATCGAAAAGCAAATATACAAAAGCTAAAATATCCTGAAATACATAATGATGGAACTAGCAATTAACAAGCCCATACAAAGCCACCTAAAGTAAAGTCAGAAATAATTACTGGTTACAAAAATTCTTGTTGGCAGCATTTAATACTGGTCTCTTGAATTCAGAGAAGCATGCCTTTAGGGCAGAATGCATGTAATGCTTGAAAGTCAGGAGTATGCTTCCACTTGGCAGTTTTAATAGCACACTTTCATGTTGTACTCATTTTTATATTGTTAGTAAGCAACTTGAGGAAATCACATTGCAGTCAATGTGCTTATGCAGGAATTTGTTCTTGTCCACATCAATTGGCATAGTAACAATATACTAGAGTTGGCCATGTGGTTCAGCTTAATGCTGATGAGAAAGAGGGCTTTCCTGGTATCAACTACAATTTTGGAAGGAATTCAGTTATAAACCCCAAAACATTATTGATTTGCATAGAACAGCAACTTAGATGCAACTAGGATTTGGCAACAGTATCTGAGAAACAGCAATGTTAGAACAAGGAACACACAAAGGAGACAAGGAGTTTGGGTTAATCAGTTTGCAAGAAGGGATTCTGTCATGTTAAACATAACTCTGCTGGATGTCATGAATACCTAGAATATTGTAGAAGAATGGTTCTGATCCTGAATCATGTAGCTGAGCAGTGATGTGACCCATCAGAACAGCACACTTTCTCGCTAGCCTTTTTCCCCCTCTACATTTCTTGAGAAATGTGAGATAGTACTTGCAATTAGAGCTACCCTTCTCTCATTGCACTTCTGTTTAACATTTTGCCAATAGGAAAGATAAAAATCTTCTCTGTGAACAGCTCTGTAAAAAAAACTTCTCAAAATGAAATATCACTAATTGTGTGTAAATTTCAGATTAAAAGTTGTTTGTACTACACAATTGTACATCAAAGCAATTTGCAGAAATAGTAAAGTCTGATAGCACTTAAACAAAACATTGTTAGGCACTGAATCCATTGGGGTTTTGCATGTAGATATACTAAACTGGTTGAGCAAAATATTGATACAGGATCAGCCTCATATTGATACATGTAAATACATTAAATATGTCCTCTCAGCTCTTCATTCAGAGGTAGAATCTCAGTTTGAACATCATACTGTGTTTTCAAACAGAATCAGCAGCAGTACAATCTTTTGTAGACAAGGAAGAGCATGAGTAGGAGATGAAGAGAGGGGTGGGACCCCTGTTCAGAAACTTGCAGGATACTTCAACCACAAGCTGCCTGCTACCTCCTAGATGTCACTCACCCAAGGCACAATAATGACATGGTGCCACTTGAAAAAAATATTTTTCTTAATGCATCTTTCATCTATGTACATAGGGTGTTCTGGTCTCACAGACAACAAGCAGTAGTTGTCTGACCCAAAAGTGCTGTTTAGCTGGACTGCATTTCACAGATGTTTTCATAGGCACTGCATTCAGATCACAGAGTATCAGGTTAAAAATTCTTCCTTCTTTAGAATTCTGACAGTATTTTGCCATCTGAATGTGGACTATGTCTTCAGGGCAAAAAATAAGGGAAAGAAATAGACAGTTTATGTATATTCCTGGATCTTTCTACCAGAGGAGCACTGCTCTGCACTTAGCAGGTGTGCTAACACCACTGAAATCTACATCTCCTCACGACTGACTAAGTGACACTGCCCTAGAGGCTTCTCACGTTGAATTCCAGTTGACTAACAAATGCTGTCTTGTTTTTGAAGGAGCTGCCTGCAGCTCTGCAATTGTTTCTGGTTGCATTATATTCTAGGGAAATCTCCTTCAGGAACTTTTACTAACTGTTGGAGCCACCAGGTTAAAAAGCCCAGTCTCAGAGCTTGAGGCAAAAAGAAAATAGAAAAAAAGCCCACCAAAACAAGACTCATATTTAAAAAGAACACAGAGATAGTGCTGGTATTAAAGATTTCTGTTCTTTACTTTCTTCTTGTGCTTTTTCTCTGCTGAAGAATCAAATGTTCATATGTGACACATTTTTGTCCAACATCAGTTGCAATCTGGAAAACGGTTTATCCTTGACAACTTTGCATTAGACCACTAAAATTTCGCTGAGGTAAAACATCTTGCTTTCTTTAACCCTTTTAATCCCTTCTTGCTTTCATCAACATGTCCTTAGCCAAAATGTTTCTCTTGCCATAAAGAAATAGACATGGACCCACAGAACCATGGGAAGATATAGTATGTATGGCCTTCATTGCAATGTCTACGTGGAAAAGCTTGAAGTGGAGAAAAAGATGGGAAAACTCATAGAAACTCTTCTTTCCTGAACATCCCTTACTCTGAAAAAATTCCCTTTTTTCAAATATTTCTTCTTCCACAAACAGTTTTCTGATTTTCCTTTGAGTGCATCCTCTAATTAGTCATAGAAATAAATGAGATATGATTTATTGATAAGAAGTATAATCTCAATTCTTTTGATATAAACCATTTATATTCTTATTTTCAGCTGAATATCAAAAAGTGTGTGTTTTACTTTTGATTTATGTGTCAAGTAAGGTGTAAGCATTTCAGTAAATAAATGCTATGAAAAAAAAGCAAAGTAACTAAAAAAAAGAATCTTAAAGTGACTCAGCTGAATGATGAGCTAGATACAATTTATTCCAGCAGAAGGATGCAGAGAGTTTGGGAAGAAAATTAGTTGATCAGCATTTGGAGGCTAGAGTATAAAAATATATGTATTAAAAACTGAACTTTAATTTCCATTATTGTTGTTACATTAATATTACATTTTCATTGTTGTTTTAAATAGAAAATACTGTATTTTACATATTTCCAAAGCATTCTTATTCTAATTTTTAAAAATCTAATTTAGGACAAGCAAAAATGTCAAGAACTAATTTTTACAAGCAAACAATGCAAAATGCACTTGAAATTACCTTATTTCCTCTTAAACAGCCTCAGGCTATTAAAAACCGAGAAAGTCTGTTTCATAAATACTCTAATAAAAGGTTCAAGTACAAGTAATTTCTAATTTTAGAACATATTCAAACAACAAGTATGGATTAACAGCATATAGATTTAATGTGTTGTTGGCATCTTATTCAAAGGCTAAACAAATTTTGAGGAGCAGAATGATTTTCATACCTGTGGGGAGTAATCTCCAAAAAATAAAAGAAAAATAGACTAAACAGGAGATAGTCCCATCCTTCCCAACAGTAGTCATATAAAAAGATACCCTTTTTTTCTTCTATTTGAATTGGGTCATAGAATCATAGAGTGGTTTGGGTTAAAGATCATGGGCAGGGACCCCTTCCAGCAGACCAGGTTGCTCAGGGCCCAATCAACCTGGCCTTGAACATTTCCAGGAATGGGGCAGCTACAGCTTTTCTGAGGAACATTTACCAGTGCCTTAGCACCCTCACAGTAAAGAATTTCTTCCTAATATCCAATCCAATGCTTCTCCCTTGATAGCTTATCTCACCCTCTTAGTTCTCCATGCTCTTACAAAGTCCCTCTCCAGCTCTCTTGTAGTAGTCCCTCTAGGCACTGGAAAGTTGCTGGAAGTTCCCCCAGACCCTTTCTCTTCTCCAGGCTGAACAACCCCAGCTCTCTATTGTTTTCACAGGTGCTCTGGCTCTTTGAGCATCTTTGTGGCCTCCTCTGGACTCAGTCCAGCAGGTGCCCTTTTTATGCTAGGGTTCCCAGAGCTTGATGCAGGGCTGCAGGTGGGGTGTCACTAGAGCAGAATAGAGAAGGAAGAAGAATCCCATCCCTTGACCTACTGGCCATACTGCTTTTCTTGCCACCCAGGACATGCTTGGCTTTCTGGGCTGCCAGTGCATATTGCCAGGCCATGTTGAGCTTCTTGTCAACCAACAACCCTAAGTCTTTCTCCTCATGACCGCTCTTGATCTTGATCTGCCCAGCCTGAATTTTGCTTGGGGTTGCCCCAACCCATCCACCTTGTGTCAAGGCAATCATCTACCTTGGTCATCTACCAGTAATGCACCATCAAGTCATCATCTATCTTGAATCATGTCATAATGAATCCTTCCAAAATGAAAACGTATGTTTTTATAATAACAACTTCTCTAACACTTATACTGGCCAGACTTTGTAGCCTACAAACTTCTGTGTCGTACTGTTGACCTTCACTTGGTGAGTTGTGAGTGTTAACATCTCCTTTAAAAAAGTATTTACAGACTTCACTTATTGCCTCTCATATAGTCAGAGAAATAAAATTAAAAGGATTTTTAAAAGGAAATACAAAACCTATAAAGGCTTTTTGTATTTTGGGACATGAATTTAATGTGGCTTGTCACAACAACCACCTGTGTGCGTGCAGGTTGATGACCTCCAAGTCATTAAAATTGAAGAGGTCCATTCAGAAGGCAGCATCTCTTACCTCTGTCTGTTGTAGATGTGGACTCTTTCACAATATAGGTGTTTATTAAGGAGAAATGCATACCTGAGAGAGATGATAATGAGCTGTACTACCACAGACCCACTTTTTATCCATTAATTATTTAGTGTATTCACAAGAAGACTAAACATCTAGACCTATTAGGTACCCACTATGTGTATGAAAAGTATAACAGTTACTTGGCAGCTGCATACCTTACTCTGGAACATCATCCTCGTTATAAAATATTTATTTCTTTGTATAGACATAGATTAATAGAAATAGCAAGGCTTGTAAAATGATCTAGTGGAGAGAATACCAAAATACTAAACACAATGCTACAGCACAAACAACAAAAACCTGCATAAAAGTTATATATATATATATATACACATAAAATATACATAGCACTGACACCACTTAAAAATATTTATGCAGTAATAACTAAAATGACATACTAGAGTTAAGTGCTTGGTTTCATAGTTTCTGTGCAGACATTTTACACCTGTCATCTTGCTGCCTTGGTTGGCAAACTCACAAGGTGCTGTGAACCCCTGTGGGATACTGCTGAGGGAACACAGCCTCATCAGCAACAAAAACAGTTCAGCATGGTTGAAGGGAAATGAGAGCTAAGACATTGTCTGATGGCAGTCTTGGGTTACAATCATGAGAAATAAAAACTATTCATGGAGACGACATCAGAGGTAAGCCAAGCAGGCTGATACAAATAAGTGCATTCTACAGTTACACAGCAGATAAAGATAGGCTTTGTAAACACTGTAAGTGCATTTATGATTTACTAACCCCTTTGCATTAGTTAATTGCTATCTTTATTTTCCAAAGTAAATAGCTTTTTTCCTAACGAATCATGATTCAAGTGAACTAAAATTATGACTAAGATTAAACTGACAAGATATCTATTTTTAGACCTTCTGCTGGTCTTGATTTGAATTACAAGTTGCATGTACCTTTTAGGCAGGCTCAAGACAAAGCTTTTTCATGTAGATATGCTAAGTGTGATGAAAATTATATATAATTTTAAGAATCTTCAAGTTTGGATACACATAGGTCAGTTTTCCAATTGTTAAATAATTCAAAACCAAAGTGGACATCCTCTCAGATTTTAACAACTCTAGAAGCAAATGTGAACAGTATTTAGTCAAATAGATGCGGGACATGGAAACCTAAAAGATCTTTCTTTACCAGTCACAGTTCTTCAAAATGCATTCAGAACTTGAAGAATAACACTTATGTATCTTTACGTATCTGCTGTCTGAAAAATAAACAGGTTTACATAGAATAATCTCCCAAGAAAGATGCATGAAGATGCATGCTAGCTGCTAGCACCAAAGTTCCTGTGAGATTATGCTCAACATTTTTAAAAATTATCATTTATTTAAAGTGCAGACTGCAAAATATTCAGGGCTCCTGATCAAGTGGAGTAGAGAAACACCTCCAAATCTGTACTTGCAAAAACAAGGTTCTCAGAGATCTTGAACCATATTGGTATGAAGAACAAGGAGAATAATTTCTTCCTAAAATGAAAAATGAGAACCACCACCATTGTTTTCCCTTTCAAATCAAAAATGGATGTTTATGAAATAAATAAACACATACAATAAAGTCGCTCATCAGATTTTATATCATTCTGCTCCAATAGTTTTTCCTTGTTATGTCTTTTCTATTGCATTAAAATATATCAATTCAGCTAGCCCTTCACTATTTGCCAGATAAAAACTACAACAAGAAAAGAAAAAGTACATCAGTATCTCTCATGCACATTTTTCATTTCTTTCTTAAGACATTGTAAATGTCTGAGGCAAACTCTGTGGAGTCTAACTGGCAACAGGGAAACCTTGGAAGGAATGTTTTATGGTTTATAGCCTGTAACAGGAATTTCAAGTGTAGAAAAGACATATTTGTAGGCAGAAAAAAAGGAAATACAGTATGGGTTATCCTTCCATTTCAAGTCAGTGCTCATATTCTGACAACATATCCGCTTTACATGAAATGGGGTTATTGCTGGTTTTGTGCGTGTCCATAGCATTTAGAAGTGTTAATCAGTGTGCTCGATATACTCTTGTAAAAAAATCAGAACAAGACAAAATTGGGCCCTTCCCCAAGGAACATACACATACAAGATAAAAGATGAAAAAAAGCTACCAGCAGAGGAAATTCAGAAAGGAGTTTCTAAGGGACCTAAAATTAGGTCTTCATAGACCTAAGAAGACAGTCTATGCTGAAGTTAGCAAAAGAACATATGCCTGACACAGAATAACAGACGAAAGAAAATACTGGTATCTCATAGTGTATGTGAGTGCATATACCTATATCATGCTAAAAAAAAAGAATACTTGAGGGAAGCTATAAGCCCTACACGACAGATTGTGTAAAGTCACATGCCAGATTTCCCTTTTTAGAAGTACAGAAATAAAAAGTAAAGAAAAGGGGTGGAGGGGGTGGGGGGAGCCACAAGAATTGAAGTAGTTTTTGGAAGTACAGAAATAAAAAGTAAAGAAAAGGGGTGGAGGGGGTGGGGGGAGCCACAAGAATTGAAATAGTTTTTGGAAGTACAGAAATAAAAAGTAAAGAAAAGGGGTGGAGAGGGTGGGGGGAGCCACAGAATTGAAGAATTGAAGTCACTAGAGGCTTGCACAGCCTTACATCTCCTACTTTAGGGTGTGATTCTGAAACTGCCTCTGAGCAAGATCCTATTCAAACCATGGAAACTACCTCTTGGTTTGCATGGGCCATGGTTTTACTAAGAGTATTGAGGGACCTGTGCACATTGGAGCATGAATACATCAAGGCAGGAAATGAACTACAGAAAGTTCTGCAAAGCAGTTATCAATAATTAATGCTTTTTTCCATTGATTTTTCAACCCTCATACCATATTACAGAGACAGAGACCAAAAAAACATTGTGAAAGACCATAGCTTGACCAGAGCAAAAAGAAAATCCACACTGTGTTCAGTACTGTTAGTTGTGATATTATCTCATGGTTGGGTACCATGGACTGTACTACCCTGCACAGTCACAAAGAACCCTGTGACAGGAGCAGGTAGGAAGTGCTTAGGAACATCTCAGTCCATAAAAGCCAACATTAGGGCTTGATTTAAAAAGAGGCACCTTGTGACTCACATATCAGTATTAGAACCCCTCACACTTTTTAATACAAGTTCTGAGGGAAGGTATTTTTCTGAGGAAGTGTTAACTAATTACCAATAAAAATATCAAATTGGTTTATGGCAAACTATATTTTACCACTACCATTATATAAGTCATGGTTTATATGCAAATAACAATTTTCAAATGCGACAAATATTCTTGATACTTATATAGTTAGGTATACTTGTAAACTTGTGTCTATAAAATGTTTCATAGGTCTTTTAGGTATCTGGAAGGCTATCACTAAATATCCCATGTATCCACTGAGAAAATTTAGGGCTCAAAATGTAGAACTAGTAATGTGATTAGAAAATTAGATTATTCCTGAAATAGAATAATTCACTACTTAACTAATTAACTTATATATAATACAATAAAATTCTCACAGCAAAGAAAATGTATGTGGGAAAAAAGCAAGAAGTTTTTGCAAGCCACTGTGCTTTGATTTGGATCAAGATTTTGACCACATTCAAGTTTGAAAGCGTTAACATAAAAGCTGTTATTCTTAGAAACTGCATGTCTGCCCACTGAAATGACAGTTACTGGCACGTGGAAAGCTTCATTGTTCTGTTCTGGCATTGGGTTGGGTTTCTTCTTTCTTTGTAAGGTGGTAGACTGTTCTACTTTTATGTGCAGTAAAAATGTGTCTTTGTAAGAGGTCATTCTCTCCTGCCAGCTCATCACATTTGCTCACCTTTGTGACCAACGAACCAAAACTGGCAATAGATCTGAAATGACTGTATCAGCTTTTTTTAAATTGGCTTTACTGATCTAGAAAAAAAGCAAACACCACTTCAGTTTATCACAATATCCATCAGTTTCATTACTAACACGTTGAAGAGCTGATTTATCATAAAATAGAGGAACATGGAATTAATTCATTTGGGGCTTCAAGCTAGATTCACTTATTTAAATTTGACTCCAAATTTACTCCATTATTATACCATTGAGCAATCATCAGGCCCTTTGAACACCAAAACAAAGCTTGGCATGAAAAGTCAATAGTGCAAGCACTTTCTAACAGCCATTACCAGCTAAATCATAAGGAAATAAGCTAGGCCTAAAAATGAGTTACCTAGAATTGAGCAATAGGGCATGATTTCATGCACTAATTTCAGAGGTATAGAAAAAAAGATAATACAAAATCTCTTCAAATTGACAAAACATGCTTTCACCACACAGAAAATATGGCATAAGTTAATCAACAAGCATATACCATATTAATTCTGAATACATAGAATTTTAGATTATTTACTAGAATGATTGGTAAATGAGGAATTGCAACACTGCTTCTTGCCTGCTTGCCTCCTGCCTTCCTCCTCTACTGCTGGCAGAGTGAGCTAAAAGCTGTAACAAAGCAACAGAACATGCCTTTACTAAAGCAACCCATGCTCACATTCCTGAATGCTTAAATGCAGCCACCTTTCCTTTTAGTAATAATAATAATAATAATAATAATAAGTTATAAAGTAGAATTCAGTCATCTCTGCTTGTAAAGCACCAATACAAAGAAAACAGAATCCCAGATAATATCCTTGGGTGGTAGCATAACACAGAGTATTACAACTTTCACTAATTTCATGGAGATTAATAAGGGACAGATAGTCCTCCATATTACCATGGGTATTTGATGAAAAATAAGGTGAACAAGAGATGCCTGAGAAAACACATGCATGTTCATGTCTCTCTTTAAGCATGTTCAACATGTCAAACAGTTCAAATGCCAGCTTTTTCAGATGTCACTAGCTCACCATTCTACAGATGCTCTATATGTATCATTTATCTGATATAGGCTGCATCATTAAGAGAGACTTCTGTGTATCTTAAGGAATTCACAGAAGCTTAGAACTAATTCTACACTGAATATACAAGAAAAACAATCTCAAAGTTTTTCTTATTGGTAAGCAGGCAAGCTATGTGCTCTTAAAGCAGTCACAAGAGAACTAACACTGTCTTGTGGTATTGCAGAAAAAACTCAGTTGTGGGTTCCAGGCACAGCATGACCCAAAAAAGATAAATTAATTTCTTTAACACTTAGGTATGATGAACCAGATGAACCAGAAACTACAAAGTTTCAACAAGAGTTGCAAAAAAAGTATAAGAAAGTATCAAGTTAGAATTTTACTTAAGTGTTAGTACATATTCCACCTCAGAACATGGATGAATATTCTGCTCAGGTAGTATAATTCTGCAAATCTGGGTGAGCAATGTAACAGTGAAAGCAATAGTTAAACTGCATACCTACTTGAATTCAAAAGAACCTATAGCTGAAAATTATGAAATTTAGAAGCCATATGCTGACACAGTGGAGTCACAGTAGGTTAGGATCTAAAATCAGGATACTCTGTTCTCACCTCTGCTATCAATATGCAATCTTGAACAAGTCTATATTTTTCAGGTGTTAATGTTCCTGCTAACTTACACTATCCATGGTACAAGACAGACTGCTCTGTGATTGCTCAGCACACACAGCCCTTGGCTTCTCTAAGGCCTCCTCATTTTATTAACACAACAGAGAGCATTGCTGATAACCACCAGTCAGAACTGATTTCAGAAGCCCTCGATCGTGCAAAGTAAAGTACTGTGTTCGAGTAATCACTTATCTCACCAGCTCTAGGTCTTGATTTGATTTACATGAGTTTTAGGTATAACTATACTTTCAGACAAGATTTAAAACAAAACAATAGAAAAGCACATCAGCTCTGTGAAGGAGAAATTAAAAGAGCCACAGCCGTCCCTATTTTACAGAAATTTGTTATTTTAAGGTCCTTGGAAATATTTTGTATAAAACTGTGGGAACAGAACTTATGCTAGTACTGACTATTCCATGGTGAGTTATTTTATTTGGCAGCTGCTTGCAAGAGTTAGAACTATAAGAAATCCAGTTAGAAATAAACAACTGCTCAGCAAAGAAATATGTCAGGGGATACAGGTGACAGAAGTTTGGAAAAGCTAAACCTGTCATTCACACCAACAAAATGGCAGTACTTGAAGATACCAAATCAAGACTGAGGCAGTAAAAAGGCCATAGAAATTGTGAACAGAGAATTATAGGTTTTGTGTGATGGGCTGATACTTGAGAGCAAAAAAGAAAAAAAAAAAAAAAAGGCAAAACAAACCAAACAAATTTGAGTCTGATGTGAAATAAACTAAAAAAACCCCAAAGGTATAATAGCAGTGTACATGGATGCAAAGAAAATTAGTAGACAAAAGGCAAAATGTAGCCAAGAACTTGGAACAGAAGCAGAGGTAAGGCAAAGTTATATTAGAAGTTTACATGAATGTTAAGTGAGTCAGCAGTTGTTGGTCTGTAAAGACCAAGGAGTATGTTGATATTCTAATGACATAGATTGAAAAACATAGCAGATTTCTTCTCTAGACAATGTTCTTTGCTTCTTTATATGTTTAAATAATTGAGAAAGATAGCTAGAAAGAAATTGGCACCTTTTGTCACTGTAGACTTCTAAATAAAGAACAAACCAAATCCAGAATCTCTAGTTAAATTTCCAGATTTAAAGTATCAATGGCAACCTCCAAGCTGTGATTATACTCTTGCTTGCTACTTTGCTTCTTTCCCCATGTCTGGTCCTTGATCTGCATCACAGATGGTGAGGAGTTTTTCAGTGCATGCCAGAAACATAGAGTTTTTTAGCTAATTTGCCCTTAGTGGATGACATTTTCCTTCTCCCCAAAAGCCAGCCAAAACCAGAGAAAATAACTTATGTTATGGGCTAGATGGCCAGTGTCTCAGTATTGCACACTAAAGTCAAGGCAATGAAGGTTAGAAAAAGAAAATAATGCAGCTGGGAAAGATAAAGTAGAATGTTTTCCTGCAGCAGGAAAACTGGAGTTTAAATATGAGAGCTAAATTAAGAGTCATGCAGGAAAGTAAGCAACTCATTATTACAGCTAGAGGTGATCTGTATTACAGAATCACTTCTAACAAGGGAAAGGGATAGATTCAAGCCCTGATGGCTTAGTTAATATCAGTACTTGAATTCTCAAGAGTTCTCCTTCTGTATTCAGAGGTATGTGTGCACAGAATCATTCAAGCTCATCTATTCTTCCCACCAAAACCACAAGAGAAATATTTAGTTTTTCATTTGAGGCAACTAGATTAAATTAAATTAATTTGAAATGTACATTTTTTGGGTTGGATGTGTCAGTAGAAATGTATAGTGATACTGCAAGCATGGACCTGAAGTTAAACAGCATATGATGTAAGAGAGGCAGGGATGAAAAACTGGAGTTACAACAGGAAAAATCAAATGAGAAATCTGGTAGTTTCTACTATCTGTACTAGTACCTTTAGAGAGAAATATGCAGAATTGTTATAGGCCAAAGTAAACCAGAGTGATGCTAAGGTGGTCAGGAAGGGTTGTGAGAGAACAAAAACACACATATTCATGAGTTTTCAGGATGAGAGGCAACTATGTCAAAGCTCAACTGAAAAAGACTGAAATTTCTGGATCATCTGGTTTTCCTTCTATCTGTGAGCCTGTCACAAATACTCTTGAGGTATTCAAGACATAGAAGCAAATGCCAATCACCTGTGAGAAAGGAACTGTTTTTTCTTGAGGTCACTTAATGGGACATCTAAGTGCAGAAAAAGCATAAAATGCAAAAGCTGCAGAATATCTTTGCACATGTCTTAAATCAAAGCCTGGCACTTTCACATCATCAGTTTTCCATTTCACAGTGAAACAAGTCCTAAAAAGCACTATGCCAAAGAAAAGAAAGCAAGGAAATTCATCAAGTTATTTATTTTCATGGCATCAGAATGACATTAGAAAAAGTAATGCATATTCCCACTTCGTTTACATGTAAGAGAGTGCGTCCAAATGGTTTCTTTCCTCAGCTGTGCTAATTACCACACATCTACTTAAAGTTTTTATGTTCCCTTGTAAACATCCAGTACTAGCCAGAGACAGTTATAAATCTGTGTCAGTAGGGGCCTTTACAATGAAAGTAATCCAATGGCATTTGTTTCAAGGGCATTTGAAACCTCTGCTTTCCCACTTTAAAACCAATCCTGCATCATCCCAAGGATGATAAAAACAGGGAAACAGTAGTTCCAGAAAATATGATTGTGTGAATAAATAATGCAAACATAAAAAAATGAGCAGCTATGAATCCACATAAGCCTGGTCTGAACTACTTTACTCATGAAAGTTAAAGCATTATAAGAGGAATTCTTTGTTTATTAAATAACCAGGTTATTCTAATCTGCATTTAGAGAAAGTTCGTCACCTTTTTTTGGCTGTTGACTAACCACATGCTTTCCTGTCATTTATCAGAATAGATTTTGCTCAGATTTTATTCTATAACGTTTATAACAAAATTTAAGCCTCTCTTGGATGCTTGTTTTAATGCTATTCTTAAAGCAGCTTACGTGTCTAGAGATTCTGGGCATGAAAATTGCTTCTACAGGACATCATCCTTGAATTTTTGAATCAGGTGAAAATAGTCATGGAGAAGCCTCCTCGGCAATCTAACTGCAGCTTTTGCCTTTCCTTTTCCTCACACAGTTGTGATTTCACCTTATTCAACAGACCTGCTGACATCACAGATACTGAGATGTCATGGAAGCCACTGCTGCCTGAAGAGCTGCAGACCATCTCCCATTAAACCTATTTGCTCATCACTGAAATGAAAAATAAGGAAGGTGTAAAGAGGCAGATGAATAGGAAAAGAAAAGGAGTAATAAAAGTGCTTCTGCCATAATTAGTATTTTTCAAGCAATCTTATCTTTAAGATAATTCTAACAAAAGAGAGAGCATATTTCATCTCAAGGAAAAAAAAAAAGAGGAGAAATATTGTTTTCCAAGACTGCCATTTTCTCTGGTTTTGGGGTTTTTTTAAATTAAAATCATTCAAAGATCTTTACTTTTTCCAAACAAGTAAGGTTAATTCTATGTGAAGAATTCTTAGCATGCTCTGTGAATTTTCTATACTTCACTATTGCAAACTATGTAGGTAATTACAGTGTAACTGTTGCCTCAGCTGTGGTGTTGGGACTGGTGGGAGAACCATAAAAGAGAATTTTCAAGGATGGTTTAAAAGCCACTGGGTTTAGGCCTCACCCTGTGGCAAAACCTTAGGATTCTGTATAATTTTTATGCTCTAGTTTTATACTGTGTACACGCTGGAGAATGAGGATATCTAAAATATAGTGTAAATTTGTTTTACAGTAATGCTTCTGTGCTGGAAGCTGCAAAAAGGATCATTTCCAGGATCTCTGTCAGTAGCATGTGCAACTGTAGGTGCAAGGACAAAAGTTGTGGACATCAACCCAACAGGGAATAAGAATCACATTTTAATACAGCATTTTAGTGTGTATTAGCTGCAGAGATAAGAAATGTCATCTACATTTATTAAATTAAAATTTTTATATCTAATAAAAAATCTGTAGTCATCTTACAGCTTAGCTGGTTCTTAAATCCTTGGTTATGAAAAGTCTTTTGAGACTTAAAAGGATACACACATCCATAAATCACAGTTACTTACATTTACATCAACAGACATTATTCACTTGCTTCTCAAACAAGGCCTTTAAAAGAGATATTTATTCTGTTCTTAGTATGACCATCATGTCCATCTTTTCATAGTCCCCCTTAAAAGTAATCATCAATGTAGCCACCAAAACACACATGTAGATAATTTTATTTACATTAACTGAATTCTACCCCAAATTCTTCTTGGAAATGTTGTGCTGCACAGCTCTGTATCATCTGTTGCAAATGCTACTGTAAGAGCACACAGAGTGACCCCATCCCTCTGATATCTTCTTCTTCTGTTACTTGCAACAAAAGATCATCTAAGAGCAGTGAAAATTAATATGAAAAATAACATGAACAGAAAAATCACATCAAATTGAAGTGTCTTATATAATAACAAGTGTTCTGTGTTGCAAGCAGTGGGTTGGACTAAGTTGAAACTCCGAACGTTATCCTGGGGGTGGAAAAAGAAGGAGACATAGCTTATAAAGGCTGTACTTTTTATCCTGAGAAATTAAACACAAGGAGGTCAATCTATTTTATATAGTCTGAATATTAAATACTTAAAATATCACATAATCTATCAGTTCAGAAGAACCAGAGTATACAAATTCAAAAAGCACCAGATGGTAAACAGGAGTATATAGATTAGGATAAAATATTCTAATTCTGTCATCTTCAGTTCATCAAATGAGAATGCTAATTTTGCCCTTATTTCTATATTTATGGCCCAACCTGATAATTTCTGATCACGTTTTCTATTCCTAAAATGTGGTCAATTAACACCCTTCTTACAAAGAAGGCTTTGCTAAATACATAAGAAGACAAAGGTATATCCTTAGTCACCTAATTAGGGACTTAATATTTTAAACAGTCTGTGGAACTAAGGGTTTTTTTTCTCATTATCTCCTTTCAGAAAACTTGTTGGATTTTTCCCCTTATCACAGTTAATGGCAGGCAGATTCCTAGCACCAGAAGCAAGTGATGTGAACTCTTTTTTTCAGCTCCCAAATAACCCTCCCCTGCTTTCAATGAAGCTGAAAACTATCACGACAGTGGAAAAATATGTGGAAAATAGCATAAACAGACTGCATTGTTTAGGCTGAAAATAAGAAGCAATATGTGACTTCTTTCCACAACTATGTGAGATTTTCTGCATCTTTTTGATCTATTCATGTTTATGAGTGGGTCTTTGCTTACTAAGTATCCAATCAGCTCATGTATATTCACAGACACTTTCAAATACTGGTGACTGAAACAGATCTAAGGGGACTCTCTCTACATAGTTTCTGATCACTGATCAGATTGTCCTGGGATTCTGATCACTGGCGTAATCAGAATCCCAGGACAATTCAATCTGGAGACAACCTCAAGAGTCCAGTGTCTTGATGAAATCAAGGTAAGATAAGAGATCAGACCAGATTATTCAGCGCTTGATGCACTCAGCTCTTGAAAATCTGTAAGGATAGAGACTACAAAGAGTGAAATAATATGGCCTTGACCCCTAAATTGACAGAGAAAAATGTAAAAATCTCCAATGGGAATATATTGGTGTATATATAAGCTCACACATGCACACAGAGAGCAAAATATGCTTTCATAAATGTATTTATAATGCTTTCTGCTCCGATAATTTATTTTTGGTTTATATAAGGTTTTTTTACTACTGTACGAGGCAAATAAATGGACAAAGGAAACTTTGATATCTTGACAATTATCATAAAGAAAGGTTCCTGAGTATATGTGCTAGCCTTGGGTCAGTGTGAGAGGAAAAAATTATTTCTGCTCAAAGGCGGAGAAAAAATGTTTTGCATTTCCACACCACAGAAGCTGTTTACATTTTAACAGGTAACTCAGTCTCCTTAGACTTGTGACATAGCTCAAGCTACACATTGGTAAACATGAACACCTGCTGTCCAACACCCATAAATTCATCTTAGATTTCATGTAGGAAATCCAAGAAATTTTAAATTAAATGAGTGTAATATAAAATACTGAAACTGATTCATAGTAGCTCTCAAGGGAAACATTCTAGCCAAGTGAGAATGTCTTAGGTCAAGTATGTTTGTACTCAAAAAGGTACAGCAGCTTTAAGCTGATTTCTTAAGTAGCTTTGTTTACTGTAAACAGTCCTTAGCACAGCTTTCATTATTCATTATTTCATTTATTTCACACACATCTCCTCCCAGAACATTACTTAATTATCTCAAATCTTCACTAGAAGACACAAGTAACCATATTTGGTTTCTCCTTGCTCTATTCCTCTTTCCAGGAACACTGTCACACATACAACCTGGCTAAAAAGAGTGAGGAGAAAAAGGAGTCTAAGCATATGTGATGTTGCTTGTTTTGGCTAGAGAAGAAGCATTTCTTGGGTTTTTGAGCGAAAGGAAGGACAGCTGCTAACATCCTTACCTCCTATTACAGTCTGTTGCACAGACATTGTGCCATTATAAATTTTAACAGTATCAATCCAGTATTGCTATAATCCTGGAATTATATGATCATCTCTCTTGCTTGCAAAACAACATGCACAGATTTCTAAACTATGTAGACTATTTCTTTTAACTGAATGAAAACGGCGTCAATATCTTTCATGGATATTGTTATTTAAGGCTACTGAACATAATATTCAATTTATACTTTTGTGGTCTCCTATGGGTAATGTTCTAGGGGTCTTCATTTGTATGACATTGTTATTACTATGAGAGGATATGACAGGTGATTAATATGAATAATTATCTGTCATGTACTGTTAAATCTTGCATGGGATTATACTTGGATTTTAAGAGTAGCCAGTAGTATTTTACTAATATGCCATTGTCTGTCACAATAAATTTATCCCCTGAATTTACTCGGAGGCCTAATTAACAAATATAATTTGTTCAACTGACAGTCCTCCCAGGCACTGAGAAACAAACATGTCTCCTAAAAACACTTGCAAAACAGTTTGTCAAAGAGATAAAAACAGGTGAACTTATTAAGTCTTTATGGTCATGGAGCTCACCAAACTATACTATTTCAGCAGCAACAAATATAAAGGCCTCCCCAAAAGAAAAACAAAAGCTACCTTGTTCCATAAAATTATATCCTTCTTTAAGTCTCCAAGTAGCAAAGGCAGTAAATTTCAAGCATATATTCACATTTATATTAACATGTTACTTACAAAAACACAGACTGGGAGAGAGTTTCTGCAAATCCTACTCCCACTTGGTAGTACTTACACAGATAGTTCCTCAGATTTCATGATATTTCTAACTCAGCACAATATAACACATGCTTGAAGTGTTTCTTCTTCTTCTATGATACTTCCATGATATTTCCAGCTCACTTCCCCAGAGGAGATCTCATTGTCCATTCTAAGAAAAATTTAGGGAAAATTCTTACATAAGGACCAACTGTTTAAAAATATTTCACTTGCCTCAAAAATAAGCAATAATAGTTATGAGAAAAATAATGGTTTTAAGGGCAACAGTTTCCAAAAATTTATATGTGACATTTTGATTTTCCAAATAAAGTAGGGTAATATTAAAAGCTATCATCTTTGAAAAGCAAAACTAATAATTCCTCTGTGAGCAAAAAAATTGGGAGCAACAGATTTCCAACTTATATACATATAAACATATAGAAATTAATATGAAATTAACTCTGCCTTTTAGGAGCACAAAAATGACTTCTCAGAACTATAATTAGCAGAGCCTGAGTTAAAATAGGCTCGTTGGCTTTGGTGGTTTGAGCGCCTGACTAAAATCATGAACCCCTACTGGTAGACATAAAGGAACAATTTCATTATTTAAAGGAAGCTTCTAGCATGTTTTAGCTAGGGTGGAAACTCTCCTGCTATCCATGTTTCCCTTGAATGCCCAAGGCATTTAGCAAATAGATACATGCTTTCCATGATAACTGCCTGACAAATTAAAAAGCATAGTTTGAACTTGGGTCCCTCAATACTATCATCTATCAACTCAAAATAGAATGTTATTATCTCCTACTAGATTATTCTCCTGTTAATTTGACTAATCACTAGCTCAAAGCCAAGGACAGACAAGAAAACAGAAACTTTTAATATATCCTTTGATAATTTTGAAGGAGTGATGACAGGCTCTACCAAACCTTACAAAATGCCAACGTTGTTCTACTAGTGTAATTCCAGCTTTGCTTCTAGGAGCAGCAAACAGAACCACTGAATAACATGTGCAGAATAATCTGCACAGCCTGAGATCTGAAGAGAAATGCAGAGTGATGCACATGTCACAGGATGCCTGGACTGTGCTTCCCAGCCAAGGCAAATATTCAGGAAAAAAGTTGTAAAGGCAACCCTGTGACCAATAAAGACAGAATTCTTGAGCACAGAGCTCATTGGACTGATTCAGCAGGGAAATTGTCACTTGTTTGCTTCCATCCTGTCAAGGGAAGCAGAATTTCATGCTTTTTCTGGGAATTAACAAAGATTATAGCTCAATCTTTTAATTTGTGTAAACCAACAGAGCATGTATCATCAAACTTTATCTATTTGAACTAAAAGAAAAACATTATGGTCTCTCCAGATGACCAGAGAAAGAAGAAAAAAGGATTACTTACATGTTCATCCATCACATTCATTAGTCCATTACACACATTGATCCTTCAGTTACTAAAGTAAATACCATATGGTGTTGAACATCTCAATGTAAAGCTCAGTGAGGAATGCAGTTAATGACTGCTAACAGGAGTAATCAGGCAGAAGAGATAGCTAATATACACTCACATCTGGAGCCAGTGAGTGACTGCACTGCATTGCAGATGACATGCAAGTCTCTAAGGAAAAGGAAGTCAAACCGATATTTCAGTATTAAGCCAGTTACACACATTAGAGTTGTGAATAAGCAAAATAATGAAGAAGAAAAAAAGTGATTCAGCTCTTTGTCTGGAGAAAATTACCAATTTCTGGCCTAAGCAGCGAGCCCTAGTGTTCATTATTTAACATGGATCTGATATGAAATAAGGGGTAGGTAATCATAACTGAGACCCGAAACAACTATGCTCCAATGATTCCAGTGCATAAAGCTGCAGAAAAATGTCAGGGGCCAAGTTAACTGCTAACGATTTCATAATGATGGTCCCCAGCTCTGTAGCAGAATACAATTTCAATCTTCCCTGGAGTTTCAGCTATTGGAGGACTAAACTGCAGTCTGTGTTCCTAAGTAAACTGCTACCACCTGTCCTGCAGGTGTACTTCTGTCTGTAAAAGCCTACAGGGATCTTTCATGCTTGCAGTCAAATCAAGGTTTTTTACTAGGGACCTGTGAATAATTATTCCTATAGTTAACTGGCCAAACTCCAATGTTAAAAAGAAATTCAATGTACTTCAGATTTTTTTTCATATTTGCTGATAAAATTAAAAAGGAGGGAATAAAATTTATTTTGAAGTATAGCACTCTCATGCAACATAAGCATAAAGTTGTATTTAAGAGATTATCATCATTTTCATTATTCTTTTTACCTCCTGAAAATTGTCTCAGCAGTCCCTCTCCTTTTTCTCCTAGTTTATGCTCTCCACATTGAGGGGATTAACTTCTAAACTTACAAAGTCAAACTCAAGTATTCTTCTCTTAGATATTTTCTTCTTTAAAGACTTCTTCACAAGACTGACATACTTCCATCTGAAATTTTTATAGAAAGAAAGCAGCAGAAAATAGCTCTATGAATGTCAAAGAAACTACCCTGTGAGGACATAGTGTAAAGATTATGGAGAATTTAACTCAGAATTACTAAAACCCTGCATTTGTCTCAGTTAGAGAAGCAAAAAGGCTTCTATTCCAAAAGAATATCTATCCCTCTATGATGTTGTATCTACAAGCATACAAATTAAACTAACAATGAAACTAGACCATAATCACTGCAGACACTTCAAGGGTGTCAAATGTGTAAAGCAATTCTTCAGGGAGTACAGTGCTGGAGCTTGTCAAGGCAACTCTTCTCACTCCTTCCCACTGATTTTTGGCAAGCATTTGTAATTTTTTTAAGCATTTTTACTCCTTCCCTCCTAACCTTTTTTACTCCTTCACACAATGTAAATGATATCACCAAAAACTGAAGAGTATGCAAAAATATCAGTCTCCAGCTGCTTCAGATAGAAGACTGAAGACACACCTAGCCCAAAAAATGCTGTAGTATTGATGTTTTCACAAGCACAGCAGTCCAGCTAGCAATAAAAGCTTTTTTTTTTTCCTGTAGAAGACACTATATGTTGTTGAGCTATTAATGTTTACTGAAAAGCTCTGGGCAAGACCCCATTTACAAGGCCTGAGAGGTCTGAGTGTTTATAATCTCTATTACTCCTGTAGGAAAACTTTATGCCAATAATCTCCTCTTATACTTGCTTTCTAAAGACCCAGCTTGCTGCCCCTCTATTTTTCTACAGTCAAAGCACCCAGGTGTTCTGATTAGTAACAGGAGGATTCCTAAGATTAGGCTCCCATAGTATCTTTAGTAAAAGGATTTAGAAAAAAGGCAGTCTTCTCCACCTGCACTGCAGTGACAATTTGTTCCACTCATTGTATGTGTTGTTCTCTCCATACTGTGCCACACATGCCATGAATATTATTGCCTGACTGCTCACCAGTTGAAGTTTTGAGTTTATAGCCCCTTTAACTCAGTATCAGAAATGTCTCTGTGACAAACCACGATGCATTAAATAATGATGCAATCTGCCGACAGGATTCTAAGTCAGCTAATAGGATTTCTCCCTGCAAATTTGAAACACCTGTGGGTTTGCTGCCCAAGAGAAATTAATTGTTTGAAACATTTGATCAAGCAGTTATAGGGAACACCAATGTACCATTTCTCTGTGATCAAAAACAGGGGTGAAATTGAAGAGTGGAGTTTTCACAGGATCAGTGCCTTCCTCTGGCTACTTTGTGAATCCCATGAAACACTTCCCTGCATTTCATGGGTATAAATGGTTGTTGATCTACCACAGCTATTCATTCCTCATAGGAGGTGGGATTGGTTGCCAGGGTTGGCACTGCTCCTTAGTTCCTGTGGCAAAGGTACATGCCCCAAGATCTGCAATTCTGACTCAAGTACTCCCAAACACTTAAGGACACAGGACATACCTGACTGCTGGAGAATCAAAAAGGGGAAAATTTCACAAGGTCTATGACTAGAATTTCCTCAGACTAAATATCCTACCAACATGCCTCCTCTATACCATGTATTACCGTACTGTGCATGTTTAGTAAGAGTAACAGCTGTTGCTTTTGAATAGAGTCAGAGCTCAGATCTTTTGTTTTGTTCCCTTTTTCCTTCTTCCACAGGAAATAGAAGAAAATCTTAGATGAGCATTTCAGACTGTACAGATCAAAAGTAACATATGGGTGAAAACCCATTCCCAAAGTGCTGGTACAAGGTGCTGCATATGAAGCATATCTTAATAAATCCATAGCTGCCATTCCAAACATTTCCTTACTATATCCTTATGGAGAAAATGTTACAGAAATCTAAAACCAATAAAAGGGTCAATAATTATACTGGAGCCTAGGCCTGAAACATAAATTTTACTCTTTTGTACACTTTTAGTGAATAAAAGACTGTGTGGTCAGGCACAATAATTTTATAGCTTAAGGAGCTGGGGAACACAATCTGCAGTTCCTTAGTAAACATATAGCAGTTGAAACGAGAAAAATGGCTGGACATTAAATTAGACAGCGGTGACCAGAACTAATGTCAAGTTGTTACCAATGGCTGAAAAAAACAGTGCAGATTTTACTTGTTAGTTCAGGTTTATCAGCATATTTGTCAAAGTACACAAAGTATATTGCCTAAGCTGCCTGCTCTTCACAGACTCTTCCTGCTGTGAATTAACAGCATTGCTCTCTTCTTTAGAGATAAATGTGGTGTTGGGGAGGAGACTACCAGTGGGATCAGTAAATATTTTACATGAAAAACTCATATATTTGCAGGGATAAATCTCACTCCTACTGTTGGGAATTTGGTTCCTAGTACTTACTAGAAAAAATAGGACCTATGACATTTTTATTATTGTAAATTATAGCTTTGTTATTAACCACACAAAAATGATAAGCCTGGAAAAAGTTTAAGTGCTGCACATACAAGGAAAACATAAACACTAGGCAAGCATGTTTATTTCTATGTCTATAGATGAGAAAGGCAGAGCAAAATGTGGAAAGAAGGGGGTGAATACATAAGCAGTGTTATTTCAAGGGCCAATTCAGGACCATGTAAAATGGATGAAAATCCTGAGTTTTATGGGTTTCAACACTAAACACACTATCTAAATAATGAATGAGATTGTGTCAATATTCTGCTCATTTTATTCAAAAGGCAGTGACTGGACTTGATCAACACTAAAATATGTCATAGACAGAATGGGATGTATGATAGAATGGGAGCTGATAACTGCATTGCAATCAATCAGTTGCTGAAAGCAGTACTCAAAACATTGGCTGTAGCTGCCTTGTGCCAGACAGAATGCACAACTAGTGACAGAAGATGAGAGGAATGCACTAGACTAGGCACCTTGTGAGAGTCTACAAAAGGAGAACTGTTGCATGTACATAAACAAATAAATTCAGCTTGGGATTTTTCTCCCCTTCATGTTTTATTATGGGTAGTAAATCTAGAGGAGCTATTGCACTGCATAGTTTAAAAGCTGTCATGCTGTGTTGCTTCACATTTTCACGGACTGTTTAACACAGCAGAGGACAGCCCATCATTGTGTTCAACATGAATGTGGGGGAAACACTCTTTTGCAGATTCAGCACACTTGGAAAATTTGACATCTATATCATGTACAAGGTACTGGTGGTATTTACAGTCTTGTCTGTGGTCACATCCAGCCACAAGGAAATTCAGAACAGTGCCAGCACAAAGCAAAATTTGCAAGGTTTATTTTAGTACAAACGTAATAACCAAATTTGCTTTAAAGGCTATTCTTCCATTGTTTATCTTTTTAGCATTGGAAATAATTTCACACAATCACAAAGGATGCAAAAGTAAATTTAAAAAATAATAAAAATAGAAATGGTACATGGATATAATGCCTTTAGAGAGTAGTACTGCACAACTACTCACAAGCACTCTTGGCTAATGGAATATTGTGTCTAATAGGTCACTGATATTGGAGAGTAAACATGGCATTGTTTTGAAAGATGATACAAAAGAATAGTATTGATATGATAGGGCAAAATTAATAAGTACATGAGAAAAATCTGTAAAAATACACACTTCCAGGCTTCTGCAGTCAATAAAATTGCTGTTGGTTCATCACTTACTGTAAGATAAGTGAACTGATTTCAGTAATTCTTTATTGGAACCTACTAGTGCTTTCTCAGGCTATTTACAGGAAAGACATGAGTTTCTTCAATTATACTTTGTCATCTGAATAAGACTAGTGAATTTGAACCCTACTATTTTTCTATATAAATTGAGAAGCATTCAACAATCTTTTCCTGACTCCACCAATCACTCAATCTTTAAGAAAAAAATAAAATTTGTTATGATACAAAGATCATTTTAAGGAAAATATTATATTCTTTTACTCAAATGAGGTCTGGTTGTATCTGAGGAGGAAAGATATAATGAAAAACCTCATAACCACTTCATGCTTTCATAGTAAAAAAGCAGCACTGAATCAAAAAACATGGCAAAGGTTACAAGGAAATGTGTGGGAAATGGATTTGTAGAGAATTCTCAAAGCCTGACAGAAGGCACACATAGTATATATCTGTATGCAAACTCTGAGATAAAATATGTTGACTTAGAAAGGCCATGGAGTAGGACAGATGTTGAGAGAGAAATTGATCCAGGAACAAGTTTCAAATGATGGCATTGCAAATAGACTAGATATTTTGAAGAAACAGAACTATGGAAGATGTATTGTAGTAGGACCCACGAGGGGTGTGTTTAGATGATTGGCTTTAAGGCATTAGCAACATTGTGTGGCAAAAGCTGATAGGCCAAAAACGCTTATAATGTATTATAATTAGGAAATAGTTTGGCTTCTGTTTGTGATAGCATGAATTGTAACATCTGTACCATCTCACCCTTCACATGAGACTAAATATGGAATAAAAGTCTTTAAAATGCCTCTCAGGAGCCCCGTCTCTGGGTCAGAAAAAGGGATAATCCGACAGAAATGCATGACATGAGTTAACTTGGATTTACAGGTTACCTACCCTTGAGAAATAAAATTCCTCTCCTGTGTTCCTTTAAGCACTGCAAATTGTTCTAAGTAATACAGAATATTCTGAGCTGTAAGGGACCCACAGAAATCACTGAGTCCAACTGGCCTACACAGGTTTTGAACCCACAACCTTGGTAGCATTAGCACAATGCTTTAACCAACGGAGCTAACCTCAGCAGCACAAGACAGTGGCTGCAAGTATCTCAGTGTCTCTCCTAAAAGAAAAAGGGGCAAAATTCTGCTTTTATATCAGTGTTCACGTGTTACATACATATCTGCTGAGCATTCATTGCCACCGCAATCATAGCTTGGTGTTAATAATTCAAATTAATGTTATATGCTATTTCCTGGTACAAATGAGCCCTGATTATAAACATTCACATTTAGATTCCCATCTGCTCCTTGGGATTTCTGTTTCGTTCGTAACGTTTTTCTTCAGGTACAGTGCGGCATTGTAGCAGCAGATCTATAATCATCTCCCTTCACAGCAGGCAGTGGGAGCACCTCATGCTTTTACACGTCTCAGTAATCATTTAGTCATATACATTAATAGTGAATGTATGTGCCTACTTACCATCTTGTTGGAAAAATTTGAAACAATGAACAGTAAATTGGACAAAATTGCATCTTTAGGAAAAATAAAACAACAATGACTAAAAAATATTCTAAAGGGAAGGTAAAGAAATTTTCTGAGAGCATAAGGCTGTCACGACAGGTGACTCATGTTGGGCTGCATTAGTCATATCATGGCACATTATATAACCAGAGGCAATTGACACAACATAAACTGACACATCACAACATAGCTTGTCAGCAGCGCGTTGTATAAAGCTAGGCTTTTTAAAGAAAATACAGGGAAGAAAGTTTTGTGAGCTTTCTAAACACCACTCAGGAGGACAAAAAAAATGGTGTGAAGCATACTGTGGAGAGTTATATTTTTGCAGGGACACATTCTGCTACCCTTAGTATTTTGGAGGATTTGAATAGAATAGACTTATTGATCTTGATGGAAAGAAGTCAGCTGAAATCTCACATAGCTTAATAATTCAAGAGCAGAATAGGTTAGGCCGAGGGACCCTGGGGCCCGGCCGTGCGCTCTGGGCCAGCGGCCCTGAGGGGTGGGAAGAGCGGCCTGAGGGGCGGCAGCCCCTGCCAGGGCAGCCGCGGATCCTGCCGGGAATCCACCAGATTCCCTCCTGGTGGCTGACGGGAATCTCTTCTCGCTCTGGCAGAGAATCGGGAGGGAACAAACCCCGAACGGGCAGCAGGGACAGCCGAGCACGGTGCCTGCGGCGCCGCTCCCATAATCAGGCGCCATCACTGCCGAGCCACGGGCGCTGTGAGGCGGCCGGAGGCTCCCCGGGCCGCCGGTGACAATGCGGGATGTGTCACCGCAGCCACAATCCAGCCGGAGCTGGTGAGCTGTGGACAGCCTGATTCCCAGGTGAATCCAACATCACATCCTGGCCAAACACTGGGAGCTGTGGAAGGCTTGCTGCTGGTGGGAAACACAGAATGGTTTGGGTTGGAAGCAATCTTATAATTCCTTTAGTTCAAACACTCTTGCCAGAGGCAGCAACACCTTCCACTAGACCAGGTTGCTCAGAGCCCCATCCAACCTGGCTTTGAACACCTCCAGGGAATGATGTGTCCACAACTTCTCTGGGCGACCTGGTTTGATGCCTCACCACACTCACAGCCAAGGATTTTTTCCAGATTGCTAACCTAAATTTCTCCTTTTTCAGGTTGAACACATTACTCCTTGTCCTTTGACCATAGTTCCTGATCAGGAGTCTTTCAGCTTCCCTGTAGGCCCCTTCACACACTGAAAGCTTGCTAAGAGGTCTCCATGCAACCTTCTCTTCTCCAGGCTGAGCCACTGGAATTCTCCCAGCATGTCCTCAGAGGGGAAGTCCTCTTAGTCCCCTTACCATCTTCATGATCCGCCTCTGGACTTGCTCCAACAGTTCCATGCCTTTCTTACTGTGGGGATACAAAAAATGTACACAGTATTCCAGGTGGGGTCTCACAAGAGAGTAATAGAGGGGGAGAATCACCTCCCACAACCTGGCCACACTCTTGAGTAACCCCGCCAGCCCAGGAGCTGCTGGTTCCCCTTGTCTGTCAGCCACATAGCAACATTTTCATATGGGGCTGCAATTCAGGTGGTACAGACTTCAAATGGATATGGAAATGTGCATATCCACACAAACATCTCTGATGGGCTCTTAGGGGGAATGGCCACATTTCAGCTGTGCCAGGGGATGACAGACTCTCTCCTCAGAGCCTCTCTTACAGTTCACTGGGCTAATCTGGGTGCTTAATAAAAAATGTACTGTGACAGCTCCCAAATTCCTGCTCTTAGGATGATGAACTTGAAATAGTTTATCATTACTACTATTTCTGGCATCATCTCTGAGCTTCATGGACACATAATTAGACGACAGGCTGCTGGAGGCCAGAGTGCATCATATGTTCATACTCATGAACATACAAAGGAGGTGGGATTTTTTGTCTTTCATTAAAAATCTGTCTTCTTAAATAGCCTCCTCAGAGGATTATAGTTAAATGCTGGAATACAATTAAGTAGGAAATAGTTTTGAAATGCAGTTATTTAAATTGCAAACCAGAGCATACATACCCCTTAGAGATTAAACACAAGTCCAGTTCCATTTTCCAAACCTGGAAAACCTCAAGCCTACATATTAACACATCAACTCACAAGGTACATCTGAAGGGATGTACATAAGGTACATAAGGTACATAAAAAGGGAAAGTGCCAAGCTTAGAAAAGTAATTTAGTTGATCCTAACAATGCACACAGCTCCAGTGTTCAGTCACTGGCTCTACAGAAATGTCAGGGATCAGTGGTGGGACAGGGCAGGGAAGCACAATGTGATACATGATGCTGAACCTCAGTGTACTTTCTCAATTTTCCACACAGCAATCCACTTGCCTCTGTGTGAACACAAGTGCTGAACCAAAATCCCAGTATGAGTGAAGTTTGGAGAGAATCTGAAATGAGCCTGGAAGTTTGCAGAGTATGCTGCTGTTTCCAGTGAGAAGTTTTAGTGCAACCATTTCGGAACACAGAGACCTCACTACAATCTGCCTGTCCAGGAAGAGGTTTATTTACATGGCACATCTTTCCTGGCAGAGGCAAGCATTTGGAGGGCAGGAAAGGCTTAAGCCTGGGAACACAGGATGTCACTTTAAATATGATAAGCAGTGGCAGTCTCTAAGGAAGATAAGATGAACCTTCTCATTTACAGTGCTTGCCACAGGTCCACCTGTGGCTGGTTTTGCATGGCTCAGCTCCTCCCTCCTTTCTTTGAACTTTATGAAATCAGTAGCACTTTTATAATGGAAACAACAAATAATGCAAAAAGATACTCATGTGCCTCTGCAAATAACATGAGGTCTCTTATATTTTTCCACTTATACTATATTCAATGTTAATTTTTAGAATTACAAATTTTTACAAGGAAAAAAAAGTAGAGCTTTTTTCACTAATCACATTAGTTTTCCTGTTTTCTTTTCAGAGAATCACAGAATATTCTGAGTTGGCAGGGACTGTCAAGGACTGTCAAGTCCAACTCTTAAGTGAATGGTCTTTTATAACACCTCTTCCTAAATTAAGATAACAACATACCATGTCTTGAAAATTCTCAAGTGCCCAACATACTGTGAGTGCTGTTCTGTTCACTTTTGTCAAGCTGCAATGAATTGCACAGTTAGAAATATCCTTTCTGTAAATCATTCCCTTAGAGCCTATTCATTTTAAAGTCCATGCTGTGCAGAGGGATGCAGTACACTCATTTCTGTGTGTTCCTCCTCCCTTCATCAGGTACACAGCAAACACATGGGCACTGTAAATATGTGCGTTTGATCATCAGTACATTACTTGAGTGTGTACTGTGCACTTCCTATCCATTCATACTTCTAAAGATGGACACTGAATTCAGCAAAAATAACCTGAAACAAAACTATGTCACCCTCGCATAAGGCTTCATCATTATTTACAAGAGAAGCCCTCCAGAGAAAGAGCCTTTCTTTTATTTGTGGGTTTGGGGTTTTTTAAATTTTATTTATTGTATTTGAAATGGTAATAGAGAAGAGGACAAAAAGCTGTGGCAAGGTGATCAGCCCATCCTAAGTCTTTTCACTCACCAGGCTATATTGAGAACTGTCACTTGCTAAAAACACTGTCACCTAAAATTAATTTACAGAAGAGGCTTTGCATTATACACATGGCCTGAAGCATTTATACTGTAACATCACAGCAATGAAATGAAAGTGTGATTGTACAGTCTAATATTAGCTAATTCATACCAGTTTCATACAGATTTTAGCATTTAGCATTCATTTGCTCTTTTGCTAAGGAGCTCCTTCATTAGTTCTTAAATTATGTTCCTGTTCTTGCTTAAAGGAGTAGCTGTACTGAAATACCATCATCTTTTGCAGTCAGAAGGACACTAATTTCAAGATATCAACAAATCAAGAATTTCTGCAATAAAAACAGTGGTCATACATAGGAACACTGGATTTATTCTTTAAGTTGTTGTTTGGGGACTTTCTCATACAGCAGAAAGTTCAAACCAAAGAAGAAAAAAATATATATTTTTCACCTTCACCTTTTCACATCACACTCACATGAACACATATAGCAGACTTTATTTTCAAGTGCAGGGTTCTCTCTCTTGTCCCAGAATCATCTGTTTTCCTTCATGAATCCTCTGGATACCTTTCTGTACATCCAAAATTCATTCAGATACAATGGAACGAAACTGTATTAACCACATGTAACTATCTGATATTAATAACTTTATAAAAGTTGCATCCTCTAATCATAAAAGAAAATAAAACTTGAAATATTTGTTGTAGTCACAGTTTTGTCCACAAGTCTCAACATCCTGAGTGCTTGGACTGCATGATGCACATTTTGATTGTTGAAGGCCTTTGAGAGGCCACAAAACAAAAATAGAAAAGTCTGTAATGCATTTTAAATGAGAACAAAAAATATTTTACATGGATAAAGATATTGCTAGAAATAAAAGCTAATTGAAACAGGGAAATTACCTCCCCAGATGATATTCCAAATTCACAGTGTGGTTTCCACTTCTTTCTCCAGGTAGCTGTCTTACTAGGATGGAGGGTCTATGGATTTTCTTTGGGATGAAAGAGACTTGACATGTACAGTTGCTTCAGTTGATGAGAAGAGAATAATTCAGTGTAACCATGCTTATTGTTTGCCAGTTGATGTGTTGTTAGGCCTGAGAATCTAACCCTTGTGGAAAACAAAACTTATGAACTACTGAGCTCATCGATAATTTGAAAGCATTGTATTTATCCTGATCTTTGTGCCAAAAACCTTAAGTCCTTATATTCCAGAGGCACTGTTTATGCAATATTTCACTTCCAAACTGAAATAATTCACTCAAGATACTGCTCTCAAAGAAGAAATTATGTAATTTTTACCCAGTTCTGCATGTATTTGAAACCACATGGAACAAACTCAAGAGTTTCACTAGGCCTTAATCCTATTCCTGATAATATTAGTGGCCAGTATACAAAATCCTAGCATTTCATCATGCTCTAAAACGTTTTTCCTATAGTGACTGCATAAATTTACTTTAACATATATAAGGCTGCTTAGGCAAAAAGTAGGGCAGACAACTGAAATAGCAAAATCTGGAGCATATTGAACTAGAAATTGAAGGATCCCCACATTATAAGCTCTTTGCAATTGTGCATGGCAGAATTATCCTCAGGATAAGAACTAGTCATTTATGCAAAAGACAGTAAATGTTTAATGGCAAAAGTTCTATGTCCTACAGAAATACCCAAATGAGTGAGCTTGACTAAGCTGAAAGGTGGGAAGTTGGAGAGGAAGATTCCCTTCAGTTTGTATGACCCTAGGAACAAAGATCTGCCACTTCCAGTGCCCAGCTGAGCTCTTTGAGATCTAGCTTAGATAAGTCAGCATACTGACTTCATTAAATAAATTAAATTACATAAATTAAACCATAACGATGTCCCAAAATAGCACTTATATGTCAGCCATGTCAAGTATATTCCAGATTTTCTCCATGTGCTACAATACTTCAGACCTCAGAATAATGGCCTTTCAGCATGAGTGCGTCACAGAGACAGGCACAGGCAAAGATTCTTGTCACCACCTTCTATGTAATCCCAATAGAACTACTTATCTCTTGTTTACGATGAAAATACTTAATGAAAGAGCACAATTTACAACATGCAAATGAAACAGGCTAGGATCGGTAAGAGATTAATTAATGTTTTATAATAAATTCTCTATCTCCAGTATTTAATGCATCCATACTGGTCATGCATCCCCTTCATCTTTCAAACACAATAGGACACATGAGGATCAGCTCACTTCTGGGTCCAGTATTTTCCATAGCATACATCAGTCATGCCTTGAGATATGCTGCAAAAAGCTGAAAAATAGATAGGTCATTTTGCTGGTCTGTTACAATGAGGACTCTTCTCCTTTGTTTTAATGAAAGCCCCTTACACGTGCTCACCATCTAGGGAGCTGGAAGCCTGGATTAGAACAACTGTCCCATGACTTCACAGGGAAGTTACAAAGCCTTCAACTTGTTCCAAAAAATATTTTTTCATAGAGCAAACTAAGTCAAAATATGAGGCTCTCCAAGCTGTCAGGGCTTTTTTTGTCCTAGACTTGTATATCTGGGTCATATAGTCATGTAACATCCTTGGCTGTGATCACAGCTATTGATTGCAGTGCTGAAAGCGACAGAATAAATGGTATATAATAACAAGAGTGCATGAAACAGCAAGAAGGGTAGACCAGGTCAGTCTTTAATTGGTAAGCACATGCTTGCTGAGAGCAACAGTGAGAACGCTGCCCTAAAAAAATGAAGACTTTCTTATGACAAAGAAGTTAACATCTAAAAAAGCGATCTCCTGACTGAAAAGAACTAATAAATTAAAGAAAGAATTAATAAATAATAATACAATTAATAATAAATTTTAATATTATATGTTATGTTAGTATTATAATTTAAAATATTTTTCTCTTGCATGGACAACCAAGAAAGTTAGTAGAAATTATATTCTAAAATAGATTATTTAAACAGTATTAAACCCCTGGGCATCACATACTGCTGGTCTGCATTTGATTTTTTTAATTTTGTTTTTCAGAAAGCAAACAAGTTCTTAATTGTTCCATCACAAAAAATATGTTTGACCAGTGTTAGTGATGGAATAAATGATCCTGTTTCCAGTTCTCATGTATTTTATGCTGGTCTTTCCCCCAGAGGTCCCTAGATGCTATGGTGCTTCCCAAATTGATGTTTGTCTTCTGTACATTTGAGATTTGATTTTTGATTGCTCTGAAAATGAGAACCAAGGATCAAATATAGTGTTTTGGGCTAAATAAGATCAAAATATTCAAGGCAATGGCTTTACAGGCTCAGTGGCCCATATCGCAAATGCAACGTTGTGCTAGGCTTACTCGACAGCTGGTGTGCAACTTCCACGTGTTGGATGATAGCAATGGGGCTGAAAATAACTAATTTATAGATTACAATCATCTATGATTTTGAGTAAAGAGTAAATGTCTACTAGTAATCAGGAAAGATTTGGGGTTACCATTTATACAAGCGCTTTCACTTCAGCTGTATTATACCAGAGGTGTCACCAACACCCGAACTTTGCCAATAACAAAATCTTTTATTTATGTATAATATATTGAAATAGAACTCACTACTTGTAATATAATGTTGATTTCTTCAGAGCTTTATTATCAAAAATATAATTTCTGTCAAAATTCTGTATCAAGGGTTGTACAGAATGGACTATAGCCAGAACTATTGTGGTTTAGGGGCATATTTTTATTATATAATAAAATACTCACAAGTAAAAGTTGAAGTATGACTTTAAAATGAATGATCACCAAATATAATTCACTAAATTCTGTAATTTAACTAGCCATCCTTACAGAAAAGTAGTAGAAAATGAAATACAAGCAGCAGCTCGGCACCTGTTAAAATTGGTTTGTTCAGGACAGTGCTCTCGTGTTTCTATTAATTATGCTGCATAAACACAAGCAGCACTGATTAGAGACAATCTGCTGAACACGCTGTAACAATGGCACAATGGCATCTAAATGCTTTATTTTATCTTTATTACCTCAGGGTAATGAATTGTAATGTAAAGAGCTGATGAGTAATTAAACTCATCAGCTGTGAATTCAGAGATATTTTTAGTGTCATATGATGGAAAATCCTCTCAAGAGTAGCGAGGATATAGTTTCACATAAGCAATTTAAACATATATTATATTCCTTAACAGGTCCCATGAGGAAGCACTTCATACTGTTTCTAAATGATGAAATTAGGAATGAGCACCGCATCAGTCTTCATTTTTTATTTCTTCCCTGCACAGGTTCAAGAACATTAGAGAACTTCTTGGTGAGCTAAAGCCATTTTCTGCTCGCTGAGTGCCAGCTGGGTTACAGCAGCTCTTTCGCCCACAAAAAACACATACATGTCATTAGATGATGTTATTGAAATAGCCAAGGTCCATCCTAAACTCTTTTCATTGCTCCAAAGTATTCCTTCTAATTTCCACTTTAAATTCATCCAAGACTAGTTCATATTTCTTTGTTTCTATATCATCCTTTAATGAAAGAGCAAATTTCCTTCCTTGTTCTGAACTTCTCAATGCAATCAGACAGTGCAATCACAGGCCCTTGGAGCTTCCAATCTGCTGAAATAAAATCTTCAAACTCTTTTAGATTTCACTTAAATGAAATGCTCTGTTGACCCCAGATGGACTTTTCACTACATACTCCACTCCTATCTTTCCAACATCACTCTAAGTAAAATCCTTCTAGTGCTTTTTACCACAATTAAATTTTAACCACAATTAAATTTTATTCATCTCAGATGGAAATACCTGTTCTTAGGCATTCTTGGATTTTTTATAATTGTTTTTTAAGCTAAAGAAGGTTAAAGAGGGCAACTCAACAAGCAATTAATAAGCTTCAGTTCTTTTCCTAATGAGGAAGTTGGAGCTTTCAAAGAAAAATCCTTGTGATTAGTTCCCAAAAGCTTGTCTATACACCATCTGTTGTATTTTGTCCAAGTTCTACCAAGAGAATTTCTTAGAGCATCCAGTACTGACACTGTTCCACATTTGGGCATTACAGATACAGTTTGGTTAAGGGCCCTGAAATGAGTATTTATAACAAGCTATAAATACAGGAAATGGAAACAGGACACTGTAAGCAGATGATAGGAAATTGTGCAAGGTAGACTGACACCAGGGGCTACAAAATGAGCTACAGCTACTGCAAATAGTGATTTATCATAATGGCAAACAAAAACCAACAATAACATGCCTCTTTCAGCACCCTCACAGCATGCAGCAATAAGAATAAAAAAATTAAATAGAAACCGCTTCCTACTTTCTTAAGTGGGAACATCAATGTATGTTTGATTCTATATCCTGACCCTCCTACTGAATGGGCATTAAGCCAGTTACAGCTTCAGAAGTGAGCCAGGCTCATCCCTGCTGAGCAGCAGTGGCAGACAGAGGTTGAGAGACAGCAGAGAGCTGCCACTCAGCCCTGCCCCGTGAGTTCGGTACCCCTCACTTCATGCACACACCTGAGAGTCACTGGAGAGGATGTGGAGCAGGGTGAGCTCTTCTGAGTGACAAGCACAGAGCTCAGATCATCAGTCATATGGGAGCTGGCAGTTCTTTTCACTGCTTCTTGAACCTGATCATTGTATACTTCAGCTCCTTTATCCAGCCTGATGCTGCCTTCATATTGCTTTGGGGACTTTCTCTTCTCTTCTCTCAGTTTTATTCAGCCTAATGTCTGCCAGAAGAACTATCAGTGAGAGCTGATGCTCTTTGCCTTCTATACCTGAAATGAATGATTAATTATTTCAGACATTGTCTACCTCAGGCTTGGAAATCCTGCTGAAGTTCCAAATAGCCTACTAAGCATTTACTTCTTTCATATTATGTTTGTGTTCCAGATTGCGTCTCAGAGCAAAAATATGATGGCTTGATGATTCAGCATTTCATTCCAATCCTTGAACCTTGCAAGAATCTCCACTGTACTCTACAGTTTTGGTCTATTTCTCACAGTAATCATCCAGGGAAAAACAACTTCTTTCTCAGTGGGGTGGGTACTCTTGAGGAGCAGGTGACATCTCCAGATTAGTGGGTAAGTCTAACAAAAAGGACATCTTCCCAATACAAAGAGCTCTGCATTAGTGCTAAACAACTTCCAAACTGCAGCCATGTACACCCATCTTCTAATATAGAATGTACCTTCCTGTATTTTTGTTACACCTTTGTCATTGTTTCTGCATTAATCTTCCACAGATGTTCTAGATATTGTCCTGTTCCTAACAATATTCCATTTATGTTGCTTTTTCTGTTGTTGTTATTGCTCGTGGGTTGTTTGGGGTTTCTTGTGGGCTTATATTGGGATTGGTTTTTTGATTTTTTTTGGGCAGAAGGGGGTGTCTTATTCCAGTTCATTTTGGAGCTGAATAATAAAATAAAACATAGATCATTCCACAGAAAATCACTAGAAATGGTCTACTGCTGGTTGATCCTGGCCAATACATTCTGTCTGTTTTGAAATCACCTTACCTGGAAACAGGACCAATATTTCATAGTATAGCTGAGTTCTTAACTGTGTGAGAATAACACCATTTAAAATCAATGCATGACTATTCATTCCTGAGACATTTTTATAATATTCTATTTAGAGAACTCTCACCAGTGAGATGGTATTTCCACCATGACAGAAGAATAAAACTGAATTTCTGACAGTGGCTCTTCCCTGATCAAAGCAGTTTTTCCAGTCAGAAAACACATACTTTTCAGTTCTTCAAGCAGACAGGACTTCACATCACATCTTTCCATGAGACTGATGACTGAAGCAAATAATAACATGCTTTGTTACACTGCACTATTGAGAGATTATTAAGACTTAAAAATAAAAGTATATTTTAGTGCATTTACCAAGAACTATATTGTGATTCTTCCTCTGCTATATAGAAGAAAAATGTGCTAAAATGCACATGGGTCACTGAATACAGTAGATGAAGCATGAGAATGGGAGCTGTGTTCCTCTGCATTCTAGTCCTAGCTTTGACAATCATCATCTTGCTTCAGGCAAATCACTTGGAACTCTTTGGTTGCAGCCTCTCTATCTACAAAATGATTAAAAATATTTTACTGTGTAAAGATTTTACCATAAATTAAAGGCTAAGAGAACTATTATGTCTGAAGTAAAAGGAACTGAAAACAATTTTTAATTGCAGATTCTGAGCCAAATTCAGACCAGTGGTAACCAAATGTAATCCGGATGAAAACCACCAGGATTTCATTAAAAGTCTCACAAAGCTTTCCTTTTTTTGACTACATAAATTGACAGAGCAAGACCAGGCCCCAAATGCTCAGCTAATTAAGCAGGTTTATAGGGAAATGAGATTATAAATTGATGTGTTGGGTAATAGACTTACAGATGAAATTAACATCCGTGTGTGTGTGTGTGAGATAAGAGTTTAAAATTTCTGACATTTCATCACAATAGCTGTGCTTTCCCATTCTGCCATCAGGTTTTTCCCTTCTCTGCAATTTCTCCAGTTTCTCACAAATTCACAGACTCCTAATGCCCCCTTTCAAAAGGCAATGTTGAGCATTCATGACTCACAGAAAAACAGAAGAATATGGAATGTTCAGCTGGTCACATAGGACACTCACTGCACTTCAGTCAGAGAAGACACTAAAGAGCACACGCATGAAAGCACTTGCAGACTGCAAAAGTCTGGGCTCATATATCCACCGTGCCACTGACTTTTGCTCCATTTTATTTTAAACAGATTTCATCATTCATCAGCTAGCATAAGATCTATTTACCTACTTTGGTTATTAAAAGGTCACCTTTTCCCTGAGATAGAAATCTGAAGTTCCATTTTATTATAAAAGCTTTAAAATGGAAGAGTGGCACTGTGCTTCTCCTGGAGTTTTACCGTTACCTATTTTTTACTTGAAAATACCTGGAAAAAAAATCTAGGAATTCATGTATAAATTCTATTTTTATATAAATTACATTTAAAGTAAAGAGTAATAAAATCAAGAGGAAAAACAACATGGACTAGATTTCCCTAAAGAATTATAATACCTGAAATTCAGGCTTTATCTCTTCTGACACAGCTTAAGTTGAAAAAAAATCTGCGCAAGCTATTACATAAATCTAAGAGATAACTGCATGGTAAAAATCTCTAACAGCAACCCACAACTATCTAAACCGCTATGAAAAACATATGTTTGACATAAAAATAACTGGCATTATGCTACCATGCAATGAAATCTCAGTATAAGTCATAGTTAATTATACATTCAGGGAAAAAAGTGAATAATTTAACCCACGTCTCACAAAAACTAAAAAGAGTGAAGCAAAAAACATCCATCAATACATTGTATCCCTACAGCATATTTCTACACAATTGTAAAAGGAATAAGCAACAAAAAGTCTTATTCTTTACTAATTGAAGGATACATCAAAACTCTAATTAAAAATGTTCTGAACCAAGATGATTACTCAAAGGTGAGATGATATGCCCAAAGAAAACTTTAAGCCCCAGCAAAGTTGCCACAGTAAGTAAGTAAGTTTTGGGTTTGAGTTTCGGGAGCAGGGTAGTGCAGAAGCAGGAAACTGCCATATCTATTGTCCAGCCGTCATTTGTACTGTAAGCAGGGAAAGCAGACACTGCCCTGACCCATGCTGTCCTTTCTGTCCACTTAAGAATCTCATTGATCACTGAGGTTCTAAGCATCTTAGTAAGTTTTTAAGAGGTCAGTTCAGATATGCATTTGTACATGCATACCATAACTATCAAGCCATTGAAAATTACTCTCCTTTGAGACACAAGGCAGTAATTTTGTTCATCTATCCACCCTCTGATTAGGGACCATTATGATAATGGAGTCTAGACATCTGTGATGCTTTTGGTCAATGGTGAAATGGGATCCTCTCAATGAATTTTAGCTATTCCTACAAAGAATTTGGTTTTCTATTTTATATAATTTTGTTAGCAAACTTATTATTTATGTGATTATAAGTTAAAGTTAGAAGATTTCATGGTTCTTTTGTTTATATATAGCATAGTGGCTAATTGCTTTTCGTGGCCCTGAGGAGATGAGGGAAGTCATTTTATTATGATCATTATAATTTGATCAACTCATGTATAGGAAAGAAATGCTTTACTTTCAACTCATGTGGAATGTTGGGGATATTATGAATTTGGCCTCAACTAAATCCCAAATTAAAGTATTGTTTCCAGATTATGGAAACTAGAAGACACATCCCAGTTCAGAGGAGTGTAGCTCTTTGCTGCACAAGAGATCCAATTTAGCATTCCTGATGGTTTCCTCTGGCATAAAAATCTACTATTTGCTTAATGTGATTATAGGATTATGGTATTGTATTTTGTATCTGAGAATTTACTTGGGTTTACAGCTTTTAATCTATGACCTAATTGAACAGAAGTCATTTCCTCTTCCCCAAATTTCACTCATACTGTCTGCATCACGCATTCTCATTAGTAAGATGTTCTAAAATCAGTACTTGTGCTGATCTTACCTATGTAGAAAGGTTTATTTTCTGACCTTTTGCAGCCTGCAGGAATGACTGGAATACAAATCACATACTACAGGATTGAATTGTGCTAATAATGACAGGGATTCCCTAGAACACGAGAGAGAGAGCAGGTATTAACATGTTGAGATAAAAGAGTGATATGGGACAATGAACAGCAAACTAGTTTGGTTGTCCTTTTAATGTAAAAAATGTTGCAAAACACCTTTTCCTTTCCTTCTTCATCTTTTCTAGCACCAGATATCCCTTATTTATCTCTCATACCTTTATGCAGTGTAGCTATAATTAATAAATCATCATCTGACATGATATCTAAACAAGATAACTCCCAATTCTTTTTGTTCATTTGAAATATTTTAGCTTAAGCAATTCAGATTAAAAAGAAGTTTAAAAAAAATGTCCAATGAACAAGCAGGGTGAAAAGAGAATCACCAAAGTGGAAAAAATCCAAGAATGCTATTAGGAAAAGCCCCCAAAAATGAAGATGTGCAGGGAAAAGATACAATCTAGTTCAGGGGGAAAAATGCAGAACAGTGCATGTAGGTCAGTAGCTTCTAGAGTTTGTATGCACCTTTATTCTTTTTGGTGGGTCCTTTCTACATATTGTTTTCATAATTTTGTTCATAATCATTTCAGAAAGGGAATAAATTAAAATATGGATAAGTTTTTGCAAACCAGAACTATTTTTGCAACTCTTCCAAAGATAGAAGTAGATTTTGAGATGCCACATAGTCATAAGATCTGCTCACCCTTAATGCAAATACCAAGACCATAGTCGCTTTTCCATCTTCTGAAAATGTAGCAATTATTTTTGGTCATTCTGCAATGCCAGCCCAGACAAATGTCAACACATCTGAAGAGGTACATATATACACACTGGCTTGAAAGATTTGATCAAAGCTCACTGGAATTAGTTGGAGATTTCCATTTGTTTCAATAGACTTTGAATGAGGGCAGCATCATTGGGATTTTGAATATTATTGCAATGCTGGATGGATTTTACTTAGCACTTCACATAAAGGGACACACCTACTGCAGGAAACCAGATTAAATGGAGATAAATATATATGTTTTAAAAGATTTGCCCTCCAAGTGTGGCTTGCTTCATCTTTACTGAGTTTGAATTATCCTATAAATAGAGAAAAGATGAAAGGAAGTATAAAATATTTGGCAACGTACAACCAACTGTAAAGAAAAAGGAACAGCAATAGAGAAAACGGAGCATACTAATAAAAACATATATAGTAACATGTAGTATACAAATCCCTCATTGAATAAGTTTCTTACACAGCTACTCCATTTCAGATGCTGGAGTAGCCGTGTGAGCCTTAGAGTTTCCTAGTGTTCATACACACAGGCACAGAGCTGTGCATTGCACTGTGCAGGCACATTTGCAGTGCAGTCCCAGCACTGGTTTGCAATACAGAACAGCAAGCAAGCAGCAGTTCAGCTGCCTTGCAAAAATTCTCATCCTAAACACTATTAATCAAAATACTTTGTAATAATTCTTGAGTTGAACATTCTTCCATAATGTATCAGTCATGGATGTGAAATCAATTTAAGCATCCAAGTGCTGACCATCATCATACAACATAGGTTCTCAAAGACTAATAGGATACTCGTGTTTGACAAGAATTTACTTAATCAATTTATGGATTAAAAGTAAGCATCTTGACATTCCCATAAATCAGCATTTTTGTAGTTAAAATGCTTAGAAGTAAGGATCTCATAAAACCAGAACAGATATTTAGGGATTTTTAAATGGGAACATTTAGAGAGAGGGTAAATACATTTAACATTCACTTTTCCATTCCATCAAATGATTGAGAGAACATATAACTGACTGTGCTAATGTACTTTAAGATAACAAAACAAAGATACCGTTGGAGTTTTTCACTTGAGATGGAGGACTTGCTTACAGAAATGCCTTTTTTCATTTGTCTCTGTTATGCACACCTCTCCAACCAGCATCTCAGTCACCTCTTAGGCATTATGGTAGTGAAAGCATTGACATCCTTCTTGCCCAGCCATGAAGTCCTGGGGTGATCTGGGTCTAGATTTACCATAAGATTTGTAGACTGCCTACAGAAGCCAACGGGAAGTTTGCTTACAAACTCCCTGCACTGCTTGCAGATCTTCTCTTACCTGGCATCATGTTCCTCCTGCAAACGTGTAAGAGGTGCCTGTATTTGCCATCCCAAATATGCATGACTCAGGAGAGAGAAATGGGGTTATTCAGATTTCAGTGACATTAGGGAAAATCAGACTTGAGGACAGTTAAAATACAGTAGGGAATGCTGTGAAGAAACAATCTGAACAGTGCAGCATAGAGATTTTTCTGTAAGAAAAAACTAAGAAGGGGAAGTATTTATAAAGCTTAAAAGGGTGAATAATTTCGGACATTGGTATTGAGGAGCGAACAGTGCTGTGCTTTGGAAAACAAAGGTTATTTTTCTGATTCTTCCCTCTTGTGGCAACCCAATGTGAGTGCAAACACAAAACACACAATAGCCATAGAAATTATTAAATATAATGCAGAGGTGAGGGGACACAGTTACAGCTCTATATACTTCATGACCCCTCTTTCAGGCTCCACTATGCTTTTCTTAGGAAATCCTATGTTCTCCCTAAGGTGACTGTTGTTATAGGTAATGCTGACATTCAAGGTCTGAAAGATTCTCCATCTCCCCTCTGCTCATATGAAGACTCACAGGAATCTGTTCCTCTAAGTTCATCACTGAATAATTTCTTCATAAATATAATTTTCATTTAAATTATTTCACTGTTTTTCTTCCACCTATTCATGTACAGATCTAAAATTATAATTTAAAAAATGTCTGAGGTCGGTACATTTTTTTTCTGCTACCTACTTATAGTTATTCTTTTTACTTTCCCTTTGCAGGAGGAAAAGTGAATAAAGTACATGCCACTGTGCCAGGGAGACACACTGGGAATTATGACAAATCTAGGCTATCTGTAGTACAAGAGATTTTCTTGTCACTTCACTATAACTGTATGCAATGAAGAAAATCAAGCTTTTCAGTGTTCTGCAAGGAAATTATAATGATAGCACCCTGCATTTCAGTTCAAACTACCGTTCTGCATTTTATTCCATTGACTTGCAAAAGAAAATAGAACCCTTTGCTGAAGACTCTTTGTACCATCTTTCTGAGTTTAAGCATGATGCTCTTTTTAGAATTATAGGGAACAGTTCCAGGAGGGAAAAACTATAACAGGAAAATGTTGTGCACTGCATCTTCCAAAGAGAAGATGCATCTTCCAAAGAGAGTAATTTTTGAAGAACTCTGCTGCTCCTATCCATAAAATAGGATGATACATGAATAATTTTAACTGGAACAGAGCTATGAGAGTAAAGGCATGATTATAGTGCTGTTTTTCACTTAAGCAACTTTAATTGTCATTTAGATTCCTTGGATCAAAAAGATGTAATTAAGTTGCTTTTCCTCTCCCCTCTCTTAATATACATATTGTAGAGAAAATGAGGAGCATAAATAATAACACCAGAGCATTATCACATGTGAAAAATGTTATATTGACAGAGTAGAAGCAAAATGATCTACAGTGCTGAGAACAGGGATGGTCCACAATATAACCTGAGACATGACATTCTGTATTTGGCACATTCCAATTCAGGATGCTTCAAACACTTTAATTGCACTTTCAGTCCAAGTTGTTCTTAAATTCACCAGATAAAAATGGCATCTTTTCCTAATGGAGTCAGAAGCAAAGTCATCTGTCAGTTGCCCAGCAGGATTTTACACTCTGTTAACGATGATAGAATCTCATTATTCCCTCCTGAAGGTTTGGTCTGACCATTATATTCAGTTTTATCATGATCAGATTTCTCATTTCATCACTAAAGGATAACTGAAGTAACATGTATTTACTGTAAATTTTGCTTTCATCTTCTGCCTGGCATTTTAACACTCTTAATTTTATTATTGTGGTATCTTATTTTATTTTTTAAAGTCTTTCTTCAGTTTGACTTTTTTCCCCCTTAAGTATCATTTAAAACAGGATTGCTGAAATTCAACTGAGAAGCACGTAAGAGAAAAATAGGCCTTAATTAAATATATTTTTACAGTTGAAAAATTCTCAAGGAAAGCAGAATCTACAAATCCAGTTACTTAACATATTAAATGTCAGCTGTGATAGAAGATTAAAAAGAAGTATTAATCAAATAAAAAATGGAGGGTTTTTTATTAGTTTGGGTTTAGTTGTTTCATTTGCAAGTGTGTCTGATGAGAAACATGACTAGATCAAGCCACCTGCAACCCAGAGCACCCAGTTTCTATCTCATGCTCTGATTATGACCTTGAGGACATCACACAATTCTTCCATTCCCCTCTTTCTACATCCTCTCTCTTGTTGTGATGGAGTTGCAGCTGCCTTGAAATAATATATTCATACTTCATGTCGACCTGCTACAGGAAAGATGAATGGTCTGAATAAATTCAGCTAGGTCCTGTCTGGAGAAGCAGACAGGAAGAAAATGCCTGTTTCAAGACAGGCATCTCCACACACAGATCTCTTAAGGAACACACTAAGAACTCTCATTTATAGTCAAACATTTATACAAACTTCTTTTGTATAAAGAGCCTTGAGAAAGAAGCTTCCCAAAGACCTGAAGCAAAGCTTCAAAGTTGGCTACTCTCCAGCAAAGAGAAGCAGTAGCTCTTTCTGGGAATAAGATTCACATACAGAATCCTAATGAGACCATTACAAAAGCTTCACCTGCCAAAGCTATCATCTGTGCACAGGGAAATTTAGGTAGGCTTCTAGGCCTGCTAGCAAAAAGACTTTTTCCCAAGTCTTTTTTCCTCTTTGTTTCCAGTGAACACTTTGTTCCCAGTGTTCAAAGAAATATTATTTTGATGAAGAAAGGCCCTTGCCACACATTCTGCCAATACCAGCATTTAAAGTGCTCTAGCAGTCTAGTCAAGATAGAGATGTACTTTTATGGACAGAGGATTCTCCAGATTTAAAATTTGGCTCTTGAATTGTTTTGGTAGATTTCCTGAAAACATCAGAGCTTTGTGGTAAGCAAATCTGAAAAAAGCAATATATTCTATATTTTTAAATGAAGAGGAGGGTGTGGGTGCAGAACAAATTTAGGGACTATCAGCCAGCTATTGACACTTCAGTTGCTGTAAAAATACTGCCATTTATCAAAGAAACTACTCAGAAGCAAATGGAAGAAAATAAGAAAAGGAAACAAAGCACCTCTTGATGGGTGTAAATCCCACTCAGAAAATGGTGACCTCTGGCTCCTGATCAGGAAGAAGAGGCTTTGTCTGGAGTCTCACATTAGCCTCCTGTACTGTTTGATACTGGTTTGAGTGCTGTTGATTGTTTCCATCAGCACCTTACCTGGTTTTGTGTGGCAAGCATGTTGCAGCTTACTGAATGCAGAATACATGGGCAACTGGAAAAGTGGAGTGGAAAAAGGAAGTATTTCTTTCCTCTATCAACAGAACCTAAAAGTGATGACCACAGATGCTTAAATCAGTTTATATTTGAAAGGAAGCTTGACAGAAGATGCAGATTCTGAGCCTTGGTCTAACTAGTGAAACAGTGCATTGCACCCTGGTAATGGGAAAAAATGTCCAATTCAGTGTGTACCAGAGTAAGTAAAAAAACCTTTATACCATGTTATCCATCTCAGCTTTAAACCACGATACTGAAATCCTGTGGATCAAGTACATCTTTTTCTCCACTACTTTTTGAAAGCAGCCATTCACAAAGAAGACCCCACCTCATTCTAAGGCAATTCTGTAGATGTTACAGAATTGGACATATTGGACAGATTATGCCAAAATGCTTGCTTGCCAAAGTCATTGTAGTTATATATCAAAATGAAAATAAAATGTGCAGTTAACAGTATAATTTTATTTCTGTACAGAATTTCATTCACGTTTTCTTTTACTTAAATGTCCTGATGTTAGCTTCTCATGTTCTCTTTCTTCTCCACAAGCTACAGTATATCTAAACCATGACTTATATTTTTTTGTGCAAGGGAAAGTTTAACGATTAGGGAAAGATTTTTAAAATGCTGCTGCAAAAGAAAAATCCAGAACTTTAAAATCTTATAAGCCATTTTCATTTAGTCAAACATCATGCAGGGTCACATTCATTGAGCTGTACCTTCATTTTCTGAGCCTCTCAGTTTCCAAAATAAGAGTTAATTGTTGTGGAAGTGTTAAGGATGACCATGAAAAATGCTGTTATTACAATTATGCCTCTTCTGACACACGCTCACTACCTTGTCTTCATAAAAAGAAATTAAAAACCAACATTAAAAAATATATAAAAAATTAAAACTTCCCTGTTAAAATGACAAATCTGCAAGTAAACCCAGAACTGAAAATAATTCGTGGATTTTCTTTGCATCAGAAAACAAAACAATCAGGAGAAAAAGAATGAAAGCTTTTAAGGGCATTTGAGGATAGACAGGCCAAAATTAACTAGCTTAATTTTAATATGAAACCAAGTTAGATGGAAAAAGTATGTTACTTTTGGGACATAGCTGCCAATGTTCTGTTTTTTTCAGTTAGTATCAACTCCATATAAAACCCAGAAGACATAAGTCTTTACTGTACTTAAACACAAATGAATGAATTATAAGTGTACAAAATACTGGTAAGTATATAAAAAAAAGACATTCATAATTCTGACCTAAAGTGAAGTCTACCCTCTGCCCACACATAAAAGCTTCAGAGCTGTTAAATTTTATTTCTCCAAAGAGAAACTAAACCTCCGTTTCACATGCTCATATTGCAACATTTTTATTTAGTTACCAGTGGAAGAATCAGCCATGCTAAAATTAAATTGAAGGAATAGTTTTATTAACTGTCATGGGGTGTTTATAGTATGAATCTAGGGTAGAACAGTATCTTTCCCTCTAAGAGGCAAATAAAACAAGGCAAAGCATTGGAAAGAAACTTCATTAGCTACATTACTGTAATATCTGCATTTGTCCACATCTAGCATCGCTCACTATCTGCAGTTGGCCTGAATGTCATTTCTGCATAAATTATGTCAATTTGCACCATAAGTACTTTTTATAGCTTTGTGTCCACAGTGGAGCAAATCCAGCCTATCTGCTCCAGCTTCTGTTTCCTTTCTCATTTCATGTCTGAACCTTTCTTTCTATCTCCTGTGTTCACCTTTCTTTATCACAAAATCTTCCTACTTCCTTTTTTCACTTTTCTTGGATTTGAAATAATCTGCTTCTATTCTCTGTACCTTACACAATCTTACCTAACTTTTACAGGTTGACATACTTTATCCAGTTTTACTTAGATTTTTAAAATCTTTAAAGTAGAGTTTTCAATGCATACTAAAGTCCTCTATAAACATTTAGTTGTTACTCCTAAAGTATTATTAAAGCTACAGTTCATGTAGAATCCACATTCCTTCCTAGTCCTGTTTAATATCTTTTATCATTGAGTTTCTTTTCAAGATTTTCCTCTCACTGGATATTAGTGCAAAGATTTGATTATAAAAATAGAAAATATGACAGCTTTCTACTGTTACTCTTCTGTGCCAAGCAGCTGTTGCAGTACTTGGTTCTAAACACTTAATCCTTCAGACACTCAGGTTTTGAAATCCCTGATATACCAGCCATGACAAAACTATCTTAAGAGCACTATTTATGTATACCCTGTTCTTGATACAAACCTTGTGATCAACTTTCTGCACAAACCAAAAAAAACCCCAAGCACACTATAACCTGTTCTATAAAATCCTGTCCCCTTTTCAGCATATTATGTTCTTGCAAGTCCTCCAATATTTTTGCAAGATTGAAACAGACATCTTTTCTATGCAATTTTATTCTATAGGCTTCACAACTTCTGCAGTCCCAAAGCAAAGAAATCTTTTTCCATCCATTCTAAAAAGACCCTTCTTCTGTAAATTCTGGTGGATATAACTCTTGTCATAAATATTTTCATTCTGCTTGTAGGGTAATTGCTACAGGAATCTAACCTACTAGCAACACAAATTTTCAGCAATTTAACTGTATATTCAGGTCACAAGTATAATAATTCAATCTACAAGAAGAGCCAATGCATTCCATGTGTGTACCCACCTACCCCTACACCCCTCACTTGGCAGTCTGGAAAATCCTGTGTAAATCAATATTTTGATTGTCAAATGTTTCTTCATCATAAGTACTACACACAGAGCCCCTGTCAAAACCCTTAAACATTATCCCCTACTACCAAAGCTTTTTCATGTATGATCAAGTAAATTTCAGTCATTCAAGAACTGCAATTGCAATGTGCAGAAGGATGCTTGAATTAACATAGTCATGGTTAACTGTACAATAACAATTTAGGAGAAGATAATGAAAGTAATATAATGAAAACCTGGAATAAAAGATAAATAAATAAATAAAGCTTAACATGTTGGACAACACAGTATTTGAAGCTGACAAAATGATCAGAATTAACAAGGCTGTATTGTAACTTCTTTGGACTTGGGAAAACATTAAAATAAATCATTCAGTAAATCCAGGGATGAAGAATTAAGTAAACTATGAGCTGGGGATCCTGCCAGAAATCCCTTGAATTTAAGCATGAGCTCAACAAGTTACCTGGAAACACAACTGGAACATATTCCATGTACAGAGCCTTAAGGCAGTTTGCATTTATTCCTTCCAAAACAGGACAGCAGACTAAGCCTTGGAAGCTGAAAAAGTGTTTCAACCAAGCACAGTTATTATTACACCTCCACCAACCCCATCACTAAAAAACTACTGTCTTCCAAAGAAAAATAAAGAGCAATACAAGAAATACAGGTCTTGAGCCAAGTCTTAAAAAAGTAGTTACCAGTCTCACTGATATCAACAACTTCAGTCTTGATCCATTAACTTCAATAAAAAGTAACACAAAACACTATTTATTAATTTGTATCAGTATAGCTATGAAGCTGTGTACTTGTTTATTAGCATTTAATACATGCTTTGAGACTGTTGAATTTTAATAGATATTATTGCAAAAATGAGAAAAAATAGAATTTATCACAGTACAGAAAAGCATAATTAAGTAGGAAACAGTAAGAACTTGGATTTTACATGTATATTACTCCATGTAGTAATACATTTCAAGTATTTTAATTTCTAAACCAATATGAGAGATGTAATAATTGTGACCAGTTTTACAGTGGTGAGAAGTTACTCTGAAGCAGCCAAAGAGCCAGAGAAAAGCATATACAGACATATATAGATGGCATATATTAGCTCAACGACTTTTGAATAATTCAAAGAAAATCTTCTAAGACTGAAAGCTTAATATACTGATTTGCTTTAAAAATTATGCCAATAAAGTAGAGCTTAAAACACACCTACAAAGCACTGCACTGTGAGCCTCATGGCAGTAATATTATCATTGCGACCATCCAGCCATTTCCAGCCAAGTGGAAAAGGTCAGTATCAATACTGACCCTAGAGAAATTCAGTAAGGTGTCCATTTGTAAGAGAAAATGTAACTATTCACTACAGTTTGTCAAGGGCTCTGACACATTCTCAGTCTTTTCACTGGATAAACTTATATAGGGTTCTCCTCTACTATAATATGGTTCCAGCTGAAATGCAAGTCTCATGGTTTAATCCCCAGCCAGCAACCAAGACCATGCAGCAGCTGACTCCCCCTCAGTGGGATGGGGAGAAGAAGCTTCATTTCCAGGTCACAGAATATTCTCAGTTGGAAGGGACCCATAAGGATCATATAGCCCAGTTCTTTTGTGAATGGCCCATACAGGGACTGAACCTATCACATTGGTTTTATTTGCATCATGCTCTGACCAACTGAGATTTTTTCATCAATGAGTTGAGATAAGAACAGTTTCATAACTGAAATACCAAAAAAACCGAATAATAATTGTAAAGAAAATGGAGGGTACAATGAGAGGTAACGACAAAGCCAAAGGGGGACAGGAAACAAAAAAGTGATGCACAATTCCACTGCTCACCACCAGTTGGCCAGTGCCCAGCCAGTCCCTGAGCTGTGATCAGCCCCTCCTGGCCAGCTCCACTCAGTTTCTATACTGGATGAGACCTTCTGTGGATTGAAGTTCCTTTGGCCAGTTTGGGTCACTTGTCCCAGCCATGCTCCCTCCCAGCCTCTTGTGCACCTGCTCACTGGCAGGGCATGGGACACTGAAAAGTCCTGGATTGAGGGTAAGCCCTTCTTAGCAAATGCCAAAACATCAGTCTGGAATCAATGTGGTATTCTCATACTGAATCCAAGACACAGCTCTGTACTGCACTTTCCAGTTCATAGTTTCTCCTATATTCAATACTATGGGTATTATCTAGTTTTGAGATAACTTTATTCAGTGTCTCCTAACATAATGAAGAAATTTATTGTCACATAATACAGGTATTTCTCATGACAGGCAGATGATGTTATGCATAATCTGTAAAATGTCCTTGAAAAATTTGCATGATTACATATAAACTTGAAAAAAAGAATAATGTATAATGGCATTAGTGCTGTAGCAACTGTGTCTTCTAGAATTCTGTTTTCTGTTGAAGTAATAAGAGAACCAAATATATTAGTACAATCATCCTTCTCAGTTTTCCACCACAAAATCTGTAACACTGTCTTAGCTATCACAACAGGAGGATAGGAGTTGAAAAAGTGCAAAACCTCCTGGGCTAAACCATGTAAGACATTCATTGGTACTCTGACTTGCACATAAAAGAGAACAAGAAGCTGGTGCTGTGTTTCAATACCAATATAAAATCTGTAAAAGTTGCTGCTTATGAAAGCCAGTATTTCAAAATCCTTACTGTAGCAGAAGATTTTCTGTAGGCTCACTTTGTAAGGGGAGCAAACATAAGGTTTACTTTCACATACCTCTCCATGTTGACTCCTCCTCATAATTTGAAATAGTAGGAGTATGTGTCATTATCTTCTCAAAAAAATCACCCATGATCTGTACAAGTATAATAATACATTTTCATTTCATTGTCATCACAAGGCGATTGTAGGTGTGCATAGAAGTGCGTTGTATAGCAACAGTTGTTTCTCTATGCAATGTTGGCATTTAGTGTAGGATGCTTTGAAGGGTAATCTCAAGAGCCAAGAGCAGGTTTTTCTGCTTCAGTTGAAGTGCTGAAATTTTATATTAAGTAGGATATTGGTATCAATACATGCAAGTTAAGCCATTATATTCCTATGGTCGTCCTGGGAAGCTTTACTGCCTTCTTGATCTCTAAGAAACTCGTGCAGATGTGTTTGAGGCTTAATGCTTTAATGACTCTAAAGATCACCCTAAATGCTACATATTATTTCTTGTCACTTATTGCATGCATGCAACAGTTAAAGGTCCCACTGAAATGCCATCCCTTTTCCTTCATCAGATGCTTCTCTAGATATTAGCTTAACTCACCTTCTACGCTAGTAGGGAAAAATTTCTGCATTTGCTGAAGAGCAAAAGTGAAACCTGATTTTTTTTCTCTCATGAACAGCAAAACTAAAACCTGAACATTTCTCCTTGAACTGGTACAATGTCAAATGAAGTTCAAAATCCTTCCTAAGAGGAAAAAATTACTACCTGGTTCCCTGGTTCCCTTACAAGGGAAGCAGGACACAAAATTTTGATAGAACATTGTCTCCTGAGAAAGACATAGAACTGAAAGAAGCACAAAGAGCACACTACTTAAACCTATCTCTGGCTCCAAGCCATCACTGGAACCAGTTATATATCTGCTGTTTCTGGTATTTAAAAACCGATGAACAGGACACCACAATGGTTGTGTGCTGAATAATTTTCTAAGTATCTGTATATTTGTTATGTTTGATTTATGATGTTTCCATGGCACTAAAATATTTTATCTGACCTGACTTTTCAGAAAAATGTTTGAAATATTTCACAAATGTGATATGTAACATCACTTTTTAGTAAAATAGTTGTATTGTAAATTAATGGCCAATCCATTTACTTTTTTGAATCATCACAAATTATGCAACAAGCCAATTTTGTTGGATTCTTATTGCAGCCTCCAGTGATGTGATAGGGAATTTTGTTAAGCCAAGCTTGAACCTGTGTCCTGTATGTTTACAGAGGCGATCTTCCACATCCAAAAAAGACTGAAAGGGACTGAGAATTAATCCTTTCAACATGGTTCCTGTAAACTACCATACAATAGCTCATGTCTAATGCAAGCAAGTCTATAAAATGCAACAAAGAAGGTGTTTTGGACCCTGTGGTCCATTTCAGACTTCATAAAATCTCCAAGATTTCTGCCTGACACTTCAGTATCAGCAAAATTTGACTGACTCCCCAGTTGCTGCTGTATTTGTGCAAGACATATCACATCACCTTCAGCCGTGTCTTTGGCCCTGATGAGTATCTAGTAAGAGGCACTAACATATCAATCTACACAGACAGACCTAGCTCTGCTTCCTTCCATTCTTTTCCTTCCTCACTCAACATCACTCTTGCACAGCAAGAACTTTATCTACCTTCCAATTAAGCAACTTACATTTTACCACCACACTGCCATAAGCAAAGACTTTCTTTGAAAAATAAAGCCTGTCATATAATAAATTGGAGCAGCTCTTTTTGTTTGGTTTGGTACATTTTCCAAAACATTCATGTACTACAGAAAATAATCAAAACATTCAAAATAACACTGTAAATATTCAGCTGCTTTCCTAAGGGTACAAAACCACTAAAAAAAAATCACAGTAGTATAAATTATTCATCCATTCTGAAGTAAATACTGTAGAGCATATTAAGCTGGGTTGTGCTCAGTAGTGTAGGATTTACAGACACCAGTCAGAGAGCAGCTTGAAAACTTGCTCTAGGTGCCTATAGCAACCATCAATAATACAAACATCTCCAAACTACCAACATTTCTGCAATTTTTTAAGTATATATGAAACTTGGTTCTTAACAAAAGGAGCTGGCGTACTGGGGGGAAAGCCCTACGGCAGAGGAAAAAAAAAAAGAAGAAAAGGAGCTGAAAACAGTCTAAGGCAAATATATTCAGTGGCAAAAGCATACATATTCCTGGAACAGGAAGGCAAGTGGAAGATTATTAACATGAAGTGGTGACAGCATGATGCTATGTGAGTCAAATTGCCTGTTATTGCTGAGAATGCAATTAATTTTGTAAAATGTTGTGCTAGGCTGACAGACAATTATCAGAAAAGTTTAAGAACTCGATCAAGAGCCAGAAAATGGCAGTGAGTGGAATAGAAAGTGTTGAACTGCCTGATTTCAGATAGAAGGATTGACAGGAGAAAAACAAAAACAAGAGAAAAATGAAAAAAAAAGAGATGTAGGATGTGACATGCCTTTTTATGTGACATTTTCTGCAATGCATCTGCTTCCCAATTATTTTTTAGAAGAGAAGCCCATTCCCAAGGTTGAGTTTCAAACAAATAAATGGGTGTCTTCTGACACATTTCACTTATTCTCTGTCTTTCTCAGAAATGGATTGTACAATACTAGTTCTTCTGAAACGTAAACCTTGATTTTGCTCAGGATCACCACTGAGTCCTTATTTCAAAAGAGAGTTTATTTTAAAAATATTTAGTTATCCTGTCACTTTCTAAACATCAAGCAATTCATCAGTCTCTCTATAGGCCCTTTAGCTATTAAACTGAGAGCTTATTCCCACATCTATCAGTCCAACCACCCCTAAGTACTTTGGACTAAACTTTCAATACTTCCCAACCATTCTCAGTAAGAAAATTATTTAAATACAGAATTCCTTCTGATATTAAAAAAAAAAATCATTGTCAAAACCGAGTTTGCTCCTATCCATTTTAGCAGGATTTTTTTTAATAGTGTTTTTGTCTCTTTCAGTTCATTTTCAAAGAATTAAGTTTACTTTTATCATAGGATGTCTTTAAAATGATGGTCTGACCTCAAGAGATTTACTATTTACTAGCTGTGATCTGCTTCCCATTTCTCCCATGATTTTTGAATATTAAAAATTATTAATATTATATTAATTTATTAAGAATTAACTCCTTAATCTGTGCCATTTTACTGTATGATTCAGAAGGGAAATTCTGCAAACATTACAATAACAAAAGGATGTTAAACTGTCATTGACTTGACATTTTCTTATTACTGAATTGTTTAACATGTTATATAAGTGTTCTTTCATTGTTGAGATCTCTTTCTTTAAAGCAGGGGTACTTCAGAAAGTTCAGTGATATTTCCTTCTGATATTTTTGAGATATAGGAAAGTGAAAAACCACAAAACTTTGCAGAAAGGTATCTCTGAGTCCATTTTTAGAGAAAAGCTCAGTCTGATCAGAGACTAAAGAGAATCACTAAATAACAATTAGTTATCCACCCATTGTTCCTGTAACTTTAGCTTTACTACAACCATTTCTCTTCCTTTTTAAAAAATTAATACCAAAGCCAAGAAATGACACTTAAGCCAAATAAATTATCCACTTAACTGTAAACTAGTTTCTAAAATATTTTTGACTGAAGGAAAGCTTGTTTTCATTAGAAATAACTGTTAAAGAAAACTGTTACAGGTCCTGACTTGGCAAAGTCTGCTCTGTAAAGCTCACTTTCAGCACAGCTGCAGCACAGCCTCAGGAGGGACTAAAGGCTTCAGGAAGTATTTTCTTTGTAAAATACTCCATTCACACTCTGTGTAGCACTTTTAGCACTGCATTCTTCCAGACTTAGGCGGATTCAAATTTGCCCAGACTTTTAGATCTTCTGAAAGCCTTTCTCTGTTAGAGCACGCAGATCCAGAGTGGTAAAAATTTCCTTCGGCTATATGGACAAGGGGGAAAAGGTAAGTACAAGCAAAACTCAGAGAAGATGCATTTCACACAAACAATAAACCCCCAAGAACTTAACCTTTGTCTGCAGCTACTCAAGTTTAATCCTACAGGTAACTGTAATTTGACGAAAAGAAATAAGGGTAGAATTTTAACCTTGAGTACAAAGAACCTGGAAGCTGATAGAAGTCCTCAGACTTCCAAAAGCTGGATTTCAGCCATGCTGAATGGAAAAAGTTGTCTCATAAAATATAACAAACAGCCTCCAACCTGCTTGGTTTGGATTTTTTCCAGAAAAGAGTTACATACCATTTTCAGCCATGCTAGCTAAAATTCAGCTAAAACACTGTAGATAAAAGAAAACTTGACTGAAATCTGAGGGCAAAGGTAATCTGTTAACTTCTGATCATAATTTTTTCCTTTCAGGAATGCAGAGGGAAAAAAATGTCAGAGTTTTGGCTGGACTGACCAGATCCTTAACTCAGTCACACCTTGAAAATGCACAGCCAAGAATAAAACACTGGACCAAAGGCTCTGGATAATATTAAACAGAAGACACTTAATCAAGGATAACAATCAGCACAAAAGACTGTTGTGTAATTGCTGCTTACAGCACCAAAGTGGAACCAGGGTGATTAAAATAGAAACCTAAAATAATAGAAAGTAGAAACAAAAATGGAAAAACTGTGGTTTTCAAAAAGCCAGGACCTTGGAGATCCATGAAATGTGTACCCAAGGCCCTCTGGATAAGAGTAGGAAGAAGGTCCTTCTGAGGTCTCTGACACTGCACAGTACTGACAATTCTTTTTCTCAAAAGTACAGTCATGAAGCGTGTCACAGGGAACATCGAAGTTTGAATCCTGACTTCTGTCACACAGAGATAAATGCAGAGAAATTCCATTGACTATTGCTGTGAAAAGAAACAATCTACTAAAATTCTATCTAAAAATACTGACTCTAAAAAACCAGGAATGGATAGTAGCAAATTGACATAAATCAGCTGAATATCTAGAACAAAGGGAGCTAAGAGCAAAAATAGGTAGAACAGATAATTAAGAACTAAACAATCCTATTGAATAATATGTGATTGTCTTTTTTAATTAAAATCCAGTTTATACTCCGAGACAGTCAAGCCTGTTGCAATGATGGGCATGTCCATAAACTGGAATAGACCCCCTGTTATGTATTCAGCTTTTGACAGAATTGTTGTGTAACACAGTAAGGTTGATCTAAGTGTTGACCCACAAGTTATGATCTTCCAGTAACAAAATTTGTTCTTATATTCCTACTTTTTGCATACATGCATCAATCTGAGAATACATTTTTCCTAATCTGAGACAACAGACATTTTCCTTCTTTATATTACACTCCTCAGGAAGATTCACACAGTACTAGCAAAGGGGTTTTCATAATTTCTGTATCTAGGTTCTGTTCATGCATTTTCTCTTAAATAAAAAAGTGCCAAGACACTTTATAGACCAAGAGGCAGTGGTACAAAACGCTTACATGTGACCACTCAGATTTTATAATGCAGCACACTTGGACAGTCGTGATTAAGCAAAATTTCATGGGACAGAGCTCCTTACCATATCTGTGGGCTAATCACTTATTCATGACTGAGAAGATTTTTTAATATTGGAAGTATTAGAAAATCTCAAAGCCTAACTATGGCTCACTGATGACAGGTCACAGAAAGCACAAAGAAGAAATTATAATCCACAGGCAAGAAAATAATAGAACAGCACTACTGTACAAAGAATTATCCTTTACTTGAGGAGAAAACTATTTAAAACGAAAAACATAACGTTCATACTCTTAGACTTGCATGAAGAACATAGTGGCTTTACGGAATAACAGCGGAAGCAACACATTCACAGCAATGGCAGCACATGAATTAATATTGCTTCAAGTACATGAAAAATTGTTCAATGAAAAATGTTGCTTCCCCAGAATTAGAATAATTAGAATCAGTTATTCAATTAAGAATATTGCAGTCCTTACCTTATGGAGTGTATGCCCATTGCAAATAATTAACTTTTCAATTCAGAAAACAGTTTTCCACTGCAACTCTAATAATCAGTGGCAGACAAATTAAAAAAACAATGTATTTACTGTCTTACCAAGGTAAAACACATACAGGAAGTATGACACAGGAAAAAATAAAATAAATACCTTTTAGTATTACATAGTGAAGGAACTATAGTGCTGTAGGTGCTAAGGGTGGCATTATGGATGTACTTCTTGTTATGTAGAACTAAAACTGGGAGGTAGCAAGTATGTGCTTCATAGGGTTTAAGGAATAGTTAAACACTATCTGCAGAAGCCTATTACAGGGTGTTGGACTGGAGCAAAGGCTCCTTTCAAACCTGAGAATGGGAAACTGATGGAGTTCAAGGGCTTGGGCCGGGGCATCCTCACAATTCTTACTGCTCTCAGCAACACTGAAGGTCATTCATTAAATTATAATTCAAATAAAATAAGGATCAAAGGACTGACATCACAAACAGAAATACAAAAGTTTGAAAGAACTGTCTGAATTTGAGTTTGCTCACTAGCCCAGCAGGAGCTGAGTTTTCTTTTTCATGAAGCCTCAGCAATGGTCTGAGAACTGAAAACATGAGGGATGGTCAACATTTCTCTATACTCACACAGCAGTGACAGGAAATCCCATATGCAAGGGGAACAGAGGCTGCAACAGTTAAAGCAATGCAGGGACAGGGGAGATTTAGCAGAGAGTCATGGGGTCTATGTGAGCTGGACAGAACTTGAGCAGTGATGTGAAAGGAGCCACATGCAGCTAACGCAGTGTGGTTTGTGTGCATGTTTGTACAACGTCTGTGTGACTGTGCTGACCAGCTGAATCCTCCCATTACTCTCCCCTCTTCCCCATCTTCTGCTCTTCATGCACATGAGTGTGTGCACACCTCATCAAAAAAACTTAGCAGCCTAAAGGAACGGCCTCAGATATTGCTACCTTTCCCTTGCATTGATTTTATTTCCAAAACTCTTTTAAACCTTTGATTTTACAATTCAACCTGAAGAAATTATAACCATTAATAAAAATTAAAATAGGCAGAAAAAATAAAGAAAAAATTAATTAAATGTTTAGACCAGATTGAGAAAAGCATCCTTTCAGATCAGAGTGAAGTTCTTCTCTGAAGCTTCTTGGCATTAGTGATTACCTTCTGTTATGGCAACATCCTTGTCATTATATCAAGTATAACAACAAAAATATTGCTCCCTTTAAAGCCATCTTTGAGGTTTGTGGTCTGACAGATGGATACATTCCTTTAGCCTAGATCTCCTTAGTCTCTTCAAATTTACTGAGAGATATGTTGTTCCTCTTAAAGTTAGCCCACTGTTTATTTAAGTTAAGAACTGGATGTCTTAAATGTTCTGAGCACATCAGAAAGATGTTTCCTCCCAAGGTGGCAAAAGCAGCAAATAACAATCTGCTGGCAAGCTGCTCCAAATACATTCCAGGCAGCTTGTCTTGTAGGGAAGCTTTAACTTCATTGGAAAGCTAAATACAATGGCTACAAAAATCCCTTTTATTCATAAAAGCAGGATTCAATTGAAAAAGTCATTTAAACTCAAAAAAGGAGACCAACTCATTGAAACTTCAAACGTTTACCTCTAGTCTTCCAGCATGGAGTGATATGTATAAGAATTATATTCATGAAAATAGCCAGGCACAACAGTAAAGGCGATGCTGATTTTCACTCTTAAGATACTATTAACACTAATGACTACTAGGATTTTACACGATAATTGTCCTAATTATTTCATTTAGAAAATTTATTAATGAAAAAGAAAAATTTTTCAGGGAAGTAAATTAGTGTTGGTCCACTGAAATAGTAGCTACACAATTTATTCCATTCCTGCCAGCAGATTCAGAGTTAAGATCCCTCAAGCAAACAGAATCCAGAGGCACAATTGAGTTTAAGTACAGGATTATGTTCAGTCCAGTATTTCATTAACTTAATCCTGATCTGTAGAACTGGCTTCTTTCACCAAGTCATTCCAGACCACTGAGCTGCTGAGATATAGAAAGCTTCTGGAAGTGACATTATAGACAGAAAAGAACATTTTTCACTCAATGAAATTCATGGACGTCCTTAATTTATGCCTCTAGCTGAACTGATTTGATTAAAGTTTTTTTCCATTTTCTTTTAATTAGCCAGGACAACTCAAATTAATTATGTCTTATGTATGGATGCAGTACCAGGATGTTTCATGCAGGAACATATATGAAATTAAAACCAAAAAAAGTCTAAAGGTTTTTTTAATTCAAGTTACAAAGAAAGATGTACTGAAATGCAATATTGATTTGACTTCATTGACAAAAATGCAATGCCCAGTTTACCATGTGGCTGTTTGAAAGCTGTGGTGGTCAGGTCTGCATGAAAACTTCCACACCAAATTGTGTAATGCTGCTGGGCATTGCACTGAAGGGTAATGCTGTGCAGCCACCAGCCTGGAACAGTCATGGCTCTGCTCCTGGTGACAAGGACAGAGGCTGTACAAGAACCTGGCTCAGGGACAGAGAGGCGAAAGCTTTCAGTTTTCTGCCTCCAGTACCTGTTTGCATAAAGCTAAATACAATCTAGTACACATTTAGATATGGGTATGTGCTGAGTTAATCAATTCCACCAAGCTATTCTCTTGTGTAAATAAAAGCAAAATCTGGTCTGAACTGTGCATGTATTGTCTCTACTGCTAGAAAATATAGGCACTCCTCACAGACAACTGGGCTGTTGAAAGTTCTTGGCGTAGCATTCCTTGTTAAAGCAGTTAAATCTGCTGATCTAATTTGTCTTTAATGATTACATCACTTTGAGACAACTGAGGACAAATCTCACTTTTCAGTGCTACTGTTCCAAGCTGTTCAGGAGCAAGCACTGGTAGGCAACAAGTGCCGTGGTGCATCCACAGTCAGAGCTGATGGAGAAAGAGTTGAATACCTGGTTCTTAGCCTGAGCAAAAATTTGCGAGTTGCCAAAGAAATAGTGGTAAAAATTTAAACCTCCTAGTTCTTTAAGAAAAATAAATATAAGATGAGGGTATGCTCTCCCTGTTGTTGCACATAGGTACAGTATTTCTTTTCTACCAGCCACCACTGGTTTATTTCTTTCTAACTGTCGAAATTTGAAGCACAGCTTTCTGTTACTTGTTCCTTCATAGCTGCTATCTTTTTTATGGGTTCCTGGCTGGATACGGCTTTACACTGTGGCATCATGCCACATTATATATCACAGAGTACAGCTTGCTTATTTTGCCATGGCTATTGTAGACAGCTAGCTAATATGGTGAGAAATACTGTGCCCCAAAATAAACTGCACATGAAATTGCTAGGACAGGGGCTGTATGCTAGCACAGTCTAGAATTAAGCTTGCATACCACACTTGCAAATTAGTGGGAAGAAGAATCATAGCTGGCTATTAAAATATATTGCTTTTAATGCAAGGGGCTTTCTTAGTTCGTAAACACCGGGGTTTTTTCCATATAGTTTGTATTGAGAGCTTGACATTCCAGACTATGAAGTTTAAAAAAGCTGACCTTGAAAACACAGTCACATTTATTTTTGAATGTTAGTTTAGCTTCACACCCTGGAAGTGGCTTCCTGCCTTCCAGATTTTGCTGAGCATTGTATGACCAGCCATGCCTGAACTCTCTGCGCAGCTCCCTTCAGGCCACACTACAACCATTCAGAACCCATCCACTGACAGCTTGAAATACAAAAAGTGTCTGTTTTAGTAACCCATGCAACAATCCCAACCATCTCCACCCTCCTTCACCAAACAGTGACCTCCTTGGTCAGACAGTCGGACCCCTGATCATTTTCAGAGGTGGCAGGCTAGCTCTCTGCAGCAATTTTTTTCTGGGATCTTCCTCAGGATCAGCTCAAGGGCATTTTTACTTCCTCACAGACTTCACGCAATGCTCCCACAGATTTCACACCCAGGCAGGTACTTCCAAGGAGGGACCTTTTCCCACTAGAAAGCTGAAGCAGCCTTACTGAAGGTTTTGCACACCCCACACAGCTCCCTTGCACCTGCTAAGATGTGAGAATTTGCTTCATTACAGCAATCTGGCAGGCTGACATTTAGGGTGAAGGGGTTGCTCTGCTGATACCAACTTGTAACATTTTCATGAAAATTCCTTAACAGCAGTAGTATTACTATCTACACTGTAATTTTGGTAGGCACTGCAAGAAGCAAACCATGAAAAAATGTGTGCAGTGTTCTGCAGGGAAATGTGGGATCATATCAATGGTGTTGACACAGCTGGACTTGAGCAGCAGGTACAGCACTCAATTCAGGCATTAACTTTATGCTGTCGGGCTTTCCCAGGCACTAAAAATGCTGGGCTAAAGACACTCATATGCAGACAATTCCCAAAGACGGCTGTTCACACACAGAACACTGTCCTAATTCCTGAGACTTCCAGGTAGCTGCAAGCTCTGCACAGTTAAATTTTAGACAGCTGTGAAAGCGTCTACAGCACATTGCATTTCAGTTTATATTTCTTTTACATGTGACTCATTTCAGCAACGCTTACTTGGAAAGTATTTCTCCATTGTACAAAGTCACTTATTCACCACTCAAATGGACAATACCCTCACCTGACACCTCAAGTTTCTCATCTAGCATCACATTTAACCAGATTTAGAACTTCACTGTCTTTAATAGAATTGCTCCTGAAATGTATTAATGCAGCAAAATCAGGATAGTTTACCTGTTGATGACTGAGAGATGAGCTGTTATAACTTATCAAATGTACCCTCTTAGCTTATCCCAATTACAACGTAAAACAGGCTAACCTAAGCCCGACTTGAAGAATGAGAAGACAGAAAATAGCTGAAAAATTATTAACATTGGGGGTACTAGACATTATCTACCAGTGCAAAAGATGATATTGTTAAACAGCAAGAAATCCCCCTCACCACCAATTCTCAGGGAACAATTATTGCATCTCCAATGAGAAGGACATAACCATTAATGATTATGTTTCTGTGCTAGACTAAAACACCTGTAGCTGCTTAAGGGATTTTTGTTCGTTTTCACTGCACATAATGCTGGAACACATATTGTGCAATAATACTGTTATGTCAGCACTCTTGTAGAATCACAATTTCTTCTTGGTCAGCGGCAGCATTTACACGGATTTATCGGATCCAAAAGTCCACATAATCACATCACCTGAATAAAAATTAGGCATCTGAAAGTTTTACATAACCACGGCATTTGCAGTCGGGCAGGATGGTGCAGAAGCTCATGCTGAAGTAGCTTTAAAAATCAAAGAGACTTCAGCAGTGCTGAAACTGCTGGTACTGCTGAAGTTTAAACCAGAAAAACCACAAGTTGAATCTTTGTGTAACACTATGTTGGTCCCTTCCAAAGACACAAAGAGTAGAAATCATGGCTCTCAGATTAATTTGTCTTTGGCTCATTATGACACACTCAGTCTTTGCTTGATCCTTACCCCAGGTAGGCCGGTATGAACTCATTTAACTCCACTCAATTCAACAGAGAATTACAAAATTATGCCAGCTGATACTTCAGGGCTGTGATCCTTTATTAAAAGGGCTCTGCTAAATATCAATTTATTTTGCTTAATAAAATGGAAAGCTGTGCTAGCCAGCACATTTTTGCTTGTCAGAATAATGCTTTCCAGTACACAGGGGATGTAATTCTCCATATAAAGACAGACTGAGAACAGTGAGATTCACAGCAGGTGTGAGAGCTCTGTTCCACAGCACTGACAGCAAAACACTGCAAAATCTCAGTGTGTCAACCTGCACCATACACAGGCACAGAGCCAAGCTTGTATCCTTCAGAGATCTGCGGATAACATACAGAAATATGAGAACAGCATGTTCTCACTCATCCTAACAGCCCGGCACAGACCCACTATGACTGGACATTACCAACTACCACACCAAAAGCCAGCCAATTTTTTTAGCCATTTTACAGCTCCCACATAAACTACGTCAGTACTGCAGACAACCCAAGAAAAAGAGTTACTGGACCTGGTAGACAACAATAAATAACAATCAGTGGGTACCATCAGTCATGATATGATTTAACACTGGGCTGAAGGTGCTTTCAAAACCAAAAGTATTTCTAGATAGCTGGCCAAAACCACTGACAACAAACAGCCATAGAATAAAAAAAAGCATTTTCTGGACAGGATGGCCTTTTTCAAAAGCAAATGTTTAGTGATTTACTTCAAAGCAGCTAGAATAACTACTGAAACTGATGTTTATAAAATCTAAATACAGTTGACACAAATGAAAAAACTCTGCTTTCAGTTACACATGTAGAGCCTCTGTAAAGAGCAGAATTTTTCCCCAAGGGAACATACTGTGCCTAAGAAGGAAAGGGCCTTAGAGCTAGACAAGCTAACTGGGCCCAGTTCTGTGAGTATAAGCTATATCCATTTAACTGTGCTTCTGCAGCATAAAAAAACCCAAGTAATCAAGCCAAAGGAAAAGGACATTTTAAAATCAAGTATCAACTTTGTCAGGAAAATCAAGGGGACAAACCATCAAAGACTGCTTAAATATTTGAGTAAGTAAATATTGACATTTTTTGATGGCATATTGCCCCAGCTGCAGCTACACTCTTGAGACATACCCTAGGGAAAAAACTGCAAGGTGTTTTTAAGGAATAAATGAAAAATTTCATCCCATAAATTACAATCAGATTTCTGCCAGACTGTGCAGTAAACAGCATTCATCTCCAAAAAGCCACTGGAGCACATACAGAAAGATGTAAAAGAGGAAGCAGGAGAAGCAAGAGAGGAGTTCAAGGTAACAAACAATTCACATGCATATCCTGTAAAATTGAAAAGTAAAAGGCTTCATATCTTCCAGCTCCATCTATGTTTTGTGGCTCCTTCACTGCTACAGCTGGCCCATACTTCTGTCCAAATTCACCAGTTCTCCACAAGTTTATTCTGTACTTTTCTCTTATTCACTCTTCAATATTGCACACTTTTTTCTTTATTCTCAAGTCATTCTTCAGCACTGCTCTTAGCTCTTTTCAATTACTGAAATCTTTGTTCATCAATTTTAAATGTGCTCGTGGAGCTCACATAATTCTAAAATCCATCTTTCTGTTGTAAATTAGTATTGCAAGCATTCGTTCATTCTTTCACTCATTCTACTATGTCACTGATCTTCTACATAAGAATTTCCTGAATATTTTCTACTTTTGGTCTAAATTAAGAAGTTGGCCTCTGACACTCTTCAACATCCTGTTTTTACCACCTTAGACATGAACATGAGCAGAAGCTCGTAAAACTGATCTCACTTTTACGGAATTGGCAAGAAAAATTCTCATTCACTTTTAGAGTAATTTAGGAATAACAATCCAACACTAACGCTCTACAGTGTTACAGTATACAACTGTAAGCCTCAAAACATTCCTCTGAATTTAAAAGGTTTTGCTGAATCACCAGAGTTCCTTTGAAAACACCTTTGATCTTCAAACCTGGAGGAAATTCTTAAAGTTTAATTTTTCCTCGACTGCCTTCACTGGCTGACACAATATGTGCCACCCTGGATCCTTATAAACCACCTGGGTGCAGTGCTAGAGTAGACTGGGAGAAGCCATGAATGTGCCTCCTCACATGGATCCCAGCATTGCCAAGCAGCCCTCCAAATGGCATTTTCAAATCAGACAGGGCAAATTTTCATTTTAAATAGCCCATAGTGCTACTGAGAGCATTGGAAGCTGTCCAGACATGAGCTCCCAGTGTCCTGAAAAGCCATAATTAGCATGATTGCTGCAGGAAAGGATGACAAAGATAAGCTTGCCAGTTAGTGGTCATTCAAACACAAAGACCTAAAGGAGAACCACTGCTTCACCAACTGCTTGGAACAGGCCAGCACTGGAATGCCAACAAGCTCCGGCTTAGTTTGGGAAAAACAACTCTCCAAATGGAATGCAAAGGTGCAGAAAAGAGGAAGAAGACTGCAATTTCCCAGCAGCATCCAGCCCCACACGAACTAGTCCTCAGCATTCTCACTCAAGAAAATGACTGACAGAGCTCAACGGTGTTTGTAATAATAACATAAAGTATGTTTAATTAATGAAGTCCAGCTCTTATACCTTATAAAATAATAACATTTCTTGCTGTAAATGCAGAGAGTGCCATATTTAAACCAATTATCAAGAGATGACACAGCTCAATTTAAGAAAATATGTTTCCTTCTGTTTAGCCTGTACTGCCTAACCCAGATTCACCAATAATTTAAGGCAGGTACTTCCACAAAACAAACTTATTAAAGTAGTTCTTAAGCAACCAAGAACAATCAAGAGCCATTGTGCTCTAAGCAGTACTTTGAATTGTTACCCTCTCTAACTTGCACACATTTCAGAGCAGAGGTTACTCTGTGGCTGACCACAGTGAATTGCTCTTTTATCACTCATGCATTTTCTTTCATAATGCTACTTAAGCAGCACTTTGCAGCAAGTTCACATCAGTTTCTGAATTTCTTGTTTCTGGGGTCACTCTTCCTTATGCTGCCAGCTTCACCCCACAGATAGTCACTGGTATTTCCTGCTCTGTAAGTGTGCAAAAATAAAGCCTATTGATTCTTATTGCATTTAATACTGTTTTTTTGATAAAAAAGATGCCACATAAAAAAGGGTTGGAAGACAAACTGCAGTCCAGTTTTCAAATATGAATTAATGTTAATGCAGAGAGGGGTTTTTTTTAATAAAAAGTCTTCTAAAATGCATGTTATGATAGAAAGTGACTTAAGTAATCTCTATGATGCAAGGAAATACACAATTATAACAGAAAACTATTTTTAAAAGATTATATATTTTACGCACACAAACTAATTCAAAATACAGAATCAAGTACTGCAGCACTACTTCCACTAAATGAAACTAATTTTCCAGAGAGGCAAAGAAGAAGCCACAGTTCTGACTGAGAAGCTACTGACCAACTATAATCTGTTATTATCACCTGGTCATTACTCTAACAGTTACAAAAATAACTAAACACTTCAGCTACTAAGTCAAAACTGTATTAACAAACTAGTGCTTGATTATTAGAAGACACTTTTCCAGTATGAAAAATGGAGAACAGAAATTTTCTTTAATCCATCCAGAATTTTTTTCAGTACCTATTCTTATCTAACAGTCTTTAATCACGGGTTCCATTTACACTATTCATGTTTTCTGTAACTAAGCTTTAGTATAAAATATATACTTTGCCTGTGAACCTGTATTAATAGGAAACCCAATATCTAAGCAATGAAATGTGACCTCTAATTTTAACTAATATGATGGCAAATGCTAACTCAGGATGACCAGATGCCTCTCCTGTTGTGTCCATAGGGACATCAAGCACAAGGAAACCACACTTGCAGCACATTCCCATTGGTAACAGACATGCCAGGGGTTCTTTCACCCAGAACCAGTGGATCAACTTTTCCTGCCTGGGAGAATCAGACACCACCATCTGTGTCCCTGAAACTTATCAACGGTGAGTTCAGCAAAGTGGCATCAGCAGAAGCAAAAAAACGAAGAATTACCTCAACCAGAAGGCTGCACTCTGTGCTTTATTTATTACTGACTGTTTGTCTCTACATTTTAAGATGTTTTAAGCTATTAAATAGAAAACTGTGTTAACAGCTATTATTCTTATTGGCTTTCTGTTTAAAAACAGCAATTCTTTTCTTTTTCAAGTTATTTCAACATGTAAATTCTTGTAACTAGATAAACTTCAGCACAAAACACTATTACTGGGAATTTAATTTTCTATTTTGCAGCACTGGGTGAAGCAATTCAGTAAATTTAGAAACCATCCATAATAATAATGAACTACACCTTTAAGCCATCTTGCATCATCAGTTCCCAAGCAGAACACATTAGTGAATGATCACACTAATCAGAATGTACTACAGCTTGATAATGTTTTTCATAATTAGAATTATTTTGTCAGTCATTTTAGGTCAAGTATTTAAAACACAAAATTACAAATATTTCAACAACTAAAATCCCAAAACCTCATGGGATTTTTTCCTCACTTCTCATGAATGCAATTTTTCTTGTGCATTTGTATTTCTTTGGAGTCCTCGCAAGAATGGCACCCATAGCATGAGAACCAGAAAAAAAACCTTAGCAAAACAAAAGTGGAAAGAAGCTTTCTAGCTAGGAAAAAAATTAGCAAGATATTGAGTACATTTTTATACCACCATCATTTTCCAAGTCCAATTTCAGCTAGTCATTTTAGATAGAATTTCACAATTGCTCTTGAATCTATTTATATTTTATGATTACAGATTTTGTTATGAAGTTAAGTAAAAGACACCTGAAAAAAAGATCAGTAATGATATTCTCACTGGTTTAAAGTAAAAGAAACTAAATATACCCAATGCAATTTGTTCTCTGCTAAAATTACTCCTCCATGGTTAGTTACTGAGTTTTCTTACTAGTTCACATATACTTAAGAACAGTGATATCCCACTAATTCATGTTATTGTCAACGGAACATTGCCTCTCCTGTTCAAGGCCAGGTATCAGAATAAACTTTAACATACCCTTAGCTACCAAGGGTAACTCAGTTAAAAATGTATGATGGTACAGATGGAAATAGAAGCATCCCTCAAGAAACAGGTGATTGTATAATCAATAATCATTTTGGATTAGGAAGAGAAAGTTCTAGCTAAAGGAAAAGGGAGGATGACACTTCTGAGTTGTCATTCATAGAGTCTGTACTTTCCCTCTTGCTTCCCTCTGAGGAAAATATACTCAAGTCCTTTTAGGACAAATCACATTGTTGCCTCACATTCCTGGAAGAATTGGCTGTTACACAACAAACAAAACCCTTTTTTCTTTAAAGTCACATGTAAGATGAGGTCGCCTGTTCTCACAGCACTGCCTCTTCTACAAGGCAGACTCTTCCAGAGTCTCTGCAGAAGAAAGCAGCAAGAAGATGAGTGGATTTGGGAACAACAGGCAGAGCAAGTTCTGCAGTTCCTCGGGAGCTCCTGTCTGCAGAACTCCCCTGTACTCCTTGCAAAAGTGTCCCACAGACTCAGAACATCACAAAATGGTTTGGAAGGGACCCTAAAGTTCATCTCATTCCAACACCCCTACCATGGGCAGGCACACCTTCCACCCAGATCAGGCTGCTCCAAGCCCTGTCCAGCCTGGCCTTGGACACTTCCAGGGATGGGGCAGCACAGCTGCTCAGGACACCTTTTCCAGTGCCTCACCAGCTCAGGATACAGCTGCTGTGCTGGCTGCAAGGAGCACCAGGCCCTTGGCAGAAAAGCATGGCTTTATCACTCCTGGCTATTTTGGGCCCATTAAATTTAAAAGTAGCTCCACGTCCTCAGCAAGTTTATGTAATATACACTATTCTTTGTGTAATAATAAGAGAGAGATTATGAATGGAGCCTCCTGGATATTATCTAAATCATTTCTTTTTCATAATTTGATGCACCTTACCATTTAATATTTTATGTTGATGATGGCCAGTCCATCAGGAGGTTCTCAGTGAATTGCAACATACTGAAATGTTGCATTGAAATACTTAAGTCTCAAAATGAAGAGACTTATTTGTAGGAATCACTTATTTGTAGGAAATAAAGCTCTAAAAACAAATTCTGCATTTATAAAATAAATAGAAAAATTCAGCATGAATTTAACAAAAGGAGATAGAAAGTAAGGAGGAGGAACTGTGGAACCTTAACTACAGCATCAAAAAGAAGCTCTTTCTTCATTTAATACAATACCTTCTTTGTATAGGCTGAAAATATAAAAATATTACTGATTATATAAATCTGAAACAAAAGTAACCGTAGGTGGCTTGGAACAAGTAAATGCTGTATTTATACAAGTACAGCATTCTGCAAGCAATATTAGTCAGCCATTGAGCAGGTTCCCTGCGGTCCAGTACACTGAATATGTGTATAATTAGGGCTTGTTTGCGTGACATCTGGTGGGGAAATAATATCACATCTGATATGAAAGATACAAAAATATTTTCATAAAACAAAAGTCGCAGTGGAACAGGACCACGATGTTCCTTTTCATAACAAGCAACCTCGCATCAATAAAATTCAATCATCCTACAATATCAACTGTATCAGCTCTCCAGAACAGAAAGTAAGTCAGTATGCAATTAGATGCAATTTCCCAAGATTGGTAAAATTCAATTTCCTTCAGCCCCTTGTGTCCACAGAAAAGATGGTACTCAGGTGATGTCAAATGCATGCAGATGACTGCTGTTAAGTAAAACCATTTATCATTCAAAGATCTGACCGAGTAGCCCAAAGCTTTCATTGCTTAGAGGCATTTTATATATGCATAGTCCTAATAAATCTGCCTGTGAGCTGTGCTGCACACATTATTCTGCAGAATATTGTCTGCAGAGCAAAGTCTATTACCTTCTGAGTGTCATTGGATCAGAATTGGAGTATGAAACCTTGTTGTCTGCAACATTCTCAACAACATTCTTTTCTCAAAGAAAGCAAAAAGTGAATCCAAATGAAAATGAAAATAAATCTAACGGGGTAGGGTTTGAAGAGAGTTGCATTGGATTCTAAAAATAAATCTCTATTCTTTGCTTATATTAAATCAAGAGGAATGTGTAGTGATTACAAAATATCCCTCCCTGTATTCTAGGCAGGGCTGCTCCAAGTCCTGAGCAAATTTGTTCCGAACTGGCTCCAATACCAGAGCGCTGCGCTACGTCCTGCTTAAGCTGTGTCACATTAACATACCCATTATAACTTCTGCATTACTGACCACCTCTTTCTCCCAAATACAAAAGTTACTTCAATATAGCCCCAAATACAAGTCAGTGGCAGGAACAGAAATGAGGCCAAATTCGAAAACAAGAATCCTACACATCTCTGGTTCTGATTTTTCAGGATCAGTTTCTGCAAAATACTGCAGAGTTTCATGTTTTCACATACAGGGATCTTCATCCTGCAGAATGTGATGCCCTGCTTAGTGCCTATGCCTATACAATATAATTTATGCAGTTGAATAATTTTTTAGATTGCTCTTTTTTTAGCATGGAAAGCCTGTATGGAGTGGGGATGACAACACAATTTTGAACATTTGTCTCCTAAGTAGGTATTTGGGCAATAGCATCTCGTAAAAAGAAAGATCATGATCCACCTCAAGTGGTTTCAGACCACTGTGTATAAACCCAGCAGAAAAAGAGCCAGTCTGAACTTTCAGAAAATAACAAGTACAGCTGATCCACAATCTGAAACACTGTGGGTAATTGCAGAAGCAAAGTAATTCCTGTTGAGTTCTCCTTAATCCTAAAAGCGTTTTTCCCAAGTGTGTGAAACTCTTTCTCAATGTGAAAAACTATAGTTGCAGCTACTCGCTGTATCAGCTTAGGAAATCTCCTGTCAGCATTTCTCCTTGCCCAGTGAGTGGCAGACAGCTCACAGACCTGGAGCAAGGCAACAGCACACTGCTCTTTTGAGCTGAACAGTTGCTTCTGCTGAGCTCCAAATGGCATCCCCAAGCAGCTTTGCCCATTCCCTAGAAGTGGGACTTCTGCTGTAGCGCTTCCTTCTCCTAAGGACTGTGTACCACTGACATACAAACCACTGCAGCCCTTCCTGCACAGCAGCCACTCACAGGATGTGAGCTGCCTCATTTTAAAAAAACAGCTCCAAATGGGGAAAAAAGCTTTTAATCCTTTACAATGGAAATACCAGTCCTTAGAAAGAGGAAGGTTCAAGATACAGCAGTTTGAAGGCTGGAGAGTATGTAATCATGAACCTGCCCTTGGAGGCAGCAGTCAACTGTTGCAAGATTTCTTAGTGGGCACATCCCACTTTGGAATTGGGCCTGAGCTATTCTGGGTAAGGCCTCAGATTTGGGCCTGAATTGGGCCTCAGATTTAGGCCTTGTTAGTAGTGAGCAAGCTTGTGGTGCAGTTAGAAATTATATTAAGGTGTGCTTGGATTTAATTAATGTAGTTTTAGTAATTTTACCGTGGTGACCTTAAAGTTAGGATTGTTTACATTCCTTTTTAATCTAGTACCAATTAGAAAACACCTGTTCACATAAACTATCTGAGACTGTATATAAACCACCATTTTGAAGCAATAAACAGAGAACATATGATATGACCAAATTGGTTGGACCTATGTTGCTCTGTCAGCCTCCCATGGAAAATGCCCTGGCTTCAGTCAACCTCTCTAATTAACATACCATTCTTACCAGCAGTTACTGAAAATAATAACAAAAACCTCCTAACTTTGTTCACTGAATTTATGAAATTTTCTGTCATTTGGAATCTGTTCCTGAATCTGCTTGGATTCATTAACACCAGAGAGCTAGAAAAACTAAGTGCGCATCACAGAAAAAGGGTCCATAGAATGCTCACAAGCACTGCATCAAACACTGGGTGTTCAGAAAAAAATGAAGCTGAATGAAGGTGTTGCAACATATTGATTGCATTTTTTGTTTAAGGCCTTTATTCTACACAATTTGGGATGGGTGTTCTCCTTCACCTTCATATTTTTATTGCTTATGATTGCTCCTTTCTGGGATTGCCAGTGGGCTACAGTGGTGATGAGGGTGGCTGAGGCCTTTGTGAAGAAGCAAGCCCTAGGAAAGAGATGGAGTTTTGCTTTGTGATCCTCAGAACCTGAACCTTGGTATTTGGGCTGACAGGTGCTCTGGAATCTTCCATCACGTTTCAGTCTGCAGGCATGGATGGTCCCATGAAAACAGCTTAGACATTCTGCTTCTCAAATATGTGCAGTTTCCCATCTGTGTGCATAAATATTGGGAAAAAACCACTCTGGCTTTCTTTGAAACGAATTCCAGGTCCAATCACCATTTTAACAACATATTCCACTTTCAGAACTTCAGTGCAAGCCACATAGCTCACCTCCCACTCTCAGTAAACAGATCAAATGAAAGGCATCACTCCAGCATTTTTTCATTAATTTAGTTCACATCAGGCTAATTTTTAGACACCTTCTCAAATATTTCAACCATTATAAAATGATGGTACAGAGCTCAGATACTTTGTAATACATACAAGACACAAATTTAGATATGCAGTCATTTGCTATGATTGAGTGTGTTTACTTAATACCAACATCTGCTCCAGTTCCAACAATGACACTGCTGCAAGAACAGCAAAACAAAACTAATCGTCTCAATGAAAAGATGAAGAAATACTACACATCATGCTCTAGCACCTTTCTGGATCTCAGTCAAAATCAGAAGATCATTAGTTACTTCCTAGCTTCCCAGTACCTCCTTTGGAATCCATACACCCAACAGCTGAAAAATAGCCCTGCTTTGAAAATCCATGAAAATTATCTGGCCTACAAGCACAAGGAAGCTGTCTAAAAAAAGCAAGTGGTAACATAGCTTAGGGGAAATAATTGTAGATGTATTGGCAGCAGTAAAACACTGAAGAAATAAGACCTAGGGATGATTCAGGAGCAAAAAACAAGATTGGCAAAAAGCTTAACAATTGGTCAGTACTTAAGGCTCTGAAAAACCGTACATTTTCCGTTTTGGATGGAGCAACACAAACCTGGAGGTACAACTGCATCTTAGAAGAGCAAACCCAGACCTGCTGTCTGTGGTTACCAGCAAATGCAAGGCTTTGTGTCAGGGCCCAAATTGGTATTTGGAATGGTCCTCCCCAGCCTCACCTACTGCCCCCACCCACATCCTTTGCCTGCAGGTCCTGGAGCCCCATTTAATCCTCCTCACACTGGAGGACAGTGATGAGGTCCCAGCCCCTGTGGCTGTGTGATCATGCTCAGCTCCTGCCTTCCCCAGACCCTGGGAAAGGAGCCAGCCCTCACTGCTCCCAAACACATTTCTTTCACCACCTCAAATTGACATTCCTGTTATGTGTTAGCCTGGCATCAGGAGAACTTTTTAAAGCATAGAACAGAGGTCAAAAGTATTAGGAGCGTCTCTTTGGGCAATCCTATAATGTAAGATGCCTGACTAATTAGGCAAACCTGTTAAATCACATATATTGTTTCATGTGGCAGCACAACTGAGACTGTGCTTGAAAACCTTGTGTGTTCTCTGGTTGCTTTTATCAGGTATAATTCAAAACTACAGAAAATAACAGAAAACAAAAAATAGCTGAAATATGATTTTTTTTTCTTTCCTCTGGAAAGAAATCAGTCAAGCCATTTTCAGAAATTTTCAGAAACAGGTAGCAGTCCAAATGTCTCTATTTCTGGGTGTCCAAAAATGAGACCATTTAAAAAGCACTTTCCTGCATGAACTCAAGAGTAAATCTCTCCATTTTGCTTAGAAATTGAGTTGTCTAGTATCACTAATCAATTCTGGAAATATTTGCTTGTAAAAAAGGTCAAAGAGCAGCAAATAAGTATAATTTCTACTTACTAGTCTTTTCACATTTTCTACATAGTTCGAAGACATAAAAATGCTACTCCTCCATTAAACTATGAGTAACAGAAAATATTTTACTAGCCAGAGAAAACAGTTTTATCTTCTAACCTATGGAACCATCAGTTATTAGAGGAGATGTTCACAAGTAAAATGGCACCAAAATAACAATTTCTTCTAGCAGATTCTCAGAAGCATTAAACCTTGTTCCTCCCATTTACTCAGATCATTATGGCATTTCTGTCATTAATTTTGAGATCTATGAGTCCTGAATAAATAACATTTCTTATAAGTAGCTAACAGAAATAAACATGGACAGAAATAAATGCTGGAGTATAAATTGCTATGCAATTCCTCTACTGCACTCTCTGCAGTAGGATAGATTCACGCTAAAATAGCATTTATCTGAGCTTGTCATCTGGCACAGAATAAAATACAATGATGCCCTTTAAACACTGAATTAAAAAATATTTTCTATTTCTTCCCTGTGATGAAACCATATTTTTCTTCGATATGTGTATCTGCAGCTAATATTTAAGAAAGACTTTAACAGAAAATATATTATTCCTTAGCTTCTTAACCTGAAAATATCCAAGATTTCTACTTTAAAATAATGCCTTGCCATTTTGAATGCAAAGAGGGATCATCTTCCTTCGTGCTTGAGACCTGAAAAATAGTCAATGTCTTAAATTCCTGAGGAATTCAGGGCAAATTGAGGGCATCTTTAAAGTACAAACCTACCAATGAAACAGAAGGTCTTTAACCTGAAATACACAGTCTCTGTAATGTGTAACTTGTAATACAAATACAGTTTTGGATAGAAAAACAAGAGATACCTTTCATCAGTATCAACAGTCCTCTGCAGTTTTCTGCATTCAGGCTCCCTGTGCTATTCAGGCTCCACTGTGCAAGGAGAAACTGTCACTGAATGACACCCTGAATTCATTCCAAAGCTGTGCCAGAAGGGAGACAACAATAAGCAGAAATTAAAGTTCATTCATACAGTGGATGATCCACAACAAGGACAGATATCACGGGCTCTGATTGAAAACCAAACCTCTGCTGATCTCAGTGGAACAGCAGTGTAGTTGAATCTACAGTGCATGACAATACCCCACTGTACCCAGCAGTGCCCTCTAACTGCACAAGGCAGAGCAAAAGAGGGAATGCAGTCTCCCCGTGCATGTGATTGGATTACTTTCCAAAGCATATCATGGGGTGCTGCTCCCTTGCAATGAGGATAAACACACAGTGAAGGACCCTGGAGCATCCCTCCTCTACAGCAAAATTCTGCATCAAAATCATACCAACAGAAATACAAACAAGGAAAGCTGATTTTTCTCCTTGGTTCTCCTACATGGCAGGGCCAGGTACTGCCTAGTACTGACACAAGCTTTGCAAGGCTTCAGTGCAAGAGCATTGGACTCAAAGCCAGCACACCTGAAACAAATGAGAAGGACAGGAGTGATACCGAATAAGTCTCTGTTGATTTTCTGAATGGAAAGCTACCATTCACGTCCAGGGTGATCAGTTCAGATTCAATGTATATTGTTCCACTGAAATGGCCTTTATAGTAAGTGTTAGGACTAAGTAACTAATAACAATAATGTTTAAAAAATAAACAAAACAAAACAAAAAACCAACCAAACAAAAAAACAACAACAAAAAACCAAACACAAAAACCAACCAACCAACCAAAAAAAACTACCAAAAACCATAAAACCAAAAAACAGCCAAACTTAGTTTATTCTGAATGCTAAGGAAAGAAAAAAAAGCATGTACTAAAATTACAGATGCCTTTGACATACCTCATTGATTCCATCCCTTACTCTGAACACAAATGCCCCAGGAATATTTGAGCAAGAGATTAAAAACAGAGACCAAAATCTCTCTTGAATATGTGCTGTCACTTCCTACACTCCTTCGTGTAACAACTGCAACACCTCGGAAACCTGCTCCACCACAGTGTCCCTTTTCACCTAAAGCAAATTGCTTGTTCCTCCATTCAGGAAGCATTTTACAGCCCAGTTCCTTATGAAATGAATGGAATTCAGGTACTGAAAATTACATTTTGTGAATGCAGACCTGAGATGCTTTTCAGCTTAGGAACTGGCAGACTGGAGTCTTTGATGCCCGCCTGTCTGGGAAGGTTGCATGGTATTACCAAGCAAATACTTGAACTTCTGCACTCAGCAGGATACTTGTGGTAGGAACATGGATTCCCCAGACACGCTGAAAACCTCCAAGACCCTGTCCCACCCCACTTGGTGCTGCCCAGCACAAGGATCATCTTCCCAGCCACACGATGCCACAGCAGCAGCTGCTGCTGCTCCTGAGACTGGTACCTGGAAGAGAAACGCCTGAAGCACCTCTCTGTAGCTGCAGATCAGTTCAACCAGTTTGCCCCCAGTTTGGTTTACTGGCAGCACCACAAATGCATAAATGAAGGAAATAAAAGGTTTTACTTACCTATTTTTCCTCAATTAGTATATTTTATGAGCTTTTTGCATGTAATGTAGGCTTTCTCATCTTTCCTTCTTATATACTTATGTATTTATTTTCCAAAGGGCCTGTTGTAGATAAAGGTCTCAAGGCACATTGTAATTGTACAGAAAAGGATTAAAAATAAGAATTTATTCAACCATCTCAGTACATAATGCTTTAATGACTTTTCCTTCAGAATAAATGTCATCAGAATTCCGAGTACACAGAAAGCATGGCAGCAATACGTAGAGTACCTGAGTGTCAAGTACAAAACATTTATGCATTTTAACCAAGAATTAATTTGTCAATCACTCTGTCCACATTAGATGGTCTCTGTGGAAATTAAAGATGTTCATTTTTACAAAAATGTCAATTTATCTACATGTATTTATTTCAAATGGAGGTGCAAAAATATGATAAATCTGTCAATTAGATCTTATTTACTGCAAAATTCACTGAAGCATTTGATCACTTAGTTATAGCAAAAGGAAAATGTATACCCTGCCCCATGTCTACAGAAATTATTTTGTTATTTAGATTTATTTAATGATAAGAAAAATATGTAACATCTATACTGGATATTATAGTTGGGGTTTTTTAACTTTTTTTTAATTATTTCTTACTCTCTCATCTCAATTAATTAATTTTTTTAAATATTTACTTATGTATTTATAACAGTGCAATGGCAGTAAAAATTAATAAGGAATCAGTAAAAAATAGAGGGAGCCAGTGACATGGTTTAAATACAATAAATAGACTATATTTAATTTGAGGATTATCTATAAAGTTTAAAGATTATGCTAAAAATAATTGATATTCAGAGTTAGTTTTTTGAGTCCAGGATGTCCAGAAAGACACAGTTCATTTTTCAATGCTGTGCGAGAAAAGACTTTTCAGGAACTAGCTACAAATGGAATAGACTTTCTGATATTTTGCTGATTTTCCACAGCACATTTACCCTACATTAATACAAATATGAAGAGGAAGTACCTCATGTTCTCGGGCAGCTCAGCACCGAATTTTCAAATCCCACGTCAAATGACTCTCAACACCTGAAAGCAAACTTGACAGGAATCTTCTATGTCAGGAGTTACACTCTAAGATCCTTTATTCAAGGTTATGGCCTGATCCCAAACTCTTTCCACACCAGTATTATGCAAAATCATTTTCACATGCCAAAGCTATTTGAAAAACTTTACAGACTGAAAACACACTCAAATCCCAATTTGTATGACCACAAAAATGCCTATTAGTATCCCCAAACACCAGGACACTATTGTTATGAATTAGATGCAATCATTATCACAGTGGGGCTTTTTATCCCCTGGATCTCCCAAATTTATTCTGCATTATATGAACACCACAGAGATGGATTCTACACACAAAAACCTATATAAGCAGGAGAAGATTCTTTCAAATACAAACAAAATATATTTTCCATCAAATAGAATTAGCCTCTTGTGGAATCATTCTAGAAAGCTTAACTGAACACTGAAAACCATCACTCTAACTGGGTTACACAACACTTCTTTTGGTATAAAATTCAGCATCCAGGCTGATGTTTTCAAGGAATCAATATAACATCAGAAATGTAATAAAGGAAAAATTTATGGATCTCTGAAGTCAGCCATTAAATCCAACACTTCAGCTGACAAAACTCTCTTGTTATGAGTCTGGCCTTGGCACTTAAGATTACTATAAAAATACTCTAGGAAATTCTTTAAATAAATGCCAGCACACTGTTAAGTATCAGACCATATCTGAAATCAAACTTGGTACTGCTGTGTTTCCATGAATTCTAATGGAACTCCTCCAAATTTTTTCACCACTGCAAGCAAACCTGAAATACCTCATATTGCATTATTTTTAGATGAAATGTATGTCAATGTGAAATCATTTGAACTACATTAGTAGAACTAAAATGATCCCCAGTATAAATCCATTCACATCAGCTACATCAGGAATGCATTTCACCATGATAATCTAAAATGTAAAATGCCCAAGTCACAATAAAATTATTTTTCTGAGAGTTGTCAGTATCACTTAGAAAGGTCTGACAGAAGCAGGAGTAGTAACTTGGAGCCATAACACCTCAATTAGAGGGTTTCTCTGGTACACAATTTCAACCAAAGTAATACTTAACACGAATTTCTATTTCTTGTAAAGCACTTGGGATCTTTGGGTTTTAGCATGTTAGTGGAAGGACTTTGGCATGTTAAAACTATGTTGTGACTGGACCAATAGATAGGTGAATAATCAAATAATAAACCCAAGTAGAGCTATTTGCTTCCATTCTGTAACGTGCAATTTTCTGTGATTCAGAATGCTCTACCAAACTGGTAGCACAACCTAACATTGAGCTCTATAGTTCTTATTTATCATGACAAAGTGCAGAGGTTTATTCACTGCAGCAGGCTCCACCATCACCTGAGGTTACACCTCCACAGCACTGCAGTGTGTAGGGCTGACACACCCAGAATGTTGCTCTGCCAACTGCTATGAGGCCCTACAGTCAGACCTTTTCCTTCTGAGAACAAGGTACTGCTCTGAAAACAGCACAGCATGGACACTGCATGCTTGTTTTAAATTAAAAGAGTGTGTACTGCGAGCAGAATAGCTGGACAACAGGCTGAAGCATGCCCCTCATGCTGAGCTCTGTGTCTACAGTATGAATGTATTTTAGAAGTGATTCAAAGAGTTTTTCTATTTCCATTAGAGGCCTGAAATCCCACCTCCCCTTTCAACCAGTCAATACTGGAAACATGTACTACTTATTTTCTCTAAGTTCTTTATTTACCTAGTTAGTATTTCTTTCATTCCTACCTCATTGCAACGGTCCCAGGCACTAAATGGTCTCTGGTGTCAGACAGAACTAGTACCAAGCCATTCAGAAAGAGAACCCTCATGCCCTTTAGGCCATTAACTGCTATCTGTGAAAGAAATACTTCCAGTTACAGATTTTTACTGTGTTTTATAGAATGCTCATCCTCACTGCTGATATTGCCCCTATAGAAAACAGTATTTAGCACATTTAACTCAGGTGAGCTAGAGTGAAATGTAATATTAAATTTTGCCAAATGCCTATCTATAAAATTACTGAGTCACTTAATTCAAAACACAGTTGGAATTAACACCACCACCACAATAAAAAGGAGCTCTTTTTAATGCTTCACATCAAAAATATAGTGAAGCCTGCTCAATGTTTTTAAATAAGGAATCAGACACTTAAGCACACATTTTGAAGCAGGGCTCAGCACAACGCAGGCTTTTGTGTGTGACCTTTTTTTATTTTCTGCAATGCAAAAGAAGACAAGCAGAGAAACTTTTTGAAGAGACTCACAGAAAAACTATGAAGGCAAAACCCAACCATTAAAGAGAAGCCTATGTCGGCAGCTCGTTTGGTGCCACTGGATTCAGCAAACAAGGCTTATCTGATGGATCATGTGTAATATCATGGATGCCCAATTCAGAGTGCTTTTGTTGTTGCTGTAAGTCAATCACTAACAAGTTCTCCCCCCTGCAAAAACTCTCCACTCAGCTTTAAATGAATATTGCAAACTACTGTAATTCTGTGGTGTTGGTAAGTCCTTTTTTCTCCCACAATAGCCTGTCCTGGACCCTAAAGTGCATATGCCAATTTAGTTCAAGTTTTATAATCTGGAATGTTCCACAGTGCCTCTTCAAAAACAGTTACAGTTTAATTGTGCCTTCCCTTGGTGATGGTAAGTCTGAAAAAAATTATTTATGATGTATGCAGCAATATCTTACCTATCTCATTCTGGACTCTGGAATATACTGTAGGCCAGGTAATCTTTACCTACCTGAACCTCCTGGGAAGGGTAATGGGAGGTTTTGACACATAGTAAAACATAGCTGGCCTAAGAATCAGTGAGAAGAAACCATGGAATGTTTTTGCAAGGACTCCATGGGACCCAGTACGCTCATTTTGAAGCCCAAAATGCCTGGTTTAGATCTTAAAATGATGCTTCAAATATACATGGGTGAAATCTGTAATCAAGGGAAAGTGCAGCACCAATAATAGCACATTATTAAAAGTCAGCAATCCTCAATTGTCAGTACTGTAACAACTGAGTATCTTATTACTTCTACCTTCTCCTCCCATACACTGAATTTCCTCAATAATGACAAAGTGCATGTACTAATCATAGACTCTGAATGCTAAATTAAGCAGAAAAAAAAAGATATAAATTAGGTTGGTACTTCTTGAGGGCATCAGTAGAAAAGACTGATTTCAAATAATTTTGATTAGAAAATTTTACTTCACAATCCTTTTCCAGATCACAGATATTCATAATTAAAAAGAGTATGGAATTAATGTAATGTTAGCTGTTTTGCCATCAGCATCACAGAGAAAGAAGAAACAGTAAAATATGATGCAGAATTCACTCTTCCAATGATTGTCATTGAACTATTACATTAGTAAACATTCACAGTATGAAGTCTCTTTCAATATATCTCCAGCATATAAAGTAGTGCAAAAAAGCATTCCAGTCATTTTGCCTGTGCAGTCAGACCAGGTTTAACAATTCTCTTACTCCATTTCTTTCATTATTAGACAACAAATGCTGCAATGCCTCCAAAGAGAGTTATAAAAATAAACAATTTCTGGAGGGTCAACAGCCTTTTCAAAGTAAATTTCCAGTTAAAAACAAGCATTATAGATTTCAAGAAAAAAAAATTTAGATCTATCTTCTGTAGAATATCTTTTTACAATAAATTTACCATTTGAAAAACAATGACTATGGTATCCAATGATTTATGGTAGCTGCTATTAAAGCACTGATAAATAGATAAATGACTACCAAACTTCATTGTTTCTTACATAGTAAATACCTCTGAATGCCAACTTTTACCACAGAGCTGTTATTAGTGATGTCGACAGTTCATGCACCCACTTTAAAACTGACTTGGTTTTAAGAAATTTTTCAGCCTCATGTGCAAAACACTTGCATTCTAATAAAAATATAAAGTCTGAAAATGTATCAGATCTAGCAATCCTTTCCTCAAGTTGCACCGCTTACTTGATATGTAATACATGTTTTGCAATGCTTTTTATTTGTATTTAACCAATAAATGGCATACTACTGTATGCTGCAGACTCTTGTTTGCATATTTCATTATTTTCACTGCACTCTTTAATGCATAAATATATTTGGAAACGCTCAAAATTACACGTCAGTTTCCACAGAATTTGAATTTGCACAGTTTTTCTTCTCTGACTCACTGCTATTCCCCGTGTCCTGACTTTTAGTCTCCTTTACACAAAGAGATTCTTTAACTCCTTCTTCCATCTCCAAATACTCTGATTTATCCTCTGTGGATGAAGATGATGAGCTTCTAAATTTCTTCAGTAAATTTGTGGGGAGGTAAGGGCAACTAACTGCATTTTGCATCATCTGCGTGTGTTCTTCATTCTCAGTTTCTCTATGGTAGAAATAGTTAAAATTGGAGACAATCACTGGCACTGGTAAAGCAATGGTTAACACTCCTGCAATGGCACACAAGGACCCAACTATTTTCCCACCCACAGTTATGGGTTTCATGTCCCCATAACCAACTGTAGTCATGGTCACTACAGCCCACCAAAAGGCATCTGGGATGCTTTGAAAATGGGTGGCAGGCTCGTCAGCTTCTGCAAAGTAAACAGCACTAGAAAACAAAATGACTCCGATAAAAAGAAAAAAGATGAGGAGGCCAAGTTCCCTCATGCTGGCCCTGAGTGTGTGACCCAGGATCTGCAAACCCTTGGAGTGCCTGGAGAGCTTGAAAATGCGAAACACCCTGACCAGACGGATGATCCTCAGGATGGCAAACGACATGGTCTGCTGACTGCCCTGCTCCTGTGCCAGGTCCGTGCCCAGGGTGATGAAGTAAGGCAAGATGGACACAATGTCTATGATGTTCATGACGTTCTTGAAGAAGTGTGCTTTGCTCGGACATGCAAAGCAGCGCACTGTAAACTCAAAGGAGAACCAAATGATGCACACGGTCTCTACAATGAAAAAAGGGTCATTGAAGATGGTGTGCTCCCCAGCATCCAGCCGAAGAGACTCATTGGAAAGCCCCTTCCCTAAGCTCAGGGACATGACGAATTCTTTATCATCTCTGAACTCTGGTAAAGTCTCCAGACAAAAGATGACAATGGAGATCAAGATGACCAAGACAGAGACAATGGCAATGCCTCTGGCTGGACTGGAGCTTTCCGGGTATTCAAACAGCAGCCAAACCTGCCTCTTAAACTCATTCTCCGGCAGAACCTTTTCCTCTTCCTCTTTGACAAAACCTTCATCCTCCCTGAACTTGAGCATGGCCTCCTCCCCAAGCTGGTAGAACTTCACCTCCTCAGAGAAGATGTCAAAGGGTACATTGACCGGCCTCTTCAGCCGACCACCACTCTGGTAGTAGTACAGGATGGCATCAAAGCTGGGTCGGTTCCTATCAAAGAAGTACTCGTTCCTGAGAGGATCAAAGTATCTGCCCCGCTTGGCTGGATCCCCCAGCAGTGTCTCCGGGAACTGAGCTAATGTCTTCAGCTGGGTCTCAAACCGCAGTCCCGACACGTTGATCACCACACGCTCACAGCACTCGTACTCGCTGTAGCGGACAGAGCTGTAAACCCCAGGGCCTCCACCATCATCGGGTGCCTGGTCCGAGTATGAAAACTCATCCTCCCCATAGTCATCACTGTAGTAGAGCTTTCCTTCTTCCTCATCATCTTCATCCTCATCTTCATCCTCCTCTTCCTCCTCACTCAAGTCCTTCAGTATTCTCTCCTCAGAACCACTGAGCGGCAGCAGCTCAGAACATGGGAAGGAGGCCCCACACTCCCTACTTCCCAAGTGATGGCTCCTCTTTTTCCCTTTCTTCCTCCTCTTACCACTCTGGTGGTGGGGCAGGCTGCTGCGTGACGCACTCCCGCCGTGTGAGGAGGACGCCCCGCGACTCTGCTCCTGATGGTAGTGGTGGTAGGGTCCCCCTCCGCCTGCTGCCCCACCTTCCACTGCCGCAGTGGCCGCTGCTATGGCCGCGGCCGCAGCCGCCCTGGACTGTGCCAGCCGCTCCCGCTCCCGGGCCCGCGCCTGGGCCGCATATCCGTAGGGCATGTGGGTGCTGCACCCGGAGCTGTCTGCGCTCACCATCGCAACCTCCATTTTGCAACTGCTTTTTTCGTTTGTTTGTTTGAATTGCTTACTGTAACAAGGTTTTATTTACAGCGTCGTCTTAACTTTCACTGGAAAGTTCAAAGCCATTTGCATTTGGAGGACAGTCCCCTGGGCATTGAGTATGGCAGCATGGTTGTAACACTGAATCTATATTTGGGAAAACCAGATCCGCATTTTCTTGTTCTCTGGAATGTTTGACACAAACAACTGTTTTGCTAATGAGAAAAGATGAAATTCTCAAATTGAACCAGAGAACAGCTGAGACCTTGTTCTTCCATCCACCAAGGCCCTTTATTTTATCTCCTGCAGCAATCACAGCTGTATCTGATCAGAATCATGACTGCCTCGCAGGCTATAAAGGCTGCATTCCTCAGGAAAAAAAAAAAAAATGCAAACCAAAGGGTACCTGTTCTCCCACAGATGGTTTTAGCTCATCATTGAAACCAAATGCAAATAGTCTCTTTCCTCATTATTTGTTCCTGGTAATGCTTTGGCCTAGCAGACTTACTGTTTAATATCATTACTTGGAGAGTTGAAGTTAATTCCAGCCATCACTTCATTTACACAGTGAGGAGGTCTTTGCAAATCCTTTCTTCAGCCTGCCAACAATGTCTCAAACCTGGGAGCAGCACTCAGGGCATCAGCAGCAGTGGTAAGAGGAGGAGGAGGAGGAGGAGGTGGAGGAGGAGGAGGAGATGAAGACTGAGAAACTGGCTCTGAGGTCCCCATAGGACATAAGGGAGTGGATGGGTCACCCTTTGGTTATGGTCATGCAGAAGAAGCACTTAACCTGAAGCACATGCACAAACACACAAAAATAAACAAAACAAAAAGGGAAAAGATTGGATTGTTTTCCTAAAAGGTCACACCGATCAAATAAAACTGTGTCATCTATTACCATGGCATTCAAATCTTCTCTTGCCCACACTATTCACACTTCTACATTACACACACACCCACATCACATGCACAGAGATTTTGAACGACTGTGGGTAAGGATGTGGGTGGGTATGTCACATATATATATATAGGCAGATACAAAATCCCATCCATATAAGCACTTGCATCCATACACAAACATATGCATGCTTCTGAAACACCAACACATATAAACACTAATAAAAACACTGCAACACACAATGCATTCAGGTCTTTGAGCACATATGTAAGAGACACACCTACATATATCCATACGAAGCATCAAAGAATAAATCTGTCTACACAAAGGGCTTTTGTTTTATTTGCAGAAACACATCAGATGCAGAAATGTTACATTTCAATCTACAGCAGAATTGTGTTTCGATCACAATGAACATCTCACTGGATTTAATTTGGAAACAGGCACGTACAATGCCCAGCCAAGTGAAAATACCATGATATGTCAAGAAAACAACTGCAGGTGCACTGAAGCAACATCTACAGGCAAGCATACACACACAAATAAATACACAGCCCCCTCACACCCCCCTTTGAAACAGAAGCCTCATTTAGAGCCAGATCTACTAACACACGAGATAAGGTGAACACGAACTATTAAATGACGCTATTTTAAAAATCGTACCTACGTGCCATGCAGAATATCCTAAAAACGCTGTTATACTTACTGATCCCAGGCAGAGAAATAGCAGCGCTGTTCCCGCTACTGTGAGGACCGGGTGACAGCGGTCCTGAGGGGGCTGATCCACAGTCGCAGGTAACTGCGGTCAGAGCGCACCACAGGTTGACGAGTTATTTGTGCCCCTTCCTGCCGGGCGCCGGGAGAGCGCCGGGAGCGAGCCGGGGAGGCGGCCGGGGCTGGGGGCACTCGGCAACGCCACAGCCGCTCCCGCTCGCCTCGGCATTGGCGACAAGGCAACAGGCAAGGGTCTCGTCCCCAGAGGGAAAATCGAAGGCGCTGTGCGTGTGCTTCTTGTGTGTGAGGCGGAACGAAGGGGCAGGCGCGATCACCCGTCTCTCCAAGCGCGGCTCTCGCAGCAGATCTGTAAATCAGCGCTGGGTAATCCGTGCGCGGAGCCGGGCTCCAGAGGCGGTAGGACGGAGGTGGCTCCGTGCGGCGCCTGCCCCCAACACGTCCAGGGCTTAGCCAGCTCCCGCCCGCTCCGTCCACTTGTTGTGCGGCTCGGGGGAGGCGGCCGAGGAGCCGCCGGCCGCAGTGCGGACCGCAGGCGGGCGCTGCTGGCGGCCGAGAGCGCTGGGAGCCGGCAGCCGGGCCAGCCCGTGGCACTGCGCCCCCGGCGCTCTGAGCCGGCCCTGTTGCTCCGGAGCCGCCGCCCGCCGCTGCCGCCGCTCCCGGGCCGCCGCCGGCCCCTGGCGGCCGCCGCCCGCACTGCGCCGCGTTCGGCTCGGCTCGGCTCGGCTCGGCTCGGGCTGCTGCTCCCGCCTCGCTCCCTATTAACGCTGTAGTTATTTGGATCAGTATTCGCGCGCTGGGTGACTCCCGGGCTGGCGGACACAACGATGCTGCCAACACTGGCCTTTCTCCCGTGGGGGTGTCCTTAAGGAAGCGAAACGCTTTGTTGAAGTCGCTCGGAGAATTCCAAACCCAAGCCCGGATCAAATTTCCCAGGAAAAGAGAAGAGCTGCCCGCACCTCCACGCCGCTGCCTCCCAGGCTCGGCCCCCCCGCAGAAGGAGCAAACATTCCCTCTGCTCCTGCCCGGCACGCCCAGGCTCCTGCAGGTATCTCGCCAAGGAAGCCAAATTAACTTTCACTCCTAATTCTGTACCTAAGCAGAAAGTAGGTCCTAGTTCATGACGAGAGGGTACCGTTGTGTATTTGGCAGAGTTAACACCTCAAATTGCTGCAACAAATTTCCTGCTGCTGCAACATGAGCAGGGTGTAAACTGCCTATTCCTTTGCACCTAGAGAATTGAAGCCATGGCACATTCCACTCTCTGTAAGGGGTTGCCGTGAAAATGCAGCTTGGCCGTATTTGACACTACACCTCCAACTCTACCATCTCAGTACAAACCGCAGGCTCTCCCACTTCCCCTCATGGAAAAAGAAAAAGACTAAATCGAGAAGAAATCAAAGGTAGCGCTCACACCAGACACTTTGCCTCGGGTATTTGCAGCTGGAGTCAAATTCAGTATGCACAGCAAGTGGGTTGGGCATTCGTTTCATTGCCTAGGTCCTCCTCCACAGAGAAACCAGGAGAGCCTAGTGACTATTTCCCTTTAGATTCCCAGCAGCACAACCCACATTATCCATGTATTTCTCTGTCTCTGCTGCCTACACCAGTTACTGCCCATATCCTTAATCCCACTCATGTCAGTAGATGACTTATGACTACATAGGGGAGCATGGAAGATCAGCCAAATAAACATACTGAATGTCAGGCATCAAGTCTTGCCAACAGTACTGTGAAAGATATAAAGGCACTTAGAGCTAACAGTTTTTTCAACAATCACAACACTTCAAGTTCCACAGTCAATATAAAGTGAAAGGCACTTTATTTATTATTTATTAGATCACTAATGTCATCCCAAACACCATTAAAATACCATGTCTTCTGTCAGCATAAAAGCAGTCCAAAATTTGGGTGCTCTTGGATGCAGTTAAAATATTCTATAAATTAATTAGCAATACCAAAACCCAGATACTTCTGCAACCTGGCACAGGAGCATACCAAAGTCAAGGATCAAACCTCTATCATCACGTAAGTACAAGGACATATATGAAGCCATAAAAATACCAGAGTTATCATAGGTAAACTTATTGAATCATTAGGAGCACCTAGACTTACTCCTACATCAGTAAATTTTAATTCTAGGGGCATTTTCCACTTCATTCTCTAACAGTCTTATGTTGCTTTTTATCAGAAGAATTTGAACACACTTTTATTTCTTTTTGGAGATGTTTGAAGGACTTCGGGCAAAAAATAATGGCTTATTTAGCTTTTACTTCTCTTTCAAAATTTCGTATGCATTATCTTGTCATTATGTCATGCCTGTTAAAATGAAAAATTCAGTGGCCATCTGAGTAAAAAAGACAAGTAGAAAGAGACCAATCACTTTGATATTCCTTTTTGAGCACTGTTATTCTTTTTGTTTTTAATAGCTAAAGCATGCTCTTGAGCAAAGATAAATAAGCTGGGGTGTATGATTCTATGCACACATAACACACACATAACTGACAATAGGAGAAGCAGAATAGCTTTGTGCCTTTTTAAATCCATTCTAATGTAATAGGGATCACATAACTACATGCAATCCAATCTAGCTCCTCTTTTTCTTTTTTTTCAATCTTGATCAAATTTTTAACTGATTTAAAAGCAAAAAATAAGCTTTAGGTATTTACAGATGAATACTATGACTCATTTCACTCAGCTTTGTATTTTCATAGTATTCAAAGAACAATTTTTATTTAAGAGCTATTACGTTTCCTCTGTTCCTTCACATTGGTAAGGGATAATATTATTGGTAGAACATACCTACACATCACTATCTTTGATAGTAATGTAATGTTGTATCATAATAAAGGATCTCTAAGGTATGCAGTCCTTAGAGATCCACAGATTTGTCCTGTTCTACAATGATGTAGGTGAGAAATATGCATTACTGCTTAGCTATGTATGCCATGTCAGAAAAAATGCGCAACAATTTAATACATTTTGATGCAAAAAGAACATGAGATTTACAGAGCTTCATTTATATTTCTATGCCCAGTATTAATTTATGCTTTCCCCAATCTGCTACTATTCACACTGGCAGAGTCTGGCCTCAGTCCAACACTCACCTTCCTGCTGTAATCTGTGAAGCAAATAAGACTGAACTACAGCTCAGTACTTACTGCACTTCTAGACCATGAATTATTCTATTTCCCTTTTTAACCTTCTCTTTTTGCTCTTCTAGTCTTTCTTATTTCCTTGCTTCACTATTATTTCTATTAACTTCTCAAAGCAATACATCCAACATCCTGTAAGATCAGGGGCTCCTTTCAAAACAAGCAAAATGTTGCAGCAGTGGGAACTCACGATAATCAAGGGAAGAGACTGTGATCACTATGAAGTTTTGGATGTGCTGAAACATGATTCAGAACTTGCATTTCCCCCTCTTCTCAGTTGTTTACAGTGCTAGAGACCTTTAGGTACCAAAGTAACAATGAATTCTTGCCTCCACAAATAGGTTTTCTCTCCCAGTGGTTGTATCACTTCAGGAAGTTCATATTTTATTCATATTTTACTAACAAGGCTCTGTAAGACTCCCCTGTCAAAGAATCTGGCTCAAGTACTCTTCTTTTGAATATGATTGGCAGTATTTAATGAGACACTTAGCAGACTAAAATGCAGCCTATCCTCAGTCAGTTCTTCTACACAACCTGTATGAATAGCACATCTGTTCATTACTTGTGCTTCAACAGGATAATCCAAGGAACTTGATGCTCCAGAGAACAACACCCCTTTCATATTTTCTTTGGAAAGTTTGCAATGCCATGGCCATTTACCATTGAGTTTGGGATGAATAGCAGTAAAAACTTTACTTGGAAAATTATTTTTTGTACCAGAGTATGGATTTACTCAGAAAACAGGATAAAAATACCACGTATGTTCTAATTTTGGACTTGAATATTTCTCCATTCATTCTGAGCAGACAGGACTCATATCAAGTCTATTCTGAAAAATGACAATAGTGAAAAAAAAAATAATAAGGATAGTCTGGAGAGAAAGCTTCTAAATGAGGAATTAGATTTCCAAGATACCTACTGCCACATCAATCATAATGCTGACATCCTTTTTCTATCCAGTATAACAAGGGTTATTTATCACTTTTTTTTTTTTTTTTCTCTCCTATAATTTGGTTTTAGTTGAAATGGAAGAACCTGGATCATGCACTGCACCTTCTTACAGAAATGCCGAGTAGTAGTGAGAAGGGTGGATCTACAGTCTGGAAACTGTTATTTTAATTAAATCATGAAGGAGATGAATTAGTTTCACAGAATTACTTAAATTACCATGTCATTGGATTTGCTCTATTTCTACATTTAAGAATAAATGTATTATTCTGGATACGCAATTTTCCAACTATGCTGACAGAAAATGTAATGATTATTAAACCTGAAAATATCAGATGCTAAATCCTTGTTTGCATATTTTTGTCCAGATCAAAAAACATTATGAGGGTGTAGTAGACTTATTTCTCCCTGGGGTTTTATAAGGAATATTCTGGAGAAAAATCAGGTAGTAGGCTAGTAAGTATTTATGGCATCAAACATGGCTCACATATAGATATTTGTAGGTAAAAAAAGACATTTCTATGAACTTCTAGAAGATAGATAATGGTAAATTTCTAGTAAATATGTTTTTATGATTTCTGTTTAACAAATGGGTATGAATGGAAGACATGGATGAGAGAACTGTAGGATCGGACTAAAAGTAGGGATAACCATTGTAATTGTTGCACTCCAAATCATATTAGAAGGTTCTACTTACACTGATTGTGACACATAAATTAGATGATAAACATACATTTACTGGACTAGAACATTTCTTACTAAAAATTTGAGCCTGTAAATGCAGTAGGTATGCATTTCACTGGTGTCTTGGTTTGTAATTTGATGGTAGTCATATGTAGCTTCCAGATGAATCTCTGGGTCCAAACCAGCATAGTCTGCTCTGGCATCATTTTGTCACCCTGGTGACAAATACAAAACAGGAGAGACTCCAGATGAGGCTGGTGAAGAGAGAAGCAGCCACCAGACCTCATAACGTTCTCATTAAGTAGATCAACAGAGGAAGGACCACAGGCATTTCCTTTTGATGTTTTAAGGTGTGTGTGAGGTGATGCTTTCATGCCACCATTGCACTAAAGGATCATTCTTCTCCTACTGTAATAAGGATGCAGAAAATTGCTTCACGTTTTAAGAGGAAACTCATTCTGCTAGATCTGAGTTAATGATACGTAACAGAACTATGTTAGAGTATTCAGATAACAAGGCATAAATTTGATTCCATTTTTTTCCAAAACATGCAAACACAAATTCTGGACGCATGTGTGTGAATTTTTAACCAGTCTTGATAGCCCTGCATATCCGAGAAAATATAAGAATTTTCAATAAGGAGGACTACGTTGACAAAAACAAGAATCTATTCAATCCTATTCCTAACGGCTTCAAAATGAGATTCACATGGGAGCTGGATGTCTGGAAGTTTTAAGTGCCACGTGTATTGATCCAACCAAACTGTTCTCAAATAAATTATACTTCCATCTAGTTTATTAAACATCTTTATTTTAGAGATATTGTTGTATGATCTCAGGGGTGTATTAAGCACAGAGTTAACTCAGAAAAAATGTTTTCCCAGCTTGAATAAACACATAAAATTAACCAACTTTAGCAGGGTGCAAAACTTACTACTATACAAAGTTGGAGAAAAAATGCATTATTAAGATTATTAAATGAAATAAATATTCTTGTGGCCAATTTTGAACTAGCAAACAGTGTAGAAAGAATCCTAAAATAGCCTTTATTTTGGTGTGAGATAAACAAATAGTTATGGTTCTTCTCAGTATGACATTTACTGAGGAAAACCTTTCCAGAATGGAAGTGCCCTTTCTAGATCATTGTCATTGGTCTGGGGTACAGGGGCTAGCTAAGAAACAAGAAGTTAAACTAGGTAGCACAAAGGCAATAAAAAAATTGCTTTAATACTGATGCATAAATGGGTTATTAAAAATACTTTTAAAATTACCCTTTTGAAGAAGACCTGCACTTCAGAACATCAAGGATCATTTACAGTAATGCTTGGGAGGGCTAAGGTGCAGTTAATGCAAGAAAATATTAAATTTTGTATGTTGAATGAAGCATTCAGCCTTTTCTCCAGAGGGAACAGGACATAGTCTTCTGGAAATCACATGCTGTCTTCTCTCACGTTCACACAGCACTGCCACAAGCAGGGGAGGGGAGGATTTGCAGCCAGGACCACCCTTTGTCTGTCTGTGCCCAAGACAGGTAAACCTGAGATATTTGTTGTCATAGCCTCACTAGGCTATTACATCAAATCACACATCCCAACAGAGACAGCCCAAAAGTCATCCAAATAAATAATTTGCATATGCAGATCAGAAATAATCTATAAAGAGCTGATATTCTTTTGTACACTAGTGACAGAGTAACTCCTGAAAAACCCCTAGTAAATATTAGCTCAGTTCTACCCTATTCCTATCCCAGGTCAGTGAAACCTCCATATCAACATCTAAACTTAGAGAAATCTTGTGGTTCTCATCTGCAGTATACTATAGAAAATTTCCTCACATCTATCAGTGTGGGAACTCTCACTGTGTTATTATGTGCCTCTGGGCATTGCTTAACTATTGTTGAACACAAGCAGGGGCAGGAGATTTCATATAGAGATCAAAAGCCAAACCGTTTGTAGTTCATGAATACAATTATCATTTTTATGAGATCCTGAGAACTGAATTAAGCTTAGCTACTTTAAAAATTGGGCATTATACTTGTGTCAGAAATTAGAATGTGGAAAATACAACCCAAGAGTCAATCTTGGAATGGAAGCCCCAGGTTGAAAGTCTTACTGAAATGTGTTGTTAAACTCAAAGAGTTTAGTGGACCTAATGGTCCAGGTGCTTCAGATCTTTCAGGCTAACATGGATTAAGTTGTTTCTTCTATTGAGTCAAAAGCTTCAATGAATTGTTCAGGATTGTGTAGCTAATTAGTTGGAACTGGAACCTTCAGTAGCCAGCAGATAGCTTGCTCTGTGTTTAGGAATGGCTCATCACATTCCCCATGTGGATCTCTATAAAAGGTGCATAAAGCAATTAGCCATCTACCTCCCACCCAAATCCAGTTGGAACAAAGTTGAAATGAACTTTCATTTTTGTCAATATACTTCTCTATACCCATTAACTAAAACAGCCTAATGCCAAAGAATTTGGTGAAGTCTCTGGTGAGCTCAAGAAGAACACTAAATCCCTCTGTGCTGGCCTCTTAGATCCCCTACCCATTAAACAATGTTCTCCTTATGAACACAGAGCTTCACACAGGGGATTGTTGATGTGCCAGTCGTGAAAGCCTCCTCTGCACTGACTGTGAGCTGGACAGTCACCCCATGTCTCTGCACCACCATCTCAACACACCCTGAAATGGATTAATCAGTGAATACACAGCCACCACACTGACAACACAGCACTTTCTATCCACAAGTAGAAATAATAACTTAAGAGTAAAACCATTCCCCAAACAACAATAAAACCCCACCACACTCCCAGACCGTTCTATCATGCCATGGTCCATTTAATCTGTTGAGCATCCACTTTTCAGTGAAATAATTTTAGGTCATTATAGTTATTAAATAAATAAATAAATAAATAAATAAACAAATACTAGCTACATGAATAGACTCCTGATTAAAATGACCTTTACAAGGCAAACCCATGTTCAGGAATGTTCATTGGGAGTTTTAATAAGGCAAAAGCCAAAAGAACTAATGTATAAAAATCTAGTACATCTTTTTTACCTGGACATGCTTTTTATCCTTTCTACCATGCGCACTTCAGGAAGTCAGCTTCAGATATTCTTGGGGATAATTCTCATTTTTTCCTTTCCTGAAGGAAAATAAGGAATGTTAAGTTTTTCCAGACACTTATCCTAACCCAGAGAAGGAAAATTTGAGGGAGTTTAGTGCTGATGAGGGTGCTCTAGAGACCAAGGTTATCTCTTTAGCCATAGTCAAACAAAGTAAAAAGCATAAAGTTGTATTTCTGGGCACTTTTATGTCTCTGTAGCAACCTGCTAGGCGAGAAGGTTCTACAATTATTTCCTGTATCCTTGGCTGAACAACAGTGTGCTTGCACAACTCCCTTAGCACTTGAGTAAGAGAACTGCATTTACAAATGCTGCCATTGCTGATAGTGCTGAAAGTAAGAATATGAAGCTACTTTATCTATAAGCTGATTTTCTTGTGAGTCATTAACATGGGGAGCTCAAAATCTGCCCAGATTCATCTGCTTCAGTAAGTTCAAGCTCCATTTTAAGCAAAATTTCTTTGCCAGGTTAAGAAGGACCCAAGTGATTCTCTCTAACACAAAGCTCAGCTCGGTCTTCAGGATTTCTTCATGATTACAGTCTGAATGTATGAAATTCATTATTTATCAATACAAGCAATTATCCAAACTACAAGGTTTATTAATTTAACACCACCAAGAATCTTCCAATGGAAAGTGTTGAGGGTGGCCTGCAATGGTTGTTCTGACAAAATGGATGGTTTACATTAAACAATGCTGGCTTAGCTAAGGCATCTGAACAACATATATGTGTGTGCATTACACCTGGAGCTGAATTCTAGACTCACACCTTGTTGGTACAAAGTGATTTACATTAAAAAAGTTTAACTGTTTCAAGAAATGTTTGCCAATGTCTTTTCTGCAAAGTAGAATTGGTACATTTCTACTGCCCATGCATTTGCAGAATTATGGACACACTTCTGCAGGGGCATACTCCACACAATTCTCAGTTATCTGAGGGTTTCCTTTGTGCATCCACGAGGTTATTAAATGACAGAAAATGGGGTCTGAATCATCTATGGAAGAAAAAAGGTAAGTCAGAAAAATAAATCCCTTTTTAAATAATCCTTACTTTCTCTTACACATATGTAAGGAAGTGAAAAAGAATTCCAACTGTGATTTAAAATCAAAACAATACAAAGTCTTTCTGTGAAACATAAATTCCTAATTTGCACGTTTCTTTGTTGGCAGTGTGGCAAAGGGAAAGACAAGACTTAACTGAAATATCAACCTAAAGGTGGCTAAAGTAGCCCAGTATATACCTAGAATAATAAAGGTAGGAATTAGCATTTTAATGATGGGAAGGTGAATTAATCCTGACAAAAGCTTACTCTGAATATAGTCAAAAGAAATTTGCTGTTTTATCCACAAATAAAGAACTTTTTGCATTGCTCATTTATGTCAGAGTCCATTACCTATCTTTAGGATCTTCTTTAGGAAGAGAGATAAATGAGCAACTACCAGCTTTGTGGGGTTATTTATAAAGTCTTGGTTCTGCAGTGTAGGAGTTCTAAACGTATGTTATTTTACATTTGAGAAAATGTCTGACAGATCAGAGGGCTTCATGCACTTCTAGAACTTTCTTTTTATTAACAATACATCCTGTCAAAGTAGTGTAAAAAATTCTGGTATAAGAATGTCCATTATCAGGGGAACTCATAATTTGCTTTCATATCAGCTTTCTTTCTTAAAATAGCCAAATGAACAAGGCAGATAATTGCAAAGTTCACAGAGCAGTGATTATATTCTGACTATAACAATCAAGACGCCAACAGACTAAAGATCTATTACACACATAAAAGTCTGAATTTTTGTTTACAGGTGACAAGAAAGCCAACCTTTAAAATATATTCATGCCACCCCTTAATTCTACTCATTCTACTGAGATTTACACATTCTGTTTGTGGCATTTCAGCACTTTCTACCCTCTGGTTCAACAAGATAAACAAAATATATCTGGCTGAAAGCAAGTGATTAGTTATGTTGCCTTTTGTGGTCCACTTCTTTGTACTCCAACACAACCTGAGGCTCCTTGTTGAGCTGTGCTATAACTAACTCTTAACGTACCTTGATATTTTCCTTTTGTTCTCTCTCACAAAATGGGAATTTGTCTGTAACTATTCTTACGCAATTTGATGTAACCAACATAATTCCCCACCATGCTTTTCCATAGTTGTGTTATTTGCACAAGTATAGCCCAAGCAGCAAATTCCACTGTGCCACAATGCACAAAATGGCATTTGGTGAAGTTTTGTTCCAGTAGGATTGTTTCTTCCAGTCTTGTATTCAAGCAGAGTTCTGCCCCTGATTTCACCTTGCTATTTTTTGATGATGATAAAAATGTTGATCTTTAAAAAAAAACATTGCTTTGAAAATTCATAAAGATGACATGACAGTGATACCTACTTTCTATTTTATATTTAGCATCCAAATATGTCATCAATCAGCTGCAATCTTCTGTCTTCTGCAACTTTTGCTAAGAAACTAACATTTATTAAATCTTGCCATTGTAATGAAGCTATGAACTTTGTCACTTCTTTTGAAAGGGCCATTATCTGATTTTCAGTAGTTTCCCTTATTTTCAAGGAATTTCTCTTTGGACCTTTAGTACCTTACTTCCTGTGCTTTTCTGGGACAGCACAGAGAAACAAAAATATGAAAAGTGTAATATATCATACCAAATATATCAGACCAAAAAAATCAGTAAAAGACACTCAATAATTCTCAGTATTTACATTACCAAGAGCTCTGAAAAACTCTCAGGTGTAATTCTCTGTACCTGACTATTCTGGCAGAAGTGAGAAGTGTTTCCCAGGCTGAAGTCTACTCATTAAAAAGTCCATAGAAATAAGTTCTGTGAATTTTATGGTAAAACAATGCCAAACACAGCCCAAAGTGCAGGATTCAGAAACAACATCTTCCAAATGAGGTACTGAATGCAAACACAAGTGCCCTGCTCTTCCAATGACATGAATCAGAAAGTCCTGGGAAGAAATTCTTCCTTAATACATGTGCTGAGATTTTCACCTTGCAGGTAGGGAAAGAGGCTCCTGTTTTGCATAATTATACAGTTATTTTAGTAAGAACATTTTTTTCTTTTCTAAAATGACCAGCACTTTACTATTCTGCCCACTGCCTAATTTTCATAATTGAACTCTCTTTTCATCTCTCTGGGAAAACGTAATTCCCTAAGGATGTGAGTCGTGTAATGGTTGGACTCTTTCCACTCTTACCTGTGAGCCTCAAATTTTTCCTCTGTTACAAGAAAGTTTTCCTCGCCTTAGGTCAGCCTCCCAATAAAACTGTTTTTAATGGTAAATCTTCATTCCATACGACCTATAACTAGAGTTCTACTGATATTGTGTTTGATATGTGGGAAACACTGGAAATCTCAAGTTTGACCCCCGTGGCCTCTTTAATTGCATTATTTTGGCAATGTGTTGACAAGTCATGACAAGCACAGGTAACGCTTAACTTTTTTTTATTAAAATCAAAGATCCTATTACCCTCTTAGCAGTACAGTAGTCAAGTATGACACTGAAGCAAAGAGCAACACCAAATTAATTTTCATTTTTTAATAAACTCTTTATGGTTAACTTATCTAGAATAAGTCATAAGGAGCTGTTTCATGTATCTTTGACATTCCAATGGCTCTCAATGAGCAGTAACCATAAAGAGCTATCTCCATATAACAAAAGCAGATGAACATGGAGGAAACCTTTATCTGATGAAGCTCATACTCACCCTTGGGATACTCCTGAGATCTCTTATATTTGCAAAATACATTTACTGCACAAAACAGCAGATCATGAGGAAGTAAGATACAGCTGTACAGACTAAACCAGAAAGACTGAAGTGCCACAGTGAAAATACAATATGGTGAATCTTTTTAAAAAAACAAGATTAAAATGATGAAGATGGCACAGAAATAAATTCTGACTATGGTCATGAACGCAAGGGATCAAAATACAGATTGGCTGTTGAGAATGAACCAGTAAAAAAAGGAGAAAGTGCAATGATTCCAAAGATGATGTATTGAGAAAATCAGTTGGGAAGAGGGAATTTGCGATGGACAACTCTATATACATTTAATGAGAAATGTCTGGGCCAAGTATGACTGGAGAAAAAAAATTAAATCATCAGAAATTTTGAGTCTGAGCCAAGTACAACAGTAAATGAACAGAAATTTGTTTTTTAGTGATGCACTTAGTGCAACCTGGCAGCAATTGGCAATACAATTATAATCAACACAAGGACAATCATGAGGCACCATTATGACTTAGCTGAGGTTACAAAAAGCAATCTTAGTTCAAATGAACACATTCAAAGATAATTTTTACTATATTAACAGTGGATTCTCCAGAATTCCTGTTTATTTTAGTCTTTGAAAGGTAAGAACTAAGAAAGCATACTATAGATAAAAATGCATTCAAAAGACAGATTGTAGCTTCCTTATGGAGTGGCATAAGGATCAGGGATGTTATTTCTATCCAGACCCTCATTCTGGTTTTGCAAAGATGGGGAAAAAAATCAAATTCCAGTTCTGAAGTCTTTACTTCAGAAAGTAACGGTAACTCCCACTGTTGGCTGAAGGACTTTTAGTGAATCACAAATGCAAAACTCAGACTGAAACAGACTGAGTAGTTTCAGAAAGAGATGTATTCTGTAAAATTCTTAGTACAGAAATTCTCCTTCACTATTTTTCTGATTACCTAGAATGCTGTGCTATAATGAAAAAAAAATCCACAAAATTTAGAAGAACATAATTTCTAAAAATGATGTGCACCTTACTAGAGGTATTTTTCATAATCAAATTAGCCTTTCGCACTAAAGACTTCCTACCAATATTTCTTAAGAGCTCAGCTTTCAAAATGCAGCTATGTATCATACCGATACTTGTTAATTTCAGTTGATTTGGCTGAAAGTTTGCATTAGGTTCTCACTGAAACTTTGCATTGTAGGCTTTCAGTTGTGTTTTTGTGATGTATAGCCCCTCAATCTTCTCTCACCTACCTCTATCCTCCTCAGTTTGCATAGTTTTTTGATGAAGACACTCCTTGCAGTGGAACAGAAGCTGGGGCCCACATGAAAACTTTGTGTTATGAGTGGGTATGAAGTTTGCTCACAAAGTGCAGAACTATACATTGCCCCTCACAGAATGCTGACAAGGTAAGCACATATAATAGGAGACTGGAGATAATGAAATGTAATAGTTTTCCACTGAGAATCGAAAGATCATTACCTTGAATATAAGAACTGTTGGCATCAAAAAACATTGATGGTACAGCATTGATAGGATGACTTTTATACTCACATGGCCTCTGCTGCTGTAATACATTGTAACCCCAAAATTCTGCAAATACTTGTCCTTACAACATTCCCCTGAGGTAAAAATATCCTGTCGAACCTCACCTTATTGTGAGGAAATTCCCTCACAGAGAAGCAAAGTAGATTTCTGCAGTCCTAAAGGAAGTTGTAACAACACAGACCTTATCATCTCTCATTAGTATGGCAAGTGCCCCAACCATGAGCCATTCACCTGCTTCAGTTCCTGATGGTAGGGAGCCCAAAATGTGAAGTACAACAGGAATATGAACAGCACTTGGACTTTAACCCAGTAATAATTTATGACTGTGAGGAGCAAAACAGGATTAGCAGTCCTCCTCAGCTTCTAATCTTGCAAAAGTAAGAAGTCTACTAAAGTCTGAATGCACTGAAATGTTTCTGTGAAATAAAGACCAAACTGAGCTGTGAGGGCATTTACAGCTTAATTTAAATTACAAATTCAGCCTCTGGGTGCTGGCTTTCAAAGACTACAGATCAAGCCATTTTTGTGTATGTGCCCCATAAGGGATAATGCAATATAGTACAAACTATTTAAAGGACAATAGCCTCTTTTCTTTTTTTTTCTTCAAATCAAAAAATGTGAAGAAACCACCTGGGGTAGAATGAGCACACTGCAGTCATTTTCTCAGACCATTGCACTACTCAAACATTTGCTCTGAAGAAAAGCTGTCTGACTTTCAAAATTACTCTCCTTGGTCTTGTAATCAGTTCCTTACAGACAGGAAAGGAAGAAGAGAGTCTGTATTAAAAACATGCAAAGAGCCATACTTTCTCACTCCTTGTGTGAAGAGAGACCTGAAGGCTGGTGGTCTGAATCCCTTTCCTTCATGTCATGAATCAGATATGGCAGGGAAGCAGATGGTGTGTGATTAACCACTTCAATGCTCTCCTAACCTTGTTTAATAATTAATTTGGCACTAATTGCAGATTGCAGGAATACTATCATTTATGATTCAAGTAGCAAATAATTTGTCAGGTTTAAACCTAAGTTTTAGCCAAATTTTACCTTCTTCTTTGCATTGTATTCAGCAGTTATAAAGCTTTTTATGCAAAACCCAAAATCAACAGACAGCATTCCTGTGGAGAACAAGTTTCCTGAGTTTTCAGAACACCCTGCCTGTCAACCAAGCTGTCTATTTGTATGTATTTTCATTTTTAGGACATAAAAGAGACTCTTACTTTTGTTTTATGATACAGCTCAAAAACTGCATTGGAAAAATAAAAGTGCTTACCATCTATGTATTTTTCTGTAGTAACAGTGTAGGGCAAGAAGAAGCCTACAGTGCCAGATGCAATTTCACTCCCTAACAGCTGCATTTGATGCAGGGTGGGGTCGGGGAAACAGGGTGGGGTTTTCTGGAAGTCTACAATATGCTGGGAATGATCTTCACATCCTGTTCTTTCTGAATTTGCACTGTAAAATCACAGGCTCATGTAGCAGTCCAAGCAAAGCACATGAAAGAGAAGTGGCTTATCATGATATGAACGTTGCTACATTAGTTTTTATATTCATTTGATTGTGTCTTGGCCTTAATCTATCACAAAGTTACCACTGTGCTTACCATCAGTGACTAATACTGCACAATCCAAGAGCAAGACTATGTTTAATCTGTTCTATCCAGGATTTTGCTGACATGAATTCATCACGGTGAGCCATGATGACATCAAAGATCTTGTGCAGCCTCAAAGAAAGGTTTGCATTCTGTTCAGAATCTTTTTCGAAATCTCAGAGGAACAAATGAGTGTACAAACTTGTGTGACATGGTGAAAAGTGTGCATGCAACAATAATGCATCATCAGTCCAAATTTCTGCCATGGCAGCACAGAATCAGACCTTGAGTGGATGAAATATATATTCCCTCTAGCCAGCCCCCAGGCTCTAGCTAGCTCAGTTTCTCAGGGCTTTTAGGGAGATATATTTCATAGAGACAGAATAAAGATATCAAAAGGGTGGCTCTCACCCCTCAGCTTCAGTCCATGCTTTATTCTTCCCTGTGGTGTTCCAAGGGCGCGAGGAGAGAGAGAGAGAGAGCAGGAAGAGACAGGGTTTATCTAGTTTAGGGCTAAGGAAAGATATTGGCCCTGAGCCAATAGGGTCAGGAGTAGGTAAGATAGGGAGGAAGGGTCCAACTACATGGCACAAGCTTCAGGGGGACTCTGAGGGGAAAAACCATTTCTCAGAGGAATACAAGTGGAAGGATAACAAGACACCTGTTTTTCCAGGAATAGCTGTAAAACAGCCTCAAACCAAAATTCACATGGTACCTTGGCAGCAACATCGGTCTTCACTGCATCCAGGTTAAGAGAAATAGAGAAACGTTTGGGTTCAGAGGGAACTTTCTCCTCATATGAAAGGGGAAAATATGTTCTGAATAATCCAAAACACTCAAGATGTGTGTCCTAAGAGAGCAAAAATATGCCAAATTGTTCTTTGTTCATTTCTACATAAACACTTTGTGAACATTCCTGCTATGTGAAAATGTTCCCTTCTCCAATAAAACTTTCTCTCTCTCGTCACATACATATGTGCTTTTCCTGCCATCTTGCAATAGTCCAGACAGTTCTCCTACAGCCCACTAGACACTATAAGTCTCATGTAGGACTGGCTTTTATGATATATTTCTTTCTAGACTAATGCCAGTATCTGACTGGATCCCCCTCCAGGCCCACTGCAATATACATGAATTGAGATGATAAAACACATGGAGCTTTTAAAAAAATGAGTTTTCAGAATTTTTTGTGCAATAAAAATGAGGAGTTTTCAGAACTTTTTGTGCAATAAGAACAATAAAAAAATAAAACATTTTATATTACACAACAATTTCATAACCTACTTTGACTATCAGGCACTGGAAGTGAAATGAAAAATGATTGATCACGCCACAAAGGGCTCACAAGGGCAATGTAATTGCAAAACAATGCTAGCAACAGGTCTGGAAGAGAAAAGGGACATACCAAACAACAATAAGAAAACAACTCATTAGGAAACATTAGAGTATAGAAGCTGCCCAGTCATTAGCAGATCTTCCTCATTAGCCTGAGAATTGTAAATTTTAATAAAGCATATTAAATGCTATTTCCTTTCATCTGTTTAAGATTATGTAACACCCTTCTAGGATGTTAAAAAAGGCAACAACAAATCCTTCTTTTTGACCAAAGAACTCACTTTGTAGCTGCAAATATCCATATATTACAAATTAATCTGGGAAAATGTATAGTGGCTGCAGATGCGTATAACATTTGCTAAAGCTGACCTACTGAGCCAAGTTGTACCAATCTGTATTTCTAATACTAAATTCTAAGTAATGTTATTTTGTTAGAGGGTTGAGTTCATTACATATCATTATTACAGTGATGCTAGTCCACTTTCTTAAATGTATCATGAAAGAAATGCAATTACCTGGTGTTCACAAGTTAATATTACTGTGTTTTATATCTATAGATTAATTACTCCTTCATCAATGTTAGAAAATATGTTTTGGTAATAGAGTACTCATCATCACAAGATACAAAAGGAAGTAAGTGTTCAAGATATAGATTATAATTCAAAGTATATTCATTTTTTTTTCTGTGAGTAGAATACCAATTTACATTATTTTCAAATTGAGATTATGTATCTTCATCAATTCAATGAAGTTAAAATCTGATTTATACATCACATTAGGTTAGCACAAAGTCAAACACTGCAGAAACCACTTATTTCTGTTTACAGCCACAGCTTACTGTTGAGCTTTCTTCAGAAGCTTTGCTACACAAACTTGAGAAGCTTTTTATAACATACTCCATGATCTTTGAAAAAAGGAAAGTAATGATGTCTACATTGCCAATTAAAAAAAATGAAGAAATGACCCTGCAAAGGCAAAGATAACAGCGCAGTACACTCAGGAAAATGTGTGACCATTTCAATCAGCCTGAAAACCAAAACCAAAGTGAGCTGCAATGCAGCAAGACTTTTTCCAAAGGATTAACTGGAACATTCCATTTGAACTTTCACATAAAGACAGAACTTTTTGAGAACTAACCAGTAAAAATGGTCATACAAATTGGTAAATATGTCAAGATTTCTTTTCAGCAGTTGCAACACTGATAAGGCTTAAATTCAGTAAGAAGACGCAGGAATCTAATTGGATTACCACACAATACATCAAAAATGGGCACAGGATTCAAGCTTTTGACTCTGTCTCCTGAGATGAACTGAAGACTGATTAGTTTCCACAGCAAAGCCAATGTAAAAAAGATTAAAAATTTCAGTGGAGAGGTAGGTAGCAGGGGCAAATCCTTAATAAAACCCAGCATGTAATCTTCTTTTTAAAATAGGAATTGTTTATTTATTACTTAAAAATAATTTAAGTATAAATGCTTATACTGTGGCATTACAAAGTAAAGAATAAATCAAAGATGTCTCTCTCATGTTACCTTTGTTTCTCTACACCTTAATGCTTTCAATTCAGCCTGTCAGATGTCACATATTCCTTAAGCTCAGAAAACTACTTTTTAGCAGAGTTATGTTTTGATAGATGCTCAGAATGTGCATATATATTTTTAAATATATCTCACATGTTTTTTGAGACACAGTATCCTTTTCTTTCCATCACAGTGGCTCAGTGTTTAAACCCCCCCCAAAAACAAGTTATAAGAAAATGCTACCAAGAAAGAATCAAGTATATTCACTCTGATATCCACTGAAGTTTTCTGGGGATACACAAATTCTTTTGGGCTTTTCTCTCTACAAAGATTCATGCTTTTCAGTTTTACTGACATGAGTCTTCAAGATGACTGAAATTCAAAATCATGAGGCACTGTATTGCAGGTATTTTCATTTATTCACACAAATAAGTTACAAGAGAAGTGATTTCTCCCATAGTTAGTTACCTGTGAACTAATCAGAGTTAAAAGATAACTTGTATATTATGAAATTTACCCCAAGAATAAATGTCAGCACAAGGCCTACATAGCTCTTAAACTCCACTACTGCCTATATAAGAGAAATTTCTTATGTAAGGAAATCCTACTTTTGTCCTATATTTTCACTTTAAATGAAAGACAACCTAAGAGATGACTAAAGCCGAAACGGAAAAAATCATGTAATTTTAAAGGACTCCATATCTTGGATGTATATGATCTATAAACAACTGATAAAATCCAAAAATTATACCATTCCTAATATGTCCTCAAAATACACTGAACTTTCAGGTTGTGTATGGAGTGATGAATTTTCAAGCTGTGTTGTGTCACAAAAAGCCTTTTTCCACTTCACTGGTAAAACCTCCCTGGATTTCAGTAATAATACCTTTAAATTAGAAATCCAGTAATAAAAATAAATATTTCACATAGGTTTTGAGGTGTCTGTTTATATTTAATTCAATCATTTATAAGCAAGCTTATTCCTTTTGAACTCAAACCACATAACCAAACACTCTATATTCTACTGATTTATTCTCAGATTGTTGCTTTACTAAACATAAGAAAGAAGTAACAAGTGCTGAACTCATTCCTTATTATAATCCTGATCATTTATTTCATGGACTCTAAACCAGAAACTGTAAATGCTGACCTCCAAGCATTTTCAAATTCCATTTGTGCTGGATAGCAGTGATGTGGATTCAGAATTTCCAAGTCCTTACAACTTTAATTATTCACTTGATTTACAATTTCATGATACATATGCAGTGACAGACAAAAAAATTAAATCTGCAAAACTAGGAAATCTTGTAGCTCTTGGAAAGGAGAATCCTGCTACTTCCCCCGTAACTACTACAATTTGGCTCGGCAGCTACTGAATTGGCAAAATTTATGATTTACTCTCCTGCTTACTTACTGGAACCTTTGAAATTATGTAACACCATGGATTTTTTTTCTTTGACATATGCCTCTTTTCCCACTTAAGTTTTGCAGTACTCCTTTCTTATACCCAGATTACTCAACCCTATGTGGAACACACAGCAATGGAAAGGCAATGCTCAGTAAGACCATATTAAATTCAACTCATGGGTTCATACCATTAATGAAAGCTTCCTCTGCCCTCCTTGTCTTATAGTTTTTGTGGTAAATCAAAAGGTGATAGCAAATATGTCCAACGTTTCCATTTTGGCATTGGGCACATGTCTCTGAAGAATAAGACTTGGTTTTAAATCTTTTAACGTCAAATACTGATTTATCCATAAAAAATGTCAATCAGAAGTAATGGAAAGGTTTCCATCGGATGATGGTATCATTTTTGGAGTAAATTATTAACCCCTATATGCTCACATAACTAGGTTTCTTCTTTGGAATTCTTGTCTGTTTCAGAATCATGCATCTAACAGAGATTATCATAATTTATAAAGATGCATAGACCACAGGCATTTTTATGTTTGCTCATGTCCTTGCAGTTCCTCACCATAACATTTTCTTTTCTAGATCCCTGGACTAAATGTGGGGAGTTTTAATAGAAATAGGGGTAAAATTTATGATAAAATATCTTTAATTACTCCATGCTATCTTTCAAGACCTCACACCTCTTTTGATAGAATTTTCAAGTTTTAATGAGCATTAATAATGAAAGATTGTGTCAGATTAGAATCACACATTACCTGACCTCAAATATATATGTTTACATTGACATTTTACTATCTAAGTTTTAGTTCTTTTAAACACTAAATTAAATGTTTACTTGAACAGAGTAAATCTTGTATTTCATATTCCTGGTCTGAATAAGGGCACATACCAGTCTTCAATATTTGCATAAAAGCTAGGCTTGTTTATACTGATTAATTGGGAAATCTGTTAGAAGAGACTATTTTATCACATTCTTTTATTACCACATTTTTTAAGCAAGAAAGCCTTGGGAATCTTGGAAAGTAATCTAAAACAACTGTTTCTTATCTAGCTGTAATTCTCTCTTACAATGCAGCACATTGCCTATGGAATAACCTGCAACTGATGAAAAGTGAATCTGCTTCTTGGTGTCCCACCAGGCTCCATCACAGGTATTTCTGATTCTCTGCAAATTGGTGTAGCTAAAATAGCTACAGACCAACAACATTGAGTCAGAATGCTCTAGAACCATGTGACTATGGAGCCAAATTCTCAATCTGCTGACAGCAGATGCTTCCATAAAATTCCCAATGCCTGGCAACATTAGAACTCGTGGCCAAAAAAACTGGAGCAAGAGAATGCAATGAAGAAAGCAAGAGCAAATAGAACACATTTAATATTTTCTTCTAGAGAACAAGTACCAGGAAAAATAGCCTTTGATGCTGAGAGCTCCACAAAAATAATCCACACTCAGTGTTGCAGAGTTATGTGGGTCATGTCTAATCATTTCTTCTTGCTATTACTATTAAAAAAAAAAAAAAAGGTATCTCACACTGTGTGAAATCATGGTCTAAATCTTCACAAGTGGTACAGATGACATACAATCAGAGGACTATTAAACAATTGAAAATAAGAAATCAGGTTATGTTGTAATGGATCCCAGATGCAGCAATCACATTAGACACAATTTCTTTAACTGTGGGAGGCTGTGTAACCATGAGAATAGACTTTTCAGATATAATGTTTCTCATTTTATTCACAGAGGTAGAAAAATCCAGCTCTTTCTGACCACTGGAAACAAAGCCACATCTTGATATTCTTGTTATTTATTGCTGATTTTGGATGTTGATGAACATCCAAAATGATTATATATTCTCTGGATATTGTAGCGGCACGTTTTCTAGTTCTTACTTATTGTTAATAATCATTTTTTCTATAATGGTTCTTCCCAAGTTCCCCCTGTACCTCTCCCCATTTAGTACAATTTCCTGCCTGGGAAATTCCCTTTGTTCCCCTCTGTTACTATATGTAGTCAATCATCTGTTAATCTCCTCCCAGTGCCTGCCCTCCTCCGGGAAGCCTGCCCCCCTCATTCCAGGGGCTTCGGAGAGGGGCTCGGTCCCGGATTGGAGCAGGCTGGGAATGCCCCACCCCTCGTTTCCTATTTGCTGGCTGTGTTCCCTCCCCGTTTCCCTGATTGGTTTTCCCTCTTGTGTCCACCCCCTTCCCCTATTCCCTGATAAGCAGTGAGCCTCCCCCTGCTCGCTCTCTGCCTCTCAGCCTCTGCCTCGGGCTGGGGCTTCGCTCAGGGCCCAGGCCCCTGGGCCTGGGCCTGGCTCTGGCCTTGGCCCTCTTAGCTCTCTCTCTCTCCTGGGACGCGTGAGTGCCTGCACCATGGGGTGCATGTGACAATAAACTCTATCTTGCCACGAAGCCTCCTTCTTCTTACCTTCGTCGAGCCTCACTAACAGCTCTCGTGCAGCTTCTGAACTACTAAGGAGGTAGTGGCCGGTCTGCTAGCCACTGCCCAACCAGACTTGAAACAATTCCCTGCCAGGGCAGCCGGGATTCGCTGGAACACCATCTCCAGCAGGCACAGGGAATTATTTCAGGATATATTTCTGGATTAATACCTCAGAATCACAAAATATTCTAAGTATATGATTCTAGTATGTGAAAGGCAATGTATCTGATTTTCCATGGCAAATTTGGAAATGGCAGGTCCCAAAATCAAGTATGATTGCATTGTTTGAGGAAAAAGTTAACAGCTAACCAAGATTCTTGGATAAGTTATGCCTTGAAGGGCTGGAGTGATTCTTGGCTCAATAATTTAAAATAAAAAACAAGTAGAGTTTCTCACCTTGCAGCAAGAGTGAGCAAAGAAAAAAAAAAGTCATAACAGTGAATTACACAGAATTACCCATAAATACCCATGCCTGCACAGCAGCAGTCAAATATGACCCTATTATGAAGAAAATATCACAACACCCTCAAAGGCAACCATTGATTGCCTTTTCTAGATCAGTATCAGAGACTGCACGGAGCTGTCTGAAAGCTGCCCTCTTTAATTCACAGCATAACAGAACAAACTGAAACAAGGGATGCAATTTACCAGAATATATTGTCTCAGAAAGCCAATCAGGAAGAATCATTTTGGGAACTATGACTAAAGAGAGCACATTTCCAAACTGAAAGAAATTTCATGCAACTCTACTATTTTCTTATCCACAATGAAATTCAGTCAGGTACTCACCCTCACTTTCTGTGGAAAATTCACTAGAAAAACTGGATTCACAGAAAGATAATTGATTTTATTCTTTGTCCTTCTAATGGGAAAATTTGTTTCATTCTTCAAAACTATTAGATCAGACAGGCAAGCTGCAAACCCAAAAAACTAAAAATTTGATTTTTTTTTCTAAACCAAATTATTTTATGCCCATATAGAGCTATGATCTTTACTTGCAATCTTTGGTCTGATTTTGTATTCTGCATCTTGGAGGAGAACTAGGTCAAACTATTACAGTGAAAATTTCCCTCCTATTCTACAGTTAATTTGATCAATGCTTTTGACTCCTCAATATTTAAGGTAGTTCTTGCAGAATATACTAACATGAGTTACTGGGCAATACAGGAGGTTTTGTTAATCAGAGAATCATTACACTGGAAGGAAGCTGAGGAGTTGATGTAGCTGCCTGCTCAAAGCTAAGTAACAGCAAGCCAGATTCCCTGGGGCTTGAAAATCTCCAGATGGGAGATTTTCCACAAACAAAACTCCACAGCCTCCCTGGGAAACCTGTTCAAATGATTAATTATCTCATATTAGGGTTTTTTTTACATATACCTAATCCAAGCCACTCCCATTTACATGCATGAGTACTCTCTCCTCCCACCACTATGCACCTCAGCAAAGATCCTGGCTTCATTTTCCTGGTAACTTCTTAGGTATTGGCATTTTTTTTGACTGTTAATGGATGCAAAATTTGTATTTGATCAGATTGCAACAGAACAACTGTCAACAAATAGGGGAAATTACACTGCATTAAGTTTTACTTTCTTACACAGTGATATTTCTGACTATTTTGTACAATGAGGTTTATATTTTAGACATAATTCTTCAAGATAAAAAAAGAAAGATGGGCAGGGACAGCAAAATATTATTTCATTTGAATGACAGATCACAACTAAAGACTAAGAGTTAAACTACTTTCAGTTTCCCCATTCCGCTACTTGGTATCAGCATTCCTCCTCATTGTATGGCACCAGTAGCTGGGAAATAAGAAAACAGATCTTTAAATCTGGACAGAAATCGGGACTCTGGCAGAACCTTGTCTTAAATAATATCCCTGTAATTAACAAGACAAAAAAGACAGAAACTGTATGACAAAGAGTGGGGAGATGAGCTTCTGAAAGGAACTTTCACAAATATTTTCAATCAGTTATTGGAGAGGGTTCATCTCACAGCATCCATTCTGGGAACTTTGCTTTTTCCACTGCATTGTAAAGGACACCTCAGGAGCATTGTAGCTTCTGGAGCCTCCTTTAGAGTCCAATGTAAGCTCTGCCATCACTGGATACAGTTCTGCTCTTTTACTACTTACATGCTTCAAAATTCAGTGCATTCGCGTTCTCTTGGCAAAATTCTTTGAGTTTATTAATTATTTCTCCATTAATATTTTCTGCTTTTTTAATGAGAGAAAAGCATGCTTGAGCCTGCAGGTAAATCTGAATGAAATTTTTCAAATATCAGAGCTCTATTAAAGAACTGGTTCTTTAGCAGCCATTAAATAATTAAGAGGTTGCAGCAGCAGTTTCAAATGGCCCTTGTCAAAGCTTGATAATTTATTTTCACATCAAAACTATAAATCATGGGTAATGGGCATTTCTAGTGACATTTTAGGACAGATTGTAAAGTTCTAAGGCCACTTTGAGAAAGAGAAAGAAAGTACACTGCATTAATAAAGAAGAAAAAGGAAAATATTTCTAGTTTTAAATTAGATTCTACAGATCTAAATAATTTCCATTTCATGCATCATCTTTTACATTTGCCCACTATAATGAAAATCAAACTGCTTTGTTTGCATCAAATGAGAATAGACTGAATCTGAAGAAACAGCATGTCTTGGTTTATCACCCCATATCTGTCCAACTTTTTTCTTAGGTACAGCAGCCCAAAGCAGCCTAACTCCTGTTAAACTGGTGAATTTTATCCTCAATGAGGGAAGGACAATGGATTTTGAGACGTCTCTGTGGGCTCTGTGAGACAGTGAGGTATGAGCCAGCAGAGCAGTAAGCATGGCATTTACAAATGCAAGAACATATGACTTTTCGAGAATAATGGGAACTGTAAAGCTCTTTGGGGGAATTAATCCTTCCCAATTCTGGTCTCTAAAAAAATTCTCAGTGTTCTGATGTTGTCTCAGTTCACTGGCTGAGAACAGCTTCTCCCTGGGTATAAACTTTTATTTGTGCATGTTGTCAAGATATCAGCACATTAGCTCAGCCATGGTGTTGTGCTCGTGATGTTTTGTGTTACTTGTGAGGTGCCACACCTGCAGGAAGCCAAGAAACCTCCACCAGGACCACAGACACTGGCAGGGGATTCTTCTCATGGTGTACGGCAGCACGCGGTGCTCCCCTGCCTTTGTTCACCAATTCAGGTCAATACAAACAGCCTTTCCTTTTAAGAGTACAATGAATTAAACACAATACACAAAGGGCTCCCAGACTCCCAACAGCAATTGTAAAAAAACAAAAGAAAGCATAAATATGTCACCTAGTTTACATTAATAGGCATTAGAAATGGGAAAGGCCTGTCAGAAGCTCCACTTTATTTGTTCACAAAACAGGACCTTCCTTCAGCTTTTGAGAATTTTGAATTGTAAGTGTCCAGCTTTCCATCAACTTTACACTAAACTGCAGTTGGAGGAGAAACAGATTCAAGTGTTTTCATTCTTAAGCCATGGATGATTTTATTACATCTAAAAAAAACAGACTCACAATCCATCCAAATTTTAATCAGATCATCAGTTATATTCTGAAATAAGATATGTTTGCAATGAAACCCAGCTATAACTATGAAATAACTGCTTTTTCAGTCTTTTCAGATAGAGAAGCTAAATCATTATTGTAGTAATCTTAAAAAATGCCATAGAGAATCACAACAGAGCAAAGCATTTTGGGCTTTATTTGTTTGCTTCTCCCTAAGATGATGTTTAAAGATTCCTTAGAAAATATCAGTAAAGCCTCAGCTCAGGCAGAATTCAAGTAGGAACAAAAAAGCTCTGGAAACTTAACCACCATGAACACAAAGCAACTGCCCTTTCTTCTTTTTACCCTTAAGCAAGCACAGAAAAATCAAGATCAAGCTTTCAGGACTGAATGTTTGCTACTGAAAGTCAACAATTCCCAACCTCAACACTGGCTGCCATGGCTGATGATCTCACTCCAAAGCTTAGGAAATATGGAGGATGAGAAACCTTCAACCCAAGCACTAAAAAAACCCCAAGAAAATAACATTGTTGCCTTCAAGCTTGCTAAATTATTTTGTGCCCTTGCAGTCCTTTGAATTCAAGCCTTCTCAAGAGAGAAGAAACCCTAGTGGATTACTATGAGTTATCATAAGAGTACAAGTTGTGCACTACTCAAAAACCCAAGACATTCTTGTGCTACAGAAAAATACTGCTGCAATAAGATTGAAATAATGCTCAATTTACCATGAAAACTTCTCAAGAAAATGAGTTACTAATTTTTCCTCCTAGCGAAGGGAGGTTTCATGGGGTATCAGAGTTGTACATAGAGCAGGACAGCAACAAGTGCAGTTTTAGCTCTGTAATTATGAGAGAAGTAGGTCATTGGTAACAAGACAAGTCTGAGCTAACTTCATGGCTTCTGTTTGCTCAAAATAAGTTTTAACAGGAGAACCCAATATATCTCCAACAGGGAAGATGGCTTTCTGATATCAAAGACTTCTTTTTCATTGTCTCAATTTTTTACTCATAAAAATGAGGCAACATGAACCAAATACTTTGCTCTAGAAGGAAAGAAAAAATATATCTATTACATGAGTTTCAGATATGTTCATCACTAAAGAGGAACATCAGAATTATCAGAAGTTCTTATCAGAAACAGCTTATCAGAATTTCTTCAGAGGAAATCTCTGACAGCGAAGGCAGATCCCACACCAAACTAACAAAAAGTGAATCTCAAAATAGAACTAAGTTTAGGTAGAATTAATGATGAAAGGGCAAGATGAGGAGGCTGGAGACAAAGGAAAATATATGAAAATGACTAGAGGTCTGCAGACTTATCACAGGGGAATTCAAGGCAACAGCACAAGTTATCGCTGTCAGAAATCAGAAGCAATAAATGTATGCAGGAAGACCAGCAGAAGTACATTAGAAGCATAATATCCCAGAAACAACTGAAAGATTTATATCTTTATAGTCTTATGCACACAGCCTCAGTGAACGAATTGTATTCACTGAAATTTCTGAAACAATAAATAAACTTCTGCTCCAAAGACTGTAGTGCATAAAACCCCTGCAAACATTCCTTAAATATTAGCCTTCTCACATGACAAAGGAAAGTGATAGATACTCACAAGTTACTTGTTTTTTAGTCAGAGTAAATATCCCTTTAGAAAAACAAATCTGTCTAAAACCTTGTTTTTAAGGCAAAGAAAATTACTTCATTTGTCAGAATTGCGGTAAACACAAACTAAAAAATAATAAAATTAGTCTGATTGGGAGATTGCCACTCTTCTGCCACTATACAGCTGCAATTAAAGATATGAAGCTGAAGGGATTCTGAGCACTGCTGTGAACACCTCCCAGCTACAACAATTATTCCTCTTGCTGTCTGAAAGCCCGAAAGCTGTACAAGCAGGACCCAAAGTCTGGAAACAAGCAGACACTCTGCCACAACATAGTCCTGCCAACAAATGTATCCTGCTGCCTCCTAAGGCCCAATATTATTTCCAGACTAAATTTATTCATTAGCAGGTTTAGAGCTATTTTGCCCTGCCAACACTGTACCTTAATTCAAGCATTTAGCCATCCTGCTATGTGCTTCCTACTACATTTACACAGACAAGGCTCTTTCAACATCTTGCTAGAAAACAGTTTCCCTGGCCAGTGGGTGAAATTCTCCATTCCATCTGAACATTGCACCTGCTCCAGTTTCACTTCATCTGATTTAGCTGACCAGGATTATACACACAGTCCAGCTGAGGAGCTCTTACCAGTACAGCAGTAACCCATTACCTGAGCATCGTGTTTACCATTTTCACTGCCATATCAATGCTGAAAAACAATTATCTTGCAGCTGATTAATACACTCACATGTTGCTTATTACTCACTGATAGCAGAAATGCTTGCAATTATTCCCTAAGCACATGACCGTGCAATATCATCCTGTTTCTGTTACTTCACTTCCGTGAACAAATTCCCATAGCCGATCTCATGTTTAAATCAAATTGTTTTCCAGCATTGAGACATCAGTGAATTCACCTACTATTTACAACAGGGTAAAAATGAAAATAGATGCATAAGATTGATGCTTACACTATTCTGGAGTCTCTCAGATCACTAGGTCTTATGGCTTTAAATTTTTTCTCATTGCATAGAATATTTCATCACTTCATAATTTATCTGCTGTATTGCTATGTGCCACCTTTTCCAGCTAGACAACACTTTGCATGACACATTCACATTGCTGGAGACCTTATAAGTCAGATATGCTTGTTGTAATCTTGTTGCTGATAAGAGCTAAGATGAACAAGGTTACCAGGGAAATCTACCACAACAGGTCTTAATGAGGTTGTTGGTTTTCCTTTATTATATTTCTTATGGTTTTACTTACCTTTTCAGGTGATAAATTCACAATCCTTGCACACATATTAATTCAGATTCATGGGAACAGTTATTCCATGTGTTTTTAGGCTTTTTTTTTTTTAAATATGTGCATTATGTACATTATTCTCCCATTTTAATATATGACTCCAATTTTAGTAGATTAAGTACAAGATCCTCTCTAGTAGTAATTTCACAGTTATTTCAGTTACATGCCAATTTTTTCACTGTTACAGAGTGAAGCATAAGCATATGAATACAAACACTTTTAAGGTATGTTACAAAGTTCTTTCATGAATTTTTTTTCCAATTAGAGTTATACTGCAGTTTTCATTTATGGAACTGGGAGATCTTTTTAATTAATTGTTGAGGTATTGCTTTGTTAGCTGAGAGATCATTCTTTAAAATTTGCTGAAATGTGACATTTTACACAGGAACACAGCATACTTATGGGAGAAGTTTCTGAAGCACAGGGAAGATTTTCTCTCACACATAAATATAAATACTGAAAAAAAAATGCAAAAAAGCATAGATTTGATTCATTGACAGTAACTCCATTTTGCTGAAGTTCACCACAGCAAATTGCAGAGCTATGGATATAATAAATGTTTTCACCTTGAGCTTGCAGCAATTTTTTCCCCATGATTTATTTCCTTATGATATAAAGTCTGTAATTTGCTTGAGAGGGAGAATCCAATTACGCTCTAATTAAGAAAATTCATGTCCCTTGTTTAACTGGAAGGGATCCAGACTAATTTAGTTGAATGTTCTTTTTTGTCACCATTAACAAAAAAAAAAGATTTCTTTATGTTTTCAGGAAATAGCATCAATTATTTCTTCTAGATTTAATTCCTGGAAGATGACTTAACAGATCTGGGTGGACAGAGTATCAGGGGGAGTTTTACTACCTTGTACACTTCTCAAACTATAGTCTCTGTACACCATAAATATTACAATTTGCATACCTAAGAGTTGTACTTTTTGAAATAAAGTGTTGCAGAGAGATCCTTGATCATCACATGAAGGCCAAACTTGCAGATGTTAGCAGAAATTTAACCTGATCTCAGTGTGGGCTGGGAGTTATGCCTTGATATTAAAATTATGACCTGCACATGCCCACTGTGTATATTGTGTCATTTGCATGTAAAAATTCATGTATGCTTTTGAAATTCTCAAAGCCTTAACTGCTGCTTTCTGGGGATGTACAGTTTCTCCCTAAAACTTGTTCCCATCCCCATAGATTGGGACTTGAGAATATCTGGTAGATATTATTATTATTATTATTATTATTATTATTATTATTATTATTATTATTATTATTATTATTATTATTATTATTTTCATTTTTATTTTTATTTTTATTTTTATTAATAATAATAATAATAATAGTAATGAGGCTTAAAATCAAGGACTCCTCCTTTCCCCAGTCTTTTAGTAGCCATTATAAAATTGACTTCCGTTTTCTTATGAAGGGTCCACAGATTATATAGGGATCAAAGTCTTCTAAACTACCTAATAATCTTTCACAATTTCTGTTTTATGCTAAAATGGAGTGGGAGGGAAGAAATTCAGCTGATAAAGGATGGGGGAAAAAATCATCATTCAAAATTCAGAACAGCTAAATAGGTCATTCAAGTCTTATAATAATCTCCAGTATGCGAGAGCAGGTGATGACATTGGTAGTCAGGAACAGAAATTAAGAATACAGAACACTGACATTTTTTACAGAGCTTATAGGTCTCAAACACTGGATTGTGTCTAGCACAGCTGATGCTCTATGGGGTAACCCTCAAATGCATTATCATTTGTACAAAGGCAAAAATAGATATGAGAATGTGAAGAACAGCTCTACAGTCTGAAAATATCTGCATTTTAAGCTACGCAAATACAGTGGCTTAAATACTGCTTAGAATCCTTTAAATAGTACTGAAGATAAGGACTAGTCCTCGCACTGTGGCAACAGCCCCTTCTCTGATCTCACTTGCCATTAGCCAGTACTGGCTAATGAATTATGATCACTCCAATTTGCCAGCCCAGGAATTCATTAAAAACCTTCTTCTCCTACAGTCTGCGGACGGTAACTATTCAGCTGATTTCATTGCAGCTTTGTTCTACTCATAGGAGTACGATAGCACACTCCCTGTGACCACATCCAAAGCCATAAAAAGATTTTCTATAGAGGGAGAATGCTTGTGAACATATGACAGCAATTTTTTTCAGCTCTTTCCAAAAGTGAGTTCTATTTTTTCAAACCTATTGATGATAACCAAGGCCTGAGATCGAATTCCTTCACCTTTCCTGTACTCAGTGCTCTAGAAAGATCCTATTGTCCACTGAGAGATCTGCCTTAAGCTTTTTACAAGTCTACCAAAACCACAGCTTATATAAATAACTTAGCAGGATTCCATGGGCTGCAATGATTCATAGTATTACAGACACATGGAAGTTTTTTTACAGACATGGGTATATCAACAGTTTCCTTCTGAAGTATCATTACTTAAAATTCATTCAAACAGAAATTAGAATTCAGGAAGAGAAAAATATGGCAAACATTTTTCAGAAAGTGCTTGCTAATCTGCGGGATGCAATAAAATTGATAGTATGTTATAGCAAAAGAAAATGGCAAACAATGGACAACACCAAGAAAACAGGAGGCTGCAAAATGATAAGCATTTCAATGCGACTGAAAGTTTCCTAGTCTTTGAAGACTTGTAGCAAAAGCAGACTTATAAATATCAGACTTCCATATAGCTGAAAACATTACATTGGAATATGAGGACAAGTTAGAGCAAACATTCTTTTTCAAGGCTGGGAGAACAGTAAGATGAGAGAGCACATAGAAAGGCTGCTCAAATTTAGGAGGAATGCCCCTCTGTGTACAAGCTCTGTAATGAATGTGGAAATGTGATGGAGAGGACTGCTATAGATATTTTCTCTAAATTTTCTGTTCTTGCTCCAAACAAGGCACATTATTTGAAGCAAAAGGACTGCACACTCCCTGTGCACTTTCAGAGCAATTCTGTGTTTAAGACACCAGCAGGAACAATTATGCCTAATGTTCCAGGGCTTAGAGGAAAGAAAGGTCTGTTTTCTTGAGCACAGTTCTCCATGCCTCTCATTCACAGGGACAAGCAAAGTGGCCTGGTGTAACGAATTATCACTGCAGTTCAAGAGTGCTGTATTATCACCACTTTTGCAGTGAGAGATCTGAAACCTATTTTTGCCCAAAGGCTTTACCAGAGCAAGGAAGGACTGAGCACGGCAGGAATCTGGCCAATAGCCAGGAGGTTAAAGTGCTGCTTCAGTTCCAAATTTTAGTTTTGCTTGCCGCAATGCTGTAAAATCTGCTTTAGCTGTGAAGGAACTTTCAGCAACCTGGGAACTTTACTCAAGAACCACGAGATGGCACCACAAGAAGCCATAAAACCTGTTCAATTATCTGCAGGTCTGATCTCGCTCGTTTATATAATTAATAAAGCAATTGAATAGGGCTGTTTCTTTTTCAGGCAGTACTAGAGAGATTACAAATGGATCTCTGCTAAGTGACTTTTCTATTCCTCTAAGCTGAGCAGGCAGTGTTTTGACTGATCCATTTCAAACAGCTGTTTAATGCTGTGCTGAAACAGACACAACATAAATCAATATTTAAAAAGGTGATCAGTGCCCACAAGTACCCAGTTTCAAGGTAATTTTAATCACATTTAGGAACACACATTTCACAGGCTGGCTCATTGAGCTTGTCGTGCAATGATGCCTGGTTTTTCCTCCCACAGCACTGTTCAACTCCTCTGCCTACCCCAATGCCCTGCCTGGCATCCCATGCTCCCCCATCCTCTTGCATATCTGCCTTCCAAGTCAGGCTTCACTGCCTGGGATGACAGGATCCCAAGCTCCTAAAGAGAGAGAAAATTTTAATTTCTGGGGTCCTTGGCAAGATAAGAGGGACTCCTGGATCCTAAAGAGAATGATAACCAGTATTTTCTGATGTCAATCTGGCCAAGACTCTGGCTCAGGGTTCCAGCCACCAAATATCTGTCCTTTTCTGCATTAGGAAGCCTCCCATCTGCTGACACTATGGCAGACACAGGAGTATGTACCTGAGCAGCCCAAACCTCCCACCACAGCACAGTCTGTGCAGTGCATGCTCTCAGTCACACAGCACGGAATTCTAGTAGACCATCCCAGGTATTTTTTTATGCCCATAAGTGATGGAGTGCCTCTCGTCACTATCATCCACATCCCTTAGACTATAATGGTGTTTCACCCTCCTGTTTCCTATCAGGAAGAACATTCCTAGGTTTTCCCTGTGGATTGGAAAGTCATAAAATTATATTATGGCATGGCACAAACTGCTTTGTACTTCTCTACTCAGCCTTCAGTGATCACCAAGGAAAAAACTTCAAATCCAGAACCCTTTTTATATTTTTGATATAAAATACCTCAGAAAACACATTTCCAAATGAGCTTTCTAAACATATATTTGTCTGAACAAATATGGTGCCTGTGCATCACTCCCCAAAATATGTTTAGCCCTCAGAAAGCAAAAAGTTCTCAATACTGTGATTTAAATGAAACTTGTCTTCTGACTTCCATCATATTCCTGTTTAAAAATAAGGTCTCTGGTTTAATTATTGTAATTGTTTTTAAAAATACACATTCATTGGGAATTCAGCCAAATACAATATTTGTTTTCTTATGTCATCATTCTGCTGATACAACCTAACTAATCAGATTTGGTTTTCATATTAAGTTATGTACTGGGCTGACACATTAAAAGTATTTTTTAATAAGTTTCAGATCTGTTTCCTCATTAAAACTCTGCGATACTGATTCTTCCTGCTGTTTCATAAAATTTCTTAGTGAATTTGCAATCTGATTACAATCAAATTCCTGTAGCTCACAGGGCAAATCCATCACCTTATAAGCTGCTCAAAAATGGCTCCATGCCCTAGAATAAAAGGTCCATATGACTACTTAGAAAAAAAGAATTTAAAAGAAATTGTTCAGAATCCCTAAAAGCAGTTAATATTTTAGCTAAAGTTGGTCAGATAAAATGTTAAAATTGCAGCTGAAGTTGTCTATGGCTGTATGCACCCTTACCAACATATTTTTCTTAAGCAATGTGACCTAAAATTACTGCACTTGAAAAACAATATGGGTCAGACATCTTCAGCCTAGGATTTATTTAGCAACCCAAATAAAATGGGCTTTTCTTCTGTTCTCCAAGTGTGTTGAATTGTTCTGCATCAACTTTATTGTGTTATCAGTGCAGACTGTCAGCATGATTCAGACAAGCCTTATGTTGCATATCTTAGCTGTAGTTTGAAAACAATTAGCAGCTGCTGTTTTTTATGTATGAATAAGGTTCAGTCCTCTGCCAAATTTACTGTTTTAGCAGAAAAAGGCATCATAAAATGCATCATAGACATATGCTTGCCCAGCTTCTTAACATAGTTATAGAAGATAAGAGAAATAGTGATGAAATATTAAAGTGTCTGAAGTATTGTCTTTTTTTTTATTTCTAGGTTTAACAAAATATGAACATGGCAGATCAGTGAAACAAAGTACCTAGAAAATAAATGCAAACATTTTTACACAAACTACTAATGGCAGGTTTTGTCCATTAGACTCCAGTCATTCTATAATATTTGGACCTTGAAATATTATTAACATAAAAGTTAAATAATGATAAAAAATAAACTCAAATTGGGTTTGACTTTTCAAGTGAATATTTAGATGTGTTTATATGTTTTTCTTTTTGATTATCTTTTTGATGTTTTCAACAGCATAATGACAATTCCATACAGACCCAAAAACTGTTCAGGTAACAAAAAGGAAACCCTAGCTGATCATGTATTGTATAACTTTATATATTGTCCATCAGGTCTTTCCCTTGCTTTGTCACTTTTCTAATATGACTAATCTATTTTAAATCCATTACAATGCTTTCCTGTTGAAAAACACTATAATACTCAGAAAAGCTTAAAATAAAACAGTCGTACTCAAGGGCTGTCACAGAATCAAAACTTCTACTTATTCACACACAAAAAAGGAAAAAAAAATTTCCATTGGAAAATTAAAATATTCAGAAACTACATAAGTAAAAATGAAAGAATGACAAAGAAAGAAATAGGAAGACAGCATTTTTAGCAAACATACAGTTTTTATCCTTGGTTTACTCTTGAGCAGAATCTTAACACATATTTCCTAACAGATACCAATGGAGTTACCGAATGATCTTATATAAGGAGCCAAGATCACACTGTGCTTCTGCAAGAGAAAACAGATAAAGGTTATAAGAATGCCATCACTAAAAAACATAAGAAAATGCAGCTGGTTTATATATTTAGAAAAGTGGCATGAGAATCAGCCATGAATGAATTTATGTCATGTGAAACAAAAGCTACAAGAGAGATGACTGAACAACAGCATAAGCATCTGTATTGTTGCTTGCACTGCTCTGTGTTTATTAAACACTTTTCAGAATCTTTAGTTTCTCCTGCTGTTGACTGCAAGCAGGACTTCCACAAGACTTAGAAAGACTAACAGCTTGTGTAGGTATTTGAAAATATGGGATATATAACCTTAGCTGCAAGTAATGGAAACTTTTATCTCCAGAGATTTCTAAAATCCTGTGCTATTAAAAACGCAGTCAATCCATTCTGGCATTTTCTTTAGTCTCCTGAGAATCAAATATTCTGCTTTCGTATGAATGCATGTACAAATATGTCATTAATGATTAAGTCTTTAGCTGACACTAATTAGTTTCAACTATCTATGTGCTCAGCAGGCCCGACCTACTTCACAGTTCTGCTTCATTAGTGCTAGCAACTTAAAACAATATCAGTAAAAATTATATTGGCCAACAGTGACCAACCACTTAATGCAGGTACCACTAAAGCCAGTGAGAGCCTCCCCACTGATTTCAATAAGAATCACAGTAAACCCAAAAGGCATAGAGAGAGGTAATGCAGCAACAAAAGTCATCTCCCACCAGTAGCATGCAACAAAAACAACAGCAACAAAAGGGAAAAACAAAACTCCAGTCAATTTACTTGGCCCAGGCCTGTGCTGCTGTGCTGTGAAATACCAACCCCACAGAGGGAGCTCAGACTTAAGCACAAACTCAGAAGCAATTTGCAAGTTTTGTACTTCAAGGATATCAGTTTAGTCAATCACTGGGGAGCAGCAATATACCTCAGGTTAAATTTGGAACTGTGCAGAAAAGCATTTGGACAAGCACAGAAAGGGGAAAGAAAGAGTACTTGCTCAAGTCCGGCAGTGTCCAAAGAAATTTGGCAAAGGCACATACTCAGCATGATGGCACTGAATGCACGAGTCCAAATCTTCATATGGTGGAACCACATAGAAAGTAAATTAAACCATAAGTTTAAGCACCTTTGGCATGCCTTGAGACACTTTCAATGCAAAACAGCTTTCATATACAAAAGCTATTATCCTCAGTAACATATCTATTTATCAAGATTTAAAACATGTAACCACAACTATGAACATAAGAAACCTAAAACCACGTCCCCTGACACCTTTAAGTTTAAGAATACATAAGTATTTCAGAATACATTAGAAGCTAATGCTAGGCTGCAGCTGCAATAGTCGCAGGTACTTTATACCAGACATGTTTTTTCCCACTAGAAGGTTCAATACATCTTCTATCAGGACAGTCAGATTTATTACTCATGATGGATGTGTTGAACACATATAACCAAGTCTTCCAATAGCACTTTGACAGATGCTGAAGTTCTCTTAGATATCTAAACTACCTTCTTTTATGCAAGACAGGCTTAACATTTGTAGTAACAGAATGGTTAGTCTTAGCACCACCACACTTGAAGAAAGAAATTCCATTTGTTTAGAACATATAAGGAAGATAAAAGCTTTCAGTTCTGTATTAGATGCTTTTGCAAGATAAAAAACCCAAACAAAACCAAAAGAACAATATCCCACGTATACACGCACAAAACCCCCAAAACAAACAAAGAAACCAACCACCAGAGCACAAGCAGAAGAAAAGGAGCATTTGTTGCTAGAAGGGAAATAAGAGCAAAATGTGTCACAGCAGTTCTATTTGAAGTGATTGAAAAAGCAAAGCAAAAGCTCCCTTCTGACAGTGGTGGTGAAAATGGCTTTCGATGTTACAACACTAAACAGTCCAAGGGAAAGAACCTCAGAACACCAAAACAATAGCAATACAAGAAGCCTTTTATTTCCCCAAGAAGCCACTAGGGCATTAACACAGCCATGTGAATCTGATGTCTGATGTCCTCTGTGACTTGCACAAAAGTTGGTGAGTCCTCATTTACAGCACCACCTGTACTTTGTTGAACCAGCCCCATGCTCATGTTTAAGATCTTCCTTGACAGCATTTGCCAGATTCCTGCACTCATTCCAGTTGGAGTACAGAGGTCTTGACCACTAAGTGCTCCCTTAAGGCCCTTGAAATCAGAGCAGGACAAATCTTCCCATGAAGTGTTTGTACTGTGTTTCAATGTGGCTTCCTGAACTCTTCAGGAGAGCACTGTCTAAACCATTTTCTCTTAGTCTCACGCCTTATTCACACTCTGAATCAATCCCATCACTTACTCTGCTACACCTCTGTCTCATTGTGGAACAAATGATATGGATTAACAACAATGCTGCAAAAGACAGCTTTTCCTTTTAATAGAATTATTTCCCTAGCTTGTGCTTCCACAAATGAGGAGGCTGAGTGGGCCAGAACAAGGAACTAGGCCAGGGAAGAAACAACATGGCAGGGACTAAACTTGCACTGCTTCTGAAACTACGTTTTAGTGAATGTGTGTGACTTCTTTAAAACATGAAACAGATCAATGTAACTGAGAGATCAGATATTTTCTGTATTGTCCCCTGCAAATGAAACTTATTTCTTGTTACTTAAATTGCATAAATTAGTACTTAGAAAAGATCAGATCTTCAGTAGGGATATAACGGAAGTAATCAGCTTTTGTCTGGCATCTCTGGTATTAGAGATTTACAGCAATTGAGAACCTCCTCTGAGAAGACAGACTGTGGTGACCACTAAATGACATATAAGACCATTATCAAACAGTCATAGGGTTTATATTAGTTCAGAGGAAGATGTATAATTTTTTGACTTCTTTATAGATTTAAGTGAACTGTCTTCTCACTCAAACAAAATTTTCATTACAGGAGATGTCCAGGGAAAATTTTCAGCTCGCTTTTCTAGCTCGCTTTCTAACTTTGGTGTGATGCAAAATTCATTTACAAATGAAGGTACTGCAGACTGCAGGGAAACTGGAACAGATGGCCAGTCTGCAGGACCACAGGAAGGTATGACACACTTAAAGGGCTCATTTGTAAAAGCCACTTTGAAAAGTATCCCGTCTGCAGGAAACTAATAGGCCAGTGGGAATTTCTTTACATGATAAAATGCTTTTAACTGTATGTCCTTGTCTAGTTTTATTTCACAGATGGATTTCTGTAAAAGTCAGACTGACCATAATAGAACAGTCATAACAAAGCAAGACTGGCTGTTCTGGGCAGATAATAGTAAATACAGTGCTACTGTGAGTCATCTTCCCCCGATTTGGTATGTGGAGCTCAACAGTTCTTTCTCTGTCATTATTCAGGTGAAGAGGCGCACATCCCTAACTTGTGAATGCAGGAAAAGGGCAGTGAGCAGAGGAACACTACCCATAGACTTTTTTATTACCATGGAAAACTAGGAAATACATTCAAATTGAGTTTGCATTGTTGTCAGCTAAAAACATTAGCATTTTTCCTGGAACATGAAAATATTTCATCTGAGATCACTGAAACAAAAACACAAATCTGGAGACTCATTCTGACATCCCTTCCCACAACACAAGCATCTCTTGCATAAGTTAAAAAATGTGACCATGCAACAGACTGCATATACTGGGCTAGAAAAGAATGGCAAAGAAAAGAGAAGCTCTTCATGGTATAACAAAATTCACATTACTAGCTTTATTGGATCAGTGAGTAAATACATATGCAGCTCACTGGGTAAGACCTAACTCAGAGAAAACCAATTAAAATTGATACCCTTGAAAATATTGAAAAAAACAAGAAAATGGCCATTAGCTAAGAAACACTATTGCAGTGTCCCCACTGCGATGGGTCCTCCACTGCCAGAGGACCAGCTTGTACCCCAAGCCTATCACTTTGAGGGCTGACAGAGCTGTTAAAACACCTGAACTTTTCATTTCCAAAAATAGGCTTCTCAACCTTTTTTCAAACTGTGAAATGGCTCAGCTATTTCTAAATGCCACTGAATCAAATCCAGTGACATGTGTAGAGAGACACTGTGACAGTAACCTTCACCATCTCTTCCCCATTGTTTAGCTTTTCTTTTTTCCTCTCAACAAGGCTTAATCTCACTGTCTGGCTGAACATTAATCCGCTTTCACCAAGTCCCAAACTAATGCTTGCTGCATTAATACACTGCAAATCCTCAAGGTATAAATTACACACACAATTCAGTATAAAAGGAAAGCAGTGGGCTTTCTTCTCACTACAGCTGTTACTTCTATGAAGGCAAGTAGAATACAGGTAAGTGTTCATGAGATCCTGATGTAGAAATCTTTTTTTTTGTATTGCAAACACTTAAAGTAATTAATTGCTTTTGAAAAATACATTATACTTTGCTCTTTCTCCCTCTTGCTTCTTTTTCTTTGTCCTTACAGACAGAGTATATTCTGTCTACAGAAACTTAGATAATATTTCATTGAAAGTGGTATGATATTCTGCTATTATTATCTTTCTGCAAAGATTGTTGGAATGCCATTTCAGTTGCTTAGGAAAATCAAACTCCATTAACAGTAAACATAAGGAAGATATATCTAATGTCTCTGTTCTCACTGCTGATTCCAAATGCTTGCTGTTATAGAGCCACTTGAGGATAATGCGGAGACTCAATTTCTCCCTGCTTCTCAAACTATTTCCTGTTGAAAATAACTGTACATGTTTCTCCAGTAGAGATATATTTTTTGCTTTATAGATAGGATGAAGACGCTTAATTGTTACGTGCTGTTACTTTGCTGGAAAACAATTTGCTGCAACAGCTGTCAGCTCACCAATATTACTATAGCCGTGGAAAGAGAAGAATGTGAATTCTGTATTACAGTGAATGCCACGTGGTGCTCAGGATACTGCTTCACAAGGGTGAGATCTTCATTTCAGGCACCAGAATTAAACACTTCAGTTGTCCTGAAAGGGAAAATTTAAAGATCTAAGTGAAATTAGAAGAGTCAGACCCAAATGCTTTTGATCTCAGTGGGATTTTCCCATTTTACAAAAATTTTGAAATCTAACCCATAGCAAATTTTAAACCAGTTATTTCTTTCTTGTAATTTCAGGATCCGGTATATAAATATCCACCAGTATCAACTGCTCAGCAAACCTGTACCTTCAAGGAGGTTGTGTATGAAACAGTGAAGATCCCTGGCTGTGGTGACCATCCTGAATCTTTTTATTCATACCCAGTAGCTACAGAATGCCACTGTGACGCCTGTGACACTGACACCACTGACTGCACTGTGAGGGGACTGGGGCCATCCTACTGCTCCTTCAGTCAGAATGGAAATAACCAGTGAAGGGTACTGGAGACAGCAGTTTGCCTTTAAATGTTCCCTGCTAAATAAAGGTACCGTTCAGGTTTAAATGGAAGATAACAAGCTACGCTATTTAGAAACCACCAAGATTGAAACAAAGATTTTTAAGGCCAAAATTAAGTGCTACTGACTAAACTCCTCTTCAAGCCTTCCTTACTTAACCTATCAGTTGCCTTAAAATCATTTTCATAGGTCTATAAAAAATGCTACTTCCAATTTCTTCTGCCCTTCCTTCTTCTTCCTCTTTAGCACAACTTTGTTATTTATATTCCTGTATTTCTACTGCCTGGTTCACATCAATTATTTTATGCTATTCTGTGCTTTCAAAAAGTTTCCAAGTTTCAAGTCTTTATTATCTGCTGCTTTTCATCTCTCCAAAGAACACACTTATTTTAAAAAGCCTTGCTGCTGGTTGTGGTTCTATTAGCTGGGTTGTAAACCTCTCAGCTGAGATCCTGACTGATTTTTCTTTGCAAAATATTTCATAGAGTCATTATGCACTGCAAATAATAACAGCAGGTATATTTAAGAGCCAAAATCTATGTTTAAACCTTGAATGTCACCTGAATCCTTGTACTTTTTCAGTAAGGCTTGTTAGTTCAGCCTCATTGTCACAGTAACAGAAGTAACATGAACTCTGGTTTATACCTGGCTAACTTGAAAAAATCATCAGCTCTCTATTTTCACCTGAGTGCGGAATGTAGTAAAGAGAAATTTTTAGCATTATTTAACATAGGAGTCTCAAAAATTATTTAGGGATCAATCTAGAGGCACCTGACCCCAGCAGTGCAAACACAGTGTGACAATGTGCCTTGAAAGCCGTTCACAGGAATCCCTTCAGAGCATTGAAGTTCACAGAACTCTGCAGCAACCTAACTCTGCAAATACCAGTATGTAGCTGGGGTGGTCTGGAAGTGAGCTGGAGGAGTGACTGAATCAGAATGGGAAATTACCTCACATTATTGAAAAAATTATATGAAGCCTACAGAAGGAAATACTATGGGGAAAATGAAAATATACCATTCTTCATCAGAAAAATCACCTGCACAGACAGAGAGTGGAAACAATGGATTCAGCAGCAGTTTGGCACTGCAGGCTTGATGGTGTACAAGCAAAGCAAGAGTCAACAGCATCCCAGTGCTGCAGAAAAGTGGGAATGCAAGGAACAGAGCCTACAAGACACAACCTACCTCCACCACTCAGTTCTACATGGTAGGGCCTTGGCTGAGTGGTCATTTCTGACAGAACTTCAGCGCATTGAAAAACTGGAGAAAATTGACATAAGAATAATAAGAATGGAGAGAGCCTGCAAAACATCTTAGGAGAAAATGACTTAAATAAATGTGGTTGTTTTGCTTAGGGGAGGAAACACTTAGGGAGAATATTAGCGGAACATTTTACATGCTTGAAGACTGTTACACAGGAAAGAACAGTCAGTTCTCCATGTCCAAAGAGAACAGAACAACTGATGAGAGATTCAGAGCAGTCACAAGCAAATCTTCTGAAAGTTCAGACAACTAGACACTGAAATCAACTGTTGGGGGCTTGGAGAAGGAGGGAGGGTATGAAGGAAGGGTGTGGGGTCTGTGGATTAGTGACCACTACAGGTCTTCCAGAACACATGGAACCTGTTAGGAATGACAGACAAAGCTAATTCAGCACGAGGCAGGGGAATGAAGTAGTAGTTATCTGGCATGTCTGCTTTTGAGGCCCTTACAGACATGCTTGTTTAAGGAGAATTTGCCTGTTACTCTGAATCTGTCTTGTAATAGATAACAGATATTTTAACTTATGTAGTTTTTAGCTTTTTTACTAAAAGGTATTAATTCTCTTGATTTTATTTATATAATTTATATGCATGGACATTTTCTTTGGTCTAGTCAAGCTTTAAAAGTGGTAAAGTAATAGATAAATCACACTGGGTCTCACACGTTTCAGTTTTAAACATGAGTCAATTTCAGTTAAAACTAAGCATATTATTAATATCAGCAATTATTTCATTCTAAATGAGAGAATTTTGAATTACAATTGCAAAACAAAGTAACTTGTAAAAAAGTATGTTTTCAAAATAGATCTGTATTGTCTCTTGTGTATTTTCAAATAATAAAAATAATTTTATTGCACTACTGTTATAAGTCTTAATAAGCCAATTTAAAAATTCAAGAGTCCACCTGCCAACTTTATTATGCTTTAAATTGCATGTTTACTTCTTCCTTTCATAATTTTTTCCCACGTAACTAGTACATCCACCAGAGCCATATATGTATTCTATGGCCAAATCACATCAAAAAAGACAATATTGTACCCTGATCCAGAAACATGACAATGAAATATTACATAGTTGCAATATAAGAGTATTGTGGATAAGAATAACGATCATCATTATTATTTTATTTAAATTATAGACATTAGAACCTGTCCAGAGCTGTGTCCACGTCTGTCACAAATTACATTGCATGTGAAAACAAAAATCATACAGGTCTCATTTCATCCATCAGACAAATGCACCACACATTTTCATTCTGCAAACAAAACTATTCAGAACCTCAAACCTAAAACTGTCACTAATAGAGTCAAAAGTGTATTGAGGTGTCATGGTGTGCTGGTTTCAGCTGGGATAGAGTTAATTTTCTTTGCAGGGGCTGGTGTGAGGCTGTGTTCGGATTTGTGCAGAACACAGGGATGATAACACAGAAATGTTTTTGTTATTTCTGAGCAGGGCTTGCACTGAGCCAAGGCCTTCTCTGCTTTTTGTGAACTACACTGGTGAGGGAGCTGGGAGTACCTGAGAGGGGACACAGCCAGGACAGGTGACCCCAACTTACCAAAGGGAGAGCCCAGACCATGTGATGTCATGGTCAGTATAGAAAGCAGGGGAAGAAGGAGGAAAAGAAGGACATTTGGAGTGATGGTGTTTGTCTTCCCAAACCTTACCTGTGATGGGACCCTGCTCTCCTGGAGAAAGCTGAATTCCTGCCTGACCTTGGATAGCAATGAATTCATTCCCTGTTTTGCTTTGCTTGTGTGCAGAGCTTTTGCATTCCCTACTAAACTGTCCTTATTTCAGCCCCTGAGTTTTCTAACTTTTACTCTTCCCATTCTCTCCCCAACCCATCTGGTGGGGGAGTGAGGAGCAGTTCCGTGGGGCTGGGCTGTGGCTGGGGTTAAACCACAACAGGAAGTTTAGGAATGGTAATCCCCAACTCAGTGCCCTTGTTGAGACCCTCCACATCATGAGCCACCCCCTCCCCCTGCCAAATGGAGGCACAAAGGCAAAGGTCACAGGTCGAGATAAGAACAATTTGCTGGAAACAGCAATGAGATAAGAAAATGAACAGTAACAATATTAATCAGGAAAGGTATAAGAAAAGAGATTATTCACACAAACAAACATCCCTGTTTGTAATAATAGACAATACCAGATGGTTCCTGTATCCTATTCTCAAGTAAAACCCGAATCATGCCAACAATTACTTATTGTTCTACAGACTGATGGCAAATATTTCACTGTCAGTACTTTCAGCAACAAAAATGCAGAAATTTTTAAAGAAGACTGGCCAGACTTGAAGATATCTTAGTCTACATTTGATAGTTTGTAAGACAGACTTAATCTTTTTAAAGTTCAATTTCCATTGAATGCTCAATAATTTCAGTAAACTTACTTTTACATCAGTGTTTCTGCAAAGTTTTAGTGAAGACACACGCAAACCATGAATATCAGTATAATCTGACATCCAAACCTCCCTATTATTATTTAAGAAAAATATTTAAGAGGTCATTTTTGTGCTTGTTGTCTAGATCTGTCAAGATGAATAAATGGGAGCTCTGTCAAGAGGTGAAAGTCTCCGTACGACATGCCACTCTAAAAAGTAAATTAGTGGATAAGCTTTTAGAAATGTTTCTAATACAGTCAGAAGTAGATTTTGAAGAATTCTTACCATGGGCCTAACATTTTTCATTGAAATCAATATATAAAAATATTTTCCAACTTGAACAGAAGCAGTCTGCCAACAGTGAATTTTTCCAAAGCTGCATATAAATTCTATTTTTAATGTCAGATTCTTCAAAAAGACCTTAGAATATTCCAGACTTTAGCCACCAGACTGCAAAATCTAATGTTAGAAGCAGTAAAAATTAAAACAGACTGAACTATTTACTTTTATTTAAGCAAAACTATCTCTTTTCTTTCATGGGCCTGAAAGAAGCAAACCTGGAAAACTTTAATTTAGAAGTCCCTGGTGAAGGCAGAGGCACAGAGGCAATGCATAGTGTGGGAGTGTCCCTTGCAGGCCTCTGAGAGGGCCACTTGATGCAGGACTCTCTGTGTTGCAGTTAATAAATTCTTTCGAATGCCCAGCTGTATGGTTGAGCTGCACAGATATAAGTCATTGGTGCCGCCACATCTGTGGGCAAATTAATACTCCCTGTCATTCATTACACAGACAGTCTGACCTTGATCTTAGAGCGTCTGCGCCAGTCGTACTTGAAGCTCTATCAGCATGGGAACACGGAGTGCAGCAGCAGCAGTCAGAGTCCTCCCAAGGAAATGACCACTTAATCCCAATGCCTTTTTATGTGAAAAACACAGCCTGATTTTACAGACAGACAAGGAAACAGGCATTCCTCACCTTGAAGCCATTAATAAAGCATCAACATAATTAGCATCACCACACTCTTGTCAGTGCTCAGTTATTATTCCCAGCCTAAATAAATCATTCCTCCTAGCTTAAAGCAGGCTTGCACTTGCTTTTTAAATTTTCCATATAACTGGGCTCACCATGTTTTTTACCATAAGCAAGAAATATAAATGCCCTCTCCCTGTATTAACCCAACTGATGCATAAGAACTTACAAGTCATCCACAAATCCTCAGACAAATCCAGCCTGAAACAGAGGTAATTACAAATGGTGGAAAACAGGAATGTCACCACTCTGGCTTGTATATGTCAGCTTGGGGCTGCACTTAACTCGGACCATTTAAATGCCAAGGGGAAAGGCAGTTCACATTGTTCACATGCCATGCACCTCTTTCACCCTCCCAACTCAGCAAGGGCATTTAGTTTTGTCAATGTGCAATATTTAGCCAACTTTATTTTCATTTAAAAAATACAGCTGGAATCTTAGTTTAAACTACCAAAAACACCTGAGAAAACAGCTAAACAGCTAATCTGAAAAATTCATTTGGAGAGGGCAGCCTTGAGATTAGTGGCTCCCCTCCACTCAGGCAATGGGATCTATACAAGTTTCCTAGGTCTCTCATGTTTCTCTTCAATTTATGTTATTAACATTAGCTATCAGAACCTTGGTCTGTCAGCGTGACTTATGCTGATAGACATTACAGCAGTTCACAAGGCTACCGTCTGGGAAATAGAGCAAATGAGACAGGAGCGGGGTTAGAGAAAGGACATACTTTCAAGAAATCAAGTGTCAGTGTTTCATTCTCTGTAGGCAAGGAAGGCAAAGAATTAACTACCTATGCTTCACAGCCATTAACCATTAGAACTCTTAATTCACTGAAAAAAATGAGAGGTTGGTCAGGTATATTTCTTGCAGTGTGTTATTCTGTGTGAAAGAGACATTATATATAAACATTATTCTGTGTGAAAAAGTAAAGCAAATTATGGACCTAATATGTTTGGATTACATTCAGCTATAGTTGCATTCATTAAATAATGCTATAGACAGATGTATTTTTCAGTCAGGATATGAGTCTAAGACCTAAAATATGTCCTTCTTAAAATGACAACATTCAAGACATATAAATTAATCTAGCACTATCCAATGGCTTGTAGACAAACCTTTGAACAACTTAACCCATACACTTTTCCTCTTCCTTCATGTGTTTACATTTAAAGTTTCATTCAAAAATTATCTTCTCTTTCATGATCTCCGTCTTTCATTACACAATATTGGCAAGACTTGATGCTTTTGTGAATGGTGTGGAAAATCCCAGTCAAAATCATATGATAAAAAAGAAAAACCTTTAGAAGTTTTGGTTCAGGCACTGTCAAAATGTATGTCACAGTGAGGCAACAGTTTATGGATCAGGTCTATGCCCCAAACAGGCATTTAGAATCACCAAAAGCTAGGTAACACAACTTAGGGTATGCACTTCATCCAGCCCACTGACTGAGAAATAATACAGACATCTTGAAATTAATTCTGCTCCCAGTTCTAAAAAGTACCCAAGACAGCTCTGCCCAGCATGGATCTGGCCCAATAAATGAAATTTCTTTCCTATATTATTTCTCCTTTTGGAGAAATATCTTAATCTTGATGAGAATTCCAAAGTGAGCTAATGCTCACTTTGAGAGATGAGAGACTGATTTGCACTGTGCGTGTGAACAGACACAAACTACCTCACTGCCTTTGTTTACACAATCTAGACATAAGACAAGTAGATCCTGATCTACAAGTATCTAGATGTATCATATACTTGGATTATTATGTCTGGAACTCAAAACCACTGTACACTGTGATCATTAGTTCAGGGACAATGTAAAAGCTTAACCAAATCACAGTCTGTGCACAGTCTGGTTAGCCAGTATTTATTATCCAACAAGTACAACATATAGACTGCCATTTTATTAAGCATTTCTCTAAGCAGAGTGTAGAAATTATCTTGTCAAATTCCAATATCCAGCTAATAAATTCATAGAGATAATGAAGCTGTACTACTTTGACAAAGATTCAGTTCACCCCAACACAAGCCCCAGACACCACCTCTAAGAACAAGCACTGTGATTAATGGAAAGTATGTTTGTCTGGAGTGGTATTACAGACTCATGAGGACCACTCAAAGAATATTTATTTTCATCTATTTAACACAGTATTTTTTTAAGAGTAGGATAGCCATTTTATTTTGCTTGCACTGTGTAGACCAATGTTGCTTTAATAATAAAATTAATTTTTAAAAAAATAGCATGTTGCGGTGTGCTTTGTATTTTCATGTTTTGTTTTTATCTGTTTTTATTATGTAAGTTCTGTAATGGTTTTTCCCAAGTTCCCCCTGTACTTCTCCCCATTTGGTACAATCTCCCATCTGGGAAATTCCCTTTGTTCCCCTCTGTTGCAATATGTTGTCAATCATCTGTTGCTCTCCTCCCAGTGCCTGCCCCTCTCCGGGAAGCCTCTCCCCCTCATTCCAGAGACTTCGGAGGGACTCAGTCCCGGATTGGAGCAGGCTGGGAATGCCCCACCCCTCGTTTCCTATTTGCTGTCTATGTGCCCTCCCCATTCCCCTGATTGGTTTTCCCTCTTGTATCCACCCCCTTCCCCTGGTCCCTGATAAGCAATGAGCCCGCCTCCTTCGCTCTCTCTCTCCTGGGACACGTGAGTGCCTGCACCATGGGGTGCATGTGACAATAAACTCTATCTTGCCACGAGGCCTCCTTCTTCTTACCTTCATCGAGCCTCACTAACAGCTCTCGTGTGGCTTCTGAACTACCAAGGAGGTAGTGGCCAGTCTGCTAGCCACTGCTTAACCAGACTCGAAACAATTCCCAGCCAGGGCAGCCGGGATTAGTTGGAAAACCATCTCCAGCAGGCACAGGGAATTATTTCAATAGCACAAGAGGAAGTCTGGAAACGAACATTATATCAAAATTAGTAACCCCTAAATATGAATTTCAATGCTTCAGGGCTCAATATTCAAGGGCTTGTGATGCCCTTAAATAATTCAGTCTACATCCTTCCAGTAGATATCTGAGCCATTAAATATTCACAAACACTTTGAAGACTCGAATTGTGTCAGATCTCAAATTAGAAAATTTCCCTTTAATGTCACTCTTACCCTAATTTCTGCCGTCTTATTTCAGTTATTTGCCACATCTCTAACTAGATAATACTGATAGCACAAAAAAAGGATCTTCTCTTTATACCTCTGTATGTCACATGAAAGAAATAAGCAACTCTGCTTTTGACTTACAACCCATTGCCTTCAAAATAGGAAAAATGACCTGCCTAAGGATATGGCAATTGATAACAGAGACTTCAGGACCTCCCAGCTTCTCACTCTAGCAAAACAACATGAAAACATAATTTGAAGCATTATGAAATTGGTAATATTACAATACTACACCAGTCAGGCAAATCTCACTGTCCTTTCAGTCCCTTAACTAATGCTCAGGATTTCAGGGTGTGTAACTCTCTTTAAGACTTCTGGTCAAAAACAACAACAACAAAACCACCAAACCTAATGGGGTATTTTAAATTTCTATTTATAAGTTTGAATACAATGGTTACTTTCATTTTCCTTTTCCTTTCCTTATCACATTTTCTGGCTACTGACTAGCAGAAAGAGAAGCATTCTTGCACTTTTTGACCATGACATTGCTAGCAAACTCCCATCTGCTTCACATAAAGTCTTCTGAAGAGCAATTCTGAAGAGAAATTCAGTTTTTAATTCTATTCTCATTCTTTTCACATGGTAAGCACCTAAATCATGTCTGCTTTTCCAAATTGCATGTATAGTATTTTTCAAGTTTGCAAATGAAATGTATCTATATGCATATATCCAGTTATCTAGTAGTTTTGCACTAATATTAATTGGACACATTCTCACTTTCGGGAACTCATAATGCTATGTATAAGGTTAAAATTCAAGTTTTCAGTAATTGATAAATGGCAGTGACATTCAGTACCAGGAACCATCATCAGTCATCTTCTGCTTAAGATGGTAAGTGGATGTTTTTGAAAATACCTTGGACTTAATTTCACAACAGCATGTGTCCCTTTCAGAAGTCCTAAGCTGAAGGACATACACCAAAAGCTAGTTACTACACCACATAATTATGAAATGCTCATATTCTGCAGTGAAGAAGATGGCAGAAATATCTTCTGAACAACTCAAAACTCTGGTTCTCTTTGGAAAAATCTGTGTTCTAGGAGTGAAGTCCCTCCCACTGAGAAAAAGGTCCAGTAAAGTCTGTAAAATGCTATCAGTGATATTTTTAAATGTTGCTTTAGCTGGTTTTCCACTTCTGTTGAGTACAAAACTGACTCTATGTTACTACTCTTTGATCAAAAATCACAAAAAAAATAGAATTAAATTAATATTGTGAACCCATAATTGAACATGTGAGTAATGACACTCACAAAGTTTGCTTTCGGTGTAGAACAAAAGACTATTTCCCCTTTCACCTCTTCAGCTCAGTCAGCTTTTTAGCATTTAATGAGCTCAGTGTTTTGATTTCCAATAAGTTTTTCTTTGCCTGAATGAGAATGTCCTTTATGTGGTACCTGCACTTAGGTAAAATTCATTGGGGAATCAAGGCCAGACAGATTTTCCTGGAGAACACTTGAGTTTCCAAAACAAATTACATGTAATTCATTGTGAGCAATACTTTCAGGAATTCAGATTTAGTTATCTAAACTAAAATCTCCACAATTCCGGTTTCCTAAATCTCATTTAGGCTTTAGTACACAAATGTGTCCCTGGTAGCACAGCAGAATAAGCCACAGTCCAAGTAACCAGTTACCTGAATCCAGCTCTGAAATTCCACCTAACTTGTAAAACTTCCTGCATTTGAACAGCCCTTCCTAAATGCATAATTCTTTTATAAAACAAACTCTAAATCACAAACAGGCTTTTCAGCATAAGAATCCGTTCTCATCTGCCTGTGTAGCATTAAGAGTGGCAATGAATTAATGCAAACCAAAGGTTTTATGCTTAGGTTTCTGGTGGTGCATCCCCCCACCTTCAGCTTTCTTCAGGCCGCTCAACAACCTGAGGAATTCTTGTTAGGCCTCAGCCTTGATTAATGGTTTCTGGGCAATTAAGCTCCCTTGAGCTTATCAGTCTGTTCCCAGAAAGTTCTATTGTCTAAGCAACTTCTGTTGTCTAACAGAACAAGGCCTTGAAGCCTCGAAACATTACTTGCCTGAATCATCCTCAGAGTGAAACAATACTAATGTAAGAAGACTTCTGAGGAAAATTCCAGTAGTTGCCACCTTGGATTATGGCCAGGATGGGGACTGGCAGATGACTAAAGCCAGACAACTTGTAAACCATAAGCAGAAATCCTGTGAGGCCCTCTGAGCTTTCTCGTGGAGCACCAGGCTGAGCAGGCATCTCCCTCTGAAGGGGAAACCTCCCAGAATTTGCCAGCCCTCAAATTTGGGATACTCAGAGGACCATCAACACAAACAACAGTGCTTTGGCTGATTGCCTCCCTCCTCGAGGCCGAACCCTTTGCCCAGAGAGGCAAAAGCAACCACCATATCTCACTGAACTCTAGGGGAATTTAACAGGTACACCTTTGTACATAGTCCTTTGCATCTGTGTGTACATAACGAGTGTAGAGTAAATGTTGTAGAGTAAATGTTCTCAGATCCACAGTTAAACTTACTCTTGAGCTCATATAAATCCTACTGAATTGTTTTGCAAATATTAATTTAGTCAATGATTAACTGCTGCTAAATCCCTTAGAAATAAATTGTTGATCAAGTGTAGGGCTGAGTTTGGACTTAGCTTCACCAAGGCTCCATCAGATTGGAGAGGAAGGGCTCCACTTTGAAACTGATAACTCTGTGAGAGGGTCTCCCTTACCCTCTTGCACCCTTACCCCTTTTGTGTCTCCAGTCTGCATGTGAATCATTCTAAATTGATTCCAAGCAGATTTCCCTTTGTGTGCCTCATCTCTGTAGTAAGTAATGGAGTGAGCCTTGCACTGAACTTTGTAAACAGTTTGCTTCTTCATATTTATATTAAATCCGTTTTTGCTAACATCTTTGAGAGTGATTCTTTCAAGTGACCTAAACCACTTATTCACACCAAAGTTCAAAACTCACTTATAAGTGGCATCCCATGATCCTTTCAAGTATGTAGTTGACGTAATTTAAGAACACCTCTGGGCTATGTCCCTTCCAGGAAATTGAGAAGAGATGAAATTGAGCCAGCTACTCTTTAATTGAGGATGGCAAGATTCTCCTTTCATGTGATACAGAAGTACTTTTTGACTGTAAAATGTACCCTGGAGTTAATTTCCTTTTATTTCAGTAGATAGGGATCTTACCTTAGGACTCTACCACTGATCTTTTTTACCCTGTTGAAGACAAAGACTGAAATTTTATGTGATTTTGGAGCAGAGGGAATTTTCCTTTTAATTCCCATAGACCTTATCTAGAAGCATTATTACTCTCTGGATCAATACTTACAGATACAGCATTCAAAAAAATAATCTTTTAGTAGTGTCTGGAACAGTATAAAAAAAACTAGGATATTAATAAATTAATATAACCTCTTTCTCAGCTCACAGAATTCTAGAAAGCAAGATAAACTGATTTATCTGGTGATTTTACCCCCAGATGGTTTCAGAATATTTCCAAAGAAAGTGGTAAAAACCCAACATTTGAAATCATATCAGTCTAACTAAGCAGCATCATCCTTTTTCAGCTGAAGAATGTCAGTTTTAAAGAATACTTGGGATACCACCAAGCACTAGTACAAATATGAAGTTTCCCAAGTATGATCATTTTCCCATATAAACCTAAAATTCAATTTCCTTGAACTGTTGGAAGTAATATTGAATTACTGAAACACATTTTAAAAGATGCTAAAACTAGTAGAGCATAGCTGAAGCACATGTAGTGTGGGGGAAAAAAAACCCCAAAAAACCAAATCAAATCTAAACAGAGAAGTTGATTCTTCTTTTTTCTAAGCATCAAATAGTGGTCAAATAGCATACACCAACCAACACACATGCCAGGCACCCCAGGCACACTATACCACCTCTGCCAAGAGGGCATTTCAGACTCACAGAAACAAGAGTTACCTGTTCAGCTACTTTCACTCCAGCGAGGGATACAGTTGTGGTTTGCTAAGAAAGCAACAGAAAGCCAATGAAGAACTAAGCATGGTTGTTTCAGATATGCTACAGCTACCAGTTCTTCAAGCATCTATGTCATGCAAGTGTCTCACTGTGTATGCTTTAGTTGCAAAACGAAGAATATGCAACCCCCATGTGATGTGCTACAGTGACACATTTGACAGAAGGAAAAAGTGAAGATAAAGAATATTTATTTGTCAGAGATTATGTTAACATCAAATAGTAAAAAGCATAGAAAAGTAAAAATCTTTTGCACTTTTTACAGATAATAGATTTATGAAGAATGCTGCTGCACAAATCATCGGCCTTGCTTGCCAATCTATATCTTTGCTCTTCACAACCTTCTGCTGACCATGCCTTCTCCATTGCATTAAGCATAAGGTATTTGCCATCACATTTAAAGCTCATTATGACTGATCCTTCCTACCCATCACCTCTCATCAAGTATTTAGAGGCCTCCAATCAAGCTATAGGGACAGCTCCCATCATCTTCTTGTTAATCTTTTAGACAGGCACCTCTATATTTTCTGTCAAGTCAAGAGCTGACACATCCAGAAAGGCAGTTTCTGGTTCTCTTTCATATCCTCCCTTAAAATTCTCCTTTCCTATGATGTCAATAAGGAGAATATTGTGTTGTATGAAAAGAGATACTTAACATGTTGATCAAGAATATTAAATTGTCTCCCTCACGACTTGTCTGTAAGTACCTTTGTGTTGTTCTGAAGCCATGAATTATTTACTCTTCTTGATAATGCTTTAGAGCTTTGTGGTTTATTAAAGATAAATATGCAGGTCTCCCTCTGAGGTTGAAGAAAAGCACCAGCCAAACCTACAGAATTTGTTACTCACTTTCCTCTAGATGAATATAACACAGCTCCAGAAGGTGGCATTACACATTACATTCCCAGGTGAGGAATACAGACACTGGCACACTCCCTCTCTTACCTGCTTGTGTTTGGGAGGATTCAGACCTCACCAAACCCTCGCTAAACAGCCAGCACACAGAAAACTGACATCCTCTGTCCTTGAAAGCAACATGAGAAAACATATACAGGCAATAAAAATGAAGAACATTAAAAACTACAATTTTTCCTTTTAGAAAATACAGAGTACTCACTTCATAGATGATATTTTATAAAGAAACAAACTTCAAGTGAGCAATGTATAGGATACTCTGAACTCTAGACTCACTGTCACTGCAGAATTAATTCAATTACATCCTAACCACTGCTGCTTATTCAGCTCCTACCAAATACCATTCTCTAGTTGAAGAAATGTTTTCCACACAAGCTGACTGGCCCAAAAAGGGTGTAATTTAAATACAGTGAAAATTAGCATAGGACTAAAATGGGGACTCAGCCTCTCTGTGCAATTTAAAAAACATATCTGGGTAGCAAAAAAAAAAAAAAAAAAAGCCACATAATTTGGCATTCTCCTGAGAGTCAGATAAATTTCTCATCAATTATTCCCATTGCAGTTGATGCATACTATCTCTTCAGTAAAAACATGGCATTATGAAATTCCAGGGGCCTATTTCAGATAAGATTAGAAGATCTAGGAGATCTTCTTTTCAAGATTAGGCTAGTGTCCTCTCAGAGGGTCTGGCAGGAAAGTGGTTTTGAAGGATGCAGGCAGAAAATGAGACAGAATTTTACAGCAGGAGAAAGATCAATGAACTGTAACATCTCAGAGGCTGAGCAAGATAATCTAGGCAGCTAAAACTATTCCAGGTCTCTAAGTCTATGGGCACTACTTCGAGATAAAATAGATTTGTATCAAAGCACTTGTTAATCATTGTCCTGTTCAGTGGTACACAGAGTCATGGAATCAACATAAAACTACCAGTCCCAGGAATGTCTTTCATCTCCCAATTAAAAAAAAAAAAAAAAAAAAAAAAAAGGCACTAGAAGAACTAACTAACGTATTCTACCTCTTTTCTGGAGATGAAGTGATGGGAGATCCTGTTAAAACAAATACCCATGACAATTTCTGCCTCAGTTCCACTAGAAAACTGCAAGCCAGGTCTAACTCAGAGGCACTTACTGATTTCAACAGCTCTGGGTCACCACTTAGCTGAGGAAGACTTTTCATTACCTTTCTAAAAAGAAACTCAGTTGATTAACAGCCCTCCACCTGCTACTCTAATGGGAATGCTTTTGGTTTTATGCTTCTCTGGGCAGCAGATAGGCTTGTACAAGCAATACTTTAGGAAAATCTGTGTAACTGTTCACTAGTGCATTTACACTGCTTACCTGTTACAGAAGATCCCAGTAACTTCATTGTAAGCTGATCTCATTTCAGGATCTAGCTATCATTGTAGCAGTTGAAATGCTGATTCTGACAGAATAGCTGATCTTCTAGAGTGTGTCTCTTTCTGAGTATCAAAAGAGTAGTGATGGTAAAAAAGCAACATTGCTGACAATAGTGTGAAAAAGCAAGAGCTGTAAAAACTTTCTGAACTGAACAGAGGTGAGGGAATCTTAACAAAGAGATTGCAGAATTTCCATGAACTGTGAGATACAAAATGAACTTGCTGTTCAGAAGATATTTGCTGGTTTAAAAAACACTGAGAAGGATATTAAGGGGCAATTGTTAAGGAAGAAGTAAAAGTTTGTGAAAAGGATAAACTAAGTCTAAATACAGCAGCAGTATAACTCCCCACCAGGGAGTAGTACTGGTGGACATGAATTTTAATCTGATCCTTCCTTTTTATGCCCCCACTCAACTCCATGATTCCTCTTTTTCTTTTTACTGCAGAAAGACTGTGGTAGTCCCCAATAATTTATCTGTATATCTAAAGCACAATGTCAGAATTGTCTGATGACATCACATACTTTTTTCAAATTTTAAAACATGTTCAGTTTAAAATCTATCATCACCTTATTTAAAATTAAACATTCAGCTTCAAATCAGAAGCTACTTTGTAACCACTCATGCTTTGGTTTTGCAATGTAACACTGCATGGAAATTTTAGAGTACCACTGAGGAGAGCTGAATGGAAAAAGATGTGTCAAACATGCACAGCAAAGAGGAAATTACGATGATTTGTCAACTTCTAGTCAAGACTAAGCATGCTGCTCTGGGAGACCAGAAAGCAACGCCTCAAAGTGACAGAACATCAGTATGTGATTTCTGGCACCCCTAATTTCTTCCTTTAAGGATGAAGTCAGCCTACAAACAAAATACCAAGTCAGTGCTTCCATCACTTTCATCACTGGAATGGGTCTTTTATAGTGCACCTCAGGAGCATTTGAGCTGATATCTCTTGTGTTCTTGGTCCTTTCCCTTTGTGAACTTTAGTGACGTTCCCAAAGACCAGAAGAGTGAAGGATAAAGAAAAGCTTGGCATACTGAATCATAGTTCAGTGTTAATAAATACACCTGCAATCAAAGATTCCCATAGAAATTATTCTCCTGTGCAAATGCTGTCAATTGCTTTTCACAACAACAAAGAGCCACTGCTTTCCACTCAAGGGTAAATACATCCTTGAAGTGAGCCTTACCTAAAAGCATGGTGTGAACATTTTGAAATCATTTGAGATGGAGGCAATTAGTACAATGAACAGTCAGAAATTTCGCCTCTGAATCACCACGTTTTACTAGCACATACCTTATTCTTGAGTCTTCACATCCTAATTTCTTCATAACCAAAATGTTATCTTTTGGGAAAAGAGTGGATGGACTCTTGAAATATAATTTCTTAGCTTATGATTGTGGAAGATTTTAATATGAATAAGGTATTCCATAATTTTATTTGCAAATTCCATTAAGTTCTGTAAAAAGCTCACTAAAAGCCACACCCTCAGGCTCTGTTTTTGCTAATACAATGACAGTTTAATTTATTCCCCCTGCTCCAGCTCTGGGCATGCATTACTATTACATATCATTTTAAACTTGTTTGCTTCAGTATGTGAGGCAAACAAAACCTGGCAAGCTTATTCTTAACACAGTCTCTACAAGCAAGTTATCTCCAAACTGTTTTCCACTAGCCACATTTTTTTTCTCAAAGTAGTTGTTTAAACAAAATAACATGAGTATTTAAGAGTTTGATACTACCACAGGTCTTACCTAATATGTTAACTCTTATGTATCCATATTCTGAGCTCTCAATGTTCATAAAATTGAGCAAAAACACAGGAAAAAAATACTGAGTTGGTGACCAGGAAAGTATTCTGTGCTCCTGACAAATAACTCCTACTTTGTAAACTGAAGAGAAAGCAACCATTGTACAGGATTTTCTCATACTTGGTTCCTGAAGTTAAAACACATTAGCTTCCTGCTACCTTCCCTATTTTGAGAAACAAGTGTACCTAGACTGCCAGAAGGACCAAAGCCAGATTTCTCATACATTATAATTTTATCAAGTGAAATTAACTGGAGGGAAGAAAATTGCAGTAATTTCAGAACTTTGGACTCCTCCATTACTTTGATTTATTTTGCTTCTTCCTTTTTTGTTCTTTTAATCTTTCTCCTTCAGTCCCTTCTTTCCCAGTCCTTGAGTCTTACTAACTTCCATTCTCAGTTAATCTCTAAGTTAGGTTCTCAGTCAGTCCTCAGTGGTCCTCCATTTATTCTATTCCCAGTCCAGCCTGGTCTCTCATTTTCTTTTCCTCCAGCACCTTTTCCCCTTCTGTTTATCCTACTAAGTTCTGGCATAAATTCTTTCTGCACTAACATCTGCTTTAGCTTCTCAGAGCTAAACATTTTTCAAAGCTTGAGAACTTTTCCCACAGGGTTGCACTCTACAGGCATCAGACTGCTTGTGCCAGTGCTTGAAAAATGGTAATTCAGACATCATTTGGTATTTGGGGAGACAAGAGTCTGAAAAGGATTGGATAGTTATACAGTTTTTCCATGCAAATGACTGTAACAGAGCACATTGCCTCTTTTCTGTTAGTCATGGTACTATCTGGAGAGTAAAGACAATTAAGACCCATCCTACTTGGCATCATAAATAATCCATTCCCAAAGACAAAATCTTTATTTTGCTTTTTTATATGTTTGCCATTATTTTCTGATGCCTTCCATTGTTACAAAACAAGCAGACAAACAAATAAAAAACTGCCAGTGCTAGGGCACAAAACCACACTAAACACAAACCATTGAATACAAGTCTGACCTAACTCCAGAGTACTCACCCTGATTCAAGCACAGTACACAGTGACCATATTTCACTTCACAAAATTTGCTTTCCCCTCCTTCAGCAGAAGAATGTACCACTGTGTGAAGTACAAGTTACCTCATGGGAACAAACCCAGAACAAAGCAGATGCTTCTGGGTACTTCACTGTGTTGTACCACTCCAGAGAGTGAAAGAAAAAGCACTTACAATCTGAAGAAACCTGATAAATACACGAAATGTTAATTTATGAACACATTTCTCCCGAGACTGAAAATTCTGAAAGTTCTTTTGCACGTCCCTTACTTGAGAAGCCACTAATCTTAGGATTAGTGCACACCAGGATCTTTCAAATGTCTCTTTCAAATCTTCTCTGTCTTGAGAAGATCCAGGTAAAAATCCAGATTTAAAACATCTCTCTGCTCAAATCAATACATAAATAATTGGAATGATTCCAGCAGAGAATTTCTAAGAGGCTATAAAATATTAACATATGAAGTAGCCCTTTGAGGGAGAAATTTTATCAGCCTACGTCACTCAGAATCTATTTGCTGAACCATTTTCTGGACAGATTTCCTAATATCTATTTGCTTGCAACAACAGAAGAATTCAAATCTTTGGTTTGCTGTAATTTCTTTGTGCAGCACTTGACAAATGCAAGTTGTAGACCATAAATGTGGCTCCTGGCTGCCAAAACAGGACATTCGGACGCTTATCCAAAACTAGTGAATTTTGAGACATTAAGGACTTCTCCAAGGACTTCCTAATACTCCAAAATTCATAGATAGTGAATGAATGTTTATCATCAAGAATAAAAGTCATGGAGACTTTTAAAATTCTTCCACTCATTATAGCATCGTATTGCAAAGTGGCTGGATGAACGTAATAAGCATAGGCTTTAAAATAAAGGGAAAAAAAGCAATAAAACCCACCATAAACACTGAGATTACAGAAAAGAAAAGGAAATTACACAAAAGGAAAACAACATTTTGGTCACAGTCTATTAAAGTGAATAATCAAGGAACTGTTCCAGTGGCATGTTTATGTATTTAAAATAACATGAATTCAACATAAAAAATGGCCCAAATGTTTGTCTCCTACAGCTGGAGGGCAATAAAGTAATAAAAACAAAACAAAACATATTCTGAAAGGACTATATGAATTTCAAATAGCTGAAAGATAAGTGTCACACACAATTATGAATATTTTAAAACTAAAATTAAAATACTAAAATTGTAAGAAAAAAAGGCAGTTTCTCCTTTGAAAATAACAACTGAAAAAGTACAAGGAGATGTGTTCAAAGCAATTAGCAATTGTCTTACAACTGGAAACCTGAAATTAAGTCCAGATGACTAGACATCAGCTGGACAAGCTGATAATGGGAATCCTTTTGTTCCTGCTAAAGAATGAGAATCTGGAGTCTTGATAAAATTGTATCATTCCCAAAACAGAACTGTTTTTTCCACTTCAGAATTTCTTGAAGAAAATTTCAGAATCAAAATGAACCCCATGACATCGTGAAACCATGATTTCTCTAGGATTTCAGTCACCATTGAGTACATTTTTATCAGCTATGCAAAAACATGTGATACCTCCTAACATAACCAGATTTGGAGGAGGCTGGATGACTCAGCAACATCTCAATGAATTTTTAAAAAATCTCAACCATGAAAAAAAAGAGGTTAAATGTCTTGCTACTGACTAAAAGAAATAGAAGTATATTCTATTCTCAGTCATGCAGCAACACTGATTGTCCTACATAAACAGAGAATCAACATAGTGCCCTGACAATGAAAAATTGGTACTGACAAGGATGTACAAAGCGATTCAATTATCTGAAAATTACACCAAGCTGATCCAAAGTAAGGAACAGAAGCAAAAAGTCCTAAAAATTTGCTAACTATAAAGTTCAGCAAAACCATGGACTTTCCAAACCAAAATTTATTTAAATGGTGAATAAGTTATTTTTCCACAGTAAGAGTGGTTATAGATCATGGCAAATTCACATTACTGACACAAAAAGCAAAACCTTTGACATATGACAGCAACCAAGATTTCTTGGAGGACAAGGAATGCTTATATCAGAAATATTATTGGGGAAATACAGAATTTTGTCAGAATTAAACCAGCAGACTAACATGCTGCAACCGCCTCAGAGACAACATGAGAAAATCATTACAGATAAAATGATAGCATGTCATTATTGTGAAGCTGGTAGTCAGCTTACCCAGGGAAAAACTTAAAAAGAACATTTGAAGCTGGCAGTGGAAAGAGAAGAATGTTATGAAATGAATGAGTAAATCCAGCTGATGGTATGAGCTGCCTCAACAAACTATTTGAAGATATTCCAGAAGGTGTTCAGATATAGTATAAAAAATACTCTGGGATCTGAAAGCAACTCACTACTGAGCCTACACTGCAGGTCTGGAGCAGGCTCCAGCTGATCCTGGGAACCTGGGACTGGTTACACGCATGTAGCCTTCCCTTAACACTTTGTGGGCATGTAGAGACACACTTAGAGGACACACAGGACATGCCCCTTCCCCTCAGCTACCATGTTGGCACTGGAATGACACTAAAACCCAGAGAAACAAGAAGTCTTGATGAAGTATACAATGTCACTGCCTCCACAAAGAAATTTTAATTGCATATTATCATCTTTCCTGTTCTTTAGCTTTCAATAAAGGCACAAGATGAAAAATTTTAATTTGAAAAACCAAAGCTTATAATTACTGCCAAAACTAAGAAACTTTTTCTAGGTCACCTTTAGGATTAGTTACACTTTCTTTTGTCTGCACACCTGCTAGTATTAACTTATATTCATTTCCTCTGGAAGCTGAGGTGTCCTGTTATGTTACTTGGACTCAATAAAATCTATAAAGAAAACTGTTGCTGCAACTTCTAATATACTGTACAACACTGGATAAAGTGTAGACTGACTCATACATTGCTTAGTTCAAGCATAATAAGCACTAGCCTTGGTTTGGCTTTGATACTCCAAAGTACATCCACAAAGTGGGCTTAGCTTGAACACATTTTACTGTGGTTTTTATGGGGGGATGGGAAACACTTGACTTTCCTTCCATCACTTGTCAGAGTCTTTCCCTATTTAGCTTTCAAAACAACAATGACAGAGGAAAAACCATCCAAAATCTGATTGTTTGGACACTTTTAAAAAGCACAGCCTAATACAATATGCAGTGGGTTTACAGTCGTTTCTGCAAGTCAAAAACTGCTATGTTTAGACTGGGACTATTCACTGTAGTTGCTGGTACCTGCTAACAGGCAAATCAATTGCAGGCAAATGGACCGTTTTCTCTCCAAATACATAATAAGGCATGAAATCAGACGGTGATTTTAGGTCAGTGATTTGTCAGAAGGCCATAAAACTGATAGACAATGTAACTGTCTCCCATGCCTTAAGAAAAAAAAAATCACTTTCGAATGTAAAAATAGAAAATATATAAATAAACTTGATTTCAGTAAAGGTTTCATGGGATAACTTATTTCTAAAAGGATTTCAAGGAACCATGGTAATTCCCATAGCTACAGCTGACAGAAAATTTTGATGTACAGTGAGTCATGGAGCAGAGCACTGCAGAACTGAAGAATAGTTACTGAATTTCATGCAGAGCCCAACCCCTGCAGCAGAAGAGGACCGAAAAAAAGCCTAAGTTCACAGAAACATTTCTTTTTTGGTATGTGCATATACCCAGCTGCAGTGACCATTTTAATACCAAGACTTTATATTTGACGAGAATATGTGCAACTCACTACATAGTCAAATGTAAGAGTCAGTTTCTGACATTCCCTGTCACAAACATTTCAGGACTCGCTGTTCCATGAGTGGAACTGGGGAAGCATAATAGAACTGATGTGTTAGGAATAGAAACCTTAGCAAGCAAAGATCCTCTTGCAGCAGGGCCTCACTAAACCACAAGCTATTCTAAAACGTGTCCCATGTGAATTACATCAGCACAACTGCAACAACAAAACCTTGCACAGAAGACCTCAAGTCATAAGTCTGAGGCTTGTGAGGTGCTATTCTCACTTTGCTACTGGCCTGCTTCAGGATTTCAGCAAGCCATTCAACTTCTCTAAGTAATATTGCTTAGGACCTTCTCAATGAGATAACAAACTGGTGATTGTTAAGATAGATGTGATTTGCTCTGGAAAATATCCTTTTTAGGATATTTTAGCTGATTATGCATCAGCTACACACAGTAGCAGTGTTATGCCAGTATAATAGCCATGTCAACAGAAGAAATGTTTTCCTTGAATAAAAGTATCACAGGAAAATTTCTCCCTTTACAGACAATATCACACACAAGAGTTTCCACAAAATGGCTAATAATCATTGCTAGCTATTTTGCTGGATAGGTTTCCCAAAATTAGGACTTAACTAGGGTGCTTTTCACTGGCTGGTAGCAGATATGAAACTGACAATTCTTGACCTAAATGCCAATCTGTTAGTTTCTCCTCCTCAGCTTTGGTGTTCAATTAAGGCAGCCTTAGAGCTTGCTCTCTGCAGCAAACAGCATAAAAGAAATGCAGAGTAACCATGAATCAAGCCCTACTATTTGTCTGAACCCAGGACATCCCTTTAGATGTCCCGGGCAGTCCGAGACCCCAGGAGGGGGTCCAGAGACCCTGGAACAGTGATAAAAACACCAGTGACTTTGATTTTAGCCCCTGGGAGTGATTGCCAACATTATATGAAGAATTACAAGTCACAGGTGTGTAATTAGGATATTAGATAACTTATTTTTGTGTATTAATGTGGATTTTGGGGGTTCACAAAGGAGGCTCAAGGAGACAAGATGGAGGGATTTGGGTGTGTCCCTTGTCTTTCTTCTTCTTCTTCTTGTCCTCCATCTTCGGGTGAGGTGGTGGCATTTTCTTATTGGTTTAGTGTAAAAGTGCACAGTTTAATAAAAGTAGTAGATATTGGTATAGTAGTGAAAACAATGGGGACGTAATAATTAGTATAAAAGATTACGACCGCCCATGAGCGGGGCAGATAGCCTTCGGCTGCGGTGTAGGTGACACCTACGCCGGCTGAAGGAAAAATGTTTAAGAACACGATAGAATAAACAACTCTGATAAAAGAATAGACGCATCCTGACTCTTTCTTCTGGCACGGGGCTTGGAGGAAAGGACTTAACCCGCAATTCTCGGATGGCTATCAGCCCGAGATCCGAGAACTATTTAATAGCCAAAAATTGTGGAAGGCTTCCTGAAGTGATGTATGATCCATAAACCCACACTAACACTCTGGCATAAAGCCCACCCACAGCATTTATCCATGATCCATGCTCTTTGCTTCCTGGGGTGCACTGGGGAGAAGAAACACCAAGACAAATGATTCAGCATGCACCAATTAAAAAAAGTCATTTTCCTTATTTGATTCTTCACCAACTGTCAGATTAACAACCTTCATTTTCCATCACGCCAAGCATGGAGAAAACTTTTTTTCTTAGAAAAGGACAAATCCTAAATTCCTTGAACAGCCTACCCTGTTACCAGTGAGTAAGCATTGACTATCTCAGGTCTGTGCAAGGATTAGTTGCTCTGGAAGTGACTAGAAAGAGACTGAATGAGATTGCTTTTAGTAATGTCCCTGCTTTTTGAATCAGAAATAAATTTAATAGCTTCAGAGATGGATAAAGGAAACTCCCAAACATTGAGTTTGTATCCTAAATGAGATCCAAACTGTCAGAGTCGCTGCACCAATTCCAAAGGACAGTTGACATCCAAGTTTCTGAGCACATTCTCTTCAGCCCCAAAGCAAAGAACACAGAATGGCATCAGGGTGATGCTACATCGTCTGTGAAGTTGCTCAGACAAGATGAGCAGACAGGAAGCAGCAGCCAAAATCCTCCTCAACACAAAGATCTCACTGAGCAGAGACAGAATGTTCCAGGCAATAAATCTATAAGGACTGTAATGAAATCAGCCTGGAAAGGGCAGAAGATTCCCAAAGAGGCATCCCAAGGTCAGAGGTCAGTAAAGTAGAGGATTCTCTTCATGACACAGCAACAATCAGAGTGTTGACGGGAATTTTAATTTTTTTACAGCCTGACAGAATTTCTATTATTTCTAGATACCTCAAAAACTGAAGCATGACATGAATCCAAATATTCAACAGTTGTGTGCCAAAATTTAAATGTGAATTTTTAAAAAAATCAAAAGTCTTTATAACATTACCAAATTAAAATTAAAAAAAAAACAACAAAAAACAACCAGGCCAGAGAGCAATTTAAGCCAGTGCATGCATGCTATTATATTCATATCTAACAAAACAAAACTTATTAGCATGCTACAAAATATGCCAAGGTAATTTTTAAGGGTTTTTTCAAATGAGTTTTATGGTGTTACCCAGACTTTCAATGACTTAAAGATTTGGTGTGAAATTAACAGTTCTGTTTATGACATTATTTCATGGCTTTTAGATAAAATGCAGCGCTCAGCATCATATTTTCTACAAGGAAAGGCTATTTATTTTCCTTTTTCCATTTATGTCTAAATGCTCCCTACCAAAACTATCAGCTTTTTTTCTGCCTTTTTCCCTGCAACAATTGCTCTCACTCTCTCTGACTTCATGTTTTTCAAAGAGTACATGACAATATTTTATAAGAAAATCATAGAGAAACTCAAAGCAGACAACATCTATGTCTACTTGGAGTTCCAGCACATTTTGTAAGAGCTAGACAGAGAGACGTTCGCCTTGAAGAAAAGTAATGGGATCCCTGGTGGTAGCAAAAATATATAACCACAATTAGATTCAGTTTTCTTTATCAAATATACCAAATTAGATTCATTTTTTAACAAATATGCTAAATATAATAATATGGACATTTTATTTCTACGTGACACTAAAGCTTAAAAAAACCCACTTCATGAGACAATGATTCTGTACTAGTAGAATATCTTAGCCTGTTTTACTTTAATAAAAAACAATTTAACAGCTATCTCAAACTTGCTTAGACTGAAGAAGAAATTAAATCTCTGGCAGTTAACAGTATTTTGTTGATTTCTATACCAGACTAACTGGATATTATATAGGTGAGCTGACTCTCTGGGAGGCTTTTTGGATAAAGTGTAACATCTTAAAACAATACTGAACAATGCTGTTCAAATGACAGGCAAAGTTTTGAAAAATTTTTGCTCTATTACCTTTGAAATTTGAGGTAAGCTACCTGGAATTTATACTACATTGAATACAGCTACAAAAACCTTTCTTCTGAGTCTGTCGCAAAGTTTTTTGCAGGTCAGCTACAAATCTGTCACAGCTTTAAGCTCTGGAAATCAGGGCAACAGAAAAACACAGCACTTTTTAAGTGATGATGTATGTCAATACTGCTTTATTCAGTTTTTACATGAGGGAACTGAGCAACACATGAACCACTGACTCTTAGTGAGCAGACAGAAACTGGAGAGAGTAGGACTTCTGCTACTGTTCAACACAAAAACCATAAAAAATTACCTTGACATGCATATTCCTTTGCAGCATGAGCTTTGACAGTTTTCAGATGCCCTTATGACTGAAAATAGTATATGGAGTCAGCCTGCATTGGCAGAGAAACAAATTTAAATTCCTGCCCAGTATCACCAGAATACATGAGAATATTTCTACCACACCTAGTCTAGCTCCTGTTCCTGTTACCCTTCATCTTTCATATCAAGAATCCTTTTACTCCAAATTTCCCAAAATTCTCCCTCATTAAGGCACCATTCCATTTACACAGAGGAAAGCTAATGTGATCAGCCAAAACCAGTCTAAACCCATGTCTGGCAGATTTGTTACAAGTTAATTCCAAGATAACCTGAACCCTATACAGTCAAGCCTCACATATTGACACTAACACTGAAAAAGTGAATACACCTCACTGCTCTTCCTATTTTTATGTAATAAAAATTGATGTCACAACCTGTATCTCAAACATCTCCTCTCATGAATTATTCCCCTTCATTAACTCCACATATTTCATCCTAAGCCACACAAGTGAGCAGAAGCAGTCTTACTGAAGCTTTTTCTTGAATGATAGCACTTCACAGTCTCTCTGTCATCGCTGAGCCACTGCATGACTTAAGCTATATATATTGAATTTATAATGGTTTTCTTTAATGGTCATATGGAGGAACAGCAAATGGCACAACCTACATGCTGTTGCTCCCACATATTAAAGCTTTAGAACACTCCCATGCTTTCGAACCTGGGCATCTCGTGAAGCAAGGATAAAATAATTTGTCCACAGGCTTTTAATTATTTTCAGACCACAATCCCACCAATTCTTCAACACTGTTCAAAAAGTTAGGTGAAAAGATATCCTGATTTATAGTCTTGCATTCTAAAGGCAATTTCAGTTTGGTATTTCAACATGAAAATATCCTCTCCCTAATCTTTTTCCTACTACTGACAAAGGCTTCTGTAAATAACAGACTTAAAAACAAAGAAAGAAACAAAAAACACTTTGCTGCTTTGGGTCTTTTGTGATGTTTCTACTCCATGTGCCTAGTTGGCTTCAATACTTCATTTTCTAGTATATAAAAACACAGCAAAAATATACCAAAGTCATAAAAACCTACCACTAGATCTCAAGAGAGCACCTAGCTCTATACCCAGATATTTATGACTAATCAAGCTGAGCTTCTATTACTCAAATTGCTGCCTCATCTCAGTCTCAAATGATTTGCCTAGAGCTAGGTGTGAAATAGCATAGCTGTGTAAAACCCCAAGGAACTTACTTTTCTGTTAGTTACACCACTTTCTATGGCTCACTAAAATTCTTTTTTTAGATTCTTGCCATGCCTTTCTGTATTTGCCCTAAGATTCAGCTTTCTCACTATTAACATCCACTGGAAATCTTTTGGAAAGCCAGATACCAATTATTTAGTTAAACCGACGAAAACTTTGAATTAAGCAGGAAATTTAAGGCTTTCTTTTAGATATCACTAACTCCATCATAATTGAAACTAGGATTGGTATTATAGGTACTTTTATATAAGGTACTTATTAGGGCAACTATGTCCTGTTTATTACCATCTCTGTTCTAAAAACTCCAAGAATAATTAGGGTGTGCTGTCACTACCTAGACGTGGACCAAATGAAGCTATCAAAATTTCATACCTCCTGCCTGATAAATCCATTATTGTCCTGAAGATGTTCATAGAAGCATCAAGGCTGGAAGAGACCTTCAAGATCATCCCAGCACAACCCCTAAACCACCACACCACCCAGGCACCTCTTGAATACATAGTAGAATTTATTTTAAAAAGCCAACCAACCAAAAAAACCCAAACGCAACCAACCAAAAAAAAGTAACAGCCTTTTGAGAGACATTTTAGAGACCAAAAGGCCTTGCTAGGTTTTTCCCCTAAATGAAGCGACAGGTTTGAGAGGGCGTGATTTTATTTAAAACAAAGAACAGTTTTGCTAAACACTGATTTCGCGGCCGGGGTGAGGTGTGAAATAAGTGTCTGAGGAACCTGGGGAATCACAGGGCACCCCCGGAACAGCACAGGCCACTCCCGGGACAGCACAGGCCACTGCCGGGACAGCACAGGCCACTCCCGGGACAGCACAGGCCACTCCCGGGATAGCACAGGCCACTCCCGAGCCCCCGGTGCCGTCCCGGCCCCGGTCAGTGCCGGCCTCCCTCGGCCGCGCCGCCGCCGCATCGCAGCTCGGCGGAGCCTGCAATGGGGCGCGGCTGGGGGCGTTCGCTCGGCTCCAGCCGGGACCCCGCCGCCCGTGCCGGGAAGCGCCGCCAAGCACCGGCAAACACCAGTAAACACCGGGAAACACCGGGAAGCTCTGGCAAACACCACTGAAGACAGGGAAGCGCCCGGTCCCTCGGGCCGGGACCACCCCCTCCGCGCCGCCAGGTGTCGCTGTCGCGGCCCGGCCGGCGGAAGCGCCGCTCCGCGCCTGCGGCTCTGTGGTGAGGGGCCGTTGATGGCTGCTACCCGCCGGGCAGCGCGCAGGGACGGAGCGCACGGACGGGTCCGGCCCGGCGGGACACCGCCCACACGGCGGCTCAGACACCGCGGGGAGGTAGCGGCACGGCGGGACACAGCCCGCGGGGAGGTACCGGGGCGGGCCTGAGGGCGCGCAGCCGGCAGCGGGAGGGCCGGGCCTTGCTTTCCCCGGGACAGTTTCAGGCCAGCGCTGCCCGTGTGAGGCAGGTTCCTCCTTCGCAGTGCTCCGCTCTGGGCTCCGCCGTGCTGCCCCTCATCGAGCCTTTCCTCCGGGCTGTGGCGTTTGGTACGGTGAGCACTGGTTAACCGTGGCACAGGTGCACGTACAAACCTTGGGGTTTGGGGTTTCAATCGTTTTTCCACCAAGGAGAATTCACAGGAAAAGCAGCCATATGTTGGTCCCAGGGGGAGAAGGGAGGAAACACTCTGAAGCTTCCACTAAGAATTCCTGCAGATTAAGTGGATGAGATCCCTTAAGTTTCGTTAGCAGTAGTGTAATTTGAACAAACCGAGGTGACAGACCTGTTGTGCTCTTCTGCAGTTTAATATAGGGAATATCCCGTAGCAGAGCCAGCAAAACAGATACCTGACAGGGATAGCATTGTAATAATTATTTGGGGTTTATTTTTTTTAGAAGACAAATTGGGTTTCTCAATAAGAAGATCTTCCAAGAGTCCTGACTTAAAATCCATGTGCAAATTTTGAAAATTCAGACCGTCACTTGTATATTGACCTAGTGTGTTTCAGCCACACACACAGACCTCACCTTCCACAACAGGAATCAGTCAAAGATGCATGCTAGCACTTGAAGCTGGCTTGATACAGATCCTGTTACAGACTTCTTTGAGTAAAGGTATCTGATATTGCCCCAAATTGCTGTTAAAATGTTAATTTGGCTGCCATGAACTTTGATATTAACAATTCCAGTTACCTTGGCTTGAAACACAAACTTTGTGCAGATAATAAAAAAAGATTGTCATTAGAGCTGTTTCACTAAGATGGTGAAGTTTGATAGGTGGTCTTTTAAAAAAGATAAAGAAATCACTCAAAGTCAGTACTGCAGTAAAAGTGTGTAAATAAGCAAAGGCACTACACTGTTTTGTGTAGTAAAACGTACCACAGTCAGTGCTCAGCAGCCACTGAAAATAAGAATTTTTTAAATTTCATTGACATTTACTCTTCTTACATGTATGATTCAGTGCAGATCTGAAAAGCTCAAAACTTCAGGAGTTAACTTAGCCTATAGAAATTTGAGTAAAGAAGAGTTCAGATGGCCTAGCAACTTAGGAGTACACTAGGTCTAGTTTTAAAAATACAGGATTTAGCTTTTGACCTGAAAAATCAGTGTTAAGTATTAGAATACATAAGTCTTTTTATTTTCAGATTACTTGCAAAAAAAAGAACCGAGTTTGCATTGTTTTCAAAATGAAACACACACATTCTTTTCTGCAAACTGGGGCTTTAAAGCATTTTCTGTAGTGCCTCTACATTCAGGTCTCTTTTTGCCTCTATTTTTCTTACTTTATTTAAATGTGAAAAATGCAGCATTCCTAAAAATAGGCTTAAGAAAACTGCTTAAAAATGGTTGTTCAGTTTTTATTAGTTGTGTCTCAAATCAGATATAAAATTACATTTTCAGACAAGTTTACTGGCCCAAGTAGAACCTCTCAGGTGATTTATATTTGCATCAGTTAAATCACTAGAAAATATCATGTCCTATGCAAGACTTTTCAATTACTGTGCATAAAGTTTAATGTATGGAAATGTGTAATTGCTTCAGATATAAAGATCTGCTTCAGAAAAACTGAAGTATTGCAGTCAAGAGCATTTCTGCTGCAAAAATGCTCTAACCAGTGACTTTTCAGATTAAATCTAAAAATCCTGTTGACTTACTATTCTCTTTTAAGCTCCAGCACTGCTGTGTTCATATTTCTGTCTATTGGCTAAACTTAGACATTTCATGTCATTAGATTATGTATGATGCTATTTGATTATATTTCATTGAAAGTAGAATCCCAGACTCTTTAGCACTGGGCAATTGGTAGATACTTTTATTGATTAAAAGGCCATAGTACCCTGTTCGGTGGTTAGAACAAATAAATGTGTGTTGTGGTTTAACCCCAGCTGGCAACTAAGCACCACACAGCCATTCGCTCACCCTCCCTCATGGGGGAAGGATCAGAAAGATAAAGGTGAGAAAGGTGGGGGCTGAGATAAAAGCAGCTTAATAATGAAAAGATGGTTTCAAAAATATTGCAAGGAAAATTTAAAACCAAAAGAGAGCAGAAATTAAAGCCAAGAAAGAACCAAGCAGTGCAAGTGAAGACAATTGCTCAGCACCAACTGACCAATGCTCAGCCATTCCCAGCAAGCCCTTCCCACCGGCCTCCACTTTTTTGAGCATGAGGCCATATGCTCTGGAATGACCTTTGGGTCCCTTGGGGTCAGCTGTCCTGGCTCCTTCCCTTCTTACTTTCTTGTGTACCCCCAGCCCCACTGGCAGGGTGAGGCAGAAAAGGCTGTGATGCTGTGTAAGCCCTTCCAAAACATCAGCGTGTTATCAACACTGCTTTGGTCACAAGTCCAAAACACATCCCCACACCAGCTACTGTGAAGAATTTAACTCTATCCCAGACACAACCAGTGCACTGCTTTTCCGTTTTTCTGGGGTTTGCCTTTGCAGAATAGGGTGTAGGTGAACATAAACATCCCAATTAAGCTACAGTCATTATAATTTAGGTTCTTGGAGGATTTGAGAGCAAGAGATTCCATTCTTTTGGTAGAAGTTTATTTTTTATGTTGCGGTGGAAAATAGTGCAAGATAGGCTCAGGCTCTGGTGTGTTAGGGCCAGCACTGGGCTAGCAACAAACTTTGGCTAGGGTGTGAGACCAGTCTGCAGTGGCATTTGGTAATTCAATTTGGTATTAGTGTGTGACTGCCCAACAGAGGGCTGCACACAAGGCCTAATGACCCCAAAACTGCACACATCTGGAACTGCCAATTCTCTGTGCATAGCCCAGACTGGTTCTTGGAAAGGTTCAGGTTGATCCAGGGTGCTGACCTGCACCTGATACACATGGGAAAAATGTACAGAAAGTGCTGCTGGATGGGAATTGCTGACTGACATCAGCCAGCCTGTACAGACTACCTTCTGCAGCTTTTTTCCCTCCTTGGAAACAGGATAGGTGAATTGTTCAGCCATCAGCAGTCCCTTTCTGAGGGCAGTCAGGTTGTGACTAGCAGGGATTGTCCCAAGAGAGGGGATCCCCAGGAAAACCAGTGACCAGAGAAGGCTGCTGTGTGAACTATTCATCCACCTCGTACCTTGCTCCCAGATTGCTTTTGAGAAAGTAATGCTACTAAACAATTTGAATAGGTATTTATTTTAGAAAAAAAAAAAAAAAGCCTCTGAAAGGAATAGAAGATGCATGGTTTAATTCCAGAATAAATTTAGTATATTTTTAGTTTTATCTGGACTAGAAGGCTATAATTTCTTTACATGTTTTTTAAATTACTTAAATCCAGTTATGTCAGGCTTATGGATAAAAGTTTGCACTGCAAATGTGATTGATTTTAATGCTTTCTCTAGGATGATGTTCACAGAAACTCCTAAAGGCTTCAAAGAACTCATTTTAGGCAAAATAAATGAAATAAGTTGTTCTGATAAAGTAAAATGGATCCTTGTTCAGTTGGAGTTCAGCTTCAAAGTACCAATGAGTGCCATAAGACCTATTACACCCGCCACACTGGCTTCAAGACAAAACAAGATATATCTTCATCTGACCTCCTGCTGCTTCAGCTCAGAACTGGAATAACCCTGTCAGAGAACAATACAATCTGCTTCCACCATGCAAAAATTTACATTGAAAGATTTGAAGACTTACAAAAATCCTGTTGTGATCCCTTCAACATACACAGAAAACTATCAAAGAAGAGCTTGCGAGCAATTGACTTAGATGATGCAGCTTTTCTAAGTGCCAAGTTTGGAAGACAGTTTGTTCCTGGTTGGAAACTTTGTCCCAAATGTATGCAGATAATAAATGGAAGTGTGGATGTGGACCCTGAAGAGCGACAAAGAAGAAAACTGGATCCAGACGTATGTATATGGATCAGTTTTCCCATCCCCTCTGTACTCTGCAAGCTATTAGGGTTTGTATAACTACTACATAAAGAAATTAAATTTTTCTCTCATAGAAGTAAGATGTAGTCTTTTAGATGTGCAGGAGTTTACTATATTTAAACTTTTATTTGGAGAGCCTTAAAAATCTTCTTTAATTAAATAATATGGCCTCTAAGTTTTGAAAACCTGTGTCTACTAGGGTGGCTGACTCATAAATTCATGTAAATACCAGGCTGCTGCTGGTATTTTAAGCTGTTATTCAAGCCTTGCAAACAACAAACTCCTGTGCTTGAAACTGAACACTCTAAAAGTTGCTTCTAAAGATGTCTCTTCAGTTAAAAACAAAAAGGAAAAAAAGGTGTTTTCTCTCGCAGTTCATTACAAAATGAACCTGCATTGGGGTGAATTAAGTGTGCTCTTGTTATGGTGTCTGGGTTGTGAAGGCCATGGCATTTGGTGGGAGGCAGGTGTGGGAGGATAGCTCTCCGAGTGCTGAGCTTGGAATGTGGCTGGTGCCGTGCTGGATGCTTTGTTCAGGCTCTGCAGAGGGAATCTGTGGTGTGGGCAACCAAAACAGCAAGAGCTTGTCTGTATGCACTCTGAGCAAAGAGGAGTTGCATTCTAGGAGCTGTTCCCCAGCTGTATTTTTCAATTATGTCAGGATGATTAGGAGGCTGGTAGGAGGATGATTTGAAAGCATTGATTAAAAGTGTTACTACAAAGCTTGTGTTGCTGGGGTCAGAGACAGGTATAGTTCTCCAGCATAAAGATTTTAAGACATAAGTTGTTTCTCCTGGGAAATCATAGAATCATAGGTCAAGAATTCATTATTACCACAGATTATTACAATATCCTTGACTGGGTATTTTCTTAAGAATTAAGATTGTAATTAAGTTATATTTTCTCTTTCTTCAGGGCCGTACAGCTAAGGCTTTAAAGTCTCTCCAGTTTGCTAACCCAGGACGACAGACTGAGTTCACTCCAGAGACCAGTAAAAGGGAAAAAAGAAGGCTGCAAACAAAAATCTCAATGTTTAATTCAGACAGGTAATTTGTTAGTTGTATTTACATTAATCTTCATTTGAAAATAAAAAAGCCTTGATGGCCAGCCTGTAACATTCTCTGTGTGGATGTTTGTGTGTGTATGGATTGGGTTCTTGGTTTTAGGAATGTCGAAGGTCACTCTCATTCCTGAGATAAATAAAAGAGAAGATAAAATGTTAGCTTACAGTTGATATTTCAGGCAAACACAAAATGTATTTATGAGGCACAATACTACACAGACCATAGATGTAGCTATTAATACATACATAAACTAAAATTCTGATAATAGGATAAATTTGAATATAGTAATATCAAGTAGGCTACACTTAAAATACTGGTTATCATCTTTCTGTAAACTCAGTCATTACACTTGGTAAACAAAAGTGTAAGTTAGGACCTTACCTTCCTTTTTAAAAACAAAGTTAATATCCAAATCGGATAATACTGGATAACGAGTTACAACCTTCTAATGTGACTGATTAAAAAAAAAGAGACACTTTCTATTTGTCAAAATATGCAGGAAATACCACATTAATGCATTGCCCCTGCTTTCCACCTAAGTGTAACTGTACCAGACAGAAACAGACACTAAATGTCCTGCTCACCAACTGCTCTCCCTCTGTTTCTTCTGCTTAATTTGGGCACAGAGTGGAGATACAATTAGGACTGAAAAATGTTATCAAATACAGTAAGGTATGTATATCTTTGAAATTAACAGTGTTAAAGTGAACAGCTGAAGAAAGCAAACTTCCCTCCACAACTGTTAGCAACTTGGCATTGAAATAGTAAGCAGATTTTAACACGGAAATGAACTGTTGTTTTTCATTGTACAGGCAAGTTATACCAGCCAAGAGCAAAGTGTATGACAGCCAGGGCCTGCTGCTGTACAGCGGGATGGACCTGTGTGACTGCCTGGATGAGGATTGCCTGGGCTGTTTCTACGCCTGCCCCAAGTGCGGCTCCAACAAGTGCGGCACGGAATGTCGCTGCGACCGCAAGTGGCTCTACGAGCAGATCGAGATCGAGGGAGGAGAGATCATTAGAAATAAGCACGTTGGGTAGTAGATATATGGATTATTTAATCCTGACTGTATAGTCCGTGCTTTGATTAAACACAGCATATTCAGCTAGTAATAATAGAACATATTCATTTAGTAATTTAATGGAAGCTATTGGAATTTGTCACGATCCCCGAGATGAATGTGCTCATTTTCACAATCGTTTTCAGCGTGATTAAGGACATAACCATACTGCTGTCTTTTCACACTTGAGTCTACGTTGCACTCAGACTTCTTAGTCATCCAGGTAAGATCTCACTAAACAACTGTATTCAAGTACAACGTGCTGAATTCTAATGTGATCTATCCTGAACCACTCACTATTTTTCCTACATTGTTTTATAGAATGTGCCATCTCCTTGTATCCCTCATTTCTACTTCTCAAATTCGGGATCTCATGGGTTTTAATCTGTTATACGTGAAATGCTGTGGAAGTTCTCAGTGAATATACATGCAGTATTAATAAAGCTCTCTTTCTAGTATTAATAGAGAATGCTGTATCTTCTATAGTATATTGAAGCTACATCTGATAAATCCAATCCTGTTCACTTGAAAAGGAGTCAAAACCATTTAGGTGTTCAGATCTCATCCCACTTACTGGGATTTGAGATCAAGTTATCCTTATGAATTCATAAGGATATTAATTCATATTAATTAATTACATACTAATTCATATTAAAATACTGAAATTAACCTGTCACGGCGTTGTGTTAAAGTATTTTCATTACTTTGTTGGTTTCTGTAGAACAAGATTAAAATAATTTTTTTTATCAGTCTGTAATTGGACTTAACCAGTACGTCAACAACCCTCTCCCCTTTTTTTTCTCTTTTTACTGACTTTAAGGGTTTATATACAGCTGAAATGAACTTGAGTGTCTGTTTCCAAACCAAGGTTATCTAGACTGTTACCAAAAAAACCCAGATGAATGGAAAGTATCTTTGATACTTTGTGTTGATACATTATCTGTCCTCATAATATTAAACTTTTACACTATAACAAGGTTTATTGAAAAGATTTTATAAATGAGGTCTTAGTAACATTTTTATTCTTTGTATTTTTGTTGTGTTTTGTATAAGTTTCTTATTCTTTGATGACTTGGGAGATCTTCAAGTTTGTTGGATCACATTTTTTCAATAATACTGTTAACTTGCAGACTTACTTGGTAAAGTTGTATAATCTTGCTATGTGCTCAGCAGATTTTTTTCTGTTCTGGTAAGTGTCATGAATGTTGCATTGCCAAATGCAAAAGTTATGCTTTGAGTTATGCTGACATCTGCTGGTCCTACTGGAGTATAAGCACTGAGATGCTACATTTTTATTAAATTGTTACTAAAATAATCAGACTTTCGGGGTTTTATTTTGTCAGAGCATTGGCAGTTGTTGCAGTGGATGTCTCTCACTGTTTCATCTCTTAAGCAATCTTCTGAATTAGGTGAAAATATAAACAGGTAACTTCCTCAAGAGTGAGAAGGAGAAAGCCGGTTGAGTCATGTCATTTATGTGTGTTTATTGTTTTTTTTATTAGACCACAGTTGGCAGTACCCATTGTTAATAAACTTTTAATAGGCTTCTATGTGTGTGATGAGTGTAACCACTTCAGGTCCACAGCCAGATTTTGGATTCAGTAATTATCAGTAACTTTAGTTGCCTAGAGCATCTCATTATTAGACCTGTATTTCTCCATCTACATGAAGTCTGTGCAGAGTTAGTACATTCAGCCTCTCATTTTACAGGTGCACTAGCAGGTGACTGCTTTCCCAAATAAAACACTTGTTTCCTAACAAAATGCACAGGACTGCTGTTTGACTAAAAAACCTGCATCAAGTAGTGGGTACTGTCCCTAAAGACACTTAGGTTTTAGGGTTTTTTCTGGTAAAAAATGGCATTTGGTGTTGGCTGTTCACATGTCCTCTTAACATACTTAGGATATTTCCATTTAGCTGCATTTCCTTAACATGCCTGAGCTGTAGTGTATTACTAAGTTCAGTAGCATGTTTTTATACAGTTCCATGTGCCCCACAACCATTTTCCTCTTAAAAGACACTGTTACAAGTCAAGCTTTACCATCTTGCTAGATTTAAACGGCTTACAGCATGAAATTCTCTTTTTGCTGTTTTTATAAACACCACACAAGGTATTTTGTCATGATCTAAAGTGAGTGCTTGTGACTCCAAGCAGCACATGTACTTCCCCATCTGCCAGAATTACTCACAATTAAGCCTTTTAAACAGGACATTCTTTTAACAGAGCCAAAGGAAACAACTACTTTCCATAAAATCCAAAATTCATAACCATCTTAAGCCCTGGATGCAGTGAAGCCAACTGCAGGTGTACCTCAGTGGCTGTATTAAAACTTTTGGTATGAACTGCAAAAAATTATGCCTTGGCAAAGTTTACATATTCAAGAGACAAAAAACAATGACAATGAAAGACTCTGGTTTATGAAAAATGCATGTCCTATGAATCAGTTTGAGTTTATTGAACAGAAGCTTCAAAATTTTGGTCCTGTAAGAAGCCAAGCCAGTCCTTAACACTATTTTCTCACACAGAGCAAACTTCAAGTTTAGAACATGGTCAAATTTATCATCTTCAAAAGTCAGTGAGGGTTCTTCTGTTGACCCTGTGAGAATTGCCACACAATCCTGTGGTCAGACCAGAGCTAGGATGTGCCCCTTTGTAGAGCCAAAAGTTTAAAACCAATTATCTCTTGGGATTATTTGTGTTAAATACTCAAATAACAGTGTAGTGCAGTCAGGTATTTAACTCAGAGAAGATTTACATTAACTTCTTCAGCATTATGCTACAAAAAGACATTTATCTTTGGGAGTGTGTTATGACCTTATCCTTAGACACAGCATGTATTTGGTTGTTTTTTTTTTTTTAAATCAGTTAAAAGTCATTACTTCAGTGACTAACATAAGACAACTACTAACTTTTGAATCTCTTACCATTCAAGACATCAGAAAGAGTTGGAAGTGGACAAACCTACACAAAAATCGTAATTTTGTAAATCCAGAAGTCAGAATTAAAACTTCTAAAGGAAAAGAAGAAAACAGTTAAGGTGACATTTTTTTACCTATTTTAGATCTGTTCTAATGTTCCTTTTAGCCTTATCTCATAGTCATTACTCAGCCAGAGTGGACCAATAGGCAACTGCACAAACACTCTCACTGAAATCCCGTAGTGACAGAGCTCCAGAGAGGTTAAGTGGACATCTGTCACTTAGTGTGTGACACAGCTACAGCTAGCTGCAGTCAGCATCAAGGCCTTAGAGTTCTCAGTCTCCTGACAAAACAAACACACGATTTACTGTTTTGTTTTCCCCAAAAATTAGAATTGCTTTTCTTTTGTTGTATTTGTGTCTCAATAAATGCAGTTTCAGCATTTTTCAACTGATCTCTCAGTGGAATATAGAGTGTGCTGACATACAGTAGCTTGTCCCTCATCATCCAGGTCCTTTTTCCCAATAACTCTTCAGCAAACATTCTGAAAGCTTTGTTCATCTTTATTGACTGGTTTCTAACCAGTCAATACCACACTAATGCAACTTTATTTAAAGGCCCCTTCAGACACTTCTCTCCAAATTACACATTCTTTTAAATCCAACTGATAGTAAAGGAACAGTTAATTGAAATTAATATATTTAAAGATCATTAATTACAAGCTGCATCTAATATTCACCAATGTGAAAGCCATAATCAAACTACTGTTACTCGTTCACTGCAATTAGATTTCAAAACATCAGCTCTCTTCCAACATGTATTAAGAAATATTATAGGGAGGTGTGAACCCTTGCCATTAAACTGTCCAGTTCACTCTTTGAAGGAGTTTTGTACCATTACCGTCCTCTGAAATAGGGAATTTACATGTTTCAAGACCCTCACACCCAGCAGAGGGCATCAGCTTACTGCAAACCTGTCTTTGCGTTCCATGGTGCACCTCCAAGAGATGTGTCCCCAGAACTGGGGGATTCCTCAGGGGAGTTCATTGACTCATTCAGAAATCGAACACAGGACAAGAGAAGTGTTACCCACAGCCATGAGATTTCAATGTAGCTGACTCAGGTACAAGATTGGCAATAAAGAGAAATTGATTTTCTTTTTGGGCTTTCTAAGGGTGTCACACCCAATCCCCACACACCTCAATGATTGCTCATTCTTTTAGAGGAGACCAACATGTTTTCATAGATACATTTGCATTTTACATTTCACTATGAAAGCTTGGTTTAGATCTCCTGCCTGAACATAGCCTTAGAAGAGCAGTATTGGATAGCCAAGAAGGCATTCATAGCAGGGCCCTGCACTCACTGGCTGAATGGAAAATTTTCTGGCATGCACAGTGGTGCTTCTGCCAGTGGCACAGAGCCACACGTGTCCTCTTCCCCAGACAAACAGGAAAGTACTCAGACAGCATTCTACCAGAGTAACTACAACAGGAGCCAGAAGCAGCCTAGCCTAAGGTGTTGGGCTGGGGTGGGGAAAGACAAGAGAGCCAGGGAGTTTCCCTGGTTCTCCTACCATAACTAAGCGGTGAGAAAATTGCCCAAATTCTTCTCTTCTTACCTCAGCTTCCTTCGGTAGCCCTTCACATGTACTCGGCAGCAGATTAAATCTGGATCACACACTAAGTGACTTGCCTTTCTAAGATCTAGTTAGGACAGTATAAACAACTTGTAAGCTCAGTTCTCCATCTCACCCACAGATGTCAGCATTACCTACTACAAACTCCTGAGAGTGGGTCCGTGCAGAGCTCCAGCCTGCAACCAGAAGTAAATGCAGTTCTCTTCTGTCATCTGATCTTCTCCTTGTTATTCTTCCATTTTTTCTTGCACTTTAACTGATAGCTCTGCCTCTGCCTACTTCTAAATTGTTTTAGCTGCTGAATTAGTACCATGAAGTAGACAACATTAGTTAACATATTAAAAAGAATATATATATATATATATATATATATATATATATATATATATAAAATATGTATACACCAGCAAGCACCAGCTGTGCAACCTGAGTAAGCTGGTAACCAGGACCATCAGAACATAAAGTCTCAAAGAGAAATCACTGGAAATTCAAAGATCCTACTTCATTCACAGCTCACAAGTCCTCTGAGAAACCTTTTAGCATAACTACTTTGCTTAAAGGTAGAAAATAAGATTTTAACAAATTTCAGTAACATAAGTTTTCTTAATTCACTATTTCTTTCTCTAGTTAATCCTGCATTAGAGTACCTTATAACCCAGGTGAAGAATGAGTTTTCTTCTCACTTCATCCATTTTCTGTGTAAGTTTGTAACTTACAATAAAACACCCCCAAAACCCACAAACAACCAAAAACCCCACCATCAGACCTCCAAACTGCTTCTTTCCTTCTGTTTTATAACATGGTAGTACTCTCTCAGCTGATTTGCTTGTCAGTTTTCAGTCAGATGGGCTGGATCTTGACAATGACTTAAATGCTCCTGGAACTTCTCTCTTGACAACCATCTCCTTTTAGTAGTCATTACAATTAGAGTGATTATATTTTGGCTTAGTTTTCATTTGTTATCTTTGTGCTGCTTCCTGGGAGTTTTAGTTCAATCTCTAAGAAAAGAGAAAAATCAGAGCTACTTCTCTGTTAAATACACTTGTGCAGGATGCCTAACCCCCAGCAGGCTCCTTAAATTGTACAGGCTCCTCAGGACACTTTTGAGGGAGCCCCAAATCTCAGCTGCGCTGTTCCATGTCTCAGTAGTGAGATCCTACTAACAGTCCTGGTGACTTGAGTGAAATTGCCTAGAGCAGTGAGGGAGCCAAGCAGAGAGGTGCTTTCTGTCCAGGTGAAATGTGTCACAATAAAATGCTGAGACTGACAGAAGTGTTTGGGCAAAGACACCATTAACCCTCACTGGTTATGTGTGAAACAGGAGGAGAGATTGTGCCCAAGATCTTATGATACTAAGAAACCACTGTGGAAAGCAGCTACAGAGTGTACAGTGTACACCTAAAATAAAATCGCCTTCTGTTGTGGGATTCCCAAAATAAAATGCTGGGTAAATTTTTCAGGATTGTGCCCTAAAGATCCAGAGAAGCCTGACGTGCCTATGATATATTATGTGCCAAAGCATATATCTGAACTTGGTTTCCCTTTGGAGTTCAGAATAAAGCTTGAAGATGGGGACAGGGCAGCCAGACAGGCAGAAGCAGAACGGATGACTTTTCTTGTGTTTTCTGTCGGATGTGGTCAGTATAAACAAACTGGGTGGAAAACACTGTAACTTATACTAATGAAAGTTGGTTATATCTCCAAACAAAACCAGAATTTTATTTTTCACAAGAGGTTTTCTTCCTATTGGATTTGAGGGTTTGGTTTTGCTTTTATCAAAAACCCCAGAAAGGCCAAATTTATCCAGCCTAGTCTGTGCCAACCACCTCTGCTTTATGACTCCCCTGTGTTAATTTCTTGTCTGTGAACTGCTGACTGTTTGAAGTAAAGATTGGGCCGGCTCTGGTTTGGAGCAGGTGAGGATGCAGGGCTGCTGTCAGAGGACATCTGTCATAGGAGTTGCTGCAGAAAATGGCTGCAATTTCTTCTGTGGTGGGAACTGGCTGCAACACCCAGCTCTATGTGCACACTCCATCCCAACCAGGCACCTCAGATGCAAACTGGGCTAACATGGTTTTCCTTGTCTACCCTCTGAGCACATCCTGACTCCTTAGTTTGAAGTACTATTTTTGCTCCAGAGTGGCAGAACCTAACTCACTAACATTGTATCTGTAACTTATTTAGTTTTTATCTGCATAGTGCTCCAAATGGTCCAAGGCTGATTCAGATCTCAGTAACATGTGTGTGTGCACACATGTGCTTGTAGGACTGTAATGTGCAGTTGATGCAGCCAAACTGGGTGGAGCTCCTCTCTCAGAAATACCAGATGCAAGTGGCATGGGTATAAGTTGTCACTGATCTGGATTTGTTTGAATCTGCCCAAGAAGGAAGAGCTAAAACCACTTTTCTGCCTAAGTGTGTGTTCTCTCCTATAAGGTATGATAATGGGGACCTGCACTCCATTGACTTGTACTGGCCTTAGTAATTATTCAATAGTTAGCTGGAAGGCTGGAAACTGTGCTTTTGCATCTTCTGCTTCAATGTAATTTTAAAGGCCCATCCATCACTCAGCTACAGCTGGTACCCAGCTCAGTGTTTAGATACCACCATGTGCAACAGAGACAGCTTCTAGAAGAACAGAGCTGGAGCCCTTTCCCCTTTCATGTCTCTTGTTTCCACTGACACCACTAATTTCACAATATTATTTTCCCCTCCCAGCATTAGTTGCTGATGCTTCTCACATGTCCAAAATTGCTACTGACATTTCAATTTTGTGTTATTTTTCTCTTTTCTTTGATAAAATTACAGAGAACATTTATATTTGAATAAAAAGCAAATAATACATGCCAGAGTATGCATCAGGGAACATCAAATTGTTTTTTTCCAATTACAACTCTATTTCAAATAGGGTAATGCAATTAAAGGATAATTACTTGAAGTGCAAAGCCAAGGTTATGATCAGAAATTGTTACCCTTTCACTTCGAAGGGCTGTCTGACTAAATAAAACATCCCTGTGGGGCAAGTTACTCTGCATTTCTGCAGGTATCCAGAAGCAACATGCCTGGCACTACAAGTAGAGGGGCTCTTCCAGTATAAACTACCATTTTAGGAAAGCAGACAAATATAAGTGGCTTTATCACTGATTTATGGCGGTATACATTCACTTCAAGATAGGATATTAATTAATAATATATTAGCACTTTTTAATAAGCAGCATCATAACACACTTTTAAATAGCAATTATGGTAAACTAGTAATAAACTTCCTTAGCAGTGAGCTTAGTTTGAGTTGTCATTGCTTTGATAAAAAATCAGCAACAAGACAAAGAACCAAAAAGGTAATTCCAGTGCTCTCCACGCTTTGGTCACTGAGCAGCTTATCCCAGCACTGCGGGGAAGCTGCCCAGGGCCAGGAAATGCTGTTCCCCACCAAAGGGATCAGGTGTAGTGGATGAGCTGCAGAGCAAAGCCTTCAGTCCCTGAGTGGAGGCTCAACCCACAGCAGGTGTGGTGACCTGCTGTTGCCATAGACAGGTCCAGGGTCCCAAACAATCTGGGACTGGTGATGTGGCTTTGGGTTTTTATCCCTGTGTCCCAGACCAAAACTGAATGAAACAAATACATGTGTACTGTATCCTGAGGGGCCCTTCAGCTGCCTGCAGGAGCACATTCCCTGTCCTTTCAGATGGCAAAGGACCTGAAACTCTGCCAGAGGGACCTCCCACCTTCCTGCATCCTCCTGCACTCAATCATGGCAGCTATGGAGCAATGGGGACCAGCCTAGAAAGGGAATTGGGGGTATCCCCTGCCCCATGGAGGGGCTTTCCCTCTGCAGTTTGGCTGTCTCCTTTAGGAGTGTCGAGGGGAGCCAGAAGGTTTCAAAAGTGCAGGGTTCCTTTTCCAGAGCTGATTTCACCTCCTGGGGAGCAGCACAGCAAAGCTATTTCCCAGCTCATCTCAGGGGCCATTCACTGGGAATAGATCCATAGGAGAAGTCGAGTTGTGCCAGCTGTGCCACCCACACAGAGCTCAGAACTCAAAATTACTTTCCTGTGACACGAGCATAGGTTTCTAACTAGCACAAAGTATTGCCCTTTTTCAGCCCCTGTGTCACTGCCACTATCCTGGGCAATGGGGCTTTTTCCTTCAGCTGGCTCAGAGTAGGCTAAAGAGGGTCTCAAATACCTGATAACTAAGGGAGGTGTGGTGATAAAGGTGAGGGTGCTTCAAACTTTATTGAGATAAAGTCATGGGCTCCCACCCTTCAGAAGTCCAAAACTGCTGGAAAATCCTGCCTTTCTTCAGAAGCCTGTCTGCTGCTATAATGCTTCAGTGTCGGAAATGATTAGTAAGGTTTTGTCAATCTGTTTTATTTAAGTGCAGGAAATAAAGCAGCAATCCTTTATTATTAGCTGCTTTGTTGGACTGGTAATAGTGCCTAAAAAGGGTTGGGACTCCAACTTGCTCCACTTGGAACCACTATTTGCTGTAAGAGCTCATGGTCTCATTTCCTACAAGGGTTTCAGTGGGACAGGAACTGAGTCTTGATCCTGTTTCATTTGTCTTTATCTTTTTTCTGGAGGTGGCTGGCAGGCAATGCAAAGTACTTGTTAACTGCATCATGGGAGCAAGCCTTATTGCAGTAAATGTTCCAAACCACTTGGGTGAAAAAACAGTGTTTTCGACTGTGCCCACTGGCTTTCCCCTGCCAGGCCCAGAAAAGGGGTTTCATGGTGTTGTCTTGGGAGGCAGCTGAGCCCCATGGAACTACACACCCGATATAACACATAAGGGGTTTAGCCCCTGGTGCTGTTAATCCCCTTGTGCTCTTTTAATGAGAAGCCAGATGGTGAAACTAAACATATAGGGAATTTGGTTTAGAACATTAACATTTTAAACAAATATAATATTAATAACAATAATAAGACAAATATAATAGTAACGATGATATTAATAATTATAGTAATCACAACATATTTATATTGTTTAAGTGATAAATTGCTTTATTTCTCATGTCATACTTACTTCCAAAACATTTATTTTGCCTGTATCCCACAGTACCTGAGGCAGACAAAAGTTGTCCTCTGTTTACAAACTCGGCAAATGGGGCAGAACAGCAGACCAGGAAATACTGAGTCCTATGGAGCAAACAGAAAGTGGAAAAGCAGCTGAGGTAAATCATTTCCCTCCTTCCCTGGAGGCATTTCCCTATCTCAATAACTGGAGGAATAATAAGTAAATAAATACAATGTCTTATTTAGCTGTTGGAGCCCTTTGTAGTGTACTCAGAAAAAACTTTTGGATTGATCTGGAGTGCACAAGCCTATTTTCTATTAAAGTGTATTAATGCCAGGTTCTGTGCAATTAGTGAAAAGTCAATTCCCATTACTAGTTAACATTATTGAGTATCTGCTTTCTTTAATAAAAACCTATGTCCAGCATAAAGACAATAAATCGATAAGCAGCCACTTTCTAAATCTATTCTGTCTCCTCCTAAAATGCAGAGAGAGTGCTGCCTTTTGGAAGTCAGAATGGATTTAGAAGAAGAGATCCCCTGCAACTCCTTTTTTCTTTGAAAAAGCCTTTGCTTTTTTCTGAGAGCTGTGCACATGCAAACTGGTGTTGAAGTTTTACATTCATTCAGCAGCATCTCAGCCCGGATTGGCAGAAATCCTCCATGGAATTAAGGCACCTCATATGTTTGAATCATATACAACCCTTATGATTTCTTTTACTGTGAGGGTGGTGAGGCACTGGCAGAGCCTGCCCAGGAAAGTTGTGGGTGTCCCACCCTTGGAAGTGTTCAAGGCCAGGCTGGATGGCATTCTGAGCAGCCTGGCGTGGGGTCTTGGGGCTGGTAGGATGCTGCCTTTCCAGTGGTCATGGAAAGCAGTTGCATCCTACCAAGATAGCAGAGACTTCTGAGTGCAAGGAGCACCTGAATGCTTAGCTAAAAGTCTAAAAATCAGATGGGGAGAAGTGACAAGGTGTGCTTGGTGTGTTTTTAAGCTTCTATGTGCAGGTTTCATGTCTGGTTAACCTGCAAATAAATAAGAAATATGATTTGAAATTAACAAAAAATAACTAAAACAGGAGGTAAAAACTTGGTTTTCTTGGGTCAGAAAAATGAAAGCTAAACAAGAATTGAGAGGAAGTGTGAAAGATTGTTCTGCTCCTGATGTTTCTTTAGTTTACTATTGGTTTTCACTTTGACCATGGATCTGCAAAACCCCAAAGGCTGCTGCTGGAAAGTGAATCAAAGGCAACTAAAACATAGCTGCTGTCAGTAGCCTTTTTTGTTGTTAATGGCACCTGCAGAACCACGGGGAAAGGAGTGACTGGGTGGCAGAAGAAGCTAAAGATGGCTAAAGGAAAGCAAATGTATTTTCCTTCATTCTTTACAAAGAAGGAAGGAAATAAAGCTGCTCTGCCTGTTTTAATGATTATTTGCTAAACATCCAAGCAGCTGAGTTGTTAGTCAGAATGAATGTAGATGAAATTCAGACACAGACAAAGCTATTTGTAGAAATTTGATTTTTATAGATACGTTGGCAGTACTTTTTCCCCAGCAGTATTACATTTTGATTTAGCTGAGGAAAAGGAATTATATTATGTGCTTTAATTACACGATTGTGACTCACACTTTGTTACAAACACTGAGTGGTGAAAATGGAAGCAAAATGCAAGCTATCTGTTAGGTAAACATGTTCTTTTAAACTGTTGACTGAATTTGAATAATGAATAAATTGGAGGAAATGGCAATCTGCTTGTGGAAGTTTCAGAAAAACAAAGAAAGGCTAAGCTCAAAAGGTAAATTATTAATGTTAGTATATTCGCTTTGCTCCTGTTATTTGTAACATAAGAAATTTGATTTGTGTGTATATGTAATTTTAATATTAACTCAGTTGCCAGCTCAGATCTAAAATAATGAGACAGATGCAAGGCTTTCATTTCCAGAGAAGTATTTTTAATGCAAATGAAATCAATATGGTAAAACATTCTGCCCAAAGAAGAATTAAAGACTGGGGTTTGGAAGGTTTTATACTCTTCATTTTATCCTCCTGTGGTGGGATGGACACATGCACATGTGGAAGAGAATGATGATCCAAGCTTCTGCTTCTGCAAGCCAAAGTGTGTTTAAATTTCCTTAATGCTGAGTCAGGAAATGCCAGTGGTCTGGTAAGTCTTAAAGGCCATGGCAATAGAGAAACACTGAAGTCCTCTCCTCCTGTTTAGGACCTAAATGGGTCCACGTAAATTATCGTGGAACTTTTCTTGGACATCAAAGGGAAATGGCAGACTGGGTCTCACCTGGCTTTGAAGCTGCTTAAAACAAGGAGGGAGCCCCCTAATTTTTGAAGGAAATCCCCTAGGAATCTGGGGAGGTCCCTCAAGAGAGCAGATCTCAGTGCTCCCCCTGCATCCCTGGATGGCTGCAGTTCCCTCTCCCTTGTGCCTGGTGCATTTGCACGAGAAAAGGAAGACCCAGAGCACGCCCAGCCACCCATGCCCCTGTGGAGCAGCATCCATGTGAGCAGGAAAGGTCATCGTTCTTCCAGGTCTTTTTGTGTTCAGCCCACTCAAGGAGGAACTTGAGCCCTGCTGAGGTCTTCACTTGTGGCCTTTTCAGAGACCTGTGCACCGTGGCCTTGCTCCAGGTGTGAATGAGTGGAATGCACAGGGGAGGCAAATTTGATGGGCCTATCCCTATCCACTGCAGGTATGAGCTGGAATTTTGGCTTTTGAGACGTGGGAGATCCAGACCATTGAGTATAACCATACACCTTGTCCTGGATGGTTATTTTAGACCAGTGCTTTAGATCAGAGTGACCCTGTGGTGACAGGGAATGGCATGAGAATAAAATAACCCTCACCAGTGTAGGTGACCCATGCACGAAATAATATTGTCAGGCAAATTTAAGGTCTTATTTTCATACCACAGGAGGATAGCAACCCAGGTGCAGTTACAGCCAGATAAAAATGCCTCTTTATTTAACTCAAAGGGTGGTGGACCAGAGGTGAAAACACTGTGGAGTTTGGTCCAGCATCTCTCTTCTTTATAAAGCTGTATGTGTCTTCAGACATATAGCCCGTGTTGTCTCGGGGTGGATCCAGCTTTCACATTGAGCTGATGTTGCTGAGTTGCCCTGCACAGAGGCCAGGAGTATGCTGGGTTCCTAAAGGCTTAGACATTTCCTCTCCTCTTATTTTCCATGGTGCTGATTCTGTATTCCCCAGAGGCTGCTTGGTAACAGAACACACCATCGCCAAAAATTAAAAACAAAAAAAGAGGAGGGGGTGGGGAGAGGGGAGGAAGGATGAGGAAACAAGACATACCTGCAGCAGTCCTTGCTGTATATTCCCTCTGTGTCCCACCGACAGTGTCATGCAGAAGGAAAATTGTTCTATCAGTGACTATGTTAGATTCATGACCCCACCACAACCTTGAATTGGCCTTTAGTTGTCGCTGATGGGAACTGAAGAACAGCTCCTGTCGACATGATTGCTGCTCTCCAATGAATCAGAACACACAGGGCACAGAGCAGCACATTAAACTAGCAACAGAAATATATCACTGTACTTTTATATAGATGTATTGCCTTTGCCCAGGCATATAAATGATTGGGCTATCCACTTATTTTTTTCCCAAGGACTATAAATTAAAAATAAGCTAAGGGTTTGGAAATTATGTTCTCTCTCTTTCCCCCCTCCCCTTCTCTCTCTTTTTTATTTTTTTCAGAGCTGGGTAGTTATTTTAGGTCTACAGTAAAACATTTTAAAGGTAATCTTACTGCCTATGTCTACTTGATCATCTTTTTTTTTTTTTTTTTTTTTTTTTTAAGGAATCTACCAGTGCAGTTCTTGCTTAGGTAATTTAACACTTCAGTTTGATCACACTTACTGTATGTATGGATCCCCATGCTACTTCTGCTGCTAACGAACACCTACAATGTTGTATTTTTTCATTTGGTAAGACAAGCTTCTGAAATGACAAAATCTATGTGTGCCAGATGCTGGGGTCTTTTCCCAAACCAATATTTTATGAAGTAAGATTATTTCAATATACTTTGACCAAAGGTCACTCTGACTTGAAAGTTAGTTTGATGCACTGCTGCATAATTCAAGGCAGTGCCTCAAAAATGGAAATGTTTCACCATTGAGCTGCATTTAATTTTTTCAACTTTCTCTGCATGCTGATTGAATCATCTGTTTAAAATATCCCTTTTAATTGGGGGTGATATCACTAGATCTGCAAAAACTGGGATACATTTTGTCCATTGCACATTTCCAGTTTTTTGCAATTTATCACTTACCAGCTCTGCAGCCAGATGTAGAAGCAATAAGAAACCTGCTCCCCTTGCATTCTTCCCCCAGCTTAGGGAATTTTATTTTGGATGAAAAGCAGAACAAGACCACATTTTTTGTGGTCTGAGGCCGAGGCAGGCAGGCATCATAGTGTTTTTTCCAGCCCTGGAAAGCCTTGTCCAGGTGAGCAGCCCCTGGTTGTGAAAGTAGAACAACTGACTACCACAGAGCAAATATTTCCTACAAGAATCTGTGGGACTGAGCTTACCAGATTGTTTTCTGCTAGTTTTGTTAATGTGTTGTAAAAGACCTTTTTAACCTTAGTTTTCTTGGACTAACTGCTAAAGGAGTTAGTAACCACATGCCCATGTACTGGATAAAATGGTTTTTCTGGCCACAAGCATATGACCTGGTCAAAGAAAATAAATGAGCTGGTCACAGCTATTTCCCCTCAACAGTCATAAGCACTATAATAGTGTTTCCTCTGCATCTTTTCACCAAACCCTGGGTGATTGAATCTTTACTGTGTACCTCTTCCTAGCAAAACCAGTAAGGTATAAATGAAAACCTGGCTGCATTATTATGTCTTTAAAACACCAGTAATTTCTAGAACTAATGATAGCATGGTCTTAAGGCCCACAGTTAACCCAGGGCTGGTGGGTGAAGGGCAGTTCTTTGCTGTGTTTTCTCAAGGAGTGGAACCACAGCCGTAGGATAAAGGACTTACGGTGATCCCCTACATGAAGACCAACGCTTTGCTTGCCCAGAGGAGCAAGATGTCAGGCTTGGACTCTGCTTTCACTCTGCCACCAGTCAGCCAGACCCATCTCCCTGTGGATTCAATCCTTTTTAGAACCCACCTGATGGTCTGTCCATGTTGGCATTCTTTGGGTAATGGATAATGCTGATACCTGTCCTCCAGATTTAAAAAAAGAATGTCATTTTATTTAAAGAAAAACGAGACTTGCTTTGTGGTTAAAGGGCTGCCCTAAAGCATATCTCTCCCCAGTACATGTGCAATTTACCTCATGGTCTTGGGAAAGCTAAGTAGCTGGTACTTGTTTGCTGAGCTGGGGAATTAGGAAGTTTGGTCCATCTTTCTTTTTTCATTTTTACAGAATTGTTGTAAGTATTTATTTTCTAATAGCTTTAGTATATCCTAATTGTTTACAAACTAACTTTGAAGCCTGACTGGTGCTAAGTTCTAGACCTAACGGAGTTTTGTGTCTCAGGATTTTCTTCTGAGTCACTTTAGGCCATGAGGAGGAGTCTATTTTTGTTGCCTCCTGTCAGGCCCAGAGGGGATCTTCTGGCTGCAGGGGCATTTTTCCCTTTCTGTGCCCAGCAGAGAGTGATGCTTTGGAGTGGCTACCTATAACAGAGGCTAGACAAGATTAAGAGAATAAACTGGGTATTTATTAAAGACCTTCAAACAGGTGCACCTGGGGCAGTCAAAAGCTTCTGAGGCTACACCCAAGATGAACAATGCTTGCGAGTTTTTCAGACTGATATAAATTTGGTCCATTTCCATATCAGGCATTAATCCTCCAATTACAGTTTCAGGTAATGAAGTCATGTTCCCCTAATTTCCCCCCCCAATTCACTTTTGTTTATACTTTTCCAGGCCTGAGGCTGTAGGATGTCCTTGGATCACAGGCCCAGAGGGATTGTTTTGTCTAACCAAAATGTGAAGACTGTTAACTACACTTTATATGGAGTTTGGAGCAATGTACTAATGCGGTAAAGGATTTGAAAAGCTAAAATCCTAATGCATCAAGGGGAGCAGAGGGGGCAGAGCCACATCTTGGCTTTTGCTCTTCATGGAGAAAGGGACAATCTCTCGCTAAGCTGGGGACTAGCTCAGGTATTTCCCTCTAGAGGAAGGGGCCTATAAGACCGTAAGGCCTTACTGGGAATCTCTGCCAGCTATGAGGTGGAACATGCCTTCATGTTGTTTTCTATAAAATACTACATGGCTTTCTAATTTGGTCTTAAAAGGACAGGAAAAGCTCTTGAGAGCAGCCACAGAAAAAAAAGAATGAGGCTCTAGAAACTTTCTCAAAATGGGATAGTGGTAGCCAGTGAGTAGCACAGGTTCCCAGCAGTGTTCCATGCCCAGAACTGTTTACATCCAACTGTAACTCGAACTTTCTCCTGATCTTAAGTGAGGTGAAGTTTAAGTGATCAACACTTCTGTAGACACCAGTCCCCAAAGTCAGACAAACCTGAAATACTCCCATCCAATAAGTATCATTGGCACTTGAAGGACACATAGAAAGTCACTACTGAAAGGTGCTGACTTTTCTGATGGTAATGAATTAGTTTTCTGACTCCTTGAATGCTTTGTCAGCCCAGTCAGGAGATTGTTTATAGCACAGGTCTGGCATTGCTGCTTGCTTATTGATGTTATGAATGTCCATAATTTTATTTAGGGTTTAGGTTATCACCAGATGTTGAGATTGTATTGGGGGAGAAATCTTGCATTGTCCTACCTGGTCACCTGTTCATCCAGCAGCTCATGTAAAGTGGAAGGTTGACAAATTCCTGATATCAAACCCACCTGTCAGAACAACACGGGGTAATAGCTGTCCTTGTCAAATAGGCCAATTAATTCACCAGCATGTCAGTGTAGGTGTAATTGATAGACTGCACATTCTGGCTGAGTAATGAAAGTCTAAAACCTTACTAAGACCATTTCACCTCCTAAGAGATCCTGTAATCTCACCTGAGCTGTCAGTGCTGTGCTGAGGGGCACTTAAAGAAACCTAACAAACAAAACAACAGTTTGCTGCAAGAGAAAGTAGAGGTTTCATATGAATCTTTATTTTAAAAGTAGAAAAGGATGTGAAAAAAAAGACTATGGAACAATGCCATAATATTTTAGAGTGACAGTTTTATTCAAATACTGCTTGAAGTCAGAAAATACAAATAGAGGAATTATTTCTCTGTGAAAACCCATGTGTTCTGGAGTCTTCCTGTTAATGAGAGAGTTGCTTTTAGAAGAAAGTGTGGCCATTGTCTTAAAGAGTTGTGGAAAGGCAGTGTCAGCTCAGCAGGCTCATTAGCATAATCCTTTGTCTGACTTAGAACTATTTGTTAAGAACTTCTAAAACAACAACAAGAAATTGCTATTAGAGTTCCCTGACTACTGTGCTGACTCATCTACTTGCAATGTAGATTTTGGTTTAATAAATGGCTTGAGGTCTTCTGGCTTTAGAGCACAGGTTTTATATTAGGCAGTCATTTTACCCCCAAAAACACAAACGAACCAAACCTTTTCAAAACAAAAGCTTTCTTCTTTATCACCACAGCACAGGGATAAGGTTGTTGGATCTACAACCAGGCATGTGCAAGGCCATGGCACATGCAAGCCAGAACAGGTCTGCCAGGGGATGAGAATTCAACCATGGACTCAACAGCATCATCATAAAATACAGAAAAAAATCTTTGCAGAAAAGACTAAAAGCAATACAAAACAGCATAAAAAATAATAATAGAATGGAAAAGAAAGACTGACATTCTCCATAATCTTGAGTTCAGTGAGTGCTGCCGTGTCACATGTTTGAGGCAGTCCTGTGCCCATGCCCGTGGGTTCAGGGAGATGATGGCAGCCTCCCAACCCAGAGCCACCCCTCACACACAGCCAGATGTTCTGTGCAGGAATGTATAACATATCAGAGCTCCCCAGGGAAGGTACATTCCTATATTGACCCATGAAGTGTGTCTCACCCTCTTCCAGCACGCTGCACTGTCACAGCTGGGGGTGCTGCAAATGCATCAAGGCTCTTTGCCTTGAGAAATATACCTGCTTGCTAGAAAGAGCAGGCGGCAGGGCTAAGCCTGCTTCTTTAGGGTAGCACAAATCATGAACAGGAGCCCCAAGGAGGCAGCAAAGCCACCTGGGATTTTAATGGATGCTCTGAGAGTCTGAAGTAAAAGAACAGATCTTCTAAGATGATTTAGGAGAGCTTTTTCTGGGGAGGGACTGCTGTATTGGTTGTTTATGCAGTTCAGAAGATGATTGAGGGACATTACAACCACTGGCAATGATGAAAAAAGCAGATGAAAATGGACCAGCAATGCTGGTAGCTCTGCTTTCCTACTTCCTAGGATTTATGTACTTACGGATGAATTTAATACTTGGTGATCAAAAGAGTTCAAATAGTGGTTGTATTAATGATCCCAGCATAACCTCTAAATCCCAGGATGGCAGTAGAAATCTTCAGCTTGGTCTTCATCTCCTGACGTTTTTTATTAAGAGCAAAATTAAGTGCTGTTGCCTTATGATAAAGCTGCTTACAGAAGTGTGAACTGTGGCACTGCCACCACAGTGAGTGTACACTCTGTGCCCTGGTCACACCAGTCAGTCCTTTCCCAAAAAATGAATTATTGGACTATAGTATCCTCTTTGGTATTCTTTTTTTTTTTCCCCCCGATATTTGGTTAATTCTTACCTGGTCTTTACAGCCTATGGCTCTGGCTGTGCAGAGTGATTCACCTTATTGCTTACATTTGTTACAGTGCACTGCTGTCTTATATATTGAGCCTCTGCCAACTGCTTTGGTCCTAAATTACCCCTCTTCCTGTTTCCTCAATAAATGTTTGGTACCCATTAAAGATACCTGCAGGGCTACTAGCTCATGAACGTATTACGCATTTTGCAGCAAAACCTACATTATTTTGGAGTTTAACTCACCTGTGATGTGTGTTTTGTGGCCAAAGAAATATTAATGTGCCTCAAAGTAATATGGGAATCATCTCACCATTACTCTTCTTCCCTTTCCCCAGCACATTCCCTGAAGTATATTGATCTTTGATGCACTTGCTTTCTGGAGCCAATTTGAAGACAAAGTGTCTGAATCAGGGATGGAAATAAGTGATATTTGAAGCTGCTCTCAAACTTCAAGACAGTATATTCTGGCTTTGCTATGTGAGTTACAAAGACTATTCACTTTCTCAGTTAAGGGTAGTGTTATCCACTAATTAAGGTAATTACATCCCCAAAGATGAAAACTGTCAGCTCTAGTCTTCATTTTGAAGCTATAAAATATGGCAAGATCTGATCCAAAGGGCCTTGAATGAAGGACAGGGATTTTGGGGTTGCCATGCTATTGTACTCCCCCCATTGCAGAGGGGCTATTAAGGGCACTCCTATTGCAGAATTGGGTGGTAATGCAGAAGTCAGATAAAATAGTTCCTGCAGTTCATAGTTTCTTCTCCTTCCTTACATGAGGGACCCCTGATCTCACAATATCAGTTGTGATGTAGCCTGACAAATGCTGAGGACAGCGGGTCTAATAACCTCCTCTACGAGCTGTGCTCACTCCAACACAGTCCCTCCACAGCCCAGAACTTGTGTTTGTTCCTGATGAATTTTGTCAGGTTCCCATTGGCCTGACTGTCTGCTCCAGTCTGCTCCAGTCTGCTCCTGTCCCTTGAAACACTCCAAGTATCTTTGGATCAAAAATGAAATGCTAGTGTTATTTTAATGTTCCCACATATGACGTGAGGAAGGCAAAATTATATACTGACAGCTCCTGCTTATTAAAATGCATCTGGGATACATCCAGAGAAAAAAAATGGGAGGAGGACATGGTGACAGCATCTCCATGTTCCCCCACTCCCCTGACCTCAGGTTATTAGAGTCCCTGTTTGTATAAGATATGTGGCAATAATATCTGAATGTTGTGGCCTTCAGTGTACGCAAGGTTTAAGATATGAGGGAAAGACATTGATAAATTCTCTGTGATGAATGGTTGGCAGTTTCATTTGAGTACTTTCTGCTGCAGATGTTTAACACTTTTTCCAAGGTATAAGAGGTTTAACCCCAGCTGGCAACTAAACCCCACGCAGCTACTCACTTATTCCCCCCTGGAGGGATGGGGGAGAGAATGGGAAGGGTGAAAGTGAGGAAAATCCTGGGTTGAGGTAAAGACAGTTTAATAGGGAAAGCAAAAGCCACACATGCAAGCAAAGCAAAACAAGGAATTCATGCCCCCATTCCCATGGGCAGGCAGGTGCTCCCCAGGAAAGCCGGGGTCCAGCTCTCGTAATGGTATCTTGGGAAGACAAATGCTATCACTGAATCTCCCTTCTTCTTCTTCATCCCCAGCTTTATATGCTGAGCCTGAGGCCAGATGGCCTGGAATATCCCCTTGGTAAGCTGGGGTCAGCTGTCCTGGCTCTGTCCCCTCCCAGCATCTTGTGCCCCCTGAGCCCTTCGCAGGTGGGGTAAGAGGAGAAAGGGTCTTGGTTCCATGTGAGCCCTGCTCCTGTAATCAGGGTGGTTAAACATCCCGGTATTATTGACACCACTTCCAGCACAAGTCCTCAGCACTCCATAGCAGCCACGAGGAGAAAGTTAACCCCAGCCAAAGGCAGCACACGAGGGCCAATGCCAGAGAACAGAAGGAGGAGGTGGTTTCAGCTGAACACCTGCATCCCACGGGCATGGACATCATGGCCAGCAAAGCCAGAGCAGCTGCACGTGGAGCACCCAAGTCAGAAGGAAGCAGAGTGGGAACATAACTGGGTTCCAGAGTTGGCAGAATGCTGGCAATAATACGATGGGCAAGGTGGAGGATGCTTTGTTCCCAGCTGGCAACTGCTGGTAACTCAATGCTCCCAGCTGGAGCCTGGGGGGGTGAGAGGATATTCCCAGCTGGTGGCCACGGCCTGCCTCGGTGCCTTCCCAGTGGTACATGTGGCTTCCGCACACAATGGGAAGGGGTGGGTGAAGTGTAATAAAGCAGCTGGTCCATTAGAAGATAAGCTTTGTGGAGAATAGCACAAACATGCAGAATCCCCTAATCTTAAACTTTATTACCCTAGATAATAGGCTTTGGTAGCGACAACAGTCAGTTGAAATGCAGAATTGTCTTGGCTCCTGTAGCACCTGCCACGTCAGTCAGTCACAAGCCACCTCCTGCCACACAAAAAGATGGCTGTGTGGGACCAGCAAGCTAAAAGTTTTGTTAGTTTATTTTGAAAAGGCCAGGGAAAGCTGGGCACGCTCTCTTTGCAGATTTAAGCATGCACTCTGAACCTGCCAGGGGAAAAGGCTAACAAGATATGAAAGCCTGCTGTCTTTACCTCCAAGGATTGGAGCAAGGCTTCTTTGTCCACTGAAGCCCACTTGAAAGTGGAGGCCACGTTATTCCTACTCTGAATTAGGTCGAGTTTCCCAATATTCAACTAGCAATCAGAAAAAGAAAACCCATGAAATCTGTTTGTAAAACCTTTATCTGTGTCCTTTGCAGCATTTCTGACACAAAACACATTTATTTATCTGAGGCAGAACTCAGAAGAAGTATCTCACATACTCCTTTTGGTGAAACAATTGGATCCACAAAGCTCAGTGCACACGTGCAAGGCCCGCGCTTGTAAATGGGGAGGAACAGAGAGCTTTCAAATGAAAAGGCATTTTACTTTATAAATGGCCTTGTCCTTATTTATTTTTCAGGGTGCTTTTTAAGTTAAGTTTTTTCCACAGTTCTGTGATCAAAATATGAGGGGAAATGATAATCTGCTCACCACAAACTCTTTTTTATTTAGAAATATTTCAATATGAATAAATTGATTAATAGAATAACTGCAAAGTGTCAGGGTGATTTTTAAATCATGAGACATAAAAGTAGTTCTAATAAAAATCCATGCCAAGTGTTTCAACGTTGCTGGGCTCTCTGTTGCTACAAGAGGTGTAACAGAAGCTCACAGGAAAAGGGGCTGATTTAGGGATGAGGTGTTTGCATGTGTGCTGGTTTTGGCTGGGATAGAGTTAATTTTCTTCATGGTAGCTGGTATGGGGCTGTGTTTTGGAAACAATGTGGATAATACAGGGATGTTTTCCTTCCTGCTGAGCAGCACTTACAGTGTCAAGGCCCTTTCTGTCTCTCAGCCCACCACAACAGCAATTAGACTGGGGTGCACAAGGAGTTGGGAGAGGACACACACAGGACAGCTGACCCCAGCTGACCCCAGGGATATCCCTGTGACATCATACTCACATGGAGAGCTTTGGGAAGAAAGAGGGAAGTGGGGTGATAGTGTTTGTCTTCCCAAGTAACCCTTACATGTGATGGAGCCCTGCTCTCCTGGGGATGGCTGAGCACCTACCTGTCCCTGGGAGGTGGGGAATGAACTTGATTTGCTTTGCTTGCATGTATGGCTTTTGCTTTCCCTATTAAACTGTCTTTATCTCAACCCAGGAGTTTTCTCACCTTCACCCTTCTCATTCTCTTCCCCATTCCGACGTGGAGGGAGGGAATAGCTGCGTGGGCTCCGCTGCTGGCTGGGGTAAAACCATGACAGGACAGGTCCAGGCAGTATAGTTAACCAAGTCTAAATGTTATGAATATTAAAGATCAGTCTAGAGGGTTAGATTTCTGTTCTTAGCTTTGCCCACAAGTCCAGGATCTTTCCCGTTTAATGTCCAGCGTTTCATTATCTCCTCTGAAGAAAATGTGAGTGGAGACATAAAAACCAGTAAATTGAAACCAGCTGTGTATTTTGACTTGAACAACTATGAACAGAGAGGGAACAGAAGGTGCACTGAAACCTGCATGACTCTCTGCATGTCTCTGAAGACAGAAGAAGTCAGAGCTGAGGCAGCAGTGAGCATCCCAGCAGCCTGCCAGCCACACTGAGTGAGTGCTGGAAAAGCATCCTCACAGCAGAGCAGATGTCAGCATCAATCTGGCTGGGAAACAAGGAAACTGGGGAGAGGAGCTGAATAGCAGCTCTGCCAAGCTTTAGAAGAAGCAGTTTTGAGTCTGATTTCCCTCAGCCCAGTTGTCTTTGCAACTCCTTGTCTGGTTCAAGCGATTCAAGGGCTCCTGAGCATTTCACCAGCGTGGTGGCCCTCAGGTCTGAGCAGGATGAGACAACCTCCCTCCTTAGGCAGCTCCACTTCCTCTGGCAGATATGACCAAGACACCCTAGCTTCCTTAGCAATGCCCTATTGATTTCTGCATGCTCTCCTTCCCTCAGGAATTGACTGCACTAGATCAAATTAAGAACAATCTGAGCATTTAATGGAGCTCCTTCAATATGATGAAGTTTGATTGCTTGAAGTTGAAGTTCATGATAATTATTTATGCTGACAGCACCCTCACAGACAATAAAGCCTGGCCCATTCCTGAAGGCCTCTGTCTCTTCATCAGGGAATTTTATTTTAATCCTGCTGTGCTTACCTGATACACTTACTTCCTATTATTAAATATGAGAATAATGATCAGAGAACAAAATGTATTATATTTACACCAAAAGTGGTATCAAAACTCTTATTTTGGTTCTGTTCTCACCAAATAAAACCAGCAGCTCACCTGCAGTTTGGAGGTTAACAGCAGAACTTTTGGCTCTCCTGAGCAGAGGATCAGGGCTCTCCCTGCTCATTTGCACAGGACTTATAAAATCCATTTGCAATGAAAATTGCAGCATTTTTGTAATGTCCAAGAAGTCTGTCCCAAGGATTGCCTACAATCACCACTCTGAGTTAATAAACAGGTTTATCTGTGAGCAGGTATTTTCATTAGTGACACCAAAGCTGAAAATAAATCTCTTGCAACTTCTTGAGTTCTGTTATTAAATCCCTCATGGCTGGGTATAATGAAAACAGTGCTCAAAGTCTGTGTGTGTGTTTGGGGGGATCCCACAAAACCAGCTGTCCTAACACCTGAGGATGTTTGTTAGTGCAAAAAACATCAGCAGGTTTTCATTTGTGGTGTGTATACACACATACACACAGAGATAAAAGTGAAAGCAAGATGTGTTGTATTTATACACACATATACAAATACACAGGTGTAAAGTAGCTTTCCACCTGCAGCTGCTATAAATGGACACTGTAACTCCTCAGCCCTCAAAAAAGTGAAAAGGCAAAAAAAGAGAAGGCAATTTTCTGATAATTTTTTTGTTTTGTTTTAAACTTTCCTCCCCCCCTCAGACAACAGCTACATCCATCCTACTTTTCTCTGGAACATAACTGTCAAAATAGAACACATTTTGGGACAGCCCCACACGAATGCTGCTTTTCTATGGCAGGGAGAAAAGCGATGAATGTGGCTTTCCTACCAGGAATGTAGCACTTACCCAGGTTGGGGAGTCTTCCTGTGGTGGAGAGGATGTGGCTAGGGCTCTGGCACACACTCATAAAATGGTCCTTGTGGTTCCTTTGAGCAGCCAGCCCAGCGTCCCTGCTGTGTCCATCCCACTCCTCCCCAGCGCAGGTTTCTCTCTCTATGCAAGTTCTTGGTATTAGAGCTTTCAGATGCAGCAACAGCTGCCTTGCATTACACGGTGATTCTCCAGCCAAGGGACTGAGTAGAAAAACCAATCTCTTAAGTCATCTAAATGTAAAAGTTATGTTACTGAAGGAAAGTTAGAAAACATGAAAATGGAAATGAAGCTGCATGGAGGCAGCAGAGGTTCCCTGTGGCAGTGCTCGCTCTCACATAGCAGTGACACAAAGCCTAATTCCCTGCCCTCCCCTTCAGCTGGACAGGGAAGGAGCAGCTGATCAAGGGGGAAAAGCACATTTGAGGAGTTCCCTTAGATGGCCATGTTTATTTCTTGCTTTGGCTCTCATTTGCTCTTTGTCACATCTCGGTTCATCCTTTTCAGACTGTGTGTCAAAACAGATCTTGTCTCGGAGGATTGCTCTGAAACCTAATGATGCCTTGGCTTGTTTAATACCCCTGAGGGGCCAGGCAAAAGGAAGCTGGAGCTGCCCCCAGTACATGTCAGGGTTTGCATTTTGGGGGGGAGTTGGCTACTTGGAGCAGGGGAGGGGTTTTTCTGCAGCATGGCTTGATGCAATGAAAGAAAAGGGCTTAAACCTTAAACCTGCTTCTCATCTGAAAAAAAATAAAATAAAGCAAGGAGGCAGAGAGGCAAAAAGTGAGCTGGTCTATTTTTTTAAGGGAAAGAGTCTGTGTCAGCCCCTCTGTTGAGCAGTTCATGCCACTCACTGCCCTGCTCCAAAATTCTCAGTGATACTGAACTCCAGGTGACCGTCACAGACAGTAATTGCTTTAGCATAGGTTTGACAACAACAGCAAGCATCTCTCTATAAATAAGCAAAGCTTAAAATAAATTTCAACTCTGGAGGCCTGCTCATGTGAAGAATCCAGTACATCATCTGTATTTTCCTTGATGAGTGCCACAGTTCTTGGCAGCTGGAAAAAAGTTACAGTTTTGAAGGGATTTCCAGTGCCTCCTGCTCCAGTGTCTAACTCCAGTGTCTAACCTGGCAGGGAGTCAGCCAGGAAAGACAGCAGGTGGCCTTTAAGGGAACCTCATGGGATAGCTCCAGGCCAGCACCCCTGCTCATTTATTCCAACAGCTACCTTATTTAAAGGTGGAATTTAGAGAAAACCAAATGTAACTGCAGTGCCTGGGATAAATGTCTTTTCTTGCTTTGTAGCTGCAACATAGTTAATTTAAAATGGGTTCATCATATCTGGCAATAAATAGTACCTAAAAGCTGTTCATCAGAAATGCATTTAGTCACCCTTGTGTTGGGAGAATGAAACAACTCTCTGCCCCTCAGCAGGAAAAGGGGAAATTTCAGCTGTTGGTGCTGTAGGAATTGTTTGTTCTCCAAGAGGTGCCCACAGGACATACACAGAGCAGAGGCATGTCTGCAATTCCAGAGCACTTTTAGAGCATTTCCTGTTATAATAAACCACCTACAAATTAGTCCTGATCCTGAGGAAATTTGTTGCGGTGTGTTTTATATTTTATGTTTTACTATTAATGTTCATAGATTTGCTGTGTTATTCTGTAATGGTTTCTTCCAAGTTCCTCCTATGTTCTTCCCCAGTTAGTACATCTCCTGCCCTGGAAATCCCCTACCTTTGTTCTCCCCAGATACTGTTAAGTGTCAATCATTGGTTGCTCCCCTCCCAGAGCCTGCCAGTCTCAGGAGGCCTCTCCCCTCTTTCCAGAGAGTTCGGAGAGACTCGGCCCTGGATTGGAGCAGGCCTGGGAAATCCCCCACCCCTCAGATTTGATTTGCTTTCTGTATGCCTTCCCCTTACCCTAATTGGTCCCCTGACCCGAAGCCACTCCCTTTCCCCTTCCCTTTTAAGCCCCTGAATAGCTCTGTCAGCGGGCCTTTGGTCTGGGCTGCTGCAGAGCAACAATAAACTGCTCTCTGTTGCACCCTCACTGAAGTCGCTCTCTCGGCATCGCCTCACTCACCAGCACTCCGTCGCCAGACAGCCTTACCCACCGGGGGAAAGCTGCCGGTCCGCCTGCGGCTTCCTAACCGAGGCTGGGACGGTTCCCTGCCAGGGCTGCCAGGTTAGCTGGGAAGCCGTGCCCCAGCAGTTCAGGGAACACGCCTCAGGTGGCGCCCAACGTGGGGCAGTCGTGAGGCGCTTGACCCTGATCCCAGCTGCGTGGACTGCGACCGAGTGAGGCAGCGCGAGCTGTCTCCGCAGAAGAAGTCCGAGAAGACCACCGGACCTGCAGACTCAGTCCCCGCCTGCGTAGGATTTATCCTCACAGTGGAGAGGGACTGCAGACAGCCACGCACCTGCCGGTTGTAGCAGCTCTTCGGAGTGCGCTCCCGGCAGGAGAGGAGGGCAGCTCTTCACTACCCTGAAGAGTCCTCCTCCGACGAGGGATACCACCACCGCTCGTCTTTCTTCAGCCTGCACCAGGCGGAGGCTTGAGCACAGGGCTCGCCTCGGGAGAGGATTCCGGAGGAGGCGGCTGGTAAGTCCCCGACCCCCTCGGTCCTCAGGGCTTTTAGCCCCCGGGAGGCTCTCTATAAGAGCCAGGAATGCGTTCCCCCCTCGGAGCTGCCTTAAGCCCTCCAGGGGTGTTAGTCTGAGTGTGGCGGCTTTCGTTCTTTCAGTTTCGTTTGCAGATTTTTGTTTTAGACGCGTGGGCTCGGGACATATCTCTCGCTGTCAGCTTTTGTTATGGTTGCCTGCACTCCGAGGGCGCGGGGAGCATTGGTCCCCGGACTCGGGTTTTAAGTTGCAGTGGTTGTTTTCTGTTGTGAATTTTTCAGTTTTCGGGCGTGTGTGTGAGTGTGTGGATCAAGCATGGGTGGAAGGCTCTCCACACAGCAGAGGGAAGTTTTTTCTGTTATTGTTGATAGTTTAAAGAGCTCCCACGTTAAATTTTCTAAAGGGGAGCTCAAAAGATTCGTCCATTTTCTCTTCCTCCACTTTCCACATGTGTCCCCTGCTCAAGCAGCCAGCATGGACTTTTGGAACGCTGTGTATTCAAAATTTTTCCAATTGAGCATGACAGGGGACAAATCCGCAAACAAATTTATAATTTGGCCATTGCAGCTGCGTTCTGCCCTGAATCAGGCCGGGAAAGTGGAGAAAGGGCAAGGCAGACAATCTGCCCCAGTTACCCCAGACCCCAGTCCCAATCCCTCTCTCCCCAGAAAAGGCATTCTCCGGGAAACAGCAGGGAGAACTCCCCCTGCTAGCCCTGGCTCCTCACAGATGCCTCGATCCCCCTACCAGAATAGTCATGGCCGGACTGTTCAGTACGCTCGTGGTAGCCCTGGCCAGGCACCTCGAGCCTCTTCCCCGTTCCCTTCTTCTCCAGTTGTAAAACCCCGAGTTAAGTTCTTGTTTCAAGAAGAAGAGAGTGCACAAGATGGCGGACGCGGTCGTGCATCCTGATCCCCTTCTCCTTCTCCTCCTTCCCCTAGAGCACGACATGGCGGTGACCGCATGGTGCGGTCATCCTCGTGGTCGGTGCCCCCATCCCCCATTCCTTCTCCCCATACTCCTTTGCGTTCCCGCCACATCAACCCTTTCCTTCCCCTAGACACTCCCTCCTCCCACGAGTTCTCAACTCCACCTTGTGCTGGTTTGGAAGCAAAACCAGTGAAAGACTCTGAGTCAGAAACACAATTTAATAAGAGGAAAAGAAAAGAAATAAAAGGAAGTAAAATAAAAGTAATAGTATAAAAAACCACTGACAGAGTCAGAATACAACCTGACACCCTGTTAGGGTGGTAGCGGCAGTCCAGATGAGATGATCTTGTCGAAGCAGTGATCCTGTAGAAAGGTCTGGTAGCTCTTGTCTCTTCTGGGAGTCCAGTGGATAAAAAGCTGCTTGTGCTGTCCCACATTTATCCAGGTGGGAATGCTTGGCTCCTCCCCCTGGGCAGAGCATCTCCCAATGGGCTGATCTCATTTTATGAGTCATGCAGTGGGTCCTTGATGGCCCATTAAACAGAGATAACTCCCGGAGGGAGTTATCTATGAGTCATGTGGCAAGGCATTGTTAGGCTCGTTAACAGAAGATAAGGAAAAACACTGCCGCACCCTGGCTCCAACGGCTCATGGGGATAGAATACAAACCTTGGGCACAATTTTACATTGTAACCTAGGACACACCTCCAGTTCGTGCTCCTCCCCGAACTCCTCCCTTTGCGCGCTCCACCCCCCAGTTTGGGACTGCCCCCTGAACCGACCCCACCTCCAGTTGTTTCTCCTCCCCCAAACATGTCATCACCGCAGGAGGCCACGCCCCCTCTAGAGCCATCTTGGATTTCCGGTTCCCACAGCCCGACATCCGGTTCCCATCGGAAAGGGGGGGCCGGAACCCCAAGGCCCAAGCCAAGATGACCTTCCTTCCCTCGCTCCTGTGATTTATCGCAGGTCGAGGGGTGGGAATGTCACCCATCCCAACTGGCAGCCCCTCTCCCAAAACATCATAAAGGATCTCTGCAAGGCTCACTGGGAGTACGGGAGGGATAGCCTGTACTTCCAAGGGTTGTTAAAAGCCAACCTAACTGGGATAGTGACAGTCCCATCAGACCTCCGGCAGCTCTTTTCATGTCTGCTGAGCCCATCAGAGTTCAAGCTCTGGGAATTAGCGTGGAAAGACCTGCTCAAGACTGCACTCCCGAGTTTGTTAGATGATCCGTCGACTGCGACAGATGTGGCCGGGGATCCCATCACCCTCGACCATCTGTCCGGAGAGGGCAAATGGGCACAAGCTCTAGAGCAGGCCAATAATATCCCTGAACAAATATTAAATATAATAAAAAAAAAAATGCAGAAAGGGCGTTTCTAAAGTTAAGGACAGGAGGCCCGATGCCTCGGTACTCTGACATTAAACAGGGACCAACAGAGTCCTACGTAGACGTTGTAGACCGGCTAACTCGAGCAATTGAGTTGCAGGTGCGGCAAGAGGCAGCTAGGGAGACAGTTTTGGAAGAGATGGCGCAGAAAAATGCTAACGAGCAGTGTAAGGCGGCCATCCTCAGCTTGCCCCTCAAGCCTCTGCCCACCATTGATGATTTCCTACAAGTCTGTGAGGCGAAGGCCCCGATGATGGCATTGAAGCCAGAACACCCGCCGAGGCCGCAGCCCCGCACTACGCCAAGAGCTGCTGCTGCTGAGCTCCGACCAAACATGCCAGCGAGAAAGCCCTCATTCCGCAACCGGAATAACTGCTGCACTTTGTGGGGCCAATATGGCCATTGGCAGTCCTCCTGCCCTGCCAAAGAAGAATTTCAGTTGTTTCTTCAAAACCGGGGAGGTGGAGGGGGGAACCAAGTAAGGGGCACACAGCCCCAAGAATAGAAAAAAAACTAGGTCATGAGCGCAAGGCCACCCTGCGCAATGACCGCAAATGGGTGGCCAGGGTGAGGAGGGGGAAGGGAGGAAAGAAAAAACTTGCGCCGGACATGACATTACCTGATTTGACAATTTCTCATCCCAACCAGGACACTCCAGGAGTTCCCTCTGGGAGCTCCCAGCCACCAGAACAAGACATTTTTAAGGAACTTGCGGACCCAATCTTAACAACTACCTCCAGGTATGAGCCCTTCAGGCTCCAGCTGACCGAGCCACTCCACCTCAGGGACACCGATTGGCATTTTATCGGGGTCAACCCAGGTGAGCAGGGTACCTGGAAACGGATCGGGGCAAAATACATCGTCATGGGAGATTGTAAGTACACTCCCAGGGAGATTGAAGTCGCTCCGGGGACATTTGACTCAGACCCCGAGCGCTTCATTGTATGGCTGCACTGCACTCACCCTCCTGTGTTTCTGCCGAAAGGTCAGATAATTGCACAGATAATACTGGTCCCCAGTCTTGAAGAAGGCATTGCACCGTTAGTGGGGAGGGTAAGAGCCATCTCAACATCACAAAGGCCTTTGCAAGATTGTGTGCTGAGGGTGGGTGACGAGACCCACAGCATCAAGGGTCTCTTAGACACGGGTGCAGATGTGACGATCATCCCCACGCAAGATTGGCTGTCACACTGGGCTTTGCAAAACGTGGCTGGACACGTGCAAGATGTAGGGGGTCTCCAATTGGCCAGACAATCCAAGAGCATTGTAGAAATTAAGGGGCCGAATGGGCAATCGGCAACTTTGCGCCCATTTGTAATGGATTATAAGGAGCCCTTGCTAGGAAGAGACCTAATGGCCCATTGGGGGGTCACAATTGACATACCCGACCCCTCGCGCAATTTTCAGGCGGCGGCCGCTGAAGAGCGTCCTACCCAAAAACTAAATTGGAAAACTGACATTCTAGTTTGGGTAGAGCAGTGGCCGTTATCAAAACAAAAATTGAAAGCGCTCAACGAGCTCGTGGAGGAGCAGCTGAGAAAAGGCAACATTGAGGAGACCACTTCACCGTGGAACTCCCCAGTGTTTGTCATTCAGAAAGCTGACAAGACCAGGTGGCGGCTCCTTCACGACCTCCGCCAAATTAATAATGTCATTGAAGACATGGGATCTCTCCAGCCTGGGATGCCTTCCCCAGCAATGCTCCCCCGAAATTGGAAATTGGCGGTTATTGATATAAAAGATTGCTTTTTCCAAATTCCCCTGCACCCTGATGATGCCCCACGTTTCGTGTTCTCGGTGCCTTCCATCAACCGAGAAGCCCCAAGGAAAAGATACCACTGGAAAGTCTTGCCGTAGGGCATGAAAAACAGCCCAGCTATCTGCCAGTGGTATGTCTCTTCCTTGCTGTCTCCCGTGCGTGCAGCTGCAGGCGAGGCGATCATCTATCATTACATGGATGACGTTCTCGTCTGCGCTCCCAACAACGACCTTTTGTCTCATGCGTTTGACCGGACCATTTCTGTTTTAATTGCTGCAGGGTTCGAGTTGCAGGAGACAAAAATTCAAAGGATGCCACCCTGGAAGTACCTTGGCCTTGAGATCGGCAAGCGGACCATTGTGCCGCAAAAATTGGCCATCAAGACCAAAATTAAGACGCTTACAGATACCCATCAGCTGTGTGGGGCGTTGACATGGGTGAGACCCTGGCTAGGCCTGACAACCGAAGACCTAGACCCGCTTTTCAACTTGTTGAAAGGCGGAGAGGAGCTGAGTTCTCCGAGGGAACTCACCCCAGAGGCGCAGAAAGCGCTCGAAAAGGTCCAGGTAAGACTGTCCACCCAGCAGGCTAACAGGTGCGCACCTGACCTGCCGTTCGAATTCATCATCCTTGGAAATCTGCCACACCTCCACGGAGTCATCTATCAGTGGGACAAGGAGGTCACCAAATTACATTGCAAGGACCGAGGCGGGAAAGATCCTCTTCTTATTATAGAGTGGGTCTTCCTTAGCCACCAACGGTCCAAGAGGATGACCACGCCACAAGAACTGGCGGCTGATTTGATCTGGAAGGCCAGAACCCGTCTGAGGGAATTGGCCAGCTGTGACTTTGAGTGCATACACATCCCAATTCGGACCAAAACAGGCCAAATTACAAAGGCAGAGTTGGAACACCTATTGCGAGAAAATGAAGCTCTGCAAATAGCTCTGGATTCCTACACTGGGCAAATTTCAATTCATCGGCCCGCCCACAAAATTTTCAATCAAGACGCTCAATTCACATTGGCATTAGAGAGCGTTCAGAGCAAAAGGCCTTTAGAAGCCCTGACTGTTTTCACAGACGCATCCGAAAGGTCCCACAAGTCAGTCTTGACTTGGAAGGACCCTCAGACTCAGCAATGGGAGGAAGATATTTCTATTGTTGAGGGTTCCCCTCAAGTTGCTGAGTTGGCCACAGTCATCCGGGCTTTCAAAAGGTTCTCTGAACCCTTCAATTTAATTACTGAATCGGCCTATGTCGCTGGTGTAGTGTCCAGAGCAGAGCGCGCAGTCCTGCAGGAGGTGTCCAACCATGCCCTTTTCGAGTTGCTCTCGAAGCTCATTAAGCTGATCTCCCACCAAGAGCAACCCTTTTATGTGATGCACACAAGGTCGCACACGGATTTGCCAGGTTCATCTCCAAAGGAAATAGGAGGGCTGATGCTCTCGTTGCCCCTGTGGAGATGGCCCCATTGCCAAATCTTTTTGAGCAGGCAAAAATCAGCCATCAGTTGTTCCACCAAAATGCCCCAGGCCTTGTTCGCCGGTTTCCACTCCCCGGGAACAGGCAAGGGCGATTGTGGCGACTTGTCCCATGTGCCAGCAGCATGCTCTCCCAAGTATCAGCACTGGGGTTAACCCCAGAGGGTTGAGCAGCTGCGAGGTGTGGCAGACAGACGTTATGCTCGTGCTTCAGTTCGGTAAGCTGAAGTACGTCCACGTCTCGGTGGACACCTTTTCTGGCGCAGTCTTCACCTCTGCCCACACAGGAGAGAAATCCAGACATGCTATCGAGCATCTCCTGCAAGCTTTCTCTTTCTTGGGCATCCCAAAAATCATTAAAACCAATAATGGGCCAGCATATCATTCCAGGGAGTTCCGTGACTTCCTGCAGCAATGGGGAGTGGAACATAAGACCGGCATCCCCCACTCCCCAACTGGTCAAGCAGGACCCATCGGGACCTCAAGCTGGTCCTAGACCAGCAGCAACCGGTCCTGAAGGTCGAGCCTCCACTGATCCGTCTCTCCAGGGCCTTATACACCATCAATTTTTTAAACTGCTCCTTTGAGGTTTTGAACCCACCAATCGTTCGTCACTTTGGTGGGTGTGAGCAGCTGGCCCCAAAGGTGCGTCCGCAAGTCCTGATGCGAGACCCAGAGACTGGCGGAGTCAAGGGCCCACACGACTTGGTCACTTGGGGTCGTGGATACGCTTGTGTGTCCACCCCCAGGGGGCTGAGGTGGGTCCCCTCGAAATGGGTAAAACCATATCGCCCCGCAGTCTCTGGGGAGAAAAGACCAAAGTACTCGCAGGTCTCGGTGGCTGCGTGGAGACGTAAAAAGCACAAGTGGAACTCCTGGGACAAGTTCGTCCTCCCTCTACCCCCTTGCCCTGTTACCAATTATGTTCTTGTTTCTCATTCCATTTAGTTCGATCCGAACCGCACGCAGAGATGGCCCCAATTCCAGCAGCCAACCTCCTGCTACTCTTCCCAGCGCTGCTGGTCGCCAGTCTCCTGATGTCTCCGGCAGTGGCATGGATCGTGCCCCAGCCCAGCCTGTGCTGCTACAATCTGTCATCGAAAGCAGAGAACATCCACGCCACGATCAAGAAGATGAAAGACCTAGTCAGAGACATCAAGCAAGAAACATCCGCAGACTGGCTCGGAGGACTTTTTAAGAACTGGGGGCTATCTGCGTGGGCTGGATCAGTTTTACGCTCAGTGTTGATTGTTTTGTTAGTTCTTTTCTGTGTTTCCCTTGCTGCTTGTTTTACGTGTTGTTTTGTTAAAAGGTTTATTTCACATGCCAGCACTCTCCCCCAAATAAACCAAGTCGAATGTGCCACAGCTCCTTCACTCGAGGAGTTAGAAACCTATGAAGAAATGGACATGTCTATAGACATTTGGGAAGCTGAGCCCCTCCCCAAAAACAACTTTGAGGATGACAGTGAACAAGATTTTGAGCCGTGGCCACCAGCATATAATCCCTGGTTCCCAGATGAATGCCATCACTATATTTAACCCCATCAATTTATTTAAAACAAAAGGGGGAGATGTTGCGGTGTGTTTTATATCTTATGTTTTACTATTAATGTTCATAGATTTGCTGTGTTATTCTGTAATGGTTTCTTCCAAGTTCCTCCTATGTTCTTCCCCAGTTAGTACATCTCCCGCCCTGGAAATCCCCTACCTTTGTTCTCCCCAGATACTGTTAAGTGTCAATCATTGGTTGCTCCCCTCCCAGAGTCTGCCAGTCTCAGGAGGCCTCTCCCCTCTTTCCAGAGAGTTCGGAGAGACTCGGCCCTGGATTGGAGCAGGCCTGGGAAATCCCCCACCCCTCAGATTTGATTTGCTTTCTGTATGCCTTCCCCTTACCCTAATTGGTCCCCTGACCCGAAGCCACTCCCTTTCCCCTTCCCTTTTAAGCCCCTGAATAGCTCTGTCAGCGGGCCTTTGGTCTGGGCTGCTGCAGAGCAACAATAAACTGCTCTCTGTTGCACCCTCACTGAAGCCTCCCTCTCGCTCTCTCGTCATCGCCTCGCTCACCAGCACTCCGTCGCCAGACAGCCTTACCCACCAGGGGAAAGCTGCCGGTCCGCCTGTGGCTTTCTAACCGAGGCTGGGACAGTTCCCTGCCAGGGCTGCTGGGTTAGCTGGGAAGCTGTGCCCCAGCAGTTCAGGGAACACGCCTCAGAAATTTAAAGAGGTGTATGTACCTTGCTGCTACACTGAATCTGGGTGCAAATTTTCAGTAAATTCAATAGAAGGTAACCTTCTTCAACAGGGAAGAAAAAAGTGTTTTACTTGAAGAGAATGCAATTTCCTTTTTCTAACCCACACAGCAGTGGCATACACAGGATGGGTTTGGATTTGATGAGTAATGAAGAAGAAAACCAAAATTTTTTTGCCTGGCTCTTTTCAAAGACATTTTTCTCAGTTTTCCAAGCTGACTTTATGCAGGCAGCTGTCTCACAATATGAACTACTGAAAGTTAGAATGTACAGGTCCACCTGGCATAGTGTCCCCTTGCTCATGTTTTAGTGGATGCTATGTTAGGAAAAGGCTGTCAGGACACTGGAGAAGAACCACAAACATGGAATTGTACATGGCAGTCAGCGAGTAATCCAGGCTCCTATGTTTTATCCTCTTAGGAAGACTTCAAGTATTTAAAGAAAAAAAATTTGCATCGAGTTTTAACCCTCTATAGCAAACATATAGAAAATAAGTGTTTCAAACTTTAAATACCAGTAGGTTCCAGGATGTGTTGTGTGAGGCAAGAGGAGACATAATTTCCCTGCATACAGTTGTCTGGAAACTGGCTTCTTTTTCTTTTCCCTCCTCCTCAACAATAAAAGCTAGAATTAGATCCCAAATGTAAACTGAAACACTCACCTGACTAGTATTCAGATATTCCAGGCAATTTTAAAGCAGCATTTTCTCCCATGACAAATGAAAGATCTGAATTCTAAAAAACATATATATGGAGTCTACATCCTTTGCTTGTTTTTTGATTAAATACACTTCTGCTTTATCATCACTGATGAGGTCAGTTTGGTCCAACAATTTTTGATGAGACACTGCAGTGGCCATGGCTCAAACAGAGCCAACTCCTGTTGGCTTTTTATTAAATGCCTGCATTTTAGAAAAAAATTGTCTATATCAGCTCACTAAATAACAGAACTTGTGAAATTGCTTATTTTAGTCATCGTTTGGATTAGTAGTAATTATGCCTGTAATAGTAAAATGAGATTTTAATGCTGATTAATGAAACTGCTAAATTGTCAAGACTGCTAGTCACAGTTATCAGTCTCTGGAGACTGTGCCCTAAAACAGTTGTCATCATATGTGTAATATGGCTTTTTTTGTAGGACCAGATGTGAAGCATATGGTGACCTATTACAATAGGGAAGAGCTGTAAGTCCATGAGGGCTGAATTATATTGGACTGACTACCCAAATGAAAAAACAACGTCCAGTGATCATAATAGGATCATAGAAACTTTCTAGAGTGTCACGCTGAGACACGGAATGAGCACGCAGCACGCTCAGTCGCCCAAGGCAAAAAAGGAGAACTTTATTTACAGTTTCTACAATTTATAGACTCTCTAAAGTGAGAGTGGATTGGAGGATAGCATCCCTCCTCTGAATCACACTGGCTAGGTGAACAGTCTGTCAATTTTCTCTTCCTCTAAGAAGGAATGTGAAAAACACATAGTGTTTTGGTAGAAAGTGTGGGAATTCTGACTCCAAGAATGTAAACATCAGAAGGCTTTGAAAATCAGGGCGACACTAGAGGGTGAGGGATGATGAAGGACTTGGGAAACTGCCTAGCTCGGGTAATCATTGCTGTAGTTCTGATATTCTTTCATGTTTCTTTGTATCCTAGAGGAAAGCTGTGGTGCTGTGCATGCAGACACACTGTAAAACATTGCTCCTGCTTGTTCTCTTTCCTGCCTGTTTCAGGGACCCATTTCCACTGCTGGAGGGAAATCCTGTGGGATGATGGGTGCTGGCAGGGGGAACCTGTGGAGTTCCCCAGCAACAGCAATCCTCAGAGGTGCTGCTGCAGAGGAGGAAATGTGCTGGGTGATAGGAAGGATACTGGGCTAGCCAGAGCACAAAGCAGTAGGCAGGAAAATAGAAATTAATGTAATGATACTCACTGCCCTCATGTGCAGAGACAATTCTAGTGTGTGGGGCACATTTTACCTCCTTTTGGCCATTGTCACTGGTGCAGGGTCCTTGCAGTAAAGCAGTGAATGGCTGCACTGAGCTCAGGAGGGCCATACTGAGAGCACTTTCCTCCCTGGTAGGAGGAAAAAAAGTAAACTTTTCTAAACAACCATATTTCCCCTTACCCATTAACTTGACTGTAATCAAAACCTGTGCTTAGTCTTCAGTACATTGGCAGGTACAACCCAGAGCAAAATATAATTGACTGATTTTCAGTTTTGCTACTGCCACTTTGTATTACTCCTCATATGATTCTATCATTTTATGAACAGTTTAACCTATTTAATCATGTGTAAATGGACAATGGTTGAAGATTAGAGAGGCTTCATTTGCCATGAAGAGCTACTATCTTTTCTCAAAGGGAAAAGAACCAGCTGACCTGAATGGCAGGTCAGGTACTCCGTACTGCAGATGCATATCAAATTTCCAGCACTGTGTCAGCCTAGGTGTAACAAATACTCCACAGCATAGATACAAACTGATTTTTAGAGGCCAGGGAACTTCACACAGCTATTTCAGTGACTAAACACACAAGTCAATATGCAGTATGATTCAGATGATTCATAGGCACATGCATTGTCCTTCACAGTAATTTCTAAAATCAGGGCTATAATTGCTGAGGGTCAAACTTACTTCAGGCAAGATGTTCTTGTTTGAATGTTTGCTTGCAGGGGGGAGTAAACTTTGTGTTATCTACTGGACACACTTCCAGTATTTCTTCCATTGCCCTATTCTTGGGCTTTAGGATTGTTCTGTCCAATAGAAGTGCTCTTCCTACAACTTGTCAGGTCTCACTGTTTTGTATGTGGTTTCACAGCAGTCAGCCCTGCATCCCTAACACATGCCAGCAGCATCACCAACTTCACAAAATCAGATCCCCAGAAATCCTGAAATTTCATCCTACATTTCTGTAACCATGCAAGGCTGATTTACTGCAGCAGAAGCCCTCTTCAAATTGTCTGGCAACAGAAACTGAGGTATTTTTATATATAAAATATAAAAGCCAGCAAACTCTAAATCATCGGTGCAACCCTGCCACGTACCTGCCCCCATTGTTCAGGCTTGATTTTAAGCTGGGAACAAAATCCATAAAAATGCAGTTTCAGAAAAAAATTTACTGTGTAACTTGTACAAGTCCAACTGGCTGGTCTGAACAAAAGTAAACTGGGATTAAGATTTCAACAAGGAGCACTTCCTACTAAGGAATAGTGCCTTGGGAACTACTTCACACACTCAAAAAACCCCCTCCAACACTCCACCTCCCCTCTCCAAACAAAAGAATAATCTGGGGTGGGATGGTCTTGGAATTGTTCCTGCCCTGGCATTTTGACACACACCCTTAAGAAGGAAGATTACAGTGAACAAGTCATAAAATATTGTTTGTCTAACATTTGCCAAAATTATAGCCTGTGAATTTTAGCCTGGAAATCCAGTTTGTCTCTCCAATGTCTTTTCTGTTATCTATTGGTTATCATTGGTTCAAATGTTAGTTTTAATATGAAATCTTTTGTGGGCTTTTAATTTTGTTTCTCTGAATTAGGATTAGAAAGCTGGTTCATTCTCATTGTACGATCTTTCTAAATAAAAAGTTGTGAGGAATTGAACAGCAGCAAAAAGGCAGATCAGAAAATAAGGATTCCATCTTTAGTTTGGCTACAGGCCACTGGTGTAACTGGGCTGATCAGCTTGATTTTCCTCCCTGCTGCTCTAACAGTAAAAATAGCACAGTTATTGGCTTTTTGCTTTCCCTGATTCTTGTTTGACTCGGGCTTCACAGTAAAGGGACTCTCTGACCATGTTTGACAAGGAACACCAAGTCAGGAACATATTTGTGTTCCTGGAGTGTAGCTGAGAGCTCCAGCTTTTATTCACATAGCTGACAGTTTGCTGTAGGGTATTACACTAAGAAGAGTAAATTTTATCTCTGACTATCCACTGTGCTAAAGTCTGACTGGTACCTACAGTAGCTCCAGAGAAATCTTAGAACAACAGGTAGGATTTTTTTTATAAGACATGCTGAAAACCCAGAATTTTTAATGTGCTTCCAGATCCAACAAGTGATGGGGGGTGTTCAAGAGCAACATGTTACTGGCAACCTAAACATATCTGAAAAGCTGGCCTCAATTCAGTAACAGAAATCACAAATAAAAATAAACCACCTGAATTTCATTTTAAACTGATAGAAGTCTTAGATTTCAAAGTTTTATGTCAAATATAATTGATTATGAATAACTCTATGTATTTTGTAGTTTCAAGTCTGCAGAAGATTCAAAAGCACTTTGTGCAAGAAGTTGTTCTGTTGATTAGGAGACCTTAATCAATACAGTTTAGCTCCTCTTAGGAACTGCCCCTCTCCCAGCCAGAGTTGGGCTTGAGCCTTGTAGTGTCAAGGCTCCTATCAATAAGATGCTCATTTCAATATGTAGCCCATATCAATATGATGCTCAAACACGCATTCTCCAAAATTCTCTAGATACCTCCTAACACAAATCCAATAACAATGTGGTGTTACTGACAGAGCTGCAGCTTGTATCTCACAATAATGCAGATTTTGTACCTGCTTCAGACCTCTTACAGAATCTATGATACTGCTCATAAAAAAGTTTACATTCTTCCTCCAATTTCAGTAAGTCATCAGAAAAGAAAATATTTTGCTGCAGTCCTTACACAACAGTGAATGTTGAAAATGCTTGAGCACAGCATGCAAAACCCCTTATATTTGTGGTGCTGTTCCTTTACTTAACTGAGGGCCCATGGCAACAGACTGACACTTCTGAGCCACTTCAGTAGTAACGGCAATAAAAAAATACATCTTAATGCTATTCAAGGAAGACAAAGTCTTTTATTTTATACTTTTAAGTCTACGCTTTCTACTCTAATTTTTTTCAATATGTTGCCATTTATCTAAACTCCTTGGACTTATGCAGTCCCAACTCGTCAGTTCCTAAATCTGTCAAGTCCTATTGTACCACTGACATCTACCTAAAGAAGTACTACCCACTGTTTGAAAAAGAGATGAATGTGGGCTGTTCATTCAGTTATCCTAAACTCAGGTACAGGTTTTTGTCACACCTCCTTTCACGAATGTAAACCTTCACAAAATAAGTGACTGAACTGTGCAGTGAGAATTACAGAGAAATGTTGCCCAGAGGAAATGAAGGACTCCTCTGATTCTATTCTATAATCAACAAAAAGTAAATTGGGACTGAGGAAAACAAGAGGTAAAACAAAATGAGATGTATCCTTATAGCCACATCCTAATAGAATCATTACAGCACTGGCTGGCTCCTGCCAGAGGTGGAGGCAAGGAAAGTGATAACCAGATGGGGAAGAAAGAAATCAATATGGATCACTGAAAACCAATTTAGAGCACTAAGCTCACTCCAACTTCTCTTGCATTTTCTCTTGATTAGGCTGGCAGGAAGTGAAGACGAAAATGTTAAAACCTGACTTTAGTCTTCCGTGCTGCACTTAGGCTGCACTCTTGTGTTAGAGTCCCTTTCCTTGCATTTCTGCAGATCAGGCAGAATTCTGACAGCTGGAACATGTCCACAGGGGTGCAGAGGGTGTCCTCTGGCAGCTGACATCCTTGTCCAAGCCTGATCATAACATGATCTTATTTGAGTAGCTCAAGTAAATTAGCTGATGATAGTGCTCAACAGTCTGGTTACAGCAAATGAGGAATCTGCAAGGAAGTTAGGATTAGTATGAGGGATAGAAAATACACTTGCTTTTACAATGCATTTCTCTTTCCATTAAGAAGCTATGACGTTAGGCAGAGAAAAATCAGAATCCCTGCCTGCCTGTAACTGCTAGAGAATATTAAGTTGAAAAAAAGAAGGGCAGGGCAAGAGAGAGAAGGTGTGAAACATAATTCAAACACATGTGGTCAAAAAGCAAGATCTCAAAGAAGGCCCTAGGGTCAATGTAACACAGAATGGAAGGACTACGGAGTTTGGAATTCTCCCTACGACTTAAATTACAGATAGATTCCAAGAGTTTCCTTAATAAAATTTGTCTAAGGAGAAAATATTGGTGTCAGTGAGGGGGAAAAACTCTGATTCACAGAAAAAGGAAGACGGAAAGGCAGCTTCAACTGGGAGTCAGTCATCAATCTATTGCTTCAACAGAGTCTTGGCAAAACCCATTCTCCTGGTAGAACTTGCCTGGAGTAGAGCAGATTGATTTGACAGTCTCTTAGCCTAATAAATGCTTGACCCCAAGGTCTGCTGAATTCACTAAATTCACTATGCAGAGAGAATTGGGAACCAATCACCTCTGGGGAACATCCTGTTCCGCAGCCCTCCCCTGCTAAAGGCCTTGACTGCTCTCAGCCTTATCGAGATGACAAGATGGAAGCTGCTCTCAAAAGAAGAAAGGTTAATCGACTACACTGCTGTTAATCAATCACTTGGAAAGATTCAGCACTTAAAATAGGTAGGTCTCTCTCCCTGCCAAGAGGTTCTTGCATCTTAACCAAGGACCATCTCCTCCAGCTTAAAGGATGAGTAATAGACAGAAACACAATCCAGAGAGATGCCAGGTTTGTGATCCAGAGCCAGCTGAAGTCAATAGAAAGACTCCTGGTGAATTCAATGGGCTTGGACCAGACCCCAAAGAAAGACTTATTACCCAAGGTTTATTCTGCATACGTGTATGGAGCTACTTTTAGATGTGAAAGATCCTTGAAAAGAAGCAGATTCATCACACACTTCTGTGTCCCTGTGAAACCAAACTTCTACAAACCATACTGTGTCCCAGTTACCCTGATTGTCAGATATGGCTGACATCCAGCAAAGGAAAATTACCTGCCTGTGACAGCACAGACAGACACCTATACATTTCAAAATCTCTAAGGAACACAAAAAGAAAAAAAGCCAAACTGCTAATATTTTCATGGCCTTTTTGTAATTGCTGCTAGCCAAAACGAGAGCTTCCTCAGAAGAGGAAAAGTAGGTCAATTTCTGACAGGATAAAAGAAAACGGAGGGAGTAAAATTTTAAATACCCCGTCATGGAGGAGACCAAGATTAGTGCTGAACCACCAGCAAGATGAAGCTGTCAGAGCCTGAGAGAAAAAAAAATACCAGGAAAAATCCCAGGGTTAGAAAGTACCCCTGAAGACATACTTCTGTAAATGAACAGCTGCACTTAGCACCAGCATCAACTGATGACAAAGCAGTGACCATCCCTGATGTGTCTAAATGGAAGGAGGAAGTCTTAGCCTGTTGTTACAAATCCAGGCCCTGGTATCCCAGTACAGAACCACCTAGTAACACACATGCTGCATCACACAGCCAAAAAGCCACATGGCAAAGAGCTGAAACCAAGACTCACACCACCTTTAGGACATCTATGGCTACAGGTACCAGTTTAGAGCTTATTGCAGAGGTTGCTACAGATCTGCTCCTTCATGGCATTGCTTCTGCTCTGTTCTCACTACCAGTCTTACTCAAGGCAGACTCCTGGATGAAATTCCACTGCCACCCACCCATTTTGCTGACAGAAGTCTGCTCAAATCTTGGAACAAAGCTGTTGGATTGGAATTTTTGCTTTTGGAATACTCCAGTTTTTATTAAGAGGCAAAGACATGACAGACTGGTGTCATGGACTATACCTGCTGTAGCTAATGAAGAAGTGCCAGGTTCTCAAGAAGGCTGGAGAGCAACACAGATACAATGGCTATTCTCTGCTCATCTGAAAGTTCATGGCACTACAGAGCACCTGAGGCTACTTCCTCCCTATGCAGTGACAACAAGCAAGAGTTGTTCAGTTCAGTTGTTCACAGTTGTTCAGTGAAACAGAATCATCTAAGGAGTGCTACATGCATGATTTCTATGTACTCCAAGAACTGCTTTTCTCCAAGGACAGTCATCTCAAAAGTTCTTTGTCAGTAGACAGCTGTGGTTGTCAAAACCAATTTCCTTGTCTTCTCACTGCTAGCTGAAAAAAGCCCAGAAGACAGATCCTGCATCCACATCCAAAAGTAAGGACTAATATTTGGTAACCTTTCTTCCTTTGGCTCAATTTATAAAATAAACCACCACTGCAAACAAAGTGATGCAGGTATCATTACGGAGTGACTGTACCTATCTATTTCATAAGGAAACCTGACCAGAAATTCCATGTACAGAACAAGAACTAGATTTAAGAGATAAAGCAGCTTCTTCCCAAAAAAAGACTTTGGTATAGCAGTCTTATAAATCTGAGTATTTCGGCCTACTCCACAGATATGCGCCATGCACTTCACATCAAAATACAGACAGTGGCCCACTAAGTGGTACTCTGCTGTAAGAACCTTGGATTTGTCTATAACCTTCATATCAAAATAATGTCAAAAGTTAACAAGCTGTTAAGATAAATGGGGATACTCTGTCTCTCTCCAAGTCTTGTTGATGTTACTGCAGATGCAGATTCATGAAAACTGTGCCTTATTTTTTCATGTTTGAAACCAGATTTTTGCAGCCATAACTCCTGTTTTGGAACAAGACTGTTATTATCTATATAACTGTATGCAGCAACACCAGCAGCTCCTGCAGTGTTTGTCATTCCACTGGCATACACAGAACCATACTGCCCTTGTGATTCCCCTGCCAGTGGTGGATCCCACTGTAGCCACAAAACTGACAAGAGATCCACATAAAAAGTGATGTATTTCACCTATTGACTATTCATTTTTTAACCCAGAGTGGATGAGCATAAGACACCTGCAGCTCAGTGCTAATGACCAAGTGAGGAAGCAAAAAGGTTACTGCGTGATCAATTCTTCCTTGTGTCATTTGGAACAGCATCCTACGAGGCTTAGCAGCACAAATTTGATCACACTGAACCACCAACACCTAAAGACAAAAATCCCTTCTGTCTAAAAGGAATGGAGAGATGGATGGCAGAGAAACAGAAGGGAAACTCTGAGTGCTCTATTGATGAACTGTCATCTGATGAATGATCTGCAATATGAATTTACTGAGAAATAGAAAACTTCTTACTTACCCTCATCATCACTCCCCAAAATTGTTCATGCCACAATAAACCACAAAATTCTCTTGAACCACATATTTAAAAATCTTGCAATTTTATTTGCATATAAAGGCCGCTAGATATAATATCACAATAAATTTAGAGAAACAACCGCTTTTCTAAATTCCATTAACAAGGTAACATAAAACAGAACAAAGCTCAATAGCATTTACAGTGGTGGAACAGAAATAACTATCTGCAACAATATTTTGTGCTAGTGAGATTGCATTTACACACAGTGCAAAATAAGAAAAAGGAAATAAAAAAAAGACAAGAAGAATATTTAAATATAAAGGACAACTAAGCCTTATTTTATTTAGGCTTGATTGTATCTATTTGACTCTATATACGCCTGAACTACAACAAGGATTTAACTCGGGCTCTTGAAGGCCTTGAGCACTTGGAAAAACGTGTCACATCCTTCATAATTTAGATGTGCTGTACAGCATAATTTTGCAGATGCTATACTGGCAATATTAAATCCTAGCTTAGTTATAATGCACAAAAAATACATATATATATAAATTCATATTTAAAAGGAGTCCGCATTTACAACTTTTTTTTTTTTTTTTTTTAACTGCATGAAATACCTGCTCTTTGCAGCTTTCACCCTCAGTCTTTTAAAGCTAAAATAATTTAAAAAAGAAACAACAGAAGGTAGATATCACATACAGGCTGTGGCTATCTAGATCACTCTTTATAAAGCAGGTAGAGACAAACAACTGAGAAGTCTACTCTCCCTTGCTGCATTCTACCATGAATAGAAACAAGTTTAAGTACATGCACAGATATCAAGAGGTAAATGGACCCCAGAACATTGTTTGTGCTACTAAAAAAATGATATAAATGGAGATAAAAAGCTAACATTTAAACCTAGGGAAAAAGAAGACACTTAAAAAAACCCCAACAGTAACATAAGTTGTGCAAATTTGGGTGTATTTAAATGCTGCCTATTTTTTAGCTTATAATATAATATTAAAATAAGGTCTCTCACTCATTAAAAGAAAGCTTGGCTGTCCTTTTGAGAACACTATAACAATTTACAATGGCAAATTTATTGAAAAACAAAATTCATTTTACAAATCCACAATGCTTTATCAATTTAAAATGAATGCTGCATTTCCAAAAAGCACAACCTCTAACTTTTCTTGTTTGTTTTGCACCAGCAATTTACAAATAAAAAACCCCAAAAAACCCCAAACCCCACCCCAAAACAAAAACCCCCACGGCTCCCCAAAAATCCCCCCTAACCCCTATTTTGAAATAAACATGTAACTGAATGTAAGTTTCGTAATTAGAAAATGGCAGTTTATAGACCTTCCCCAGTAGTGCTTCAGGATCCTTGAGGGGTTGGAAGGTCGAAGATGATGGGAGGGTTGGTGGGCTGGAAGCTGACTGTACACGTGGAGGCGTTGATGTAAGTGGTGTAGCCATCTGTCATGATGCCATAACCTGTGGGGACAAGGGGGCACACTCACTGCCAGGGACACAAAGAGCACCCAACGCTGCTGGGGATCCATGCTGTGCAATAAAGCCAAATTAACCCCTTCAAAATGACACCAGCCCCTTCTGGTATCTCTGTCACAAAGGCTTGACTGAAAAAAATACGGTGTGCTGTGTTTGAGATAAGAATGGGTGCTTTTGGTTTATGTACAAACTTCTTTTGGCCCCTGGAAAATCATCTGTTGCAACTGGGTGTGGCAGAAACACAAACTACACATGTTCTTTCTCTAATTACTTAATTAGGGAGCTATAGTTTGCATGCCTGTCATGTCTGTCATAAGAAAATGACCATTCAGAAGCAAAAGATTTAGAAACACCCCCTCTCCAAAAAATGACTTGAACTGTCATCTCTCCTTTGCTAGCCCTAATCACCCAGTTCCTCATCCTAGCACTGCCGAGCTGGTGTTCACACTGGCTTCTGAGACCTCAGGAACTCATCAGCAGGGTAAAAATACACACATGCACATCCTCAGGCTGCCCAGGCAAACTGTGTCTGCCCTGTCCCTGAAGTGTTCAAAGCCAGGACAGTGCTCTGAGCAACCTGCTCTACTGGAAAGCGTCCCTGCCCATGGCAGAGGGTTTGGGATGAGATGATCCCTAAAGTCCCTTCCAATCCAAACCATTCTATGACTGCATTATTTTATATATACACATATGTATATATATTTTTAAAAAAATTATAAAAGTGTGTGTGTATTTTAACTGACATCCACAAAAAGCTAACAAAGAAGCTTGAAAACATCTAGGAGGTATTTTGCCCCAAATGTAATTAAAAAAAAGAAATTGAAAAGACCCCAGAGTTTCAAGGAGGAAAAGAGCTTTTCATTGCAAACCCTCAGAGGAAAAATGTTTTTCTTTCAAACCATTATGATACAGTACAGATCACTGCTGTCTGAAAGCTAAGATAAATACAGCTACCCACAGTGCCTATCAGAAAGAATAATCACTTTAGAATTGCTGCACTGTCCACCTGTGTTACTTTATTTAGTTAGACTGGCAATTTTGATGTAGATCATCTCATGGTGGGAAAAACCTTGTTTGTGGTTGTTTTGCTTATCAACCAGGGGAAAAAACCTGCATCACCAAAATGTGTGTATAGCCTCTGTTGGTTCAAGGTAATGTGGTGCATGTTCATCTCAGCTGGAGTTGGATAAAAATTAATTGCACTTTAAGATAATGCTCTTAACATTTTTGCTATTTCTTCCTGTACTGAAACAAGCCATTCTTATGTCTTCTATGTAAGTACTAGAAATGATTTTAAATTTTTGTTGGTATTCTTATAAGAATTTATTTGAATGTTTACTTTTTTACCTTTCCCAGGAGATTTAAATGTAGGGTGCTGCACATGGCTCCTTGGTGCTTTCTCATAATGATGGTCTTGTACATTCAGACACTCTCCCACCCTTAGCACTATTTCAACCTCAAGTTTCACCACCCAGTGTGCCTACAAAGGCTGTAGACAATTTAAACATTTTAGCTGGAAGTCTTGCTATATTCATTTATTTATAATATGCAAGGACTAATATTTGTACAAAATACCCAATCTTTTCCTGGGTGCTTTAAAGGACTGTTATTTATGCCTCTGTGCAGAGGGTCATAGCAGTATTCCCACTATAACTCTTTATTTACAGATGCCAGGCATGGGAATCATTGTATTAAGTCACAAGGGTTTCAGAAAAACCAGCTAACAGAGAAAGCTGTCCTTTTTTTATTTTTCTTTTATTAAGTCCTCGAAATCTTTAGGCCTACGGAGAACCTAGTTAGAGACAACGGAGAAACCTCCAGGAGGGAGAATATAAAACATTTAATGTGTAATTTTGAGTTCTAGGGTCATAAAGTCTTACACTCTCAGGCAGAACTCCTAGTGTTTGTCTCTCAGCCACATGAAAGCTACAAAATCATATTAAATATTTAAGTATCTCCAGAACATATTTAATCTCTCAGTCTCTTCCACTGCCACAAACTGAGCTCATTGTTTCTGAAGCTTCACACTCTGCCTTGTTCTGGCACTTACAGAGGGGGAATATCTCTTCTAAAACATGAGACTCCTGGAGGGTAACACAGAGTACAGACTGTATTACAGGGTGCTTTTAGAAATGTGTGCAAAGTGAGTTCTGGCAGTAGCTCCTCCTGATGCCTGACTTGAGATGCCCTGCTTTCTGCTTCTTCTTATATCCTGAGGGAGGTGAGCAGAGGCAGCAAGTTGTCTTTGCATTTTCTCTTTTCCTCTAGCATCTTTCTTAGCTCCTGTACTTGGAGTAATGGGGATAATTTTCATTTTGGCTTGCAAGTGTGGGGAATCTCATCTGTTTCTCTAACCAAGTTCATCAAAATTTGAATTGCTTTCAAATAACCTGTATAGAACAACCTTTGCACAGTGAAAGATGTAGGTGGCTAAATGTAGCACACATTCCTGAAACAGTCTGTTTTAATTCTGGAATAAATTTACAAAGTGCCACGCATGCAGTCACTTCCCTGAACTCCCTCCCTACTTTAATCCAATATGCCATTATCCACTGCAATACACCATCAAAATGTGCTCTTGAAATCTGAGATGAAGCAGGGAATAGCATTGTTCCTTACCTTCATGAATCCCACCGAAGACGTGGAGTTTGGGCCTTACTCGCCTCTGCACTGTGTTCAGCAGCTCCACACAACCCACCCTCTGCAGCTCCTTTGGAACCCAGTCTCGAAAACCTGAAGGCAAAATGCAATCAATACTATTAATTTTCCCTATTCAGGTAAGGTTTCACATAGTCTTTCAGGAAGTCATTATTCACACAGGGTTTATTACATTATCTCTAGTCATAACCTCTCCATTAAAGCACACAATGGCTTTTAAGAAATGTTTCACTGTCACTTTGTCCTCCTTAAGATTTCCTCCCTCCATCTGCATTAATATTTTTCTGGATGTGATTTGTTTTTTTAATCTATAGGTTTAAACTCGTCTTCCACCTTGAAACCCCAGGACATTTATTCCTGGCACTACTGCAGATTTTTCTTTCCCTTCCTCTGGCTCTTACAGCAGTCAGCTTCCCAAGCCAGCTATGCAGTTACTCCAGAAATGAAACAGCTCAGGAAGATGAGCTGAGCTATGACGCAATACAGCTGCCACTCCAAAGATTTAAAATACAGGCTCCCACAATTTCTGGAGGACCATGGTCTGCAAGCATCAGATTACTTCTGAGGGCTCATCACCAACCTCAAGCAATGCAAAAATTGCAAAACAGCTTCCAACAAGCCAGTGCTAATTGACCATGTTGCCACTTGGTCTTAGGATAATACAGAAAAATATACAAAACCTGACATGAGTGCCTATAGGAGCCTGCTGCCTGGACCAGCACGGAAAAGGATCAGTATGGCAAGGTGAATGAGGAGCAATAAAAGGGAAATCAGGAGCCACATCCAGCTGTAGCACCATTCTACTGACTTATTACAGCTTGTGCCAAGTTAATGCCAGGTAGTAAAAACATGATGGGACATGAATTTGACTAAATTTTAGAGTGACCAAAGAGTCCAGTTGCAGCTCTACCTCCCTTAATATTTACTTAATAAGTAAACATTTTTTAAAAAAGCAGTGTTTTGTCAATATTATCATGCAGGTTGAGAGCTAGAGCCCCTCATTTTAGGCACAGTACTGACACCTAATCTGTGTCTGTACTTAAGATACAGTGCCAACCTTTTGAAACTGAACTTCATTATCTCCTTCAAACACAAAATTTAAGCACGTGTATTCAATTACAGTACTTGTTAGTGTCTGCAGCCTCACAGTATTTCTGTATGAACCCAATTCAGAGCAGATGGATGAACAACCCATTTAAAACAGCACCCATGGAACATTATAAACACACTAGCGGGGGTTTTTTTTGCTTCTTTGGGAAAATTAAGCAATTAAGAGAGTGCTGTTCAAGGCCCTGGTTTACAATATCCGGTGGCTCCGCTGTCAGGGGATGCTGTGTCACTGCCCTAACACAGCAGCACGCTGGGAACTCCAGGAAGGTTAAATGGAATTTGCTGATCATCTTGCAACATTCTCTAAGTAGTACTAAAAAACTAACCAGAATATAAAAGGAGCAGTAAGCACATTGGTCAAAAACTTTCTGGACTTTCTTTTCCTTAGCTTGGCTTAGATTGCTGACTCTTAACTTAATTGTGGTAAAAAACATAAGCATGCGTTAATTCTTGACTCCACGGTCACCAAGAAATGCTATGAGAACACTGAGCCAGCACGGAAGCATTTAAAATGCTGGTTTTTAATTGCACCATGCAATTCTGAGAAGATTTTATATATATATATATATATATATATATATATATATTTTTTTTTTTTTTTTTTTTCCACATGAATGTAGTGAGTGACTGTGATTTGGTCACTTCCTGTGGTTGTGTGATCTGACCCCTTGGACTGCAAGAGCTTACTAAAACCCTGACAAAATCACTCTTCTCACAGTAAGGACTGCCACCCTTCCTCATCCTGATAAGTCATATTTATAAAAGGCTCAGTTGTTGTAAACCCAGCTGAGATACTTAAAATACAGTCCCAGGCTGCTTGTCTCATGTGTCTTGAGGAAAGGCAGTAAATAATATGAGATGCTGCCTTGTGGGGCACAGGATGGAGAAAGGATAGTGGGACTTTCCAAATGGTTTTAGTGTGAACTTTAACAACTTCAGATATGTCAAAACTGAGTAGTCCTGCCTCTGCTGAACGAGTGTCCTGGTGTCCTTCTGAGACTGTCAGAACTTAGTTTAGATCTTAAGAGTTAAAAGGGAGATTGGTGAATGACTCATATTGACAAGACAAGCAAAATTCAACTAAATGAGAAACTTTAGCTACCTAATGAAGAAACAAATTATGCATTCATAGACTGGTGCTCTGTCTGACCTGTCATTAGATCAAGTTAGGAACAATTATCTAAGAACATAATTGTATTCCTTCACAAAATTTTTATAAGCAAATTAATACCTTTAAAACTATTCCTACATATTCTAAGTTTACAGGGACATTATCACGGAGAATATGTGACTACATAGTTCCAAACTCTTGACTGCTACTCTCAAACCTTAAAATAACATGACACTGCAGTGAGAAAAGGTTTCAAAAGTTTTAGTCAGTCTCTAAAAAGTCACACGGGATTGGAAACTGGTTGTCAGATGAATGCTATTCTTAAATAAAATGTCAAACTATAATGGTTATGGAGTCAGATATTTGATCTTTCCTAGCTTGAATGTAATAAAAAAATACAAGCGTTTTATGGAAACTCAACATATCAGCTAAGCCGAATCATCATCTTCCACTTCTTTCGGAAAGGTTTTTAATCCATGATTTTTAGTTTGGGTGCAATCACAGTATATCTTACAGCATTATCAACTTTGCTTATTTTAAAAGTAAAATTCTCATGCAAAATATCACACAGAACTTCTGTTTCACTTACCAAGGGGAGGTCCATGTGTCATTAGTATATCAATTCCCTCAGGAATAAGGTTCCACTTGTCTAGCAAAGACTGACCTCTGGGTAGATTAAAGCCCCATCCATTAAACCATGGTGTCCTTTGGGGAAAATAAGACAAACTGCATCAGTGTAAAATAAAAATCTCTTCCCTTCTCCAATTTTTTTCTGAATTAAAACAATTTCTGTGCTTCAGAGAGTACCTGCAGACAGCCTTTTTGAAGGGGATTCCTCTAACACACATGGATTCAAAAACATACGTATGTTAAAATATACATTTGAATTTAGATTAATGTCTGATTTTGTTTTTGTACTTCAAGAGCATTCAGCCCTGGGGGCATTTACTCACTAGAGAGAAAGGGAAAAAACACTACAATAACAAAGTCTAAATCTCAAGCTTTTTATCAAAGTTTGGGCATGTTCGAACACAAGAACTCCTTCCCTTTGCTAATGACCAAAACAACCCAAAAATTCTTCTGGAGGCAAAAATCAGTTTCTCCCAGGACAGGCCAGCAGTAACAGTTCAACAAGAGGCTTGAGATGGCAGCCAGAGGCAGCATCTGTGCCACGGCATTTCATTTAACTCAAACTTGCTCCTTTTAGCACTTTTAATACCAGAGCACTGTCACCCAACTGGGTTTTGAACTCCTGAGCTTACTAGAGATCTCCATCACACAATGTTTAGCCTCACAGCGACTTTTAAAAGAGATCTTATCATTTAAAATTCATTTAGTATTTCTCAAGGAAAACTGATAACCTCATTTTCCCCAGCACAGCACAGAGTTGTTGTGAGACACTGGTTTATCCACCAACCCAAGCATGTAGCAATGACAAGTACATCTTCTAGGAATACTTTTTTAACATATAACTTTTTCAACACATAACATATAATTTTGATACAGGTATATAATAATAAATTCTTTCCCTATCCAATAAGTACACAAAACAATTGCTCTGATGAAATACAGGAATGTTTAGATTTGTTATTGATAATCTGTTTTACATCTCTTAGTACTGTTCTAATTTTAAGAGTTTGCATCCATGTGTGTGTTTCCTAGAGCTCGGGAAGCAGTTTTAGACTTTGTTTCTGTGTAGGATACTCCTGTCCTAGCCCTAGTCATATTTCTGAAAGTTCAAGCTACTCCTGAAGTCTTCTGTGTGCTGCAGTTCTGAAAACAGAAAACAAAAACTGTGGGCAAAAAACAACCACAAACCAACCTTGAAAAAAACCATACCTGTTAAAAACTGAGATCATTAGAATCCTATGTAATTTCATTATGTAATCTGCCTCCTCTACCCACTAAATTATTCATTTTTCCAGCCTCAAATATGCATTTAAGTGGGAATGTCCTGCTGAGATTACATCTCTAATTTTTATTTTTTTATAATTAAAGCATTTTGTTTTCCTGAGACAATAATTTGACCAGTGAGGATTGCGCCCAGTTATATGGATGATCTGCATTCCTGACAATCAGCAGTATGGAAAAACAGCAGGCGCTGCTAATATAGGGGCAGGAAGGTCACTGGTGCCTTTGTAACAAATAATAGACATATCCCATGTAGTCCTGCTGGATAATACTCATACTACACACACACAGGAACTCATTCAAGCTAGCAGACTTCCTGAATGAACACTAACAAAAGATAGGAAAATTAGACGTTAGTCAAACATTTTATGTGAGCTGTGGATTCTTTACACGCTCAGCCATGAAGCTTTGCCTCTCACAGCTGCCTTGCTTTGCACCCACTGGAGCACCTAAAAACCTTCCTGTGTTGTAAAGCAAGGCCGGTGCACCTCACAGGAGGTTTGTGCGCAGCTGAATCAAAACTGAAGGTTGTGTCTTGGCTTTAACTAAACCACAAGAATTTCTGCTTTTCTAGGATTGGCTTTCATGAAACAAGTATTCAAGATTCCTTTTCTATAACATTCCTAGGTTTTAACCTGTCAAGATTATTGTAACCTTCAAGGCTGCAGTCAGAAGTTAACATATCATTTGGCTAAACATTCAGCTGCTTAAAACAAACAAACACACAGAGCTTGGGTCAAACTTTTCACTGTCAAATAATGATTCTTTCCACACTTGCATTTCTCCTACAGATAAGACTGTAGTTATTACAACATAGTTAAACCTGAAACATGAAACCACATCTGTGATTTCTCTAGAGCTCTTTGGAGACTACGACCACAGAAAAACCTGGATTTGTCTGCAGGATTTTTATTTTATTTTCTTCTGAAGCACTGTGGAAAGAGGAGGAGGGGAACCTGAGCTCAGACATATTCCTCATTCACCAACCTCTGTAATTAGCTGTGACTAACAGGCGCCACCTGGGAATCCACTTGCAAGAAAACTTTTGAGAAACCTTCTTCATTATGCAAGCATGTGCACAAAAAAAGATGGTCAAGCACTTCTTTAATATACTAAAGATTTTCATACAAAATAGGTAAATCAAAGAGAAGAACAGGCATGACTGCAAGAACACTGGATTACAGATTTAGGCTTCAGGCATTTAAAACATGAAATAGTGCATAACTCCTGACAGCACTGCAAGCTGGCCAGGCAAACTGAGGGTCCCTGCCCTTCGGAGGGAGTTCAGGCCTTGCCAGAAAGCCAAGCATGTGTTCAGAACATCACCAAGAAGGCAAACAGCTGTATGGCACAGGCTCAGGTTTCGGTGGGATCACAAGGAAGGTGTTTGCTGTGTTGCAGTGGAGATGAGATGGGGTCGGTGTGCTGTGAATCCCATGAGCAGACAGTGAACAGCTGGTTATCCCAGAAAACTTTAAATATGTGCAGGAAAGACAAAGCCTGCCCTGTAGGTAGGTAGGTAGGTAGTGTCCTGTCAAGGGGTATCAGAGAGCCATATTTTACTCCTATTAGTGCCTTTTTTGTATACATAAGAGTTAAATAGAGTCACTCTCAACATCTAAATAATTTAGAAGAAAAAAAACTGTGCACAGAGTTAGGTGCCTTCTGCAATGTATTTTCAAGCTGACTGCTTACGGTGAAAAACCACTTCCTATCTAGGAAGAAATGTAGACAATGAACTTTGGCTGCACTGTCATGGTTTAACCCCAGCTGGCAACCAAGCACCACACAGCCCTTTGCTCATTACCTCCCAAGGGGTGGAAGAGAAAGTCAGAGGGGTTAAAAAGCACATATGCCCACTCGTGGTAAATTACAATCAAGCACAAGTAATTAATAAAGACTACTTAGTCATTAGTAGCAATATTCAGAGCTGACCTAATTCTTTTTCCTATGGATCTCTAAGTAAAAGATTTCAGTTAATTCCTAAACTTCACTTTTAAGTATAGCTGGGAATAGCACAAAGTTATTGGCTGTTGAATAATGCCACAAGGGAGGCATAGATGGAAAAACCACAGGGACTGGTAATGAGAGATTACAAATGATTTTGTCATTTTACGTTTGATGGACCAGAACATGTCCTCACACCCAATGCCTGGTGTGTCAGCCGTGTGCAGAAGAACGTAATTTGAGGCTCTGCTCATCAGAACCACACCACACTTCACAGCATCCCTCACATGCCACCAAATCATTACAGTAATTCCTGATCCCCGGCTCACCTGACAGCTCAGCCCTTGCCTCGACTGCAAAGCTTCCTTATCATTTAGGGAGAGCAGCTATGCTGGCACCAGATGTGACACAGGGAATATCCTCATGAAAGGCAGACACCTGGCCCATCCTTGCTCTCCTCAGTTCTTCATTTCTGCACAGGAATCCCCATAGATCCCCCTCCACCTGGCGTTTTGGAAGCTATGTTTTCTGCAATTAAAAGAATGCTTACGCAGGAGGCTGCAAATTATCTTCACACCTTGTGCTGCAAGACAAGTAATGCAGACATTACTTGACATAATGCCAAGAAGGAGGGAATGTTAAGCTTCCCAACAAGACTCATCCTCCTTTTACAGGTGCATTGGGAGAACCCCCGGACAGGACACACAAATCCATCTGCTTTTAACAGCAGAGAGTTGCAGCTTCAGCAGATGATCAGATCTCCCTTCTCCCAAGTAAGCACTGTATGGCTTTATTATTTTACTAATACATTAAGAAAACCCAAAACAAACCCAAACCAACTTGCAATGAAAACCCAACCAATGAAAGCACAGAAAATGGAGCATCATTTCATGACACAAAAAAATCAACTGCTCCTCAGTGCATTCACCTCAGAAGCAACACTATCACAGGAGGAAAGGTGACACAAAGCCACAGCCAAGTTCATCCAGGTAACACAGAAATGTCAACTCCTTCTGGAACTTTAATGATTTTAAAGGATGGTAACTCCTACAACCTAATTTCATCTCTTCTTTGACTCATGAATTTCATTACCTGATCCTCAGAGGTCAACAACTCAAAAGGTAAATGTACAGTGAGACCTTCTAGATTCACATTTTCTTCTTAACTCCACCAGTAAATCCATTTATTTCAATAGTTACTACTAAACAGGATTAGAAAAAATAAATTATCTCATAGGTCTTTAATCCCAAGTATTCACTCATTTTTAAGGCTACCCAGTCTTTTAGGAAAGCTTCAATTTTTATCCTTAATCCAATGAATAAAGTGCACAGGAGGCAAAACTCTCAGTCTGTCTCCTTCCACAGGATAACAGCTGAGGGAGCATCTAAAAGGCATCCCAGTGGGAAGCATTTCCACACAACCAGTAACAATAACAAAATGCTCTCTATTTTTATCAGCATTCAAACTGAGCACACAGACCTGTCCCATGAGGGAGGGAGACAGTTCCAGCAGCAGAACAGAAATGGTGGGACAGGACATGGATGTGCACCCCCAGACTTGCTCCATTGTGGGACTGCCCTACAAACACATCCCCAAAGCATCTGCTCCAGGCCTGGGTGAAAGCTGTGGCCTTGCAGTGGAGCAGCAGAGCCCAGACTGCAAAGTGACAAAACAGCCACAAAGAGTGACCTTTGTGCAGGGAGAAGGAGAGGCTGTCAGTGCCCCCCGGCCCTGAGGGCACACAGGAGTTTGCCAGGGCCAGCAGCACACGCACCCGCTGCCACTGACTCCATGCACAGAGCGCCCACCGGGAATGCACAAACAGGGACAAGGGCAGGGAGGAGAGACAGCCTGTGCAATCATCGAGACAAAGGACTAAGCAGTGCAAGTGCACAGTGCATTGAGGAAGCACATTTTACAACAGCTTCTGTAAAGGCTCTGAAACTTGCCTTCGGTGCCACAAAAGTACTTTTTTGGTTAAGCTCCTTTGTATAGTGAAGATTCAAATGCTTTTTCATAATGTAACAACCACCAGGAAATGGTAAAGGCTAAATTGTTTCCTAAATGTGCTCATTATATGCAGTGTTGCGATATCAAGGAGAGGCACAGCCTGGGGGCTCGAGCTGAATGTCATTCCCACTAGCACTTACCTGCTGTGCCTCAGTGTCGCATTTAGAAAGTGAGAATAATAACACAGCACAGAAAGAAGCATCACGGAGCCTGGTTCCTTGGGATTTTGCTTACCCTGCATCTTTAAACAGCTGAAGTTCTCACAAAAGTGAATTATCGGTACTGCAATTATGTTACTGTGTTACTATATGTTATGTTACTATATCCTTATTACCAGCCTGCACCTAAGTCAGGAAGTCTCTAAAATATAGTTCAGCTATTTTCACAAGGTTAGAAAAACCTGAAACCTCAACAACCTGCTGGTTGTTTTGGTTAGTTTTGTTTTCCAGGTTTTTTTCTCTCTGTCTTTTAACTTACAGTCTCTAACCTCTGAATGCTGGTTATCTAAATGACAAAGCATTTGAGAAGCACAACCCCCCATCATCCACCGTGTTTGGAGGGAAAGAGCCCATGCAGTGCCTTTTCCCTAGGGAGCAGTCCTTCACAATGAGAAACTGCAGGATCACCTCGCCAGCCAGCATCACCTGGCATACTCCTTGCACCAAGTCATTCTCAATTTCTACTTCAGACTGTACAAACTGGTCAGTGCAGGTTTTAGTTTAAACTCCTGTCAGATAGAGATTCATGCCTGGATCTGTGAGAGCTATGAAAGGAAAGAAAAATCCAGGACCTTTACTGCTGCCATACATCATGTTCCATGGATGTGCTGATCTGGACCAGGTTATCACATAAAACAGGAACAGGACAGGAGCAAGTGCAGCTTTAGCCATCCATACAGCTGGAAAATGGTACACGAAAAGAATTCCCTCCTGCATCTTTCCTCTGTCAGTGTCTGCATATCCCTGCCCTTGCTGCCTCAGCTGTTATTGACAGGTAACTGAGCTCTGGTCCCCAAACCTACAGCCTGCTACCTCTGTGGATACCTTTCACGTATTTCTCTTCTCTGATGGTCCACACCAGCCACTGACATCTTCTACCCTATGTCTGCAATGGTTAGCGATCCTTTTTGGCAGGTGATTGTCCACTCAGTTCACATGTTTTGTCTTAACAATACCAGAACACCACGGACAGTAGTTAAGAACACTCATCTGTGAGGAAGATGTGTTTTAATAAAAAGAAAACCAAAAGAAATTGAGTAAAGAAACACATAAAAATACACCGGGGTTTAAGAGACTTGAGAGAAAAAGAGCACACAGGCAGGAGGTTGAAATCCCAGTAATGTCACAGAGGATCACAGACACAGAGAACAGCAGGACACAGAGCACAGGGCTCCCACAGGACAGCAGCAGAGAACACAATGAAGCAGAGCAGTGGACACCTCCAGGAAAGCCAGGGGATACTGGAAAGGAGAGGAAGGGAGTAGGTGAATTTCTCAAGCTTATGATCCAGACAACCTTTGCTTAGGTATCTGAATTGCTCATCAAAGAGGAAATTTCCTCCAAACCTTCTGAGGCTTTCCAATTCCTAACTGTATTGCAATTATTTTATTTAGGGCTTTACTTAATGAGATCTGGGAGATATTTTAATATCCCCCAAATATGAAAATAATTCAAACTTGACTCAAGGGCTAATTTCATTCTACTTTTAAAAAGAACAGAATTACAAAGGCCTACGAATAGAAGCAAGTATCAGACCTTACATATTTCTGTGCTGTGTATAGTTGGGGCTGGCTTGAAGGATAGACCTGGTTTAAGTGAGGACCAGACTCAAATGGATCTATACATTAAGTGCATGGTGTTTCCCCACATGGCAGTGGTGTTGTACTGTGGCAGCAGCTCAGACCTACAGAGTACATCCTGGACTGACTTGTAGAACTGCTTCTCATTCTGGAGTGAGCACATCTACTCCTTCATTCCCGTATTGCCTCCCAGTGCAGGGTACATGTGCCCTTGAAGCATCAAATGATGCTGCAGAACTGAAAAGAACTTCAATGACTCAAGCTCTTATGGTAAAATTTTGTGGTCTTCATAAAAACACAGACAATTTTAAAATATCTGTCTAAAGGAAGGAGCTCTCTGGTCCTGAAGCTCACCACAACATAAATTGAATCTCTGCTCCCAGGGACATCCCAGGAGAAAGAGGAAACAAAAGAAAAAAAGAGCAGCTGTCTAAAATTTTGGTTCAATTTTGCTCAACAATTGTACATGTTTAAGAACGATGCTTGGATGCTTGATTGTTTACAGTTAAGCATATCATAATATACTATTTAACCACATCTTAAATTAATTTTTTACATTCCTCTTATTATCTGTGCAGGAAATGTAAATTGACAAAGCTTTCACCCCAGGCCAGTCTGGGAGAGGCTTTTACTAGCAGTTCTGCTTCTGTGATGACAACACACATTAAAGTAGAGGAAAAAAAAGAGTAAAGACCTCTCCCCCAACACACACTTAATAGTGCATCTCTTCAATCTACTGGGGTGGGATTGGCATGTGTGTTTGACATATAAAAAAGCAAAATCTGAACAAGTCTAATTACATCCAGTAGTTTCTGCTGAATATTTTAGATATTTGTAAAAGCAGCATTTGGAAAATATTAACAAAAACACATTGGCCTTTAAAACAACTAAGCTATATTTCAGTGAATTATGAAAGAAATGTTGCCAGATATGAGTCAGTATAACAAATAAAACACTCCAAAGTAGTTATGTTAACCTGCCCTATTAGTGGAATTGGTTCTTGCTCCTAAGAAACAGCCTCTGGATGTTTAATTATTTGGAATGCTCCTTAAAACAGAATTCTTTAACATTGAAAAAGTCTCTGTAGTTCCTCCAAAAGGCTATGAGGGTCAGCAGATGTGATAGCATGGACTAGACAATTCCAGACAAATATTTTTATGTAGTGTTTCAGCACATTTTTATATCTGCAGACTTTACTACTCCTAACATACACAATATTTAATGACACCTACAGGAAAGGTGTATCTTTTTTATATTGAGGAGCTCTACCACATAAAATCATGAAGAAAAAGATTTGGGTCTTTGTGCCTTTATGTTCTGGCTTAGTTGCCCATGCTTCTTCTATTCTAATTTCCACAATTATCAAACCAGTTTGATGTTTCTGAAAGAGAAATAAACCAAAACCAATCCAAAGGAACATACTGAACACAAACGTACATCACAATCACAGGAACTTGAAGGCTTTCAAAAACCCTTTCAAGTGCTTTAGAAGTAATAAATAATTTAGGCTCAGAACAGTCTAGACAGAGCACTGTTTATAGAGGTACTGTGCAGAACTAGGTTGGCTAACCCAAGAATAAATTTGCCAGAAAATATGCCTAAGTAACTTGCATAAAGTCAATCAGATGGTAGACACAGAATTCTGCCCTCCACGATTTTCACCATTAGTCTTTACCAATAACTCAATTATTGCTAGCTACTCCAATGACTTAAAATGAGATTGCTTATTGCCAGATGGTGCTGTTTATCTATAAATACCATCAATATTTTTATTTATGTTTTGCTCAAAATACTGGCTAGCATTCCTCAATAAGAAACTGAAACTTTCTAGAATGCCTGCTAGGAAAACCAAAGGAGGCTCACATGTATTAAGTCTTCCAGACACGCACAGCCCACAATATTTAATTGTAGGAACTTGTAACGTAATCTTCTAAATATTTACAGAAAAGAATGGAAACAGTTATAATTAGGTCACAGGATACTCCCAGCATTTTTTTTTTTTGTCTGAAGTCTGTGCTACCTTCCGTTCCAGCTTATTCTTGAAGCTCGATGTGAAGACTTTTACCCTCACTAACCAGATGAAAACTGAGTTTCCAGTGTCACAATACATGCTTAAGTACAGTATGAAATATCATGGCTTGGTCTTAAGCCCTAATTTACTGGTTTATTTTCAATTATAAGTTTTAGGAAGTGTCCTTTTTTGAAAGCTATGCAGATTTGGTTCATTTTCTTAATTTATTACAGACCTTGCTTCATGCAGAAATTTAATGTCTGACATACTTGAAATTTCACCTTTGCTGAAAACCACGATCCAGCTTTGGAGTCTGCAGAAAGGGAAAGTTACCAGCCAGGTCCTGTCCAGTCTTTATCAAAAACCACTGCTACCTTATTTGCCAAATTCTGTCTACCAACAAACTTTTTCTTTGAAGTCATCTGGGCAAAAGGATGATAATGGATCTCAAAATGCTTATCACACTTCCTTCTCAGCTCAGGAAGTCTCCGGAGACTTGATTGCAAGCAAAGTTCACGCAAACAGAAAATCCCTGATGCATACATGTGCACTTGTGTGTGGATACATTTATATGTATGTATAGTATAAATAAACATTCATTCCCTGCTGCTCTGCTTGTATCAGGGAAACTGAAAAACAACTTGCAGGAATGGCGCAGTGCACTCCCAAACCAATGAGTCCCATCCCAAGTGCTGCAGCACTCAAGCATGGCCACAGTAATGTGAGCAAACATTTTCAGGTTATTACCTGGAGGAGCTGTCTTATGTCCAAGCCAACTCAGCAAATTAATTAAAGTAATGCAGTTACTTGATCAACAGATGAACACAAAGGGAAAAACATGACAGAAGAGATTGAGGAAAAAACATAAGGGTCATGAAAAAAAAAAAAAGCAGCTGAAAAGACTGGAGAGAGCATTCGGCATTACAGAGGTAAACAGAGCATTATTTTAATTGAAAAGGATCTGTTTAAGCAATGGATCACTTGTTTTTGTTGCCTCCAAGATTAAACAAGGAACCCTGATGACAACTGGGTCATTTACACAACATTTCATTTTAAGGTCCCCCACCTTCATGTTGTCCTTTCAATAAGGTTTGTGGGAGATGTGGATTACCACAGACTCAAGGAGAGTTAATTTGACTCTTCTGATGAAAAACTAATGATAATAGAATAATATTTCTAATAATAGAATGATTAGAAAACAACATAGCAGAACTTCTGCTTCTTCTGTGTCAGTTACTTGATCAACAAAATATTATTCATGCTCATCCCAGTTCTCACTTTGAAGGAAAGAAGATTTGACCCCCACATCTCTCTGAGGCCACACCTAATTCCTCTCAAGAGTGTTAATGGAAAATAATTAAGTGGAAGCAAACAGCAGAAAAAGGATGCAGAGATGATGTTTTTCTCAGTGACCGCCAGTCAAAATTCCAGACTTTATTAAAAGCCTGAGTTGCCTCCTAGAAGATCGCAATGTAGTTTGAAAGGCTGATGAAACTGCTCCTCTTGGAACCACAAAGGAGCAGCTCCAGTCAGAGGCACCATGCAGTGGGCAACAACTGGTGTTTCTGGTGCTACAGTCCATAGAACCATAGAATGGCATGGGTTGGAAGGGACGTTCAAACCTACCTAGTTCCAACTCTCTGCCATGGGCAGGGACACCTTCCACAGGACCAGGTTGCTCAGAGCCCCATCCAGCACGGCCTGGAACATTTTAGGGGGCAGCCACAGCTCCTCTGGGCAGCCTGTGCCAGGGCCTCACCACCCTCACAGTAAAGAAGTTCTTCCCAGTATCTAATTTAACCCTACCTTCTGTTGTTTGCTCCCCCTTGTGCTGTCACTTAATGCCCCTGTACAAGTCCCTCTCCAGCTGCCTTGCAGCCCCATCAGGTACTGGAAATCTGGAAGGTCACCCTGGAGCTTTCTCTTCTCCAGGGTGAACAGCCTCAACTCTCTCAGCCTGTCTCCACAAGAGAGGTGCTCCAGCCATGCTGTAGTTTCACAACTGCATATTCACCCCTTGGGATATTATATACTCATATTTTTTAAAAAGATGCATTCAAAGAAAAGTTGTGAGCTCATATTACAAGTTCTCAGCTGAAGTAAATTTTTTACTGATGAGTTACCAGCCTATGAACTGGTGGTTTATAATAGAAAGGCAGACTGACATTTAAATAGAGTAGCACTGGAATAATGGCTTTACATTAGTATTTTATGGGAGACTGAATAACCACAGAGTTAACATACTGTATTTTCTGGCAATAAAAAATCCTTTGAAAACAAAAGGTCATTTTATTTGATAATGTAAATGAATTAGATTTGTATTGTATGGCCAAGACAGTAAAGGAAAGATTAATTCTTAAGAGAAGAAGTCAATATATCAGGGTGGCTAGGATTGGTTTGGTTTTAATTCCTCAAGCATGCTGTAAAGCCTGCAGTTCATAACCCACAGCCATATATTGCTGTACACTGGGGGTTTTAATACAGGCCCTGGACTTCAGTCTGATCTGATAAAAATCTGAAACTTGCAATAGGCCATTATGTGGGCAAACTATTCATTTTATATTCACCTCCTTGTCGTGTCAGTGCAGAGGTCATCTAAAGAGGGGGCCTAATTAATCAAACTGTCAGAGCCGATGAGGAGGAGCATGTTAATGGGACTTTTATTTCACCCAGGAAAGCCGTGGTCTGACAGGAACCAGAGAATATGGCCTTGATGTTGCTGTTTATTAGCAATGCTGAGATCAGTAGTAATAGGTGCCAAGCAGCCTATGTTTGATAAAGCACTGGATGTCAAGAACCTGCACCAACCAGAAATCAGACAGACAGGAGGCAGGAATCACTACATGGTGATGACAGCTACTGAGCACAGGTAGAGGTTTGGTGCGAGCACAGAACATGAGCCTGCCCAAGACACCGTCTCATTTCTTCAAATGTAAATTTAAAAAAAAAAAAAAAAGCCCAAACCATAACAACCCAAACCAAACTATCCCTCGCCCTCAAATACCACAACCCACCAGCTATTTTCCTGCACTTAGAGGTGAGGCTTTGCAATATTTCATGCCTATCTGGCTTGCCTACTAGGCAAGCACTGTGGCATATAAAAACCCCTAAATTTGGTGCAAGAGTGCTGAACTTTAAGGATTGGCTTGATGGGAGGCCATGGTGGTGCAAGGCCAGCACACCTCTGACACCCTCTGAGAGTTGTCAGGACTGAAAATGCTCTAAGACCAGCACAAGAGCTGACACTACCTGAGTCAGATCCATGCAGGATGCATGGATGAAGGAAGCACAGCACTGGCAAGAGACAGGTCTGTGCACCTCTTGCTTGTGCCACACCAGGCACTCAATGAGTTCAGCCCTGGCCCACAAAACACAGTTAAAATGCTAAAATAAACACAGCGAAGATTTAATTTCTTGCCCAAAGCCTTTCTCCAAAATTGATGTTGTTAACACAAAATGCATGCCCAAAGTAAAGAAGAAAACAAGGATATCTAAAAGGGAGTGAGTGGGAGATATAAGAGATGCTCAGTTTTTGAAGGGCACTGGACTCATTTTAGCAGCAGCCAAGGCATTTGCTGTGTGGGTGATATATGTAAAATTTCAAATTAATTATTTTAGTAATGCTCCCCTACATGATTTCTCAGACTGCAATGTATTTTATACTTCAGGCCATGGTAGGCTTTATAATTAACTACTTTCTGAAGCCATTTTAATTATTTTTCCCCCCTCCAACACCATTATTTCCAAATGAATGGAAGAACTAACATTAAATAGCCTTCTAAACAGAGCTGCAGGAATCTACTCTTGTAGGATAAAGCACTTGGAATCACTACCCTAGCAATGTCCCCAAAAGGATTTAAGCTGCTGAAAGGAAACATGTTGCCAAAGGAAAACCTTGGACACTAACAGGGCATGCAAGTCCCCAGCTGAGTCAAAATTTTTCTTCATGGAAAAGGAAAGCTATTGTGGTTTTGGATGCTGCCATGGATCCAAATGTTCTCACCCTGAATTCTCTTTTTCTTTTCTCCATTGTCTGGGTTTTCCTCTTAAAGCCAGCAGTACTAGAATTGGAATTAAATGATTCAGAATGAAGTTCTGTGCCTCAGACTGGGGTGACTCAACCTCCCGGGCTGCTGTGCTCCATCCCAGAGCCCTCAGCAGGCTGTGGGACAGGCAGGAGCCCAGGGTGGCCCTGCCTTCACCGCTGGGAACAGCTGCCCCCTGCAAGTGGACAGGCACAATTCTATCTACAGAGGCTACAGAGAGACACTGGCAGAAAAGTGTTTTTCTCTGTTAGGAAAACTATTTTGAAAAAACATCCTCCTTCTCTCCTGAGCCTCCCCTGTTCCTCCCTGCTATAGGCACCACTCTCTTTTAGTGGTTACTGATGAGCCTGAGATGAGACACTGACAAAAATTTTGTCCTTGTCGACAAAAATGGGAAGATCTTCTATGGCTATTTGGTTTTACAGGGTTCAAAACTTCAAGCAGCCCAAATATAGGACTGGAGAATGATAGCACTGGGCTCAGGACTGGTTTTTCAGGGCAGCAACTGCTTCCCTGACAGCAAAACTCACAGCTTTATCATCAGACTACAGATTTAAAGAGAACAATGCACTCCTGCCGTAAAACAACTATATGAAGAACAATAAAGCCACTCTTCCCATCCTAATCTTCTGCTGTTGACAATGCCCTTTTGAACAGTCAAAATTATATTTTCACTTACACTTTCATGCTTTGTAATTTAAATATAAGGCACACCCCCTATACTTCAGAAAATACATTAGATTGAAAATAAATGCAGAAAGCCAAAATGCAGTTAAAATAACTACCTTTTAAAGTTTTAGATGGCTGCTTTCACAGCTACAAGGAAAATAAATGTTGATGCGTAAAATCTTAATGGTTATGAGGCGCGTTTTTATATTTCTCAGTGGCAGTGCTGTTAAAAAGATTAAAGTCAGTTCACTATTAACAAATGGAATAGTACAAAAATTTGGGACTATGTTGAGTATCTTTTTAAAAAGTACTGAAGAGGGTTTTCTGTCGCTGACAGTGTATTACATCACCACAGTACTCTGTTAGTGTTAGGATTTTATTACCGATATTGTACTATTGGCTTATTGGAGGGGAGACCTGAATTTTTTGTAATGTTACACCTTCATTTGCAAACATTGTGTAGTCGAAGTATGACCACAAGTCTCCTGCTTCAAAGGCTTTACAAGAGTGTATTCCTAAAATGCCTGCCTAACTTCATGGAGATATTGCTCTTATTTCAAAACAAAAGAAAACCAGCACATTAATCCCAATGACATTGCTACAGGAACCTTATTTACAGTATGATTAAAAAATGGTCCTTTCTTACAGCCTCATTAAATCTAAGCATCATTTAACTACTAGGACATTTTTACAATGGGTTTACTGACATACTATGATAAATGTCTGTATAACATCCTTCAACAATAGCCCTGACCACAATGTGTATAAACACTGCATCAGCTCTAACAATACGCTGTCCTGAATAGTAGGAAGTAAAGTACCACTAAACACATTTTTACTAAGCCCCACATCTCCAAACCTGTGTTTTGCTTTAGTTTTTTTATTGGTTTCTCTTTTGTCTGGGGGGCTGCTTTGTTTTGCCTTCTCAGCGGAAAAGAAACATTCTCCTTAAAATTACGAGAATTAAGATGCTAAACTTTTCAAATATTACAGGACTCTTTGAAATTCTGACCTAGGCAGAAAGGTTTCCTGAAATTTGATTCTTTAGAGATAAAAGGGTTGGCAGCCAGATGAAAGCAGCCCTACCCTTTTTTCCATGTCAGAGAAATTAATGGAACAGCTTATGAATACATGTAACTCACCCATTCAGGAGCCACGCTGGTGCCTATTTGTCCTGAAATATCAGTGCTAGGTTACTGTGCAAAGTAACATCACTGTGAGCCAGCATCGACTCCATCCACTGGAACAATGAGGGCCACAATAAGGATTTTGGAGATTTAAAAAACTTTTCAAACTTCAAGGCAAAGCAAGGAATTAAAAGACATTTCTGTGGGAAACATGCTTTCAAAACACCTCTATAAATAGTTATCCACTGTAACATACTCCTGCAAGGCACAGCGATCAGGAGTACCAGAATTGTACAACAAACTAAAACTGAACAGGCTCAAATGCTTTCCTCTTCATGGCTGGCCTCTGATTTAATTTCACATCAAATGATATCACAAAGCTGGACATGGTAAACCTACAGTATTTTCACTGCAGACTAGGGTCTGACATTCTGTCTAAATGAAATTTCCCAGTTGTCCCAAACACTTTTTATCTTATTTCCATGCTAGCAGTTTGAAATGTCATTATGCATTGCCACAATGACAGATAAGCAAAGGCACAAGAAAGCAACAGAGATGCTTTCTCCACTGAACCATGCCTGGCAAATGTGAAAATTCACTTTTGCCCCTGGCTCCTGGCTCACTCCCAGGTATTGATGGTAACAGGGGGGAAGCTCTGTAATGTGACTTCACGCAGGTTGAAATATAGAGCATGAGATAAGAAAACTTTGTACATACGTGTATACATACTCACATTATTAAAAAACACCACTAAGGGTCAAGTCTTGCAAATATTTTTTACTTTATTACCACTGGTTATCAGATACTGACAGCAATAAACACCCTGGGATACAGGAGATTAAGTCATATGGCCATAATACATATTTTATGCGGATTAATAGACTGAAACCTAGATGGTAGTGGTAAAAAAAAAAAACCATCCTTCAGAAAACATTTTTGTAAGAGATGATGCCTCATGCTCACAGGGATTTCAGAACTTACAGACATCCCTTCAGTGACAGTGGGGAGGAGACTACAGTAACATTTCTCACTGCCATAACTTACGTATTTCTATCAACTACAGTGAATTGTTCTAAGGACAACTTCAAGACCAAACTGTGAACTAGGGTTTCTCTTTGCTAAATCACCTTTTCCTGCTGTAGTGAAATAATAATCTTCTGCCTCTAAAAGGCAACTCTTTTATATAGGCTTGCTCATGTCATAGAGCTGACAACCAGTAGAAGAAAAATAGATGGGGTTATATTACCAATTAACACCTGGATATTGCTTACTCTCTCCCATTTGAGTCACTGCTCACTCTGCCTCACCTCACCAGACAGGCAGAGCTGCCACTCTCTGCAGTGACTCCTTCTGTCTAGTACTGAAAGGAGCAGGGAGCATTGGTATGCAGCAATGTCCACCCAGGAACACCCCGCGCCGGGTTCAGCCTGTGTGAAATGCTGCTCTCACCCAAGTCAGGGCTCGAAATTTCACCCATGATTTATTTTTCAATAACTCATCTCTTGCTGTCCTGCTCTTTGATATTGCTTTGCTTCTGAGAGCACAGAAGATATGAAAAGGTGCATTTCTATTAGCAGCATCCACTTTAAAACTTCGTGTGCTACCCTCTTTATAAGGCCCTGCTGCCTTCCATTCTCTAATAGAAGCTGTTTCTCAGCCTTCTCCTGCGTTTATCATCAGAAGAAATCATTTTGACTAGCACAATAAAACCCATAGGTCACCATGATGTCTTTTATAAGCATTAAGAAACAAACTTTTTAGTAGAAGGTAGGGCAAAAATTAAGTTCTGCACCATATTTTGGCAACATTCCCCTGGAGAAGTTAATCTATACAACTCTTTTCTTTAAAAGTACAAAACCAAGGCCCCAGATGGCCAGAATTTTCCATGATTGAGATGATACAACTGAGTTATACCATACTTTGGGATATACTTTCAGAGCACAGTGGGATCCATCTGAAACCTTCCTCTTCCAGGGATGCAGGAGATTACAGCTGCCCCCTGGAGACCCATTTCCTTAGCTTACCTTACTTAAAAAAAAAAAGGGTGAAGGGAGGCCTGCTGGGATGATGACTTCAGTTTATACAATACTTCAGCGGTTAAAAGAACTTCCTCAGAAAGTTCTCATTCAGGAGGTATGAATGAAGTACTCTTTAAAAACCAAACAGAAAACCAGAGGAACAGCCTCAACATCTCCTACATACAAAGTCAGTACCTCTATATGCATGTATGCAGAAACACACTCATATGCAACACAGTCCGTAAATTTTTTCATATCTACCTATAAACATATATAGACAAAGGGCTGCATAATATGCTATGCAATTGCAATCAAGCAGTGAAATCAGCACGATGATTTGGCATGTTGAAGCAGCATGACACACTTTGCGTACCGAAACATACCAGCCCTACCAAACTTTGTTCATCAAATTGTTAGAGCAGCTCGACTTCTGCCTGCAAATATGAATTTATAAAAGGGAGAGCAGTACTCACTGTCGTGGCTCTGCCTAGTTGCTTAATTGCAACGTGTATTTGGCTAGATGAATTAGCCAACTGTTTAAAACACAAGCAATGGCTGTCAGTAATTTTTCCATAGTGTTTAACATTTTGCAATGCTTAAACCAGTTTCATGATACCCTTACAGAGGTAGCTTTATTTCTTACAATGCATCAGGACTAATGTTTTCATTAGCTACGGTGCATGCAAGTCTATTAATACTGGAGCTAAATTCAGCTGCTCAGAAGTCAAATGTTTGGTGCAAGGCAGTTTCCTTGGCTCCCATTTGGGAGAGAGAGAGACAGAGAGAGACAAGCCCTTTTTGCAAAGGGTACAATTAGTTCACAGGCTACTGTATAAAGCAGCTGGGAAGGATTGCAGGTGCTGCTTTTGGTCTCCTTTAATGAAAATAGGGAGCTGAGGAACTCTTGCTTAGCTTCACCCTAAAACTTTTAAATAAAAAAAAAAAAAAACAGTATCAAGCCTCCAACCCCAAATTTACTGTACCTTAAGGGACATCATACATTATATAAAATAAAGCTTCTGCAAAAATGTGGTGAGATAGGTGTTTGTTCACATGAGCATACACATATATATACAGCACATAAAATCTGACACCTAAAAAAATATATATATCAACTTCTGGCAATATTGAAAACCCTTCAGCATGTTTCTTGTGTGCAATGCTTATAAGAAGGCAACTGTGATACTGCTTTTAAGCTATTTTAGCAAGGGGCCTTGACAAGCTTCACATAAAATATTCAGCATGGATGCTTTCAAGTCCACACAATCTAACTTAAAGAGCTCTCTTCTTCAACCCACATTATAAATAGGTTTATTATAAAGGTGGAGTGTGAATTAGATGTTTCCCTTACTCTTCCCAAAGTATGATTGTATTGGGCTGCATCACAAGCACAAGCAGAAATTGAAAAACAATTTCTTTTTGAATTAAAATTTTTTATTGAATGCTTTGATAGGTTTTAAGAAATTCAGAGGAATTTCACATACTGTTTTTCAAATAGTTGTGCTTACATCTCCAAAAAGTAACTGTATGGCTGAAAAGCAGCCAGAATTAGAAGGGTACTCTATTAATTTCATCCTCTAGTATGAAACTTTATTGCCTTTATCCGAGAGAATTTGTCTTCCAAACTAACTTTTGAAATTACATCCTTCCTTTACAGAACTGAGGAGTAAATGCTACTGATTTCAGAGGGAGCTGACTTTCATCCTTAATCTCTTCTTTTTCATCTGCATAATGAACCAATAACCTGCTCAATGTAAGGAAGTTCTTTAAATATACTGCAAAACATGGAAAACACAGCATTCCCATGACTTTTCAGACTTTAGCTGCAATGAAGGACCCTTTGTAGGCATAAAGAAAAAGCCTTTTTTAAATTCTTACAGGCCTGGAGACTCCAATATATTTTTCTGAGCTGTTTAGATGCCCAAGCTGGCATCAAGATGGAGACATGGTTGAGTCTGCATGCTGTATTTCATGATGTAAATCTGCAGTCCTGAGTCAGGCAGAATTCCAAGTACAGTACTTAAATTTTTCTCATCTGTTGTCTAAGAACTTCAGGATCAAACACGTGATTTAAAGCCTGCTGAGATAGTGGGAAAATCCTATTGTCTTCAATGAACTTTGGATGAGACTCAGAAGACCACAGTCAGAAAGTTATCTAGGGCTGAAAAATGCATCTAGTGAGTTCTAGGCCAATTTTCTAGCTCAGCACCAAAACTGCTAGTCATCTAATTCTTTTCTCAACTTTTCTACATTTCAATCCCAAACTTTACTAATCAGACATTTTCTTTATTCAGAAATCTAGTGTCTCCTTTCTGCTCTCCTTCTCCTCTCTCCTCTATTTGGTACATTTGGGAATTTTATCACTGAAAATAGCACTTATGAAAAAATAGAGACCAATAACACTTTTAACTTCTTCTAGTGTTAGGCAAAGATATTTTAACTGCTGCTGAACTCAAGCTATAGGAAATGGTGATTTCAAAGTGAACTTGGTACAGTCATTGAAATATTTCCTATAAATATTTTAGATGGTAATTCTATTCTTCCCAAAGAGAAAATGACTTAATTATCAGGGGCTTCTGCTCACAGTATTCATGGGAGCAGATATACTTTTTAGCATATTTAAAGATACTGAATTATGAAAAGCAGTTCTCACAGGGTAATTATTTGATAGTTCATTATGATGAACAGTACATTTATTTATAATAAGTGCCATGTTTTATAGCGTGATACCAAAATCAAATACTACTTCATAGCCAAAAGGGCCTCCTTTGGCACTACCAGAGTGAAAATCCCTGCAGCCTGTTAGTGTAGTCCTGTTCAGATCCAGACACACTTTTCTGTGCAGTATCCATATTGCACAGCCACTGCAATCCATTTCCTTGCCCAAAGCCTCCTGAGTCAGTGTGCTATCTTACAAGAGCTATGTATGCTGTGCACATGGATAAATACACTTTGCCATTCTCTGTGTTTTATAATCTACCATTTAACCTTAAGGCATGTGTTTACCAAAACCTCTACCGGCACAATGGCTTTCTTTAGCTGGGGAACACCAGGCACACAATGCAAGGTTTATACAAGGTTTTAACTTTTGCTTGACTGCAAAATATATCAAAACAGTCTCCCTGTTTATCCTGGTGGCAGGGGGAACAACGTTGCTCTGTCTTCTCATCCCAGATCTGACAGTCATTTAGAGAGACTGAGAATTCATCTCCCACTGAAATGAGAAGTCTGCCCAATGATTTAAAGTGGATCAAGATTTAATTGAGGTGAATATTGACAAGACATTTACTGCAGAGTTATTGCAAAACACATTTCATTAACGACAATGATCCTAAAACATTGGAAATCCATAAAGGTGAAATCAGAAAGACTAGACAAAATGCCCATAGAAGTCAATGGAAGTAAGCTCTGGACCCCACCTTGCTTACAAAGTAACACCTTCTTTAGAGGCCGTAAAATTTTACACAAAGGATTAGTAGCATGTTACCTATTATTTACATAAAATCCCCATTAAAAATGTAAAACAGTAGAAATGAATAGTGAAAACACAGCAAAGGAGTGGAGGGAAACCCAAGACCATGTTTCCACAAAAAATTTCTGACACTCATTCAGGGGAGCTGCTTGCAACAAGTGAAATTTTTAACACTACAATTTGCAGGACTCCTCTGCCTACTTTCAGCAACCCCATTGCATATTTGAGAAATCAAGCACAGAAACCACAGTGTGCAGACTTTACTTGGAGTTTTAGCACCAGCCTTTCCCCCCTGCACAGCTCCCCAGGCACAGTGTGTCTGGCCAGCAGCCATGGAGCAGCAGCACAACACAGATCTTGTGCTCAGAGCCCAGGGAGTTCCCTGTGCTGCTCTGCTGCCTTGACGGCAGCTGTTTTAAGGAATCACCACGCTAATGAAAAAAAATCTAGTTCCTTGGACAGAAGATCAAAATGAGCAGTTTCTGTTCCTTCGAAAAGTTTGCCCTTTCTTGTCAGCTTTTTGTAAAATAAAAATGAATTCACCTGAAGTATAGCAACTAGAGTGAGGTGAGAAAGTGCAATATTATTAGGACCAAAGTGAAAGCTGTGATGTCAAAGTCACAACCCCCTCCACCCCCACTATTTATTCCAACTAGAATAACATCTTTGCTCAAGCTGATATTCACCTTCTTGTCACTTGAAGAGAAAAAAAGTCAGACCAACTTTTAAATGAACTTACATACCACACCTCCAGAAATGATTAATACCTCTTGAAAGGATAGTTAAGAACAGCAACAAAAGAAAAACCAAGATTACTGTAAATGGGCAGAATTTCTTCTTGACCTAACCTCAGAGAGAAAGATTTAATTGCCCATGTTGTAAGGTCAGTTGCTACAAAATTCTGATTATCTAAGGTTTTCAATGCACAATTCAGCATGATGCTTCTGTTTGAAAGGCCAGTGCCTATGAAAGAATCACAGAATTAACTAGGTTGGAAAAGACATTTGAGCACATTGAGTCCAACCTATGACCAAACACCACCTCATAAACCAGACCATGGCACTGAGTGCCACATGCAGCCTTTTCTCCAACACCTCCAGGGATGGTGACTCTCCCTGAGCAGCCCATTCCAGTGCCCAATCACCCTTTCTGTGAAGAAATTCTCCCTAATATCCAGCCTAAACTTCCCCTGGTGCAGCTTAAGGTAAGGGTGAAAAACACAGAGAACTTTCATTACAGAAATAAAAGAGACAAACAAGACAATCTGTGAGAAATCCCTGGGGAAGATCGAACTGCTGTGCCTGCTTGCTGTCAGCCCCAATGGACTGAATTTATCAGCACCAGCACCATCCATGTCCAGGAGCTCCCTCCGACTGCCAAGAGCACTGCAGCTTTCCAGAAGCTGCCCCTGGACACAAGTTGGCATTAGCTGTGTTCTAGAAAGCATCACAGAGCTCCAGAAGCAGAGGAATACTGAATTTTAGCCTATTGTGTGTGCACAATAAAGGGTTTGTTTGCAGTGAGTGGGAAGGCTCATTATTATTTGTTGCTAATTTTCACTACTCATGGCGGAAGAATGCTGATGCCTCTCCTCTTTTATCACTTGAAAAAGGCATTCAGTCTCCAAAAATATTTTAGATTTTACTGATTGGTTGCTTTCTTGTACAAATTATTTTAAATAAATTTCCATGGAAAAGGATGTTTTGGAATACACAATTAGAATAATTAACAGCTAAAATTAAAAAATAAGGTGGTGCCCCATTCAGAATCTTCAGCATGTTGTTGGTGCAACCTTCTCAGATTGTGTAGCTAAACATAAACCCAAGATTCACAAGCAGCTGCCACTCCTGGTACAATGGGGGGAAAAAAGACTACAGTAAGTAGAAGAGTAGCTTGACATGTGGCTTCTCTTCACAGACTTGCAGCAGAAATTAAGATTCAAAACACAAATGATGGTAGTGAGACAAACTTACATTTCTGATTTAATTCGTGTGGGTTTTTATTTTGAGTTTTTACATAACAAATTCTAGTTTGTATAAAGTAAATTATTACTGTTTTGGATAGCTAATTGTTTTTAACATTTACCCTGAAGATGGAACTACCCACATGAAGACTACGCTTACAATAATATAATAAAATAATTAATATCCAAAAAAAAATAAGCAATATTTACTTGTTCCTTAAGTTAGAAGTCAAGCCACTTAACTTTGAACAAACTCTTAGAGTTACAGTTTGTTGGAATAATTTTTATAGATTAATTTCTGCTTTTCTAGAAGATAATACATTTTTTATTTTAGTTCATATAAGTAGTACATACTAATGTTTGATCAAAATGAAAAGGAAAAATCCCCAAAAATCTGGGAATCAAAAAACTGTACCACCTACAGTTTATGAATAAAAACAAAGTATAAAACACTATGTCCATTATCTCTGTAATCTCAAAAGACTGGTTTGACAAGGAACAATAGATTAGTTTAAAAAGCTGAGACAAAGGTAATATTTTGTCTTATAAGATAAAATTTGCTGTAATGAACTTTTTCCTTATGCATTTACAAGTCCTAAGCTGGTTTCGTTCTGGTAAGAAAGTGCATTTTAAAACATTCTCTGTGTTCTTTTATAAATTAATTCTAACAATTTGCATCAAAAGACAGCTGGAATCCATGAAAAAAAGATTAAAAAGCATAATTCATTACTTTATAATAAGCAAATATTTAAGTGTATATACAAAACGAAGAGCAAAAATATTACTGCATTATATTTTTATGCTGCTACTTAAGTAAGAGTCAGAAGCATACTGTCCCAAGTTTAAAAAAATGACATATTGCCAATTATTGACACTCAGATTTCTTCACATAAATAATCGCTTGCAGATTTTCAAGAAGTAAAATAGCAAAACCAGGAGTTCAATTCATTACAAAAATCACTTAGGCTTGACCCATCCCACCCAGTAAAAAAGAAAGAACTCTTCTCCAAACAGTAGCATTTATTTCCATCTGCTCCTGAGGTTTTTCTCTAAGCAGTGCTGTCTGCCTAATCTTTGTGCAGCTCCTCTGCAGTGCCATCCAAGGCTGCACGTCCCACAGCATGCCCTCGCTCTGCACCTCAGCCCTGTTTATCCACCTTATCAGCTCAGGAAGAAATTTCAGCAAAACTCTTCCTCTGGTCACTGATATTTCTGGGAACCGAACCCATTAAGATATCTGTGACCCCTACTCACGCTATTTTAACTGTCTGTTGTACAGGAAGGAACTGATAAAAATAGGATTACAATGTCCTCACAGATGAACTAGCAGGAGGCTTGATTGTGATTGATGCCTGGATAAATATACAATAACAGGCCCTACATTTCAACACAGCTTTTGATAGAAGGTAAGAAGCAGTGTCAGTTTTCACTGCCTGGACTGCAGGACTCTTTGCTCATATACCTGATAAGTGCTTTTCATTGAAGATTGAATCTTCTACTCTTAGTATGACTTTAAATAAAGAGCAGGAGGTGGTTATTAGTAAGTAGGAATGAATATTCATATTATTTTGTGAGACACAAAGGTGCATTTCTTCCCACAGGTGCTCGCGTGTAGCCCACTCTAAATTCCTCTGAAGTCCCAATATCTTCCCCACAGATAATCAGTACCAAGGTGAGGGTATTTTAAAAATACACAGCATCATAACAGCTGTGTGGCAAAAAAATGGGCTGGAACTGGAGTTTGGGGTGAGGAGAGGAAGGCTGGGATTGTCCACATCTTTGTCAACTCATCAGTGCCTTGGGAGATGAAGTTTTCAGCAGTCAGTCAGGCACAGGCTTAGCCCAGGAACAGTTTCTGCAGGAAGGGCACATGAGCCCACCATTGTTGGGGTTGGACAGCAACAGGAGAGCATGGTATTTCTGTGTCAGACGGCTTTCCCTGACTCCATTTACTTCAGTACAGACTGAAGCCTGTCTGTATTCTTTCAATCTTTCTTAATAAATTAAGCCTTAATGAGTGATGCATTTACCACCCACAACAGAAATTTCAGGAACTGAACTCAGAGCATAGTTTTTATTAACCTTCCTCTTTTGCAGAAGAGGGCTTCAAGTGTCCTGAAATCACACGTTATCAGCTCCCACTTCAAGTAACACAGCTATCTATTCCACTTCAACAGTATCTCAAATACGCCCCTTCTTATCCTGCAAAAAATAGACACCTACTTAGCTTTCCAGTGCAATGATCCAGCCAAGCACCCCAACAAGTACACAGACTTCAAGGGGGCAAACACTCCCTCTGGCTCCTTTGAAATCATTCAAGGAGGTAAGGCTTGCATTTGCTCAGGACCTTGCTGAATCACCTTGCTAAAAATAAGTTAACAACAATACTTACCACTTTCAAAGTGTTTCATGTGCTGAAACTCCTGTCTAAATGGCAATCATATAACTGTTACTAGCCTTATTTTGTCGATGGAGAAATTAAACAAAGAAGCCAGTTATTTCCTGCACCTTGTGAGACAGTGCCAGAGCTGGGACTCCCATTCCCTGCTCCCTCATCCATGTGCTCCACCGTTCTGGCACCCACATATTTCTTCTAACTGAAGGCACAGTTCACAGCATGCACAGCAGCTGCCTAGCAGTCTGCAAACAAATTTAAAAAATCAGTTCCACCTCTTACTATAGTATGTACCAATTAATGTACATCACACCCCAAAATTAGTCCAACCCCCCTGCAATGAGCACGGACACCTCCAACAGGTTGCTCAGGGCCCCATCCAAGCTGGCTTTGAATATTTCCAGAGATGGGGCATCTGCCACATCTCTGGGCAACCTGTACCAGTGTTTCATTACACTCCAAGGGCCATCACTCGCTATTGATTATTAGCAGATCTTACCGAAGTACTAATTCTATTCTGAAGTCATCACTCAACAAGACAGCAAATCCTGTTTTGGACACTAGAACTCCATCAAGCCCCTGAACCCCAAACCATAGCACTGCAGGAACAAGATGCAAAGCATTTACCCAGTATAAACTTGGCTAGTTCAAAATTTGAAGCACACACTTCCTAATTGTACTCGAGAATGAAACAGAGACCCAGCTGACTTGGAGAAAGCTGTTTTAAAGGGGGAATATGGCAGAGCTCAGACTCAGTGTGACTGTGGAACTGAAATTCAGCGGTGTACCAATCTTCCTTCCTCTCCCCAGTTTCAGCGGTGTTGAAATGCTTGCAGGGTGACATCAAAATCACTGTGTTTAAAGTCATTGAAGGCAGCATCTCACTGCTTAGGGAAAAAGAAAAAATCCTGGCTTCACATGGTCACTGATGCCCGAGGACAGCATCACTGCTCGGACTGCCCAGCCCTAAACAGGCAGGAGGCAGTAACAAGTGCTCTGGTTTTGTGCTACTGTGGAGCACTGGATTAGCACAGACCTAAACCAGGCTTCTGACCCAGATCTTAACACCTTTTCTTATCCCAGATGATGATTCAGTGGCGATTTGCAGAGCATGCCATTCCAACCAAGGTGGCGTAAACAACACTACAATTTATAGAGTAAAAACTGGGTTTTGCACACAGAGTTTGTAAAATCAAGCCAAACATAGTAAGAGGAAGTGAAATCTCAAAAAGTTGTGAAGTGCAAAATTTTTCTTATTCCACTTTAAATATCTTTGAATTTAAATGAAATACAAATTCAGTGTGTCGTTAAACAGTTGATATACCCCCAAGCTTCACAGCAAGAAAGCACTTAACCCACGTTGAACTTAAGCAAACAGATAAATCTTCCAAATTTCACAAGGATGAAAGTGTGCACTTAAAATTAGGACAAGAGTTTAGTATTGCTTTTGCAAACATGTAAATAAAAGTTCAAAGAGACGTGTATACTTACATAAATTACAAAATAACAAAATGACAACTGCAGACAAACAAGCAGTAGACAATTCAAATTGTCAATAGACAATTCAAATACTAACAGAACAATTCCATCTATAGTAGTTTTGTATTTGAAATCAAATCCTGGACAAGCAGTGAGTGAGGAACATGGCACTGATCAGTACACTGTGAATTACAGAGCAATACTGAGAATCCTCTCCTAGTAAGTCTAAATGCAGCACAGAATAAAATTATGGTGTAACTGGGTGGGGGGTGGGTGGGGGTGGAGGAGGTGTAATTACTTTAAGAAAGGAGAATTATAGCTACTCAGCTGCCAAGATCTCAAAATGCTCCAAAACTACAGCTCTATTTCATCACATTTCATTTTTGTACATATATTAAATTCAGCCAAGTCAGAAGATTAAAATAATATAGTAGATTGTATCAACCCAGACTTTGGCAAAATGTGACACAATCCCTTTTCAAAACCCTAAAATTGGCTTGCTTATGAGGACTATCGCATGGCTGAATAGTGGCTAAAGGGCTATAAATAAATAGATTGCAGCAGCACAAGGGAGGTGCTAGCAGATTGCCACAGGGATCAGTATTAGGATCAGTTTAATTTAACATCTTTATTAATGATCTGGAAGAAGGGGTAAACAGTGCATTAATTAAATTCACAGATTTCAATATAGTGAGAAGTGTTATAAACATGACAGTGGGGAAAGAAATTATGCCAAAGGAGGTTAGAAACACTGAGATAAGTAAGTAAAGGGGATTCCTTCTGAAAAAAGGCAGGCTAATACATCTGAAGAGAATTGAAAACCACAAATAATCAGTGAGAAGAAGAAACCCAAACCTGTTAAGCTGAAATAAAAGACCCAGGGGCAGTAGCTGACAGCAAATTATGCATCGGCTTGCAACATGAATGAGGAAAAGAATAAGATGATCTGGGCTACACACATGGTTGTACCACAACATTATAGTGTGATGCAAGCCTGGACTTCCTGCAGAAGCAGTGCAACACAGTCACCATCCCTCATCAGTGCTCCATGCAGCCAAGGATCTCCCCTCATCATAGAGCAGAGACAGAATTCTGCAGTTTGGTTCTAAGGCTCTTGTGAAAATTTGAAAGAAAACCAAACCAGCCCAGCCAATCAACCAACCAAAAACCAATACCCTGGAATACCAGAACCTCACCAGAAATAACAAAGAGGAAAAGAGAAAAATCTGAAAAGATTACAAAGACTGAGGGTATAAAATAAATGACACAAGACTAGAAGAGTAACATCATGAAGGGTACAAGAAATCTTCAGGCTCATCTCTTCAAACATGGCACAATTTGTATTTTTTAAAAAATAAACATAGGAAGCATATAAGCAGAATATTAGTTCCCATTAGTAACATCTTCACTACACTGAGGTACAATCTCAAAAAAAATTAACTGAAACTGCTTTTCTTCATTCATTAAAACTGGGCATAATATTTAAAAATATAGTGTAGGAGACCATCCTGCAATAGCAGAATGATTTAATAGGCCTTTTCCATCTCTAACTTCTATGATTCCTTAAGAGACAGTGAGCAGAGAGACAACCTTCTGCAAAATTAAATCACTGGGATTCAACTGGAGAATGAAAATTAAATCACAGCAAAGCATTTTCTTCTCTGTAAGCATTAGCATTAATCACATGCAAAAGTAAAATATTAGTTAATTTGATTCCCTGTGCCTTCCAGACTCTGGTCGAAATGAATCAATGCAGGAAGACTGATTTCTCTGATAATTGGGAAATGGTAAGGACAGAGGAAAAAAGAAGTAAGGAGGAAAAAAAAAATTAAAAAGTAGAAATAGCTGGTGAAAATGAAATTACCAAAAGGAATTTGACCAGAGAAAACCATGTTAGAGCACCTATTTCTTCTATATTCCTAATAAGAACAGTATATGTAAAATTTTACTGTGGTGGTTTGAAAAAGCGTTATCTAACCTTGGCTAGAATTGGGATAAATCACTTGGACAGTACAAACTGTCCAAGGAACTAATCTAGGTGACTAAAACCTCTGAAAAATAGCTTTGCTCTCTGTCCCCTTCTGGTGGTCAGCCCTCTGCAACATCTCACATTTGCCGCAGGGACAAGGTGGCGGCACACCAAAATCCCAGCTCCACGCACACAGTGAAGACTGGGCAGGAGGAGTTTACAAGGCACAACTCGTTTGGGAAGCCCTTCTCCTGCCCTGCTGTGAAAACCTCGTTTGGGAAGCCCTTCTCCTGCCCTGCTGTGAAATGGGGCACTTGGGCGTGCCCAAGCCACTCGCTTGGCTTCTAGATCCACAGCATGTCCCCAGAGCAGCTGTGTCACCCAGGAGGGAGGTGTCACATCACCACTTAAATCCGCTCCTTAGGCCACGACAGCCCAGGCTGGACAAAACCACAGCCTAACCAAACACGCTGTAGCTGGGGGCAGGCAGCACAAAGCCTTTCAAATTAGCAGCTAGACGATGGTGTGAAGCCGATGGTGTGAAGCCGTAAGGGACCGGTTCTCAGCACAGCCAACAAGAATTCATGTGCAGATGTCACTGGACATCAAGACTGGGCCAGCTTTGCAAAGGCTGGTAATTTTAGCTTGTGCACTGGAGAAATTGATGCATGTGCCGTGGGAATACAGAAAAAATAGGCACGAGTACAGTGAGAGGCGAGCCAAGCAGCTGAGACAAACCCTGCTGCCTTGGGGCCAGTGTTTTTTCCAGACAACATATCTTTAGTTCAGTGACAGACTTCATTGAGCTGGCTAAAGGGTACATCATCAACATAACAAAAACTTAAAAAAAAAAAAAAATAAAGCCAAAGGAACAATATAGAAAAAAAAACCAACATAGTGATCTGGTTTGTTTCTTTTGATACATTTTAAAATATGTACTTTCCTCCTACAGGCAAGAAATACTGCATTTAATTACAAGAATAAATCATTACATTTTTATAGTTAGTAGTTTCTTCTACAATGAAACTAGATTAGTTTCTCACTACACATGCTGTTTATTGTTCAAATTTTATGGTAAGTTCTAATAACTGAAGTGTTACGAACAATTCAGTTTGGGGCTGGTTTCTTTTTCCTATTAAACCAGCTCTCAGACTACTCTTTTGTTATGTACATATATATTTCACACAAAATCTCTCTGGATTTCTACCTATTGCAGAGAAATACATGCTCTCTTAAATGACCCTCTGAATCTTATGGGGATAGACTTATCCCTCAAATTCTACAAAGAGTTTAAAACTTAGTCCCACCTGTAAAGGTGTGAATTTTAATCCTCACACTTATACCTGGGCAGGTAATGCAGGTAAAAGTGGTTCTGCTGTGACAGGACCTGTCCTGCAACACGTAGCCACAAATGTCACTTACTAATGCAATTTCTATAGGACTGCAATTATTTCCCTCAAGTTTCCCCCTCCTACAGCAACAAAATCAAGATGTAAACACAAAGGAAGTGCAGCAGACACCTCACTGATTTCACTGCCATTTAAGACAACCCCAGCAGCTCTGTGCTGTGGGCTGATGAGGAAAGCACATTAAGCACTTGCAACAGAACATCCAAGTAGACCTGTTTTGCAGCCTGATTAATAGGAACAACCTCTGAGGACTAATCACAAGTCAAGCCCTGTTTTGTAGATTAACAGAACAAAGGCACAAGAGAATAGGGAAGGTTACAGGACTGGAATATAAATAAGAAAAGGTGGACATTCTAGGCAGATTGACTGCTAGTAATTATCAGCTAAAGGCACATCCTTACAGCGAGGTCTCACTGTTGTGTGCTAGAACAGCTCATTTCCAGATGAACCATCAGTCTAAGTATCTCTGAATAGCTCCAAAATCCACAAAAAAAACGGCAAAATACTTCTCTGAAACAAATCACACCTTCATCTCACTCTTTCAGGGTCACTTGAAATTCCAGGTTGATATTAGCTGATCCTACAGTTTGTAGCAACTATACTTTTCAGCTATACATACGTGGATCAGAAATACAATACTGCACATAGGGAATTGACTGTTACACAAACCCTGCAATATGGGACCAGATGCTACAATCCAGCAGAGATGCCACATACCCCATCTGGCCCTGCAAGGAGCTGTGCAGAGTGATCTATACTTGGTTTACTCCATCATTTTCTAAGCTTTCCCAAATGTTCCATCTCTCTCAATGTTCTACCACTATACATGCAGCAATATAAGCTCTTGAACCCTACAAATCTAGAAGTTTATAAAAAAAGATCTGCAGGTTAGGCAGTAGAAGACAATCTTCCTTAAAATGGCACATTGCAGATTTCTCAAGAAACATGAAACTTATGTTATATTCCTAAAGAGAAGAAGGAGCCAAACTTTCTAAAAACTGAAAAACCAAATTCAGGGATCCATAACTCAAGATTACAGTGTTTTAGGGCATGCCATATTGAAAATGGGAACACTTCAGGACTACAGCTTTCAGACTAGCAACTCAGGTTGCCTTTCTCCTTTTTCTTGCAGTGCAGGCCATGGAAGTGTCCCAAGCAGCCCAGATGGAACACCAAGAGAAGTGTTAAAGAGAACACCTTTCTTGAAATTTATTACGTTCCCAGTTTTGAAAACAAGATGCATTAAAATCTGTGCCAGGAAAAGGAGACTGAGAGACAGCCTTCCCTCTTACATAAAGCTTACTTTATATATTCCTTATATAAAATTGGAGGTGATACACAACCGTAAGTATATTCTCAAGGTATAAACCAATGAACCTGACTCAAGTGATTAATACAGTTAGCATCTGCAAATATCAGCTTTTGTCAGTGATACACACACTGATTCACATACAAAATTAAACTGGCTTTCTGAACAACCAGATTCCACAACCTTCCTGCCAGCTCTACCCATCCTACAAATGCTGCCGAAGCAGCAAAACTGAAGGTGAGAGTTCTCCAGAAGCAGAGGACAGACAGGCTGGCAGATCTGCAGATACAAAACTCAAGTACTGGCATTACTTGCAAAATAAATACAATGGCAGAGTTGTCAGATGATTTGAAATCATCACGAGATCACTTCCCAGAAAGCATTATTCCCTTTCTCGATGTAGTTGTGGGCACAGGGTCAGTATGGAAGGCAATCAGCCAAGCACACCTCTTAAGGAATATTCTGTTTAGTGTTTATCTGAAATGCTGAACAGGAGCGCAGAAGGGAGCAACTCCCAGTGCTTTCTCCCAGATACACTGTGCACACAGACTGGAAAATGATGTCTTTGTCCGTGCAGTATTAACTGAGGAGGCAGCAAATATGGTGTGGCTTGTGAGACCTCCTGAACTCACTAAGGGTCTGTGCAGATCAGGCACATCTGTGAAGGAACAAGGATAAGCTGTTGGCATCTTCCTGCTTGCAAACCACTGCTTAAGCCTTCTCTGTGTGTCCATCACAAACATGGCTCTAAGCCACATTGAGATTTTGATATTTAGCTAGTAGTGTTAGAAATGTCAGCAATCTTCGTATTTTACATGTACACAAACCATAATATAGACCAGCACCCTAATACCCACAGGTCTCATCAATTTTCAATTGAATCCATGAGTGCTGACCACTTCTGAAATAAGGTGCAAGATCTATTCTACTGAACAGATTTTCATGAAAATCCGATGACTGTAGTTGTCACTCTTGACTTTTATGTCTATGCTCAGATTCACAATCAGTGGTCTCTTGTTTAAAGTGCATGTGCAATTTTGGCTTTATTTCATAGCTTCTGTGAATTACTTTAAGCATTTTATACACACGTCAGGGTAAAGTTAGCATTCTGATCAGTAAGTATTAGATAAATATGACCCAAATCATCTGGAAGACCATCATGAGAAATCTTACCCTTCACTGGGAGTTAATAAAATCTAGTCACTTACTTTTTTACTTACTTTTGGATTTAAATAAAATTTAAAAAATAATTGCTTCTCCATTTCTATTGCATTTTATCACAATCACATCACGTGAGCTTTACTTGTCAACTCTACCTGCAGTGTAAATTCTTCCACATTTTTTCCTGTTTGTCCCAAATAGATGAACTGTGAAACAAACCACTTGTAGATTGCATCTGTTTCACATACCCAACCACCTTCTTCCCTGTCACCTCCTCCAACCTAATTTCATTCATTTCACTTCCCAGGAAGCCGGGCTTCATCACACGGAGTGGCTGCACCAGAAGGCAAACACTGTAAATATCAAATGTCATACCCCCACTTTCCTTAGCTTTTATATCTGAGCTGATGTCATATACTACGGCATATTCCTTTGGTCAGCGTGGGTCAGCTGTCCCAGCTGTGTCCCCTTCCAAAATCTTGCCCAGCCTACTGAGGGAGGGGAGGGACATTGGAGAAAACAGTGCTGATGCTGGAGCCAAAACACAGGTGTGTTATCAACACCTTTCCAGCTCCCAAGACACTGGGAGGGTGCTGTGAGGAAATGAGCTCCAGCTCAGCCAGACTCAACACAAACTGGACGGGCCTTGCCCTCCCACAGATAGATCCCATGCGTGATCTCCCTACCCTACAGCAAAGCCTTGGTATCCCACCCAGTTCCTCAGTGGAGTCCTGGCTCCTCTGGCTCACCAGCTCTGCCAGAGAGCCCTGAACCCTCCCACCCTGTGCTCCAAGCAGCCAGGCCCTGACTGCACTCACCCACACAGCCTCCAACAGGCTTCTCTGCCTGTCACTCAAAGCATCCACCTGCTCCCTAATTCTTCTTGCTTAGGGCACAGAGAAAATGAAGCAATGAAAGTAATGAGGCTTGAAGAGCACCACGCAATGCAAATCCATTCTGATGTCAGCTCGTCAAAGCTGAAGCCCCTCTCTTACTTCTGCACTCTCCTACCATGAAGGTGGCTGTCCTTAAAATCTTAATTTTTCAGTTAACCTTAACAGCATGGTATTTTCAGCTTTTTCTTCCCTTCTGTACCAGACTACCACAAAGAGGTATGGTGCATGTGCAGGTGAAAGCAAATGGAAAAGCAGGAGTCCTCAAGTGCAGAAGCTGCATGGGAGAATTCATTCAAGCAAGCATCAACACACTTCAAGGAGTCCAGCCCTATCTCCAGATTTGGGCTAATTCTTGCCTTAACTCCTCTTTCCCAGCTCCCATTCTTTAAGGGGCTTCAAACCCCCTCCCAAGACAAAGTCTGATGCTACAGAGTTAAAAATGTCAGGAGTTTTGTAGTATTCTGTTTTCGACTCTTGGTAACTCCTTGCTGGGTGTGAATGCTTCCAGCCTGCTCCTTGCACATGAATGCCACAGTGACCATTGTGTTACCCAGTGTTCAGCTAAAGGAAAGCAAACTGCTTGTTCCTGGCAAGTAAAAACAAATCCACCAAAGCAAAACTACAAGTATAAGCACAACTTGTCTATCAAAATGTCCTTTTGTTTGAGCAAACCATACTTCAACCTACAAATGAGGAGGCCACCATAAATAACCAGTGCCCCAACACCACAGCTCACGCTCATTCTGGCTCTCTGCTTTTTTGCACAGCAAAAAAATGAACTGCAGGAAAATGGAGCAAGAATTAGACACTCAGAGCAGATTTCCACAATCATTTGTTTGTACTGTTGTGGAAGAATTCAAATGCCTGTTTCCACACCAGGAAATATTCAAAGGAGCTAGGAGAGCTACCATTTTATGTCTCTTTTAACTGGCTAGATTTCCACTCACAAATAGGCACAGTTTATTTGTTAACACTAGTAATGAAGACTCTAAAATTCTTATTCCTGCAGAAGTCAAGCCTGAAGAAAAGATCAAGACTTCATGATCTGCCCCAGTGCCAGGATGCAGAGCTGTCCAAAGAATTAAATAGGGCAGGTTTGCACCACAGTATTAAAAATTACTTATGAGCGAGTATATTTAAAATTACAAACATCCCAATCCCTATTAAAAAAAAAAAAAAAAAAAAAAAAAAAGGTGGCAGGGGGAAAGAAAGCAAGCTTTTAAAAGTAAACAGGACAGTTTTTTACTTGGAAGTGAATCTGATATCAAGGAGACCAAAGAAAAATCAGCTACATTCCCAAAAAGGCAAAAAATGTAAACAAACCACTGCAATTCTAGACCGGGGGGATTCATTCAATTCTAAACTGAGAGACCTGGTGGACAAATGCCAAGAAAAATGAAACAGAAGCCTGCACCTTTAAACACAACCACGCTGCAGTGGTGGTGTGTTTGTTTAACATACAGACAGGAGACTTCAGTCTTTGCCAATAATTTTCTCAGTTGCTGACTTCTACTGCATAAACACCAAAATTCCTGAAAAACTAGTGCAATACACACAGTCCTGTCCAGTCTCCCCTGGTTTCCTCACAACTAAATAGCAAAGAAGAACTTTATTGCTGAATAGCCCAATTTCTATCCATCCTTTTTTTAGACACAAGCTAATTGCCAACTAAGACCATGAAAATAAAAGAAATGAGCTCCATTTCAACCCATCAGTGTATCTGAATCCCATCATGTGAGTGCCAATTGGTTTTCCAGTCCTCACGCTCAATATCTGCTGTTAATTTGCTTGCTATTTCAAGAACTTGAAGACTGTCAGCAAAATCCATGATGCATTACAAAACTTATAATTGGAAAGAGAAAAAACCCTCTGACACTTTTCTGACAGGATAAACAGAGAGTCTGAAAACACTGATCAGAACAAGGCAGAAGTACTAACTTAAAGCTGTTTGTACTAAAATATCATTGCAAATGAAGCAGCGAAAGAAACTGAGTTAGAGAAATAATTTTAAACTGATGTAAAATCATTTGATGAAACCCCAAATTTTACACTGGGCTAAAAAGAAAGGGAAAAGACTGCACAAAACATTATTTTTAAAGGCGATGGCTGAACCTGTCTCTGCTTGTTTAAGGTTGCATTATCTATGCCAATTAAAACTTTGTTTCTGAAAAAGAGTTAAGGCACTTCCTCTAGAGTTACTAAAAAAAGCAAATGAAAGCCTTGGCTCCGCAGACGTGAGTGATAGTGAGCTGTTTGTTCTTGACCTCTGGATCACCCTACAGATCAAATTCTTGGACATAGAAAAAACCCACTAGTATTCATTAAAAGCAACTGGGAGGCCAGCTTTGTGCTTCTGTTCTTGAGACCTGAACAAGCTACAACTCGACAAACGTGCAGGATATTGTTGAACAATGCTGCTGTTCCTGTCAGGGGGGAAGAGCTTTATTCCCAGCTTCATTCAGGATGAATTAATTTTCATCACAATGATGCAAATCACAGATTTCAGTCATTATTTAAATAATTGATTGTCATCTTTTACCTTGGCGGTGCTTTTCAGTTATCCCCATAAAGTTTATGCTATTAACCATTAACATACATTGATTTATACTGAATTAGCTTTTACACTACATATTTCTTCCTTCAAAAAGATACATATATCTCCAGGTATCTAAACAAATACGTAAGCTGAAAGTCCCAGATCTCCAGCTTTACTTCTCGTTCTGTTAGAGGTGAGTGGAATTTGCTCACATACTTTCATAGATAAAAATGAAAGGATTGCTTTGTTAGATTATATTACACTTACAGCTTTTGACATTTTTTATGAAATTTTTATGCAGAACAGAATTTAAAATCCATAAATAAGCCTATTGCCTCATTATTCATAAAACTAAGAATCACGAATTTCAATGCATACAAAATAAAGTACATCAGAATACTTTTTCTTTTCAACTACTTGTCTCTTTCAAACAAGCAAAAAAACCACTAAAGTTACCTATAGAGCTGATGAGCAGAACAAAATAAAACAGCAAAAAATATTCTCCCTGAACAACTGTTTCTGTCAAAATGTGGTTTAAACAAATTCTGGCTCCAGTTAACTGCAGTTCTCTGGTGGTTTGAATGCTTTTAAAGCTTCATTAGAAAACACACAATGTGAGAATATTTGTATCCAAATGTCTACTATGCTATGGTAGACATAGCATACTATGGTAAATTCCACCCTTAGCAGGAATGAACAATTTCAAATATAATTTAAAAAACAACATGTAATTTTAAAATAACATTTGAATTTAAGTAAAACTTGCACTAATTCACTTATGCATACTCAGCTCCCAAAGCTGCAGTAAAAACAGACTGTCTCTCCTTACCCTTTCACAGATACAGTATGAGTTATGCTTATGTTTACTTCACAGAGGGAGTTTTAAGATTTAAAAATTCATAAATCCATCACTGGTTTTATTTTCTGTCCTGTTTAATAAGAAACCTCAATCTCAAATTTCCCAAGGAGCAAACATTTTCACTGGAATCTTACAGAATGTTTTACTGCATAAACTATCAATTATTTTCCCACCAAACAAGCCAGGTTCATAGGGCAAAGTCAGAAGGAAGAGAAAGGAGGGGAATGTTTTTGTGGATTGTTATCTATAGAACAAATGGAAAATCTTCAGCCATTTTGTTCCTTCAAGGTACATCAAAGAATCTCCTATTTAAGGTGTGAAAATGTCAGTTACATTCTTCACCTCAGAAAATGAGCAGAGCTCTGAATGTGATTTATGTCCCACCCTTGCACTTTTCTCTTTTAGGGGCTGATACTCTTCTTTTCAACTTCCCCTCCAGCTAATGCCATTTAATACTCTCAGAAACATCAGGCTAAATTCAAATTTTCTGCTCCTTAGAGGCTGTTGTTATGCACCACCGCACATTCCAATTGCAAATACACATGAATGCTCCCATGTATTGTAAGTTATTTTTTACTCTTAAATTTTGCTAAATTGTAAGTTAGGAGGCACTTCTTGAATCCTCTTAGGTCTTTAGAAAGCTTTTAGATGTACCATGAGTAATAACATGTAATGAATATAAACTGATATTTCGTTTCTGTATTTACACTGAGTTGGCAATTTACATTTTCTAGATAGATGACTTATAGCCAGCCTTCCCAGTACTCGGGCAATTACTTCTTAGAAACCCCTGACAGGCTGAAACCTCCAGAATCACATCTGTTATTCTTGGTTTGATCCCTCTTTTTTAAATTAAAAACAGTAGCTTTATCAGCAAATGAGATTTTTTTTTCCCCCTCTGGAAACACTTACAAAACTGCACATAAATTGAACATGCCAACTTATCTCACGTTAGGGTTGGCACATCTTCTGGCTTAATGACCAGCGTTCCATTTCTGTGACAGAACTAATTGGGGTAAGGAGGCCATAAATACATACAAAACCCCACAAATTCTCTTCCTTTGGGGTAAGCTGAAGATTTATAGGAATAGAGCAAGATGTGATTGGTGGGGAGAGAGAGTATAAAAATTTGACAAGTGGTAAGAAGCTTGTCTCATCATTCTGTCTCGGTATGCAGGCACAGAACAAAATTAGAGCAGATTTTTCTAATATCTGATGGGACTTTTCCTTCCTCTGAAAGACTGGCTAAAATACAAAAGACTAGTAAATGTTCACATTTTCTAGAAACTGTCATTATTTAAAAAAAAAAAACAGGGAGCACGGGGGAGAGAGAAAATGCATGGACAATACCACATTTCTGCTCTCAACACAGACAGGCTGATTGATCTAAAAAGCTGTATTGAAAATGATAACCTCAACTCCACACCAACAGTTGCTCAAAACATGATTTGACAACAATTTTTCACAGCTAAACACAAATGAAGTATCATTCAAGAGAGAGAAGTCTGCGCTTGGTTGGAGCTCAGTGTCAACTTCTAACAATCTAGCTTCATTTATCATGCATCACTAATTGGAAAAATCCAGTTATCAATAGATTATAGGAAAGATTAATTCAGGTTTGTCTTCCATGACTAGGTCAGGCTACATATGCCATTCACTTTTCACAGCTAAGACAACTCAGTGTCTTGATGTGATGTCCCTTAATATTCCAGAACAAACATTCTAAATCCATGTGTACACCTACAAATTGAAAGAACTTCTAAATGCAGCTGGAGACAAAAGGATGACAGAATTCCATTATAGATTTGGGAATGAAAAGAGGAGAAAAAAGAACATGATATATTGCCAGTACATATAAATGTAAAAGTAAAGGTGTATCACATGGTTCTCCCTTTCAGAATACCAAACTCACTCTCCTCCAGCCTTGGATTCTGTGTTCTCCAGGTCTCTCCAGCAGTGCTGTAGGAAGCTGAGTTCAGGTAAATCTGATCCAAATGAATTTGGAAATATGCCTACACTTCCTAATCACTGAGGCCCTTCAGAGGCCCTCCAAGTCTGATACATACATACAAAAGCAGCTGAACACAATCTCAACCTTAGCAGCAAACCTTCCTCAGCTCCTCACCCTGCAGGCAAGCCTCAAACCCACCTCACTACCCAAGGCCGGATGTGCTGGCCTTCTGTGCAGCTATTACAAAAAAATTACTTTGAAATGTCTTCAGGAGATGACTCCTAACCTGAATTAAGATCATCTTTCCCAATTTGCTGATATTGCAGGATTTAGAGCATTACCTTTTTTTTAGCTAAGCAATGTCAGGCTGATTTAAACTAGTAGCTAAAGGCTATGACTTAAAATATTAGTAGCTCAAGTCAAGAATGTGAGATACAGAGCTAGATCACAGCTTTCTAGCTAGTGCTAATGCATACAATATGATCAGGAAAAAGCATTGTCAGAAGCATCAATGTGTGTGGTGTCACATGAATCACCAGGGTCTGCTGGCCAAGACAACAAAGACGAGATGAAGTGGAAAATTTCTAATGCATGTATAGGCTTGTCCCATTTTCTGGTTCAACCCCTGTCATCCCTCCTTCCTCACCTACTTTCACCTTTAAAGCAAGCCTGACATCAAAAATAAGTTATAAGCTTATAATAAGCCCTTCTTATAGGTGTGCATAAATTAGCATCTCAGTACGTCTGCTGACAATTGAGAATGCCAGGCAACAGAATGATTATCACCATCACTCAAGTTCAGGTCTCTCTGGTAAAGCCTGAAAGGGCTGTGGCTGTTCTTAGCATGAGAATTTAGAACAAGTGCTACCTAAGGCTCCACAGAAAGATGTCAGGCATCACAATTATATGACATGTAGAAAAAACAGGGAAGTATCTCCCTAGCACAAAACTGGGCAGCAATCTTTCCTGCATGACATGCTTGACACATGGGTGGAATGAGACCAGAACTGGTTTGAAATTTTGTTATCACAACTTTACAAGCAAAAGAAAACAATGCCTAGAACTGATCAAAAATAAGGCTTAAAGCACCTGCTGCCTTGTGCCCTTATGCTGTGTGGGTGTTAAATGCCACCACACTAATCTATTAGCACAGCAGATATAAATAGCTCAGCAGTATAGAATGTAATGGAGTTTCCCTAATACATCCCAAAATGCCACCACAGTTAATCCACAAGCACAGAGTCGGTATTGACTCCACAGTTTAAGTACATTCACCAAGCAGAATAGAAATAGTTACGGTTCCTTTTGTCTTATTTCAGACACACGGCTAAATAGAGATTATCTAACCAAAAAGAAAAGAAAATTTAAAAAAAAAAAAAAAGGAAAGAAAAGCAACTGTTTCAGAATGTTTACAGCTACGTCTGATGCTGTTCTGCAGGGCAATGCAACAAAGCAGCTTCATGCAAGTTCAACAGGAATGATTTCTGCTGTGGTTCAAGTAATAAACAGCAAAGAAAGTTTAAATTGAGACTTACCATGGGGCACCATATATTCGGAATCCTTTAACTGTTACCTCTGAATCTTGTAAGTAAATACTATTTGTCAGGAGTGACTGAACATTGTCAAAGTCCTCTGGTTTCAATTTGGACACAGAGGGAAAGCGGTAGTAATCTTGTTTAACAAGGTCTGCCATGAATTCCTTATCAAATGTCAGTTCATGATTCCCAGCAATCACTATTTTATATTCATATGGTAGGTTTCCTGAAATAACAAAAAAGAGGACTTAATTAGCACATTTCCTCCCACACCAGCAATGCTGGCACAATAAGCAGACAGCTAGCAGTGACAGAGTGGAACACCCGAGGCTGGTGTGCATCTCCATGCTGGGCACAAGATATTGATGCTGCTCCTCCTCCACTCAGTGGAACGGTGTCAAAAATGCACAGGAACAGCGCACGGAGCCTGTACTGCGGAGTTCAACAAAACCAGCTCCAAAGGTGGCATAAAACAACACTGCTGAATTATTCACCTGAACGTGACAATGAGGCTTTTATCCAGGTCAGGGCCAGCAGCCCCCAGGAGTGACCTGCAGTGAGGAACCTGGGTGTCCGAGCAGGCAGGTGACCAGAGACTGCAGGATGCCTGCCAACTATGCCCTGAGAGGACCAAAGTAGACTGCTGGGGCTGTTAGTTTTTAAATTATTTGGATTAATTTGTATTCCAGTAGCATTTATTCAAGACCTATTCCCCAAAGAGTCAATTCATCTGCAATGTACATTTATATTATTATTATTTTTTGTTATTATGTTTATGGCAGTATCTCATGTCTTGTAAAAAAAGCACACAAGTAGAAGCAACCACAAAACTCAGCCAAATAAGACAAACTAGGAAAAAGGAAAAATCTGGTTAATTCATTTACCAGAGTCAGAAGTAAAGAATTACATGTTTGCTTCCCTCAATTCAGGGGAGCTAATACCATTGTTTGGAAGGAGGCATGGATCATGCTCACAGAGGCAGATTTTTGGAGCTCAGAACAGATTTTCAAGCACTTGGTATCAGCAATCAGTGCCAGATCTTCCAAATAAACATACTGGGTGCTGAGCTCCCTTAAAAATACAGTCCCACACTGTGGTGTCTTCACAGAAGTTAGGCTCTTTTACAAAATCTGTCCCACTGTGACTTGCCAAAAATCTCTCATAAGATTGCATCAAAGCTCACTGCTACTGCCTTCCCAATAAGCCTGATTTCTTAGTCTCATACCTTATCTTTCATTTTGGTGTTTATTGCTAATAATCATTTAGAAATGGTTGGGTTTGTTATGGGGATTTTTGTGCAGTCTGTTTTTTCTATAAAGGCAGCAAAATGTATGTAGAAATCTATGGGCTCATCTTCCTGTTCTGGAACTTACATCTGTCCCAGGAAAGACAGAATCAGATGTCATACATTTCTTGTGAGTACAGTTTTCCTAAATAGAAGTGGCTTGGCTAGTTTAAAACTTGTCTCTCAACTTTTGAAACTGTTTAGGTTTGGGTTCTTTTTTCAAGTAAGTCTCAGAGTAAAGCTATTCAAGATTAACTTTTCCCCTAAATAAGACTTACAGGGGAACCAGTCAAAACCCTCTGCTTTTTCAATATCTACAGCACAGAAACAGGAATTATGCAAGGTATGTGTGCAAACATCATCTTTGCAAAATCCGTTAATTCTGGATAGGAAACCAAAAAGCTACAAATCCCTTGAAAAAACCAAGCAGACTATGTTTTTCATAGACACCAGACACCTCACGTCTGAACAAAATACAGCTTGTACATATTCATAACTCTCTGTGGTGCTGCATTAGAATAATGGCTGGGGAGATGCAATAAATGCTCCTCTACAGTTTTGATTCACTCCTTTCCCACTTTCCTCCCCTTCCCCATCTCTACTACGTGCTGCTCTGCAATGCATTTTTATTTAAAAACTCTATGTGGTGTGTACCTACAATTCCTTCTCTTTGTGACTCCTGGGCACAAGATAAAATTGCTATTTTCTCTTCTCCCAGGAAACATAAAAGATACCACCAGCATGAAATTTGATACACTTGTCAAAACCATCAATCCTCCAAAACAAGCTAGGTGTGATAATATTCTCAGAGAAGCAGGATGGAGAAGTTAAATTCAGGTTTCTGCTAAGTTATCAAGTTATATTTGCCTGTTTTAACACAGAAAACTCTTCATATCACTTGATACATGTCCAAACTTTACACTTTCATTTATTTTGATAGACTTGAAAACCAGCACGTTTTGCTGATATTATGCCTAATTAAGCCCAGAGCATTTATGCTCAATATTTTTTTAACTTGACATTTTAAAAATAAGAGCTTATTTTGAAGACACACAGGACATGCAAAAGCAAACTAATGGTGATATCAGTAATTATTAAAACATATAAATGTAATTTTATACATCTTATATAAGTATAAATCCCCTACCTGAAATCTGTAGGGGAAACCCAGACAGTATTTCTTGAAATTGGTGTGAAGACAGCTGTTGGTATTTTTAGGACTAAGGAGATGCTCCAGTTGTTCATTTCTTGAGAGGAGCTACTGGAGAGCTGGGGGGCACTGGCAGGGAACAGCCCTGCCCACTGCTGCCAGGGAGCCCAGGACATGGCCCCTGACAGCAAAAACTAAGGACTAACACCAGGACCAAGGAATGAGGCAAGACAAGCCCTGACGGAGAGCCCCCACAGGGACTCAAGTTCATCAGCACCCACCCCTGAGCTCTGGCTCAGTGGTGCTGCACCCCTGTGCCCGGGAGCTGGGGAGGAACCAATGCTGGCTGCAGGTGTGACATCCACCAACCCAGGCTCCCCATCCTCCAGCAGCCAGACCAGAAGCTCTGCACTCTGCATTTGTGCCTACTGCAATATTTGCCACAGGGAGGGTACCAAGGCCTGGCCTTGCTCCCCACCCAGGGCCCCCAGGTCCTTTTTGGTTCTCATTCTCTGGTGCTGGCTCAGGAGCTCGCCATGAGCAATACCACCCCTCAAAAGGCAAACACATCAAAAGCCAGGGCAGCAGCAAGAGGAAGTCTCATTCAATTCTTCTCTTCCCTCAGGAAAGACTATATAGCACTAATCACAGCAATAAATTACCTGCAATCAGATTGGCTATTTATTCATCACATTCTGGTTTTTCCTTCTTGAAAGGCCCTGTGGCATTGCGCAACATCCACTCCCTCTGATACAATTTATGAAATATTTTGGCGTGTTTTCTTTTGGCAGACCTGCCCTTTGTCTATAATCTCTTGACCTTGTGTTTAATATGGAAACATGAACAGTCATCTTCAAAAATCACCTACTCCCTGGTAATTTAGTTTTATCTTGACCAGATTCATCTCTGTGTATCTGCATCAGTGCTGCCGGTACAGCACAACACGCAGGTTGAAAGGCTTTTCCTCATTTTCCTTCACTAAATCTTTGTTAGCCACATTTGGTCTTTATTAGTCTTATTTCCTAACTACCAAATCTTCCATTATGCATCAGTAACATCATTCATTCTAATTTATACTGTGACTCTGGAAAACAATTAGAAGAGTCCTTTTCCTAGAAAAAGTGTGATCTGTTTGCTGGCCCAAGCACTTCAGAAATCCCAATTATTAACTCCCAGCATAATAACTGAGTTTATCTAAAATACTTAAATGCTTAACAGGCGAGATCAAAAGGTTAAAATTACAACTATCAAAAATGACCGGACCATCACTAAGTCTGTGAAGTAGAGTCACTTATATGGAGTATTTGAAACCCACATTTATGTGTATACACACACACACAGAGACACACACAGGGTGTGCATATGTGAATCTTAAAAATATATTTATTATTTTGGTCAAGATGTTTTACAACATCTGCTCTCAACAGTACAAGCAAGGGCCCAATGTAATCATTGATCAAGAAAATGCTGAAATTAGACAAGTTGTTCTCTTCTGGAAGCCAAAAGGTCAATACCGCTCTTGCTCAAATAAAGGCAACAATGGTTATCTCTGAATGACTTGTAAACAAATGGAACTGTTTACAGGAAATGCATTAATCTAGGAGTCTCAGAAAATTTCTGTGACTTCTGGTCTAACAAGTCAACCCTCAAGCTAAAGTACCTTTGTCCCCAGTGGTTCACTCCTGTGCCATGAAACCTTCCTGTCAACACAAGGATTTGGTGGGCACAGAGCAGAGTGGATCAGGGCACTGATCCAGATGAAAAATGATGTAGCAAAAAAGGAGTGGGGGTATGTGAATGCTGCTAAGGCAGAACTTCTATTGCTGGCTGCAACCATTTACACCACTCCAAGTGTCAGCTGAACAATAGACTGACTTTAAATATATCTATTACATGGGGCAAGAAGGGAAGCTTGGGGGTGGGGAGGTTGTGGGGGTTTTTTAGCCTACATAAGTAGTTATTTCAGTGGATTTAAGTTCATCTTAAGCACTTGGATCCTATGAAGCCTTGTTCTGTTGAACAACCATTCCCACTTTAATAGCATGCTTCATATGAGTACAGTTTAATCACACAACACAAGTTCTGTAGAGCTGCCACACATGAAAATGAGTATGCCTGGCAGTGAACATTAACTGATGAGTCTCTATAAAAATAGAAAATCACATTATTTTTCAACTACTGTTACAAACCCCATAGGGAAGTAGGTGAATAAGAAATAATGTGATACTAGCTGTCTATATAGTGGTAGAAACTTGTATTTACACACAAATGATGTGCAAGTGCTTTTGATGCAAAACTCTGAATATGCATACGCATGCATTAACTAATCAAACCACACAACACTTCCATGAAACATGAAGCTTTTTTCATGCGTGCTTCATAGCCTCATAAACCCTTTGGCCATATGCTGAGAAATAGGCTGAGAAGCCTTGAAGTATAAATCTTAGTCCCCTCTAAGAGGGAAAACTGTACAAGAGAGAGATGTGCATGCAAGTGAATCACCTGAAATTTATGGTATATCGTATATGCCCCAAAAGTGCGAAACTGGTCACGGAGCATTCCCCTATAACCAACATCATACATGTCCAGGGATAAACACAGAAGAAGCAGATTTTGGGTTGCTCCTACAGACTTCCAGTCCCCACAGCTGCAGCTGCTGAGAGCAACCAGCACAGCCCACCACTGGTCAGCAGCTCTGCAACTCTTCCCAGAGAGGTTTCTCATGAAAAGCCCTTGGCATCACAGGGCCACGGTCACTCTCTCTTCCCAGCATTTATAGCACAGTAGCAACACACAGAGGCTCTTCTCAGCTTTTCAAAACAAAGACTATCTCAAAGGCTGCTATTTCTCCTTCAGCAGTAATAAGTGAGTTAGACTGTGTAAGTACAGTTATAAAGACTCGAGCTTCCACAGGATAAGCTGGACCTATCCCATCAACAACCCACTTCAGGTACCGAGATCCAAAACTGGGTAAGAAACGCATCTTTTCTCAGATGAGACTGACCAACTGACTATGAAAATATTTTGGCTCTTTTAATCAAGTCAGCCTTCACAAATGTCCTCAACAGAACAGCTCAAACTGGTATCAACCAACACACTGGCTGAAAGCATAGCCCATGAATTTCTGTGCAGTTTAGTTCCCCGTCTTGGTAGAAACCTACACAATGAAACAATTAAAAGCAACAACAATAAAAAAGGCAGCACGTAAGAAACAGAACATGCACAAAAACAGAGCATGCTTCTAAAACAGTACAAAGAACTGAAGTACAAGATCTCTCAAAATCTTCCCAGTGGAAAGTATTCCACCATCAGTTCAGATGCCTCTATTTCCCCCCCCCCCCCCCCAGTTTTGGAGAAGAAAAAATTAAGGCAAAACACACATGGGCAACACAGCAAGAAGAGAGGATGAATGAAAATGTAACTGTTTTGCCTTTATGCAAAGAAAACATCAGATCGCAGCACAGGGAGAAGCAAAGGCTGAGACCCTTGAATTCCTGTGATAAATCCAAAGCTTGTACATTAAAGCTCCCCTTTGTTGAAAACACTGTTAGACACAACAAAACAGAAATGTTAGGTAAGTGCAAGCTCTGCCTCTGACCTTTCCCTCTGTAACCGTCAGGCTTCATTAATTTTCACAAGGCCTGACAGCTCTAGCGTTAATACTCACACTTGCGGATCGAGCCACACAGCAGGTTCAGAGTCTGCTACCTTCTCCTCTGAAACTCATGCATTAGGATTTCTTCCATGCTGGCAATGGAAAACCAAGTCTAAGAAACATTAAACACAAAAAACTACGTTACAATAATGCCAAGGTTGAGTCATAAACCCATGAAAGCAAGGAAGCACTGAATGAATCTCGCCTCAGCACCTGTAACTCAACTGAGAAGTGCCGAGGTGCGCTGGGACACATGGCCCATTTCCAGGGACCACAGGTGCTGCTCCACCTCTACAGGCACTGCACACAAGTCTGATGCTGCAGCATTAGTGGTGTCTCATACCAAGTGTTTCCACTCCTTCTCTCTTCCACAAGTAAATGGAGTGGATTTTGCACAACACTGGGCCAAAACATCCCCACGTGCAGCATGAACCCTGCAACAGGGCCAGGTGCACTGCAGAACCTACTCGACTACAGGTCTGATTTAACCACACTCTGGCATTGGTAACAATTCCTTGCTTTTATGTTTTTATGTCTCAACCGTAACATTATTCTAATGTAACTGTTTGTGATTAATATCTTCCTCCTGTCTGTTGAAATGAAAAATGTAGCACTACATAAGCGACAAGCTTTTGTTTCCCTTCAGTGTTCCACGGCTTCCTTAGCATTATTCTGACATAACTTGTCCAGGGTTTTGATCTCCAGCTTGTTTTGAACTTCACTAGGCTACTGTTAATGAAAGACTTCTATTTTTTTTTTTTTTTTTGAAACATGGAAATCTTCACTGAAGTTTTAACAATTAATATAGGACATTTCTTTGTTTTGAAATGGAATCTGAAGTTTTTGTTTGGTCTAACCTCAAAAGCAAAAAAAAAAAAAAGCCTCCAGATTTTGCAGCTTACAGCACTGCCAACTTTAGGTGTAAAAAATCCCCCCAAATTGACTTTAAAATTATGAAATCTGAAATGCAAGCAGCACAGATTGCTTGCTAGTCCCTGGAAAGGCTTTCTTTTCAGGCTTTTAATTATGCAACCTAAAAGACTGAGCTTTCAAGAGGAAAAAAAAAATCATCTAACTTAAAATCAAAGGAGCTGGCAGCTGTTAAATTTCTCTTTAAATTTAGCAAATTCTGAGACACCACCCTACCTGGAAATTGCAATAACCTTGTCTGTCCCTTTTTATTTTGACAAGTGCTTCTTGCATTAATGGTAGTTCCTGCTTCTCTCCTTTTTCCCATAGCAAAATAATATTTAAAGGATTCCCAGGTCTGTGCTGGAGCCATGTGCCCCTTCTAAGGGATCCTTTAAGGGAAATGGTGCTCACTTTGAAAATTGTAAGAGATTTTCAGGTAAGAATATCTTTTGTCTGGCAGAGCTGAAGGGTGCTTCACCAAACAGAATTACCCTATATTTACAGTAACAGAGACACTTGCATCAACCCCCTGCAGTTCAGGGTCTGTAGTGCATGTGTACTGTACATACAGAGAAATACATTCTGTTCTGTCCAACAGAACTTTATAGATTTTTCTCTTGCAATCAAGATCTTAATGAACCACGGCTGAGAAATTTTAGGCCAATTTCAGCACATTGCGTGGTTTCAAACGGCTGCAACCTTGAACTCCAAATACTAAGGCTGAGAGCAGGAGCTGAGGCTCTGCCTTCACAGTGCCAGTAGGGCTATGTAGAAATGTCCTTCTTGGACTTAATTTAGACTTAATTGAAAAGAAACATTTTTGGTTACTGTTACATTAGGTTAAAACATAAAAATGAACCCTAATACTATCTAAATCTAAGAAGAGAAAGGCATCTCTCTTTCAAAATTTTCAAAGCATTCTCTCTAAATGCATCACAGATCAATTTACATGGTACTTTTGCCAATAAGCAAAACAAAATCACAGGTTCCAATTGGCTTAACTCATATTGGAAAGCGCGAAAGCAAATGCTAGAAAATGCAATTACTGCAAACAAACTTCATTTTCTCCACTCAGGAGGGAATTTCAGAGAACATTTTATTGCCCTCAAATAATATTTCTAAAGGCATCAATACACAATTCTATTTTCTTTTCAGAGCCCCCCACACTATATAACCTAATACTCCATAAAGAAATTCACCAGATTTTGAAATAATATATTGGTTGTTGATATTATCTTGTGCACACACATACTGTATCAATTTAAATTATTTTTCTCCATGAATCTTAAGAATATAAAAACCAGCTTCCACTGCCTGACACAAACAGATCTGGACCTATTTCCCATAACATACCCTTTATCTCTGTAACCTACAATTCCAATTTAGTCTTTCCCCCCCCCTAAAATAAATGGATAAAAGCCACCAAAAAGGAGGTCATTTTGAGAAACAATTATACAGAAAGTAATTAAGCTAATCATAATTATCATAGACAATGTCTTAGTATTTTAATGTACAAGGATTTTCACACTGCAAAAGGCCAGGGAAAGCTAAGGACAAGATTCTCCAGAAAAAGTGAAATCTTTGTTTAAAAGAGAAACAACGTTTGAATTCTTCACTACATAGTGAAGGAAATGAAAACTATGAGTGTAGGACCCAGATCTAGATTCTGCCCCAAATTCTTCTACCTTATTGACAGAGACCTTTAAACAAGCAGTAGAACTTCCTTTTCTGCCCACAGGACTGACCAACACACCCCCTCCTATCAGGATCCTCCCAGTATCTACCCTCCTATCTTAATATGAACAAATAAATCCACCAACCAGGGAAACATACAATCATCAAATCATTTTCCTGTTTTTCAAGTCCTTGAGCTAGTTCCCATCATTTGTTTTCTCATTTTTAGAAGAAAGTTTTTGAGACTTACAAATGTACAAAGCAGTAGGAAATCACCTTCCTCTGTCTGGTGGCCTGGTAGAACCCAGTCAGTATTTCTGAAAAAAATCCCTTCAGATAGCTCCCTTTTTTCTGTATCCCAGAAAGGTGTTCAGAGCATTTCTTATGAAGAGAAAAATCTCATAATACACAAACATGAAGCTTCTAAAAACTATTTTCTTTCTATGATACATTATATTCTACATAACTTCTTGATTCTATACCTGGAACTGAAATCCTTCCTTTAAAATTATGATTTTTGAGTATATTGTTGGTAAACTACAAAACATACCGGGGTTCATAATTAACCAATTATCAGTACCAGTGTTAAGTGGATAAATATCCATAATGGTAAGAGGAAAGATAAAAGCAAGGATAGCAAGAATAATCAAAAGGAAAATAAACTTAAAGAGAAGAAATAAGATAAAGTGTTTGTTTAAATATCCCAAAAGCTTTGAAAGCATGAGCTACCGCCTAAAAGCAGGACGACAGCTTTTTAGGAACTCTGAGAATGTAACATTCTCCAGTGTGCTAAAGCAATTAGCTGCTTTTGAGATTTTACCCTGTGATCAATGCTTGTGCTTTTATTTGTAAACATGAAAGCATAAGAAGCAAGTTTGATATTCAAAGGTAGTTTTAAACATATTTTCACATGACAATGCTGATGCTTGTTGGGAATTGTTTCTTTGAAAGCTTGAGCTAAACTCCACTTCCAGAGTCCAAGTACTGTGTTCCAGAACCACCTCCATAGTCCGTTTCTAAACTGTTCATGGAGGATAGAAGACAAAGTGCACAGAGAATGCAAACAGAAATTACAGTCAACTGAAATACCCAGGCAGGTCTTTAGGAACCTTCAGCATTATTTTCTGAACCCCGTATTTAAATTTATTATTCTAAATAAATATTCCGTTATAGTCTTTCAAGATGAACTTGGATACCAGGAACCTCCTGAGCCCTGTAAGGAAATTCTTTGTAATAACCCAGCTCACAGAAAGGTTTCTTAGCTACTAAGAGAGACAACCAAATCACTCTAGCTGTATCATGTTATTACAAGGAACTGAATTCCTCTCATGCAGGTTTTTTTCCTGGCCATCCAGAATTCCCTGACCAGGAGGGCACAGATCCCTCTCCTTGCAAGTTTAAGCACAGGGACGAACACTAAACACTAAAAGGAGAGAGGGAAGGAAGCTTGAAGCCTGAGAAAGGTTTACAGTGATAACTATGGACACTGGCACCAGTGAATTCTGAGTTCTCTGTCTCACTCCTGCTACTGTTTCTTGCCACCTCCTCTTTTCTACTGGCTTTGCAGAATTTGAATTGCCAGTTTATTGGCTGTAATTTAGGTTACATTATCCCAGAACCTCACAATAGACTGTTCAAATTCACACTGAAGCTTTTTCAAGAATCCAAATCTTAGAATTTCATTGCAGAAAACTATGTGCTGAAATACATCCTATTTGTCCTTCCAGAGGCAGACAAAAGAGAAAAAATGAAAACCAGTGTATGCAATGTAAACTCCATTCTGCAATAGAGAGTTGGCATGCTTTTATTTGTGACAGAATTCTGGTTAAACTCTTGATCTTTCCTGCCCTTGTTACAAGGAGATAGGCCTTCTGCTGCTGCCATCTCTGCTCTTCAGTAAGGATAATTGTAAGCCACTAACCTAGGAGTGAAATGTTTTTAATTAAGATAAATTAATGTGTGAGATTTAGATTTATCGTTGTGCATTTGAATTTACAACAACATTTTCACAAGGTGCTTGAAAATCTGTATGATACAGCATCTGTACTTTAGTGCAAAGAAAGACACTGAGAATTCTGGTCCATGAATAAATATTTCTCTGTTATTAAAAGCTGTGGATAATTGTTGGACCATCCAATTTTTCACTCAGTGTGCTTTCTGCAGAGTAGGGTCTCTTCTTGACTTACCCATTTTAGCCATCTTTTCTAGACTTTAAAAGAAAAAATGGGACGAGAAACCTGCTGTAAAAAGCCATGATACGCAGACTAGGTTTTGCTGAATAATGGGACAACTACAGTAAATCAGAGCCAGTCATTAGCACAAAGCATTCAGACAGCAGCTATTTCAGTCACTTAAGACAAAGGTAACAATTTATTCCTTATTTATTCTCCTTTCTGCCAAGGTTTTGCCCTCTCACCTCGCAGGCAAGCATCACTGTTTTCACAGCTGGTCTCACGGAAGCAGTTGTTTATGAATAGCTGTATTGCTTCCACTCTAACTGCACACACTCTGGTAACTCACTCCAGTGCCAGACTCCTTCCAACACCAGAGCAGAGGCTCTTCCTTCCCCCATCCCCGTGCAGCCTGGTTGCCCACCACAGGCCTTCCCACTCCAGCTAATGGCACAGGATTGTAATTTACAGCAGGGACGCAGCAAATGGGGAGTGGCTTTCTGTACACTGTGGATTACTTTGCACAGGGTTTTATGAGGGGACATGAATCCAGGACCTTTACTCTCAGAACCACAAGTATGGCTACAGCTGCCTTATTTATTCCCAGTGACCACTGAAACTTGCAGCAAGGACAGAAGAGAGTAGAAGGAGCAAATTCCTTCCCCGCCACGCTAAGAAGACATCTGCACAAAGCTGCAGCAAACTTCATGTCTACCTTGCAGCTTTTCTGCTCATCTCTCAGTAGTGAAGGCAAATGCCAAGTGCTGCTGAGGGAGCAGGGAACCTTCAGAGTAACATATGGGAGAGAGCAGCTCAGGGAAAAGTAAGGACATCTGGGTAATTTTTTATCATTTGCAGCTCTGTTTTAAACTAAGAACCTTTTGTGTTGGCTGGTTACACCAAAAAATGTAATGGCAACATTCAAGAGAAAAGGAGCTACTGCACTCTGATACCCAGCCTCCCCAGTAACGCAAAAGCTTCTGGCTCATTAGAAATGATGCACATAATTCTGAGGTCTTCATGGTTCACTCACCAAAAATTACAGGAAATTTAAAGTCCAGAGTGTTCCCAAGCTCTTATTTCTTAATTTTATTAACTTGAGAAGAGATGAAGCTCTGGAAAAAGCAGGTGAAAAAGAGCCAGTCCAGTACTTTATATCCCTGTGCTCTCATTTGTCTCCCTTTTCTTTGTAGTCTCCATCTCGCCCCCAGTTTGATGTTATTTTGTTCTCCCGTGTTGGCTTTCCATGGCCTCTCTCCATACACTGCTGTCCCCTGGTGTGCTGCTTTCTTCCTTCTCCACTAAAGGTACCATCAGTAGCCAGAGAAGGTTTGGTGACTGTCACCTCTCAGCTGGGGTGCAGGACAAGAAAAGAGACCAGAACAGGAGCTCAGTGAAATGAGGCACAAAGTGACCTGAGCCTCAAAGCCACCACAAGTCCTGCGAAACTCTCTTCCCAAAGCTGAGGAAGGGCCACCACAATCCAGCCCTCCTGTGGCTGGTGTCACGGGGTCAAGGCAGCACAGAGGGTCGTCCCAGCCTCGTACCAGGGCTGAAGATGCTGCCTGTGGGTCTTGTAGCCACCCTACAGAGCAGGTGCCATTATTCACTGCCATGCCCAAGACAGAGCAGGACAAAGAAAACAAAAGTTCCTTTATCTTTGGGAAAAGAGGTTCTCTTCTTCTTTTTCTCCCCACCAGTGGTGCCCATGGCTATAACATCTTCCCCCCAAAACCACTATACTCCCTAAATACAAGCAATTAAGGTTTGAAGGTCTCCTAGCAGGCACGACAGGGGTGGATGGAAGATGTGGTCTCTCTTTCACAGCCCTTTTATGCCAAGACACATCGTTCAGATGCAGGATTTGCCCAAGCTCAAACACTCAGCCCACTGCAACAAGAGGGTTAATTAACAAGCTACGCAGGCTGGTTATAGCCAGCAATAAGCAGCTCTCTGTTTTTCTTTAAGAAGAAAAGAAGTCAGTAATTCTTGGAACATTTATTAAACCCCTAGTATAGGCAATTACTGTAAGATAAAGGTCTGCCAGTCTTGCATTACCATAAATTGCTGCATGTTGCTTTTCTACGGCACAGTAATGTCCACAACCAGTGAGAATAAATGCTAACATTTGAGTTTTAAGCTTGATTCAACCCACTCAATTGAACATTTTTAGCAGGTCTTCACTTTCAGTGGCTATCGGGCCACAAAAAAATATACAAGCAAAAAAAAAAAATCCAGGATGGTGTTTCACTGATAGACTGTTTTGTTTAAGCTAATCTCACATATTTCCCAACTTGCAGAACAGAAAAGAAAAAGGTGGGTGGGAAGTACAAAACCCAAAGATTGTTCCTGCTGTCTACTAGGTTTTGTAGTCACATATGACATAAAGAACAGTGGCAAAAAAAAAAAAAAAAAAAAAGAAAAAGGCTTTGTAGTAGACAGCACACTGCCAACCAGCTTTAAATTGAATTACACAGCCTGCTAATCTTTATGATGAAATAAAATTTCTTTGAACACTACACATTATACTAAAATCCACAGTGCTTTCTCCCCAGCCCCAACCCCTCTTTGCTCACAACAACTCCTCTACCCTGAACCCATTGTACTTTCCAGCCTGGAATATGATGCTCTACTAACAGAAAGACTTTTTTTAATTAGCTATTTTTAATATGGTGTGCACGGTGTGAAAATGTAGGAGAGAGGTATTTTTGCACTTTGTATTTTTGATGCAACATTAAATTTGCAAGTGAAGAAATAAACTGATGGTGTACAAAGAATCCGTCCTTCAAGTGCTCTCCACTGAAATCATTCTCATTACAATATGTGGCTGTGGCAGCAGTACTGGAGGAAGAATTGGATGAAAATGTCTATAAAAGTTTCTATTTGAGTGGCATTAGTTGTTTCATGCCTGGTCAATACAGCAATCATAAATCTCTTTTCTGTTTCAAAGTGGATTTGTGGAAAGGGGGAATTAAAAGGAAGAATTATTCTGGGGGTTTTATAAATTTAGTTTGGTTATAGGTTGTTATAAGAAACCTGATCATCCCCTCCCCGCTTCTAAGACAACATTAGCAGCCCAGGGAAGCAGATCCAAGAAATGACCAAGCAATTATTGTGATTGAAAATCCATTCAAGAATTGTGCAATACTTTGCAGTGCTCACTGGCTCCTTTCTTTCATTGAAAATTACAAAATGAATATATTAGTTCAAACTTATAAAGAGCCACTCACTCCAGAACATTATTCTCTTCGAAAGCACATTTTACCTGAGCCAAGTTTTCTAATGGCTGTCAAATAACACCTTTATATTTGGTTTGACTGACCATGGCAATTTGTAAAGAGAATTTTATACTTTAGTAGCAAACACAGTCTAAAAACTCTCCATTTCACTATAGACCATTAGGAGATAGCAAAAACAGATTTTTGAGAAATTTCTTTATGAAGAATTACCAGGAATAACAAGAGCAGAACAAAAAAGAACTGATCAGATATGAATGATCTTACACTGCTCCTCAGGCATAAATTCCATTTTAGTCAGTGGAAATTCTACTACCTCAACATTCATTTTATCCAATTGCTTCTATTTTACCTTCTAAGTTATAACCTTGGGGTTCTGTTTCCCACAAAGCATCTAATATCTGACTCAGCGCAAAGGACAAATATGAAGAAGCCGCTATAATAACCATGGCACAAAAGGAGAATTTTGTACTTTTTCCTACTTTTGTTTTCACATTGCACTACAGATTGCTACATCAAGAAAACTTATTGAGCCATTACTAAAAATCAATATGTTTGTATTTTCCCACTACTTTATAAATATAATAAAATGAAACATTCAAACTATTTTTGTATTCCTCTGAGAAGAAAAAAACAAAGATAAAAATTAGTAATACTATATCATAAAAAGGTATATGGAAATAAAAGCTGAGCACTGATTATTAATTCAAGCAAGCCATATGGGAATTGAAAACTAAGTACCAATGTGAATTTAACCATGACATTAAACACAGTAGGAGTTAGAACAAAAGCAAAGAAAATATTCTTTAGTAGTAATATGGTAATAAACCCTAAATAAACTAGGAAGAAGTATTTTAAAACTTTATGGTAAAGACAGAGTGCGATATATAACCCAGAAAACTACTAAATCAGTAAAAAACCCACAAGTCCTCAGCTCTAGCTCAACCTCTAAAAATATCTCCATCCCATCCCAGTGTCTGGAGCCCAAGGAAGCTTCTCACCAGGGCCATCATAGAAGACAGAGTTGTTTCCAAAATTGGACTAATACATTTTCCAGGGAGTTGCTCCCCTCTCTCCCAGAACATCTGTGCAAAACTCACACATACTTAAAGGATTAAAGCTACTCAGCATTTTCTTTCACTTGCAATGAATGCAATTTTTTTTCAAGTGCTCAGAGTTTTGTTCATCAAAATGGTATTTTATGTTTAGTCAATTATTTATTCTAGCTATAACAAGTAGAGCAATACAGAGTTCAAAATATGCTCCAGATGGTAAAAACACAAATCAGAAATAAATCAATTTATAAAAAAGGAAGAGATTTGTTTTTATTGCCATAATTTAACTTTAAAATATTCACAAGCTTCCTTCTGGTTCTAAATTACCCCAGAATACTTTATACCCCAGAGCTAATACCCCTCTGAATCTGGAGAAATTTAGAACTTACTTGTTTGTTTTTTTTATAAAACAGTGTGATGTCAGATGCTGAAATAATTCACATCAGAAATATACTTTTATGGAGCAAAAGCCCTCAAGAACAAACACTTAATCACACTGAAACTGTTCTCAGTGTACATTAGTAAAAGCAACACACTTACTCTAAACCCTAAATGAGCCATGCCTGGAGAGGAGATGAAGCCAGATAACTAAGCCAGACCAGAGAGAATGAGAAAGGATAAAAGCGGAATGTGACCCTGCATTTTTAAACAGTGATAAGAAAAGAGCTTGATCTTACTATTACACTATTCTGGTATAGTTCATTTTTTTCCAAATTAAATTATGCTATCTTCAATATCAAACAAATTCTGGTAGGTGTCTGGCTTAACAGTTTTGAATATAATTTCAAATTTCCACAGCATTAATGCATAAATTTAAGTGTAGACTGGAACCAAGTGTCTGTCCATAGTTCTGAGAGCAACACCGCATTTACATTTTGTCATCTATTCCACATAACAACCAGCAATTCCAATGTGATGCTGCTATTTTCCAATTACTAATAGTCACACAAAAATGAACTTTAAAATAATTGACAATTCTTTGCTGAGGACCACATCCATATATGCAGAGCGTAACAAGAAAACCTCTGCATTAAAATTATATAGTAATTCTTTTCTTCTTACTTCAAATAACATGATCAAGGAACTACAGCACAGAAAAAAAAATGCTGATTTTTTTTTTTTAGCTCTAGCAACAATGTTTACACTAGAGGAAAGGACATATGACAGGTAAAGAAGTATTTGCTCGGTACAAACCCATATGTATTTGGCCACTAAACCATTCACAAAATTTTTAAAGTCATAATCCCAAAGAAATTAAAAGAAATTAACATTCAGAACAAAAGCAAGACGTAAAACACATGAAACAGTCAAGTCGCTAAATTCTAGAACAACTCAGGAAAAACATAGCTAAATTCAGCTTTTAGCTCCACAGACAATAACCAGCAGAAAGGTCATCTAGTGAATTTATCCAAGTGTACCACAGCAAGATTTTGCCTAGCTTGTGTAGTAATATTCTTTACAATAGAAACCTTGCATGGGGGGAAAAACAAACAAACCAGAACAAAAAATGAACACAGTATGATATAATCACTAAACAAAAAAGGACAAAATGGGCTATTTGAGAAAAAATTCTGAACTGAATTCAAATTATTCACACAAGCAACGATATGCACGATCAGGCCCATAGCAACTGAGCAAAATAAACATATCAGCTCATTAAAGATCTATCTGTCTGAATTTATCTTTGCTTTCTTTTCAGTTCTTATGAGTTATTCAATCACTTCCTATCACCCAGAAAAGGAAATATTGCACTATGAAGACAGAGCTATAATTAGATATTCTTCTATTTCATTTCACATATATGACTGAATGAGAATGGATGGGAAAAATATGAACAGAGATAATAATAGTAAGTTGAAATATTCAGTTAAAATATATTTGGCACAGAATAACATCTCTATTCTTCCTCAGCACATAATGCTGTGTTTACTGCAAAATTAGTTAAGTTAGTATAAGAGATTTTTAATGAAAACAATTATAAATTTAAAATAACTGTGTTTAAAACATTTAATAGTCCCTAAGGTCAAGTGATTACAGCAGTTACAAGACCCATGGGACATGTTCACACCAAAACAAAGTGAATAAATTACCTCAGCCAGTGTATGTAATCACTAAGTGACCACAGAGGCTATTCAATGTATAAGCCCAGATGACTTCCATGCAAAACCAATAATGAAAATGTAACAGCCGAAGGGAAAAAGCATTTAACTAGCAAAAGTTGCTGGAAGGGTTGAGAACTTGGAAGACTGGGAAAGAGAGTGAGAGAGAGAGTGTGGAAAGCAAATTCCATGGCTTGGCTGTGGAGACAAGGAAGAAGGATGAGTGTTAATGAAATGGACAGACAAGATGCTGAACATTTTTTCCCAGGTGAAAGACCCAAATTGTTGCAGAGGGATGCAAGACTCAAAAAATATAAAACTGCAAAGCCTTAAGCAGTGCTCTCAGCCCTGTATAACTCTGGCATATGTAATGCTCAATGAAGTATAGGCACGGCAGGAGTCAGAAAAATCATCTTTTAACTTTTCCCTTGGCTTTAGTGCCAGGAAAAATTATGGACAGTTATTGTGTTTTAGTTACCCCATGATATAATTCTAATGGAGGCAAGACCCTGTTTTTTAGCAGAGTAGGCAAGATAAGTTGCAGAATGAAACCCAGCTTTAATCTGGCTTCTCTCCCTCATGACATTAATGATACAGATGCCTTGTCTTCATTGCAGCTTCACAAAACAATTGCCAGTGGAGAAAACCAGACTGAAAGACAGGAAAATATTTTTCTATAAGGATCACCTTGCATTTGATGGCAGTTCTCAGTGTGTAGCTTTGGAATAAGGTTCCTACCAACTATAGTAAAAAAAAAGATGCTACTGAGGAAGCAAAAGAAATCCTGCTTGCTCCTGCCTGCCATTCGTATGTATTTTTTTAAACTACTGCACATCATTACCTCACATCCTTGAAGGTATTAAATCTTCACAATATACACAGTAAATAATAACATAGTAAATGGTAAAACACAATTAACACATTTTGCAGATAGGAGTCTGAAAAGAGAGGCAAAATGACATGCCTGACTTTTTTGATTTGATTTCTGGTGAGGATGCACTGAAGGATGTATTCACCAACATTCCCACAGGTGAATCAATTTGCTGTCTCGCCTTGTGCCAGAAACCTAATAACTGGTATTGTCATATAATTATGAGAAAATGCAAGTGGACTCTCTGCATGTAAAAAAATATTTTCTCTGTATCTGAAATATGAAAGCCTGAGGCCAAAGCCAGCAGGCCCTCACACAGTCAAAGATTCCAGTTTCATTGAAACTGACTGCAAAATCTGCTTTCTCAGATAAATACTATATTGTCTTCTACAAGAACTACGCATATATGCTAAGAAAGCCCCCTAGAAAATTATTGAGGCTGGAACAGAACCTATTCAAAGGGTTATAATTCTTCTGTTGGGAATGTTAAGCCAAGGACCTATGTGCTAAAATAATATCATCATGAAGCCCCTTTTAGATACAAGGAATACCAAGTCGCTGCCAACACTGATAGATTCCCCACAGAAGGGTGAAAGGACCCTGGCACATTATTTGACTTGGCTTTCTGCAGCACTGAGTGTTTTCAAATACTGGCCACAGGCTCTGGCTGTATCAAAACAGCATTTGTGAAATTACTCAAGGGCCAAAGAGGAACTCAGGTGGCCAGACACTGCTCTTAGCAATGCACTCAAGGAGATCTCTGCTCTCCAAAAGGCAATTCCTCTTCTGGAGCTGCAATTACATGCACAGAAAAAGGATACTTTTGATTTGATACTATCAAATCTAGTATCACTTTCTAGAAATAAGAACAGTAAAGCTAAGTTACAGTGATACAATTAGAAAGCCCCACTCCCACGTGCACAGCAGGAAAAACACACAAAATAGGGTTGTGGAAATCAGGAGGTCAGGTAAAAAGAAGAGTATGAAGAAAACACAAAGAAGGATGTCATGACGCACAACGTAGAAGTTCTTCTATTTAAAATTGCTTTTGTAAATCCAAATGTTCCTTACATACCTCTTGAAGGGTCAGTCAAGGAACTCCAGTGCAATAAAATTATTCTGTCAAAGGCACGTAGAGATGCTGCCATCACATAGCAGACAAGAGAAAGTGCAGTAAAACCTGATGACAAAGCTATGCTTTGAAATGTTTTTTATATAATGTTGTAAATTCATTCTAATATTTTTTGAAAATCAGCTGCTCAAGTCACCTTCAGCTCTGGGTATTTCTAGAGTAAGAGGTGACCTGGCAGTGCACAACCAGCCTGCTAGTGACATTTACAACAGGAGCTTCCTGCACAAGTTCCCCTCCTTTGTTTTGGTTTTCTGCTGTTGCTATTTAATTGCCCTCAATTCTATCAATATGCTGTCAGGGCACTGCTGTCAAATACAGCAGAATATGAAAGGTATTCTACCAAAGAGATGATGGTTGGCTGTGATCAAAGTTAAAATGCCAGTACTCCAACTCAAAGGGGCAAGCACATGAATATCATCCCAAAAAAAATTCTCCTCTTCCAAACAGTATTATTGATTCTGTCAGGCTGTACTGTGGGAAGAAGGACTTTCATCTTTTCCAAGTATGTTGTAGCTTCCAGCGCTGCTTTAAGTTATAGTGAACCCAAAATACAGTGAGCAGCAGTTTTGGCTGTGGATACAAAATTCCCCAGCATCCACTAATCTGTATCCTTTGTATGAGGTGCCACCACTTCCTCAGCACTTCCAGAGGGCTACACAGTTCTTGTCATGCAATGAGAGAATCTTTTCTCCAAGGTAATGCAGAAATACAGCAAAGTCTCTAAATTTGTATTAATTAACAGAATTATACTGAAGCTAGAAACAGCACATCACATGAGGACAAGTGAAGTAAGGGTGGGGGGAGATTTTCGAGTGCCCTAATTCAATTAGGAGGCAGTGACTGACACTTGGACAGGAGAGGTTAATTGGGGTCACCAAAATGCAGCAATTCCTTACCTAACCAGTCATTAAACTTCTTGACCTCTGAGGGCAGTCCCAGCTCGGTGAAATCGCCCGTGTGAAGAAGGATGTCCCCATAAGGCATCTGGATGCCATCTGTTCTGGAGTGCGTGTCTGAGACGCAGACAAAGCGCGTGTGGCCTGCTGGTTTTGGAGTGTCATATGGGATAGGGTCGACCCTAAAGCAGACACAAAGATCTCGTAACAGTCACAAGGTTAAAACTCTCACATCCATTATTTCAGATATCAGAACAGATCTCTCTCCACAAAAGCATCCACACATCCATTGACACACTCCATGCTCTGCAACTACACTGCCAAAAACCCAGGAGGGACCATGGTGTTGCTGAAAAACTTACCTGGTAAGGAAAGGAAGATTAAAATATACACAAGACACAGCCACTTTCTGATACTAAAGTGTACTTAAACATTGGAAAAAAATGGATTTAGGAGGCTTTGAATTCAGATGTTTTACATCCTGTGCCTTACACATGAGCAGGTATAGGGGCCATGAAATAACAGGTCTCTCAGGTGGGCCAGGAACAGGTTCTCACCTGAGCTTAGCAGCTGATTTTGTTCAAGGGCATATATATTTGTCCTAGCGTGACTTTATGATACTTGTATCCCAATTGTCTGTTCTGCCTGTGTTAGATATTATGTTCTGTACCTTTAAGCCTGGTTCCGAGAGCAAAGGGAAGGAAAGAGAAGCACAAGCTTGTTTTGAGAAACTGCTCTCACTCCTCTGCATTCTGCTCCTGGACTGTGTTGTCTGCAGCACGGACAGACAGCGGGACAGACATCTCCTCTGCCTTTAGTTGGTTTTAGCTAGCTGAGGCAGAGAGGTTCCCTGAACTGATTTGTTTCTTTCCCTTTTCTTGGGACTGTTTGAACCTGCTGTGGACTGAAAACCCAGAAGAGCACCAACAGCTCACGCCTGTGGTTCACGGGGGCCTGGGCCTCGGCATTTTCCAGCGCCAGAGGGACTGATGAGAGACTGAGAGAGCTGAGCTACAACCCACGGCAAGGACTTTCTGAATTTGCCCTCTCTCTTCAGAACAGCGAGAAGTTTTATTGTTTCATATTATTTTTTTTTATGCTTGTCAACACTTTGCTTGTTGAATAAACAGTTTTTTCCACTTTTCTCCAAAGAAATTTTGTCCTGGGCCGGTTGGGGGAGAGGCCACTTGAATTTGCTTTCTAGAGGGACCCCACTTGGAGGTTTTTTCCCAAATTTGCCCTAAACCAGGACAATACTCCTGCAGATTCCAGCACAGAGTATTTGTTTACACACAATAAGATATATTCAGCAGTGCTTTGATGAAGGCTGGAAACTGCAGAACCAACTCTAGTGACAATTTCCTAAACTCATACCAAATCCTGAGCTCATCTTCCCAGAATCTATAAAGTCAGGAACTGATGTGCTATCAAACTAAGCAACCACATACAATTTTTTTTTCCTATAGCCAATGATGCTAAAAATCTAGTTCAATTGGTTATTTGCAAGCTACATTGGGTAATTTGATCTTATCAACTACATGTGACCCATCATCATGGAAGTCTGGTCTTTTTTTTTTTTTCCTAAGCAGAATAGAGAAAAATAATAGGTAAGAGAAATGTTTTATGCATACTTAGTGGTTAGAAGCCCTAATTTGTAACAGCATAAATTAAATACTAAAGGCAACCCATTGCCTACTTTGGAATAGCAATTATTTCTCTGCAGAGTTACCATAATTTGATTTGCTCAACACTTGAATAGCACAGCATCTGGATTAGTGCCACAGAAAATCCCATCCCAATTCCACAAAACTTCAACTCATTCCATTGATGTGCCACTTTGATCATGGTTAGAGCTTAGCTTCAGCTAGAAATGTTGAGGTATTTAGAAGATATGTCAGAATAATAGTCCACTTACGTCTCGAATTATCTGGCTAGTGAAACCAAGCTCCAGCTACTTTAAAGCACCCAAAATAATGCTGTTCTAAGACTTATTTAGACAAACTGGCACAACAGGCATTCAAAAATCAGTGCCTGAAAGTAAAAATAAAATTAAACACGTTTTATTAGTTTAGCTCTCTACACTAAAAAGAAAAATCAGTAGACATGACTGTGAATTTGTCCTAAATCCCCAGTTATAATGAGATGTATGATCAGTAATAGAAAATAAAGCACAAACCTTAAGAAAATACTGACTTCTGAAGTATTACTTTTGTTTACTGAACTGTAAACTAAATTAGCTTTTTGTTTTCACTATACACTGATCTAGGTAAAAACTTCTACCAGTGCCCTGAACTTCAACTCTCTGCATAGGTGAGAAAGACCAGAAGCATCCTCGAGGGTGCAAATCAGTTCCCTGTTCTGGGAAGTTTTAGAGTGGTTCCAGAAACTAGACTCCATATGGGTATGTCCTGGTCTCCAGTGGAAAACTGTCCCTGTGAATGCACTTACTAACAAGATTTTACTGAGTTAGAATTTAATTTTGTTAGAATTTTAAAATTATATTATATTAATTATTTATTATATTTGTTAGAATAGTCGCAGCTAAAATATTAGTGGGAGAAGCAGTAGGGGGGAGATATTTGTTAGACTGCATTTTCCTACGTACCGTAATTACGTCTTTCCAATCAAGCTGTATTTACCATAAAAGTACCATACCTTATTGACATGGGCCACTGAATTAATTTGCAAAATTCAGGCTCTCCAAGATGACGCTTACTTTAAAAACAGATTCTACTGCCAGCTGGACTGGAGAGAAGAGAATTTGGTAGATAACTCTTTTTGGGGTTTGGTATTGTACATCCTGTTCCACCCAAAGCACCAGGTACAACTATCTGAGCCATGCAACTGGTTAGCACTCCAGAAACTCATGACAAAAATCCAACAATCAATGGACTTTTTTTCCTCAGTAAGGGTCTGAAATTAATAAGGTTATTATTCCAGAGAAAATTAATTTACCTATTGAATTTGCGCTGGCAAGCTGGGCAGAACTGCAATCAGAGGCCACGACACCCTGACACTACATGGTGTCTTCCTTCCAAAATATGGGGGTCTCCAAATCAACATTTCCCTACTTCCAAGCATGCTTACTCCATTTACAAAAAAAAATGAACACTAGCTGTCATCATCACCACAGAACTTGTTCAGAATATCTCTGCTTGAGCTATGACCAGCACTGCCTGCCCTGGGGAGTCCAATTTTGTTTGTACACAGAAGCTACACTTTTGCTATTCTCTGCAATTTGCAGCCAAACAAACCCTGTTCTGCTTGAGGCAACCCCTATTAGAGTATAACACTGACATCTGGCTTAGGATTTTTCTATTCATGCAATGACTTACTTACAGAAAATTCTATAATCAAAATTCATTAAGTCCCTGACCCTTCTTTCTCTTCTTTACAGACACTATGATGTTGCCAAGTAACCTTTTTTCTATGTCTTAGCTTCTCTTATTCACTAGTGCTTGCCTACTAAGTATTTGGAAGTGAGATACTGAAAGTTATTGTGTTCAGTCCATCAATTTATCTTACTCAAAATAGTCCTTCAATAGAAACTTAATAAAAGTGGTGTTATTGCCAGTCCTAAAGGCTCAAATTTTCTTTTCAGCTGCAGCTACAGCATGGCAAACAGCAATATGAGCATTTCCTTTCCCACTGCCAAATCCTGAGAGGATTGGACTCTGAAGGCAAGGCATTGCCCTTTCACAGTTCCTGGTGACACACTGCTCACCAGCAGCTTCTGGGCTGTGAGCATCACCCATTCTTCTTGGGCTCTGATCTACTCACAAACCAGCAGCTGGGGGTTACACACTGGCATTGCTAAAACCTCTGTGACAGTCAAGCATCTGACCCTTCCTGCAGTTCAACAGCAGATAAAATAATTATTTCAGCCCTGTCCACCACCATTCCACTGAATCAGAGCACATACCTAAGAAATTCAACTTATTCTTTACCTTTGCTCCAAAAACAGTGCATCCACCTAACTGACACTCCATCACCACCACCACTTCATTTTTTTCAGTCTTCTTGACATGGCAGACTGAAACACTTTACAGATCATTTGATTACTGCATTTGGAACAGTATGCTCATGAAAAGGTGCAGTAAGAGATATTTCAAAATAATTTAAATGTTCATATATTAGGATTAATACAGTAATCAGAAAATAGAAAACAACGTAAGATATGTTGCACCTTAGAAATTCAGGCACTTGGCTGTTTTTAAAAAAGTTTATGTAAAACCCAGAATGAAATCCCATAAGGCAGTTGAGCAATGACTGCTGTGTGAGATCATGACAGTAATGTAAGATCTGTCACATTTAATGCATTTATGACAAGGGTCCAGGAATCAGAAGGGACAATGTAACCTTCATACACTTCTAGAAGAACCTTGTTTATCAGATAAATACTTGGCTTTACTAAACTGCCCTTACCACCAGTGGTTCTCCTTTAGAGTCCCTTAGATACAAACCTCCAATTTGCAGTTCCTCATACACTGCATGAAATGACAGCATTATCCAGGCTCTGATTTGGCTTGCTCAGGTATCTCTCAGCAGTCCCTTCCCCACACCCACAGTTACCACAGCACTTCCAAGGCAGTGGATCCATGTAAGTCAGGGGGTGAGTGCTGCCCCTTGCCCTGCCAGCTGTGCACACCACAGCCCAGGGCTGCTTCCTGGGACAGCTCCATCCTGGTGTTGTACCCTGTCCTCACCCATCAGACAGCAAATTTCACCATGGCTTTAAAAGTGAGAGATTAAATAAGCAAGAATAAGCAACACAGATGATATCGAGGGGGTTTGAACAGCCAGTGGGGGCTGAATTTAGGAACTCACAAAAGAGGAGTACCTTGGGCCTTTCACATGCTCATGGGCAAAGGACTTGATTTAGGATGTCTTGCTAGGGAACAGACATGTTAACTGTGTATTTCAGCCCAAGCCTACACCAGTTACTCATAACGATGTCTTATAAATCAGCAGCATTGGAAAGCTCCTCTGAGACAGGCAGGGCAGTGCAGCCCTCCTACAGACACAGCTGCAGGCACAGCCACACTGGGACCCTGCTCTAAAAAAACTCAGAAAATGCACAAGCACCATTTTCCTGAAAGGAGTCAGTTTTGATTGTAAAGGATAATTCTGCATGGGTGAGTTCAAATGCTGAAAATAAAGGTCTTGGGCTGGGTTAGTCAGTCCCTGGGAATGCCTGTGGCTGGAGAACCAAACCCCACAGACCGTTCACTGCCCTGCTCTTTCATGTTTTGAGATATGCAGACTCCAAATCCCCTCTTAGAAAGGGATTCCCAAGAAACCAATTCATCCTTGAAGATGGAATAAAAATCTTCAACATTAAGCCAGGAAAAATGTCCAGTTCCTAACCTCAAGTAAATCACTCAAATGCAGAACCTACGCTGGACAAAACATTAACAGATGCTGAAAATCCCTCCTCCAACCCCACTCCCACAACTCAGCATCATTCCTGCTTACAACCCACCACTCTGCAAGCTGGTTCTGCTGGCATTGCTACAGGTGAACAAGTCAGCAGGCAGCACAGAAAACCACATAATTTTACTCTTCTTGGGCTCTCCAGATGCATGAATAGTCCTGTGACATATGGGCCTGTGTCTTTCCTAGACTGTGTCACATCGTATGCTGGCTTTTCATCTCAATAATTACTCCACTGGGTATATCTGTGACTGAATTTGTGGGTTTATTTTTTATGACATCTAAATAAGTATTCATTATACATCCATTTAAGCACAGACTTCAGGTCTGTGTGCCACATAAAATCCATGTGTGTTGTTGCATTTACTCTGATTTGGGAGTCACTTGGAGACATCCTATCTAGTAATTACTCCATATTTAAAACATATCTATACAACTAGCTTTTAAAAAGCATCCTACTCATACTTCCAGTGAATAATCAGAATTGTATTTATTTACAGTTTAGCTTCCTCTTGTATAATTTCACACTCTTCTTGCTACTCCTATTTTCAAAATTTGCAAACAAAATATTTCTTCAAAGAGCTAATTATCTTGGTAAGTCTATTTTAGCATTAAAATACAAATATTTTCTGCAGAAACACTTTAAAAAGCTTGTTTCTTAGGGCTGTTAGTTCCTCCTCCTCAGCTAAGGCAATGGAAGACAATTTTTTTGAAATGGGAAAACAAAAGCAATATATTTTCTATCTCTTCAGGTTTTTCTTTCTTTGAATTCATACCTCTGTCTCTACACATGCTCCCTCTGGCATGGAAAATTCAGGAGAAAAGAATGGGGTTTTCTGTGAAAACTGCTTGCTACAGTGCTTAATGTATTTGTTTCTGTATCCAAGTCTCACAGCTTTGTTATGTTGTGATATTTGTTACTGCTCTTAGAGCCAGTCCTGGAATAGGGCAATCACATGAAACCTGTGATGTAATTAATTTTGTTAAAATTTATACATAAGCCTCTCAGCTGAAGAAAAAAAAACTTGAAGCACACCTGCATGCCTGGCAGCATCCAGGAAATGGAATGGAAGTAAAAGATGTGTAATTGTTCTTATTTGAAACAAACAAACAAACCAAACCCCGGGACTATTAGGCCAACTTCATAATTCTTGACTGATATTTTAAAGCCACAGACTAGAAGGCCTATATCAAACTGTAAATGTGTCTGCATTTTGAAACAAAAATTTAATGTCCTAATTTACAAATCTTCGAAACATGAACACAAATGCAGTGTCTTTTAAGTTCCCCATCAGAAAAATATTTACATGCCCATACACACATAGCTGATTTTGTGATACAACACATGCTGAAGACACAAAGCCAAATACTAATTTCCTCTCAATAAACAAAATTAATGCCAAAATATAGTATTGCTTTAGTTGGCCACTGTCAGCCTTTAATTGTTTAAATCATACATATTAATGCTTTTGTTAACTTGACTCTGTCTCCCAGTATGCTCAAACACCAAGCCAACATCTGGTTTCTTCTCTGACTAAAAACAAAGGGATGCAAATACCTTTCAACACTCTCACTGGTAGATTTTATTTGTATAAGCACACATATCTAAGAACAGACTACCCCAAATCTGCTAGAAAGCCCTACCTATTCTGGAAACCTCCATGTACATATGTCACCCACCAAAGCCTTAGAGGGTTCTAGAAACTGTAAAACAGAGGTCTGATATTTATTACAGAAATGGCATTAATTGTGTCATGGTGCAATGTGGAAAAAAAAATAAATTACATTTACAAACCCACAGGAGGATTCAATGCACTGCTCAGCAGCTTACTGCTAATGCTTCCAACAATTATAGCTGCAGGGAAATGATGGATCTTTTTATTACAGGTTCTGGAGCTGTTTTACTTCCAGTGAGATTTATAAGATTAAACAGAAAAGACCTATATTACCCACTGTCATCATTTGGGTAAATTTAAGAAAACTCTCCTTCATAAGGAATTTATAAAAATATATCTTCTCAGTCTGATTTAAACCTTAACTAATTAACAGTCCAAACTCTGTTAATCCCAGATTCTGGTCAGTAACAAAACCGGAAAGAGCCAAAATCCAAATTTTCCATCGTGTTCTTTGAGGAGCAAATAGTTGGCTGGCCTTTTCTGAAGTACCTAACCTCTGTCATTGATACTAATGTGAATTCAAAAACTAAATTGCTTGAGCATTTTTGAAAATCCTATTAATCATCCCTTTGCAGAAAAAAAAATTAAGTCAACAAAATACCCTCTAAAATTTAGTTATCAGTGGCTTTCCAAAGGTTAGGGAAGTAAAACAGAACTGAAAAAAAGTTTCAATACCAGTATCAGCATCACTCTAAGGCCCAGACAGAAGCTTCTTTTAAATAAAATAGTAAACCATTCTTATGCTGGTATGGTTTCAATTAAAATTCAGTAAGAAGCACTCTTCCCCTATTCTTTTGCTGCTGTTATTGGGGGACTGCTATAAATTATGTCTTTTTCCCACCCTGACAGAACTTACTTGCTGGCAAAATTGCACCTACTAGGAGGGTAAGTCAATAAGCTCTCTACACTGAAAGATTTTTATTTCCCTACTATAGCTATCCAAACATCGACTCATGAAATATACTCAGAAAGTACAATCTGGCATCCCAAGCTTAGATCAAATTTTAATTTAAGGACAATGAGGTTTGAAAAATACACATTTTGATATATTTAGCAAGAATGACACTAAATTAATGTGTGGCATCCCTCCAATCATTCCAACTGCAGGAATCATAAAATGGGCTGGATTTACTTCTAGGATGGAACCACAGAGAAGGTTTTAGCCTTTGTTTCAACAGTAAAACAGTTTTTCCAAAATGCAATGAAAAAAAAATGCACCCCAAAACAAGCAGAAGCAGATCTCCAGGACAGATTACATTTAACTGGTGTTGCTCTAACTTGACATGGCATCTTTCTCAGAAATCAGGATAATTCTGATCAGAGGGATGAAGGTCACAAAGTTCTGTCAAAACAGAATTTTATAAGCATGTACTGCAGCATGTATTCCATTTCTGATGCCAATTTATATTAACAATCAAATCTTGAATGTCATAAAATGTACAGAATTCATATTCATAATTCATAGTATTTTCCTGGAGATGATAAATTCAGCAGACAATTACTCTTATGTGGTAGGGAAACTGGAAAGTGGACCTGAAGGTGCATAAAATTTTGAGAACTCATTCTCTTTGGAATTTGCTATCAAATCTAAAATCTTCATGTTTCAGAAACAAAATCTCCATGTTTAGATACCCACCCGCCAGTACATATTTGGTCTAAGGTATAGTGGCTACTTGAAATTTTGCTGCCTTTCAGCTCAAGAAATACAAGTGTTCTTCTTTAAGCCACGAGTTAAGTATACAGTGCAAGTCAGAAACTCTGCCCTCAGACTTCTCAGTCATTTTGCTTCCTGACCTGCAGGTATCACCCTCTCCAAGGGATGAGATGCAATTCAATCTCCATGCAAGCAAAGGGCTAGCCCTCTCCTAAGCAGACTGCTAATCATGAGTCTCTCTGCTGCTCTCCCTCATGGTTTGACTTTCACAGAGGTGATGGAACTGAGTCAAAAAAAGCCTGTTCAAAGGAGAGGCAATTCATGCTGGGCAAACACCACCAGTTCCCATTTTTGAGTTACTAAAGGCACAGAATGCCATCAGCATGCCTGTGATATTGTCACTGATGTTAGTAGGAGATCAGCGAACAAACAGACTGGAACATATAACTCAAAAAGAAATTTCCAAGCAGCCGTGCAGCATGACATACTATTTTAAAGAAGTAAATTGGCAGACATCATATGTTATCTGCAATATGAATTTGTGTATGTGAACCAGTACAAAAATCTGTCTCTGTTAGGATGTATATTGTCTCCTGCATCTCAGCTCTAACAAACTTCTCAAAAGTATTAGTCATAAAATGCTTCCCATCAAAACATGAGCATCTAACACTGTTCCTACTAAATAAAACCCTTCAGAATAACCCTGCTGTCTTAAAAGGCCCTCCACCACTCAGCCTCATGTATATGAACTATTTCAGCCCTTGTCAAAGGTTTCTTTTCATTTGTCTACCTCCCAAGGTTTAAGAAGCTTTCTACAAAGATGATAATATTCAGACACCATTTAGCTCTCCATATAAAGTTAAGTCCTAGTGTCTAATAGGAATAGAGAGGAGATTATTGACTGCCTTCTACCAACACCAAAACACAGGTCTCTACGCAGCATCCAGGCTAACAAAAAGCTCAGTACCACACTGAAATGGTTAATTGGAATTAGGTAAGCTTTCATGCGCTCTGTAATCACACAGCTGGCCTAATATTTGTGTACTCCTAGAAATTCCATTGCAAAAAATTTTGACACCAGTTGTCTTAAGCTCAACTTGAACTCTAGATCTAAACTAGTGAGATCTGAATCAATCCCAGGGTGTATAGAAAAGTACATACTTATCTCATATGTTCTTTGTTGCAGAGGAAACAAAAAAAACCCCGACAAAACAAAAAGACACTCCCCTGCCCCCACTAACTGCCAAAAAACAATGTCTGCTCTTAAGATATGCTCTTAACCTTTCTCAGAAACTTTGCTGGAGACACACAAACCTAAGAGACAACTTTGGGCTTAAAATTCTGCTGAGAGAATTTAGCACTTTAACGTTTCTATCCTTTATCTTTCCAGTGCAATTGTCCTCATTACAGCTAACCGTGTCTCCCTGACACACATCTAACATAAAATCCAGTCCCAGACAGAACTGAATTCAACCAACAAAACGCTGCAATTCCTTGGTGACTGGATTGGAGGGCCTGCAGAGATTGTAGATACTGAAAGCAGGTTTTTTTATTTGTAGAACACTGTGCCAAATACATTCCCAGCTAAAAAGATTCTACCAGATAGCTCTCTCCGCCTTTTCTCTCTCTCCAGTATTAAATAACTTATGACAAGGAAACTTCAGGTCAAATAGTATACATTCCACAGTATTTCAAGATACAAACATTACTCCAAGTGAGAAAAAGCTTGGTAGATAAAGCTGTAGCAGGTGGGGCAGAAAAAACCCTCATGTCTTCACTAGCAGAAAACTGCACAAAGGTAACTCCTGCTGGAGAGACTCCTTGGAAATGAACAATTCATTCCGAATTGCTTTCTCCCCCTTTTATTTTTTTTTAAATCTCTCTTCTTATTTGGTGCTCTCATTCATTTTCCATGAGTACTTATATATGGCAGAGGCTGCTAAAATCAGGACCAGTTTTCTTATAAAAAATACAAAATATCTCATAGATAAAAACCAGCACTGACTATTTTATTTGTATGATCACTGTAACCAGACTGTGGCATTTATTTGACACACATCATGTTTGTACAATATTACGAGAAGCAGTGCTGCATATATGATCAGGAGGTTTTATCAATAATGCAGTTAATACTCAGTGTTTGTGGGCAACCACAGTGTTACAGGTTATCTAAGAACATTTGTGTTTTGCTTATACTTCTATAATAAAAATTAATGACTTAAAAGTGCTCAGTGGGAGTATCTACGACATTCATATTTATCAGAACTGTTACTGGCTTCTGCAATAAGCAATTATTCTTATTGCATTAAACCGTTTATTTCCAAAGATGTATCCCTAAAAATCAAATAAATCCAAAAATGAATTATAGTCAAGGTATAAATTTATCTCAGGGATACTTCTAGAAAACTCAATTTTAAAATGCATTTACTTTTGCCTCAGTGCCAGCAACAAAGGCGGGGGAAAGAGGGAAGAACAACAGAATCATTTTGCTTTCAGTGTTTTCTACAAAACAATTCCAAAGCCAAATGAGCGGAAAGCTCTCAATATACAGCTTCTCTCTGTGAACGGTAGTAAGGCATTGCCACCTATGCTTTGTAGATTGTTGCTAATTGTACAGACCTACTGAATAATATTTAATATGCAACAGAATATTCTTTTTAATATTCCCCTTGAAAGCTTTGAAAACTTGCTGCTTCCAAATCTGTATGTTGTGCACAACCAAAATTTTAGTTGGCATGACAGATGTAGGAGCACGCTGCAGAAAGTAATTTCTGTGTCAAGTACAAAAGGCAAATAGTTGCAGTTTGAAATTTAGAGAAAGAACATCACAATGAGAAGCCTCGGGAAGGAGAAAAACAAGCTGCACCACATAACATTTTACGATACAAAATGAGATGTGGGCAATGTAATTTCACTTATGTGATTCATTTTATAAGCAATGCAAATGCAATCCCACTGATTATCCTCCAAAACAAAAGAGGGAATTTCATTACTTCAGCCAGTGCAATTAGACATGCAAAAATCACAAAACATCCTATCTGCAGCAGAACAAATAAAAACCATCATTTCACATTGAGATGGGAATAACCAAGGTGGGTGAAATGCTTTCTGTTGTAGTGGGTGCTGGGAAGGCATAAACTGAATTGTGAAGACCTTAAGCTCACACAGCCTGTGGTACATAGATACACACAGAGATTAACTCCACCAAATTTGTCATATATGAGCTAAAGATGCCTCAGAACCCACACGACATGAGGTAAAAAAACCCCAAACAACAACAAAATTACAAAAAACCCCAAACCACTGTCTTCCCTCCCCTCCAACAAAACACCACCAAAAAACCACCCCAAAACTGCACACCTATTTTTTTATACAAGAGTGTTTTTCAGCTTTTATTTATCTTTTGGTTTCTCAAAGCTTGAAAGTAGACGGTTACTCTGAAGTAAATCAGGCTGTGTGAATTAAGAGTACCATTGCTTTCCTTATATGGCTCCCCTGGGAATCTGTTTATTAGGCACAGGCCTGTTTTCTGATTTAGCTTAAGCACTTTTCCTAGAGAATATGACTGTCCACACCAAGAGGAATTTTCAAGTAACAGCTGCAGAACAACCTTTTTCTGTAGGAACTATCTTGAATCAGTTCCTCTATATGGATACACAGTATTGATTTTCATCTTCATACTCCTTTTAGTACTTAAAAGGAGAAGAAAATTAAATCTTTTTAATTTTTAATAGGTACTCCAATAACAAAAACTTGAGAAAAGCTTCAGCTTCTTGAAAATTAGCAATAAAACTGAAACTGACAAAACCAAAATACATAAATAGATGGAATATCAGGGCACTCAGCTATACTAATTTGGGTGTTTTGCTTTTAGTTTAACAATCAAAATGACTTTTGCTTTGACTAAGAATACATGTAAAATTGCACCCACCTACCCATCCAGTCATATTTCTCAGCATGCAAATGAAATCCTAATTCTTTTGCCTCTATCCGTTAAGGAGCAGGAAAAGATACCTGCCAGGGACAGACAACAGAATTCCACAGCTCTGCAAGACTATGGGGAAGTGCAAAAGAAAAAAAGAAAAAACAGTTTCTATGAGTTTGCAGCAAAAAATTGTTACTGAACGTTATGTAAAAGATACAACTATTAGGGTAGTTTTTAAGGAAACAGGCTAATTTACTAAGTTGCTTAAGGAGACAGAAAAAAAACATGCAACTGTTAAAGCCTAGGAACAGCTGTCTTAACCATTTCTTCCTTTACATCTGGATCCACTGGGCTGTTATTTTTCTTTACATTTCTGCATTCTGGCATTGCCAGTGAAACTTCCAGTTGCACAGTACCAGGGCTGTTTGTGCTAGTGCTTTCTGCAGTCAATAAAGTCAAAGTTCACAGAGACCATAGTAGGACAGGAATGTGAGCAAAGTGAAACTACTCTGCTCACATCAATACTGTTACAGTCACCTATATTATACAAAATTAGCAGTTAAGATTCTCAGTTCTTTGACTGAAGTGACTTAATTTCCTGCAACCTTTCTCCTCCTTCCTCCCTCCAAATGTTTTGGCAATCAAGAACAGACTTAGAGGCTGTTGCATAATGAATATAGCCTTTGAGGGCGAAACCGGCTAGATACTCCAGTGTGTTCCAGAAATCCCTTCTGCAATTCATTATTCCATCTAGTTCTACTCTACTGGTTTACTCCAGCCTATGAAATCTTGAGCTCTTTCATCTTCTGCAGATTGTGGAGACTTGGGACTAACTATACTCCTAAAGGCCAAAACCATGTCTTTCTAGAATTAAAATGCTCTGGTCTAGCTACCTTCTGGAAAATCAATTGCTCTAAATCAACTGCCTGCATGTTGCTATAGAAAATGAATGGTGACGTGCTCAGAGGCTTTCCAGTAATGACTACTTTTGCCTCAGAAACCATCTCTAGTACTTGCTTTTTTTCCATTGGTATCACCTACAGGAACAAGAACCACATCTATTCCTCTCCTTGTCAAATAATATGATAGATTTTTAAAATAACTATCACCTTCAGCTGATGAAGAGAATACCACGCAGTTCCAAAAAGCTATGAGCATCTCACCCACACAAATGACATTTTCTTGTCTGAAATATCATGATCTCCCCAAAGACCATTTCTCACCAAAGTAATACTTTGCTGTTACTACGACTTTATGGCTGCATACCCTTTACAGTGTGTCACCAAGAGAGCAGCAAATACAGCTTTGTTTAAGAAGCACAGGTGCATATTTTTTGCAAAACAGAAAAATCACTTAGATCACTGACATTCACTGTGTCACGATACCTGCCCTTATAAGTCACGCTGTGCACACCCCCCCACCAAACATGATCCAGTAAATTGCTCTGCCCTTGACCTTTGCTAAGTAACCAGGCCAAGAGAATAGCCTAAATTACAGACTTGCCTTTGAACTATGTCTCAGTTTGAGGCAACCTGCCAGGTGCATGCACCACCAGCCCCAAGACATCAATGAGCAGGGGTTTGCCTTGCTGTGCTTTGCTCAGGCAAGCCAACTATCTGAAGGGAATCTAACCTCACAGGAATTTAACAAGGTCTCTGACTTGTGGTATGTGCCACTCACTTCTTCAGTTCTCAGCCTGATGGCAAAAATGAAATTCCAGTTCAAGCATAATGGAAACATTCTCCTATGTGAAGGGACCACTGCAGTGTGGTACAAAGGTAATTCAGCCCTGGGACATTATGTATGGCCTGCCACCAGTTTAACAGATGTCAGAGCTGCACTCTGAGACTAATACAATGTACAGCCACTTTTACAGTTTGAAGTAAGTATGGGAAGTGCTGCTGAACTCATAAACTATGCTGTCATTTTTCACACCACTAAGCAAAACAGACGAAAGTGTTAACTACGAAGACCTGTTTGTGCCCTGGATTTTCCCTGATCATTCTCAGTGTGTGAGTCTCTCTTTTATGAGTGCCTCACCAAGCTCTGACTCATGGGAGATAACCTATCAGGAAGCCTATCAAGGCAGTTGCCTTTATCATCCATTCTATTCACAGGTCTGGTAAAGGCCACTATTTCTTCTTCCTCTCCCACTATCCCAGAACCTACATCTGGAGCCTATAGACAGGTGGCTGATCACATCCTCACAACCACCCATTACCAGGCATGTGCCCAGTCAAACCTTCTCCCAGTCCCATTCACAGAGCAGCTGCTCCAACAACTGCCTGGAGCCGGCAGCACTGTGAGTCAAGACTTCAGGCATCATAACCTAAAAAGGAGTATTCACAAACAGCCACGCAGACTTAGGCCTAAGCCCCTGTTCTCCTGGGTTCCACCTGCCCTTTCTCATGGTGTGGCTGCTGACTTGGACTAGCCCTACAAGCTGTGTGCCCAAGTGGATTCAGCTCAGATGAATCAGATGGGCAGCTGAGTCTGAGCACAAATGAAGCAATAGCAGCACTGAGGCACAGCCACTTCCTTTCTGCAGAAGCTACATACTGGATCAACACAGCCATTTTCCCAAGTGTTAAGTGGGGTGGTTTTTCTCCTATTAAGGCAAAAATAAGAACCTCTTTGGTCTAATGAGAGTTTCCTCTATTTGCAGACACAGTTTGATCTTGCACTGCATGTTCAACTTCCAGATGACTCCTTCTGTTAGAGATGGTACTAGGCTTGGATGGGAAACAGCCTTCTAAACAGGCAAACTAAAAGCAAACAAAACAAATGAAGAAAGAAAAAAAGGTAAAGAAAATATCTTTAATATATTGAGATAGTAAGAGCCCTGCCTGCAGTTTCTTAATTGTGCTAAGGGACTGTATTTCAAAACCTTCTTTGTACCCTCTGGTCACAGCATCTCATCTGGATGGTTATCCATTCTTTTTTGTTACTTTATTTCTTTATATCTTCCTTGAACAAAACTGTATCTTCACATGGTTTCATGTAGTTACTTTAACAGTAAAAGCACCAAGTGACCGTGCTATACACAAAAGACCAAATTATGCTCTGCCCAGTTTTACAGACTCTGCTTCTTCTTTGTTTTCTTACAACCACTTTATTTTTTCCTGAGGGACACGTTGACATGAATGCCACATTAACTGCCAACCCCATGAGAAGAACATTTCAATCACCCATTATAACCAAGCATCAGACCTCTAAAGTCCCCTGGCCAGGCTGTTTCATGCCCTTCCAGTAACCCTGCAGCATGGCTATCACTGCCACTTCTTATCGCCTGTTCAAACATTGTCTGCTAGGGGCAGACAAGGAGCCAGACCTAAACAATGATGTTAAATGAAGGCTTCCTCCCAACACAGTCTTGAACTTCTGATGAAACTGATCACTCCTCAGCAAGATAACAAACCCTGTTGGGGGTTAAAAAGGTTTTAAAATCCAAGTCAAGAGAACACAAATAGGAAGCAGGCTTCCAAAAAACAGCAAAGCTCTCACTGCATGCAAGTATTCTCTCTGGGCATCAGGTGATCACCAGCTAAATGTACATGTACATACATAGACACATGCGGAAACAAATAACAAATATACACCATGGGGATGCTTAGAGTCCTCAGTTAAATTCTTTCTGTTAAGAAAAAAAAAAAGTTAAAGGAGGCTTTTTAGCTCATTAGACTTTAAAACACAGCTGAAGCAGCAGCAACTACTCCAAAGCAAAGGACCTGGTATTTTTTAATTCCATTAAAATTCAGATAACTCTGCACTAGAATTTGATGCGTGTTAGAAAAAATAAGTTTTTCAATGTTTTTATAAGAGTAAAAAATCCGATAAACATGAAATGAAACAAAAAACCTAAACCTAGGAAGCTGCAAGGCTTTTGCTTCTATCCCTTTTCTCCATGAGGCTACTTCCTATCAAGACTATAAGCTTTGTCATCACAATCTGTGTCATTCTTAGGCAGATCTGTTAACATGATTAACATTAGAAGTACACTAGCTGCACTGAAGTGCACATTTGGCCTCTGCTCAGATTAACTGCCCTTTCCTCTAGGGAGCCTCAGGTAGAAGTTCTAAATGGAGATTTAGGGTTTTTAAGGGTGGAAGACATCCTATCCTGTCCAAGACCCCATTCATTCCACCTGCAGTGGGACCATGCCCACAGCTCCACCAAGGCCTCAGCATGGGCAAGCTCCAGTCACCGTGGGGCACAAGACAAGGCTTTGTGTGGGGGGGGAGGGGGGGGTACCTTCTTATAGATTATACAGATTATAGATTTATATAGATTTCTTCATCCTGGAGACAAGTTTTTCACTTTCTATGCAAGCTAGTTATCATGCATAGTCTGTTCTTGCAGACCTTTCTGGAAATGGGCTGCAGGACTTTGGGGGTGCTTGGCAGTCTTGTTCCCTCCCTACAGTCCATGCCCATTCTGAATCTCATTCCTGTATTTGTGTTGTGCCTATCTCCAGGAACTAGAACAAGGATATTTGTCCCAGAAAAGTGCTGCCTAACTTCATACGGACCCTGTCTCCAGCCACATCCTATTCCTTCTCACAATATATTACCAACAACCCTTGGTTGGCTCCACAGCCATCTGACTGGGGTATTTGAGACAAACACATTGATTGGCCCTTCTGGGCTTCCACAGACACTGCTCCATGGTGCAAAACAGGGTCATACTTCTGCATTCCTGCACCAACCCCTGCCTTGCAACATCACCACTGTGCAAACACCAGGGGACAGCTGGCAGCTCAGTACTCCTGTCACTCTGAAAGCACAGCCCTGGCCCTGTAGAAACCAAATTCTCACTGACACCCCACCCCCCAGAGATGCACTCCAGCCCTTCAGGATGTAGAAATTATCTCATATTATTCTTGCAACCTTGAAAAACGCTGGGAAATTCTTTATGTCATGTTGGGAAATCACACAGAAGTCTCATGTGGGTTCATTCTACCCTTGCACTTCACCTCCATAGTGAACTCTAAACTGTCTGACAGCACAAGACGATATAAACCAGCCATTTCATAGCTGTGTCTCGTGAAGTACCTTTGCAAACAAACTGCTCTCAGCCACACATTAAACACAGGGATACAGACCAATAACCTCACCTTTCAGCAACAGTGCCAACCTCTGCAGCTCCCAGTCCCCTCTCGCTATGCCCGGTTCCTGCTTCAGGCCGTTGTGCCAGTACAACTGTACAGGGACAGATGGTGAACAGGGCTGGAGAGCTGAACTGGGCATCAAACTCCAGGGATTATTCTGAATTCCCAATTGTGCCACATGTACAATGCAGACACATGGGCGAACAGTGCAGCGCTGCAAAGCAGCAAGGGCTACTCCAGCTAGCAGCACCACCGCCCCCAAACAAGCAGGGCAACAGAGCTCTCATGAAACCATTGCTTCGCATGCCGCTTGGCATCATGAATTCCACAACAGTGGCTTGAACCAGCCACACTCAAGCCACACTGGATGTTACAACAGAACTTAGTTTGAGCTGCCTAAAGGACCCCCAAATTGCAGGTCTTTGTGAAACCACTGTGCAAATCAGATTGCTGGCCCAGTCAGGAGTTTAGTATCGCATGCGAAGGCAGTGGCAAGCCTTGACTAGGTGTGCAAGTGAATGCTTTCTTTCATCAATGATTAAGCCATACATAAAAGGCAAAAATACCACAGGAAAAGAAAAATTTAAATATTTTACCCTTTCTAGCAATATAGCTCAGTTCAGGAGAATATTCCATGGCATCTTACTATTTCTGCAAGGACAGTGAAGGCAATCTCAAAAATGTCGATCCCACAGAAACTTGTCACAACACTTCCATGCACAGGGGCTTCATTTCAGCACTTCAAAACATCTTCCCAGCAACAATTACAAACTGGCCTTTCAAATGTATATGATGGGGCACGTGGCCCAGTGAAAGCATACAGTATTGAAGTTCTACCCTCTTCATCATTTTCATAAACATTTAAGTCACGTGCTGCAGAGCAGCATCACTGAAAGCTCCTTTAAGTTTCATGCCAAGAGGGTCAGGATCAGCCACCTTCTCATTAAGTGCGGGAAGCAGAAGAATGAGAAAGTAAAGCTGTCAATACAGTGAATTGTCTGTATGCCATTCCTCTACAAAAACACAGGCACTGTAGAACCTTAAAAGTCATTTTCAGATACTGTGTCACTACTAACAGCTAATATAGCAGGAAATTTTAAGTCAAATACTGTATTAGCCAAAACTACAACAATAAATAGCAAAGTTGCCATGCCTTGCATAAAAATGAAACCCTAATGAAACCTAGTGCAGTTTGTTGACACCATGTGCAGTCTAGGCTACATGCATAATGTAACAGTGCAACTAACATCAGGCTCACAGAAGACAATTTACACTTGTTTTTATGGACATGAGGAACTGATCTTTGAAGTTTTCCCTAATGAGATTCTGCTTGGCCCCAACAGCATCCTGAGAGAACATGCTGGTTTTCTCCCTTGCATCCGGTGCTTATTTATGATGCAAAATCCAGACCTATTTAAATTGCACATGTGGACTGGTGTCCCCCCATGCCATCACCAAGTCAGATTCTCACAGTGGGGGAAATACACACTAAAATGTCTCAATTTAGCTTCCAGTCTTTTCTTTAATTACCCATACCACCTTTACTAAGTACCAGAAGATACATGGGGGCTAATGAATATGGTTCCTTTTTCCTTTGTACAGTTGACCTCCTAACTTGATTTGAGCTGCCAGGTCAATTGGCAGCTCTACCACACATTGCAGAAGACACATCCAAACTACAGTCACAAGGCTCCCCAGAGAAAATGCAAGTGTAGCTGTGCAATGGATTTCAAAAACACAAACAGCAGCATGTAAGGCAAATAGGAAAATGTTTTGCTGTGCCCTGTGTAGTCACTGCTTTAAGACTACACCCACCTGTGACAGCCTCGATTTTATTCTCTCTCCCATACTACTCCCATAGTAGATAGAGCCAGCCATATACCTGGGTTTTTGATTATCACTGCTTCAGGTCAAAGTATTCACATAAACTAAGAGCAAACTAAGGCAGTTCAAGGAACTTTTTGATGCTCCATTCAAATGCTACTTTTGGGAGGATACAGCTTTTGGGAGGGTGCTAAAATCAGAAGGTTGGCCACTCCAGCAGCTCCCCATGCAGCTGATACATAATATTACTTCAGTTATACCATCACAGAATCAATATTTTAACTCTTAAATTTCTGGGTTTTTCTGTTTGGAAAATAGAGAGGGCAAAAAAACACCACTATAAATTCTTTGAACATACGTGTCAGCACTGTCTATGCTGTATGAATGCAGAGCATGTTGTTTAGGATTAGATGACTCAGAGAACAGATAGTAGGATGCTTGGTTTTTCATTTGGAGCTCATTATCTAATAACACACTAAACAAATAGAAATTCTACCGCACTGACAGCTGTTTGGTGCCTTAAAAAAACCAAACAAACAAACAAACAAAAAAACCTCACAAAAATCAACAAAATACAAGAAAGAATTCTGCTTTAATTCCTATAAACAATCTCTTGGTCAGCTTGGCCATGCCTCCGTGCAAACAACTACAAGGCATAAGTCTGGAATTTCAAAATCTAAAAAACTTTTTTGTTAAGAAAATAATAAAACACATACAAACACAAAAGACAGATTCCAACACTGCTACCACAGCGACACTGTGATAAATATCACACTGCTGCACTTCATGCTAGGGCAGGAAAGTCTTTAAACATATATGCAGGCAGTAAAATTGTAACAAAGTAAATATGGCTGCAGGTGCAAGGTGTGCTAAGAACTACACCTCAAGCCAACGTCTTATCTCTGGTTATTTCTGGGTATTTGAGGTCATTTATACATTTCTCAACTTCCAATTATTCTGTATTGGTCATCTCCAGTATATTCCTCCTACATTTTATTATATAAGTATCTGGACCCAAGGAAATGGCTCTCCTTTTATAGACAGATATAAAGAAAATTGCCACGTCTTATTCCAATTCTTCCATAGGACGTCATTTATTTTGAATTAATTAAAAAAAACCACCTCTACCAACTTCCTGGCTCTACACGTTTCAATTTATACCTTTTAACTCTTCAATGAATGAGATGATTCACAAGAGGTCTTTCTCATGCTGCAGAATGGCATCTTTAAAAGCTTCTGAGAGGAACACTCACTGCAAATAGTCACATTATGAAATGATGGTATGAACAGACTATCAAGGAAGCCACATGATCCAAAATTAATTTTCAACTTCAATTAATATTTCTCTTGACAATCTAGACTGGATGTAAGGATTCTTTTCAGGAAAACATGATCTGTAGTAATGATATCTAAAATGAATGAGCCAGAACACCAAACAAAATCCTCCTAAATACAGATCATTTTAACTTCTTGAAACCAGGGATTTCCTTTCCATCCTCACTCAAAGAAAATGAAGTCTCCATTCTAAATACATACATTTTTAAACCAACCTGTCTTCTCAAAGGCATAGAACTCGTGGCGATAGATAACCAACAACAAATGAAAACTCCACGCATTAAAGGTCTCTGTTTTGCTGCCAAGATGATGTGTCACGTTCTGAGAGGAGCAGCGTGTGTGATCCTTCCATTAAGGCAGCAGCACTCTCAGAAAGCAGCCATGCAGAGTAGCTGAGCAGAACAACACCAAAGGTCACAGTGGAGATAAAAAAAGGGGGAAAAAAAATCATATACCACCCCTAGCATTACCATCACATTTTAATTCTCAGAGGGTGTTTGGAACTCCTACTACAGCATTTGATCTGTGGAGTCTCATTATGCATTTCTAGGAGAAAAACTGTCTTAAGAACTTTTATTAAAATAACCTCCAATACATCTAGCAAGTTACAATTTGAATCATAACTAACAAGTTACAATTTGAATCATAACTCTCCCTTAAAAACCCAAAGAGGGTATGTAAGTGGAAACTTTCAAGATACAGAATGGTATCAAGAGCAGAACAAAATTAATTCTTCTTGCAAACATGCCTTCCTATCAAAGCTGCAAACAACCCTGTTTAACAAACAAGATGATAAAAAATCAAACTAATGTCAAGAGAGATATAATCAAAATGAAACACTTATATATAAAATCTTTCAAGTAATTCAAAGATTACACATGGGTTATACGTAATTTTTTTCATATATAATTGTCTATTTATTTAATTTTAATTTATTTACTGTTTTCCACCAAGAGGAAAAGTGAATGCCTGGATGACTTTAAATTTACAAAATAAACACCACACAAAGACAAAATTTCCCTCTTCCTTAATATCTGTCAATTATCATTATTTTATATGTACATTGCTAACAACCAGAGAAAATCAGTCCTTGAAAGGATCTTGCTTAAAATTGAGGGAGCCACTTAATCTGGTTTTTTTTAAGTGGCAGGTCCTGTCCCACTGGAAGCAATAATGTTGTCACTAATCACTGCATTTTACAAGTATAGGACACGGCTCCTATTTATTAAATGTGCTAGATGACATAAAATTTTAATTCTGAACATTATTTTCCTAAAAACCACTACTTCACCATTCACAGGAAAGCAAATAACCTATTGTTAATGCTCACTGCTGGCCAAAAGTGAATGTGCTTTAAGAAACAAAGAAGCCTAGAGTAATTAAAAAGTAATGACTTTTTTCTTTGTGCTCCCCATATAAAAGGCACAGGAGAGAAGATATACTGGACTAGTACCTTTTCCTTCCCATAAACTGATGCAATAGCCAAACATTTAGGAGTAATGTGCTGACCTTCATGCTCACAGTCACTACACTCAATTCTTTATCCCAGAGAAATTGTAAATGTGGTAAATAGCAAGTTTCCTGGCTTACAAATACATCAGATCAAGTCCCTCTATCACACTCCTTCCTTCTTCCCTCCCCCATCCTCTCTCCATCTGCTGCCCTCCTGGGAAGGGAGCGCTACACGTAATGGCTGTGTGCTTTTAAGTCTAATGTGCTGGATATAAGTTAATGCCCGTACAGTAAGTGGAGACTCTGCTGCAAGGAAGCCTCTGGTGCTGTTTTTTCCCTGTCAACATCCAGAAGAATCTCTGTAGCCCTAATGTCAGCCAGAATGCAGGGAAGAGAGGGTCTGGGAGTATGAAATCCACAACCTGTGACAAAAATAAACCTTGAAAGATGCTACACAGCACAGTAATTTAAATAATCTTTCCATAAAAACAAGAAACGGGATTTTATTTGTCACTCCCCTCAACATAATGATTTAAATTTAGAAAATATGCCCATTATAAAATAGGGCATATAAAAATAAGGGCAAGGATCTCTCTGCCAGTGGAGAGTACACAGGTGAACTTCATTGGTAGCAGAAATAAAATGGGCCTGATCCATCAGTTATGAAGAGGACAACTGTATTTGGAGATTATGAGCTGACCTGCTCTCCAGCCATCCTCTCTGCCCCACTCTGAAAGCTTCAGCAGCAGCACTGCTCATCCAGCAGCACTTTGTGACAGCCAGCAGCAGCAGATCCTGCAGGACACATACAGCTCGTGTGCTAGGAGAAATCTCCAGGTTATCGAGATTATGACCAAGCTTCTTGGTCAACTCTTCAGGAGATAAATAAAGTGACTGCAACATCAGGTGCCTAAACTTTATTTTTCAGAATTCAGACTTGCCATTTTCTGCTCCAACCACTTGGTACTGCTCCAGGAATGTTACTGGGTGCAAGATTATCCTACCCTAACTTTTTATTTGAAAAAGGCAGCAAAATAAAAACCATTAAATGGAGTCTAGTCTCATTTACCACAGGACCGAATTGATTTGACTTCAGTGTTTTAAATGCACACATGTTCACTGTTTTATTTTATGGGATCTTAATTTGCTGGATTTTTTTAAAATATCTTTAGCAGTTAACATATTGGTTTATATTGTGGTGGACCTGGCAGTGCTAGATTAATGGCTGGAGTTGATAATCCAGCCTAAACAAATCCATAATTCAGTCACAGCTTCCTCCTAATTGTTTTTAATTACACACAGTAACACAAAACTTGCCCTCTACAATACACCATCTAAAAACTGTGGACCTTAATGGCCCACATCAAAACTGAAAGTAAATGGGTAAGACTTGAATTTCTAAATCCCATCAAACAAGCTGTTTGTATCTTCTGAAATACTTGCTGTGAAATATGTGCATGCATATATGCAGACAGCCCCTTTTGCACTGCTCGGCATGTTCACATCACAGAAAAGACCTGAGAGCCACTATCAGACCCTCTGCAAGCAGAAACAACCTCGATGAAGTCCATAAAACTACAGCTGCATGTGCCAAATATGATTCAAACCACTGGAAACCAGAAGTCATTGCTCCAAGGACCAAAACTCACAACTTGCTGGAAAATCCACTCTAGGGACTTGGAAAAACCTGGTGTGAATTATGAAGGGAATGATTTTCCCATGCAAGACTGGGGGGACTTCCTACCCAGCACTGGCAATGTCCCCTCCCTGCCAGCACGTGTCACTTGAGGGAATGCACGTAATCCCAACACCAAACTCAGCTGTGCCTTCCCAGCAGTAACTTTATAAGCTCACTGCTCAGAGATGCAAGTTTTAAAGGCATGTCCCTGCCTCACTGTACTTCTGCTGTGCCTAAAAGCATTTATCATTTTAAAAGCATTTATCAAGTTACATCATGGCATATTACAGAATTCAAAACCAAACTGTTCAAGTGTTCCTTTGAGAGGGAGACACTAGCCCTCCATTTCTGAATTTTTCCATGGATACCAATGTTAGGCAACTGACTCCAAAATTAAGCCACCTCTGGGAGCTCAAGATCAGAAACGTAAACTCAAAAATTACCATGCCAACACTGAGTACAAAAAAATCAATGTCCATGACCAATACTTGATCACTTTTGAAATAGTCTTGCATCAAACATAAGCAAGCTGCATATAATAATTTAACATAACATAGACATCTAAACTCACATTGTTTACAGGGCTTTTCCTTTTGCTTATTTGTCCAACAAAAAATTCTAGCAAGGGTTTGTAAAAGAAAAGAGTAGAATGTGTGATAGGTAGCTTCAGCACTTTCCTTGGAAGAGCTAGGTGTCACAGGCAAAGAGAACAGGCTCCCTCATCACTGCTGTCAGGGAAGACCAGCTTCATCCTGCCACTAGGAGAAAACCACGAGCCAAAAATTCTCCAGTGGGATTTGCAGTGTGCGGCCTGCAAATTTAGTTATTAACTCTGTCTGGAAATCTATGCTCTAGAAGTTGTTTCACAGGACAGATTGTATCTCACCCTTCAAGCACTAAATAAAAGCAAGAATCGGCTTCTTCCACAACAATATCCCTACTGCCCTGATATTTTAAAGAAAGAAATTAACAAATTTCCAGTCATAGTACAACATCCTGATTGCGACATATATCCATCTTTTTTTGTCAAACTACTTCACAGCAAAGAGCTTCCTTGGTGAGCAGCTTCCCTCCAGCACAAGGTGCTGTGGCAGGAGCCACTGCTGCAAAAAGCATTTCTGGTCAGATCACACATCTCCCAAAAGGCAAGAACACATTTGTGTGTTGTACATAAACATGGAAGTGCAAGTCAGCTGTGTCTCAGTGTGACTGACTGACCACTAAATGAACCCTACAGTTAACACTATGGCAAAGAGTCAGATCATGTAATGAAAATTTCCTTTTATACTCCTCAGCTACTGAGATGGGACCTTACAGACAAAATGTTTGTTACCTGAAGGCTTCTCTGCATGATTAATACAGCATAAAAGAACACCAACACACATAAACACAAAAACTCTTTTTTTTTTCTCCCTCTGAGGGTATGCCACAACAGCAGCCAGACTCACTCTACAAGGTGTTTTAACAGAACATTTTCATCAATGAAAATCTTCATGAGTCTTATTCCTGCATGAGAGGTGAACAAATACCCCCCTTCTTTCTATGCCTGCCCACTGGTAGATCCATAAGCACAGTAGTGCCAGCTCCCTGTGCTGGCTGCCCCTGTGACCCTCTACTGGTGAGGCTACACTGAGAGAGAGACTGCTGGAAGTAGTTAATTGTAAAAAACAAACCCCACAAAAACCCACCCACTCATCTAACCAAACCAAAACACCCACCCCACTACATGGACACTTCTAACCTGGACTGTTTCAGTGTCACAGTCCATCCAGCAGCCTCCAAAAGGCTCTGCCAGTGCTCCTGGGGAGGTGGCAGAGCGTGTGGCACAGGGGCAGGACGGAGCAGCTGGGGAGCAGCAGGTTCAGCGCTGACGCCTTTCCCTGTAGCAGAGATCTTCCCCCCTTACAGCCCTGTGAGTAACCCCCAGGCACAGCTCTCCTCATTCAGAAAGCACGTGGGAGCTGCAGAAGGCTGATGCCTCACACTGAGGGACTGATGGATTGATTTTGATAGGCACAGAGACTGCTCTGGCGGCCTGGTCCCACTAGCACAAGAGGGAAAGGGTTTATCACCAATTGAAACCAGACCTGGCTTCTGTCTTAGGGCAGGGGGCAATGTGGAAAGACAGTAATAATAGGGCAATGGTGACAAAAAACATATTTTAAACCTGTCCTACATTTATAATAATAGTAATATTGGCACTTCTACAGCATTAGCCTTCCAGGGATGTTAGGCCATTTTTTAAAAGATAGGTTGGTATTATTTCTTTTTACAATGGCAGAAAGGTCAGAAATTTAACCAATTCTTCAAGAATGCCTAGCATATGATGACTGCACTGTATAAACACTATACAAGGGGCCTAAATTCGAATTTTAATTACAAAACTGTAATTCCTGAGCCTTACATCACCACTTTATGAACATTTTTAGTATGTTCCACACTCCAGCATCCCAAATAAGTGTAGCTTCTTTAAAAAGCTATTTTCACTTTACACATAAAATTTAAGTTTAGAACTTTCGCGTTGCTTACATTTTTGCATAAGTAACTTTGAACAACGTAAAATCAGTAAGATGCTAGAGATCCTCACTCACACATACACAGACATGCACAGGCACTAGTAAGAGTTTTCTTACTGACAATTAAAACTGGCATCTTTGCCACACAGCTTCCACTGTTCTGTGGCAGGACCACAAAACACAATCAGTTCCTGGCCCTCTTCTGCAGTGGGGAACTTTATTTTGGGCCAGTTGAAGGGTTCTCACCTCCACTGTGTCCCTCCCTGTATTCAGGGAATCCTCGCCAGGTGCCAGGCCAGGCCCTGCAGGGACAGCTCAGCAGCCTCGGGGCAGCTGCTGAAAGACTTCTGCTCTTGGCTAAAAGAAAAACAGGCTTGTTTTCCTTCACACACAGGGCTGGGAACTGCTGCACGTCAATGAGGGAGCAGCCAGGGAAAGGAGACTAAACCTGCACCAAGGTGAGCTGATTGTGAGCCATGAGCCCAGGAAGAAATCCCTTCGTCGGAAAGTAACACTAAGTTCTAAGTACACTCATTCAAAGTACTCCTGTTTTCACAACTGGAGCTTAAATGTCACTTGATTGTTTCAGAGAGTACTGATTTGTTTAATTTATTTATTTATTTGGAAAAATAAGTAGCGTAAAGAAACCTGTATGATCATAAGCTGTGAATGTTTTTGTAAAAAAAAAAAGGAGTGTTATTAATGGCCAGAGCAACAATTACCAGGAAAACTACAACTCTGTCACATCAGTACCAGCTGAAACAGCCTGCCCAGTCACAGTAGGTACAGCTGACTGGTGTAAGATGAATCTCTTATTCTCTCAACCAATAATATTACATGTACCAGCTCCACTTTTCTGTAAATGTCAAACGAGTTCATATTTTGCTAATGCTGACTCTTTCCCCTCCCGCTAAATATCACACACCTTACATTAAACAAAAATTGAGAATACTGCAAATCAAATGCATGATTTCCCACTAATCTCAGTGGGAGTTTATAAAGCCCATTAAATGCAGGATGGTTTCCCCAAGAAAAAAAAAGAAAACCAAAAAAACCAAGATCCTCTCTGTCAAGGTTGGTAAAATCTCTGGGTCCTAACAATGTAAGGTTTTATCACGGTTGAGTTTTTTCTTCTATTATCAAATAGCTGTGTTTTTATTTTATCATTATTATATACACACATTTACACACAGACATTTATGTACTTTATTCAGACATATATTTCTATATAAAACTCTGCTTATACTCTTTGTTTGAAAATAAGAATATTCACATGGGGGATTGCTCTAGTACAGAAATGGCAGTAAAATTATATAGTTACAGATTGAAAAATGTATCTCCAGGTATGAATAAACTTATTTAGAGGACTTTTGCTCTATCTTTCTTACTCCCCTACTATTGGATTTAAACCATAACAAAGTGTTAACATGCATTCAAACTACCCTAAAAAGAAGCTACCAAGCCATGCTGTTGAGACCAAGGGAAACCTAAATAATTCCTCTAAAAGGTTAAGCCTGCAGCAACTCAGGCTACAGCTATTTTATCTTCACAAAACTCCCTCATCCTCACCAGACAGGCCTGTCCAAAGGGGCATTTTCCATAACATACACAAGGTCTATTTCACTCTTCTCTTTTTTTTCCCCTGCAAGTAAATGGAGTGTTGTACCTAAACAGGAAGATTTTTCTGTCTGGTTAAAACCTAAGGAAGTAGGTTTTCATTTGAATTTGTCCCCAGGCTGCATCCTACTGCTGCACGCTGGTATTGTTGGTACCACTGCTAGCAGCCTCATACAGAATATATCAAAAGTCTGAACAAGCTTAAAAGCTGGTTTGGTTTTAAAAACAAATAAACACCCAAAACCACCCTCAAATACACACTTATACACCTAAGGAGCAAGAAGCACTTCCCCCTATAAGTCACAATTCTTGACAAAAAAAAACCTGAAAGAAGGAAAACTTTCAAAAGAGTAATAATCAACATGAAGGACAGGGAAGCATATTATAGTTGTTATTTACTATTTTGAAGCTGCCCTTGAAAGCAGGGAACAAAGATGCTGCAGTTAATTAAAACTAACTGAAAGTAAACATTAATTGGACAAAGCATTCAAATACAAACACTTTACAACAGTCAGAAAGTAAGTGAAACCTGTGGGTGGGAGCATTGCTTCAAGATGACAAAGTAATATTTAAAATTACATCCCTTTATGCAAAACAACTGTGCAGCAAAAATTGCCTTTAGAATACCTGTTCAAACATTAATTAGTAGAGAAATGAAATAAAATAAAACGGTTGGACAAACTGATTCAAAAGTTATACTAACAAAACTGCCATTGCTGCGAGCCCGAGCAAAGGGAGCTGTAATAAATACACTGTTGTCTATCTGACAGTACGCTTAAACAAAACGACTAAGGAGTGCTGATATAATAAAACATATAAAGACAAGAGAACTCTATCCCAGCTGATTGAACTACATGAAAGGCACAAAATAGAAGTGTGAGAAAAAGCCTAAGACATGTAAACAGACTAAGTACTGCCAGTAGTGCCTTACTCACCAGATTTATGCTGGTGATATTCCATGGACTCTCCTTTACTCTCTGTGAAATCAGTTAGGCCTCAAGGATACAGCACCTTGTACATGGCTCAGTGTAGGCCAAGAAACCAGTTCTCACTTTTGCACATGAAGATGCATATCCATAAAGAAATTACTTCTAAAAACAATACTTCCTTTAGCAAAGAACATTGCCCTTAAGCTGCACCCAGCTACTGAATTATGGCATGCAGCAGGGTCCTGCAGCAATAGATTGCCCTGCTATTCACACACATGTCACAAAACTCGGCTCCCATGTTGCTTTACTAATTTCTCTACATCCCATGATTTTTGAAATAAATTTCTCACTAGAGAATAAAGCTTCTTCAAACTCCCTCTTAGGAAAAAAAAAAAACAACAAAATAAACAAAAAGAAACTAACAAACCACACAAATAGCAACAAAGAAGAGCAGACTGTAAACCAAATCAAATCAATCCTGGCGGCTGCAACAATGTGGCACTAATAGAGATATAACAGGGTAAAAAGATCATGGTTTCTTTTTTAATACTGCTTTTACCAATTTTCTCTTAAGATTTCTCACTTGATGACAACCTCTTTCAGATAAACACACAAAACTTACATTACAATACATTAGGAAGACAAATAAAGACTTCATCTGAAGCTACCACATAATCCAGTCTCCCCTCCCCAGAAACAATTCTACTGTTCTTATAGCACACAAACCCTCAGCACACTCATACCTTCACTTTCTTGCCTTCCTCTACCCACCTGGTAGGATCCCTCTTTTCTTTCTCAACAGGTTTTCTAGAATGTGTCATTTGCTATCCAGACCTACACCTGAACTCACCTCCTGCACTTGAACATTGCTGTCTTCTGCTTCCACTGTAAATCTGAGACTAATTAATTTCCAATTTTTTTAAATTTTGATCTCCCTCTGCTGAAACCAGATTTCTGATTTTAGGAAATTTGCAGTATTTAAGTTAAAAATTAATTAAAATACTACCACTGTACTGTACTTTAAAATTTCAGGTTTTATTTCAACGACACAGTTTTTCTAAACAAGTATCTTTTAAGAAACGCATCAAGTTAGTATCATTTAAGAGATACACTATCCCTTAGAGGAGTGCCTGTCTGTTTGTGAGATTTTTAAACAAAGCACGAACAATTTTTACACTGTGGAACACCACACTTAGTCCTAAGTTCAGCTCCCACTGAATGTCAATAGGAAGGGGTTCTTTAAAACTGCTATCTGATTTTCTTTTGTTTGCTTTGAATTCATTCTCTCAATAAGATGGATACTTAATGTCAGAAGCACAGCCTGGAGTGCAAAACATGCAATAGAAATCTGCTGACAAAAGGTCTGAAAAGTGAATCAAGTCATGGAAATGTTCTAAAATCAAAGTTACATCATCGTGGTAGTATTATGTCAAATGTAATTAATGGAAAGTTTTTCACCTTGAAAAGTGAATGCACAGACACTCTTCAGCATCCTTCCTGAAGTTGCCTTTAGGAACATTGTAACCACATGAAATCCTATTAGAAGGTGCTGAACTCCTACATTGTGACTCTTCCGGCAGGCTTCTACATAACAAAAATGCAATGAAGTACCATACAACTTTCCTCCCTTATTATGCAAAATCCTTATCAAATTCAATAGTGTGACATGGTTCAAAATCCTGCCTAACAATGGCTCGCAGGATGTCAAGAGATGTCGGCTTTGTTTTAGTTTCACGTGCTTTTCAGTCTATTAATGCTAGGAGAAAAAGAACCTTCACATAAATAACAGATAAAGATCAAACCCCACTAAACAATGGGAAGGAAATTCAGAGTTGAAACTGGTATTTAGCTCTTTGCTAAGCAAGCAGCCCATTGTACCTAGGTGCCGACCCTGAGTGCCACAATACCAAGAAATAACGAGGTGAGGGAAGGAACCTCCAGCTCTCCACTTCCCATGGTTTCGTAGATTTGAGCCTGGGCTCTTGTTTAAAAGAGAGTATTTGCAGTTCTTGGGAGGAACTACGGGGCAGCCTCCGACTTCTTTGTGCGGCAGGTTGCGAGTGGAACGTGTGCCGCATTCCACATTCCACTCGCAACCAGGAGGACAAAGGATTCACTGATCGGGGGGACAATTAGTCCCAATTAGACCTATCTCGCAGCTGAGTGTAAGCGCTGGGGGAAGGGCGCTTAAATCTTAAAGCAATGGGTCCCTCAGGCGAGTTAAAGCGAGATCAGTAAAGTGACAAGCTTGAGAACATGGGGCGAGTTCCACCGAGGTGGTGGCACAGAGCCTGGGGCGCAGCCACTTCCAGGAGAGGATGGAGCTCGGCTTCTCGGCCCTCAGACACATCAGGCGAGAAACCTGATAACCATTTTGCCTTTTAGCTCCCGTGACTAACCAAGCAAATTTCCCAGTTTTCAACCCACTCCCGGAGCACCAGTCCTGGGTCTCAGGCACAGGCAGGCAGACAGCAGGCACGCAGGTCGGGAATACTCACATATGCACGTGTGGAGGCTGGAACCGGCTCTGATTGATGTTGTAGTGTGTAAACGCCTGCGTTGGGTTGGAGCTGTACTCATCCACCGTTATGGTAACTTTGCCTTGTGAAGGAATTCCATGAGCCATCCTTCCTCCTTATGGACATGAGCAGCTCACAACTTCCCAAGGCCAGGGGCAGGGTAGGGCATTGTGGTCCGGGCAGCTCCTGACTCCCAGCAGCTCCGCATCAACTCCGTGACCTCTGCCAGGAGAGAAACACAGCACACATTGCCATAAGTCACTAAATGTAAGCATACACAGACCTATTACTCTACGCTCTCCTGATTTCCATTCAGATTTGAGATCTTTTTCTATATTCTTGATGTACCCATCACCCCTCTCTATGCATTACTATTTTTTTTTTAATTACCTCATCATCCAACTCCATCATCATTAGACACATCCAAAGGATGAATGCTTAAAGTAAGGCTTTATCTTCAGGGGGTGGGGGAAGAGGGAATAAAATATCTGTGTTGAAAGCTCCACTTACACACTGCCCATTTCATATCCTTTATTTTAAATAATATTTTGTGTTAACTGCAAAACCATGAAAACTCACCAGCTTCCTGAAGGACAAATGACTTTCCACAAATATGCTAGCTTGTTTTCAAGGCACTGCTGTATCTTTAGAATACTAACAACTTAGAGACAAGAAACTGATGTAAAGAACATGTTACAATTGTATAGCAAAAGGTACGCCCAAAACCCTTTGAATCAACAGTACTTATGTGTCCAGAGAAAGGCGAGTATCTAGCCAATGTTAACAAAATATCCATATTATAGCTCACTAGCACTGAAACTGGTTTGGATTCACTGTTACCAGACAGTAATGATTTATCTGACTTAAGCACGATTTTACGCATAAATATTTCTGCAGAAGATGAAAGAAATAGGATCTTCCCTCTCTATGCATCCCTATCTTTTGCTTCTTCAGAGTGCTCTTAAACATATTTTGCGTTAGGACTGGATGTGTACCGTAATATTAGTGTAACCCAAGAGTAAGAAACCTCCCAAACACACTCCGCTGAGTTTCCTGCGCAAAATCTAAGCTTCAATTTCTTCCATCAATAAACTGAGGATACCTCAGCTGCCTTTCTTTCAGAGGGACTCTGAAAATTGATCAGCTGATGTTCGAAGAGTACTTTCAAGATGAGCAACTCTTTAAAAGCCCCTTTATGAGGCAGATCCTCAGCTGGGACACGCTGCACTAGCTGCAAGGACTTCAACACTCAAAACCCATTGATATTTCCTTCCTTTAGCTGCCACATGCAAGAGTGGACTTCTCATATCTGGAGTGCATTTTACAAAAGTAAATCAGTGCCTTACTGGGAAGACAAAGAGGTGGGGAAGAGAATTACTTGTGCCCTGAGCATCAAACTAAGCAATTTTTTTCCAGTGCAATTTTCCTGGACTTCTGTAGCTCCCAGATAGAAATGTGTTTGCCATGTGTAACGTTAAGCATTTGAAATCTTTGATTTGCATTCAAAATATATTTTTAATACAAAAGACTAATTTCCAGTTTGGCATGAAGCATGATGAAAACGCTCTGCAAATAGCAGATGGCCTGCTATAGGCCATTTATTTTATTATTTTACCACCTCAGGCCTATGTAGGCTTCCATATGTTAGTTGGGTTAAGGTATTCTGCAACTTTCATTCCAGCAACTGGATTCTATCCTTCATCTTCTTTAGCATTGGAAGAAAAAAAGGATATTAAAAAAAAAAAAGATGGAACTAAAATGTAAAGCACCAATTTAAAAGCTGTCACTAGAGATGGTACAGCATCGTAACTGTGGTTACAGTCTGGTCTTCCCCTGTGAGACCTAATGGACCTTTCTTGTGAGAACAAGGTTTCAGCAGCAAAAATAAGCAATGGTGAGCTTTGCTGGAACAAATCTTTGCTGTGCTAGATGCGATGTAAGATGCTGCAACTGCTCACATAATGTAGTGGCTACCACGCCAAGTTTGCAGCTGTTTCCTGAATTTCATTTACAATTATATTTTAGTGTAATTTTGCATAACAGTAAAACACAACACCTGCTTCAAACTGCAGTCCTGTTCCAAGCACTGCAGTTCTTTCGAGATAGAAACTATGAAGAGTGCATGGTGCAGAGCAGCATAATTGCCCTGTACTGAAAAGTAAATACAAATGAAAACATCTTCCTTCCAGAAAAATGACTGTCATTAACGAGAATGCTGGCCATCCGAGCTCTCAGGGAAAAAAAAAATAGTTTTTCTTTTACATTGCAAGAACTTTAGAGCCTGCATCTAATAAGAAGTAGTGTGAAAATTACATGTGTGATGTAATATTTTTTCCCACAATTAAAAGCAACAATATAAAACAATACATTAAACCAACAACAAAAATTATGCTTGGGCTTTCAGAAAAGCTAAATGACACTGTTTTCAGCAACCCAGCATAAGAAAGGTCAGAACATTAAGTTTCATATTATAGTTCGCTCATGGAAGAAAAATCTAATTTGTTCATGAGAATGAATTATACATAAAGATAATAGGCATTTTTTACAATGTTTGTAACAGTCCATGTTACAGAAAGAAATTACAACTAACTGGCATAAAACGAATGACAAGAGGACACTTAAATAGCTGTATTAAATACTTTTAAGTTGACTCTCAGTAAGATGACAAGTGTATAAGCTGCAATTGCTTCCCATTGTTCTAATCTTTAATCTTAAAAATAAATCTCTACTTAAATTGAGACAAAGCTGAACAAAGCATCCTTTTAAAATGAAATTCAACAACAAATGCCAGACTGAGAATAAAAAATAATTATCATTTGAAGCTGGCTTCTGTGTCAATTCTCTTAATTTCCATTCCATACTCCATAGAGTACTACAGCCCATCTATCAGAAGTATCTAATTATTACCTTCTTTACTGTGAACGTCTCTGAAGAAAAGAGAAGAAAGAAGCTGAACACTTCAAAACTTTAAAACAAATGTATCTTAGGCCCAAGATTAAAAAAAAAAGAAATTTAAAAAGTCTTCTTCGAATCACTACCGTTCTTCTTTCTCCAACTATGAGCACTACTTGAAGGTTACACGCAGGAGATGAGTACAAAAAAAATGAAAGTTGGATTTTCCCATCTATCAAGTAACACAACGTGTAATATCTTGCACGCCTTTTGAGGCAGTTTTAAGTAAGAATGACTATTTTAAAAGCCTACATGATGATTTTTTCAGCATGTTGCGTTTTCCCACATACAGGCTGTTATCCTTTTCCAGCGTGTATTTGTAGCGGCAGCAAGACAGGAGATGTGCCATTGTACACATCTGCTCAGTGTTACAGGTCTAAACCGGCACTTTTTCGGAACAGGGCTGACCCAAAATTAGGTGCAGCTAATTGTAAACCTGTACACTGCCGCCCTGTCAAAAAAACTGCCACGAAATCTGCACAGGTAAGTCATTTTCAATGTAACGTTACACTGCACGGAGAGCCACTCACACGAGCTCTGTGTATGTACATGCACACGAAGGCACGCGAAAAACCCATTTCCCCAAATAAAATATTTACGCCTTCCTCATCTGAATTTCAAAAATTTGCCTGTAGCTGGGCTCGGGCTGTAGCAGAAAATGCTGAAAGGCAGGAGCTGGGAAGGGTTAACCCCGTGTCAACACCTTCTGTTGATACATCCACTATCCCGGCGCTCTTACTCCGACGCGGCACGCTGCACCCGCCCGGGGCCGCGCCTCAGCCCCCGGAGCTCCCGGCACTCACGCTGCGCTCCCCGGCCCCGCGGGGATCCGGCAGCGGCCCCACGGTCCCCGAGATGCTGCGCTGCAGTTTGCGGACAACTCCGGGCTTCAGCTACGCATCGAGTCCGGCGGAGGCAGCGGGGGGGCCGGACCCCGACACTCCTCCGCCCCGTTTCCCCGCCGCCGACCCCCGATACCTGGGCTCCGGCTGCTCCACACCTCCGCCCGCCGCCGGCTCCCGGGCCGCCCCGGCCGCGGCCCCGCGGGGCGCCCGGCTCGCCCTCCGGTGATTGATGGCTCCGAGTGGCCAATGGCTCCGGCGCGGCCCCGTCCCGGCGTGTGCCGCAGCCCCCGCCCCGCGCCCCCTGCCCTGCCCTGCCCCCGCCCCGCGGCACCAGGGGGCATTTCTGCCCTGTCTGCGCCCTACGTGCCGCGCCGCACAAAGTTCGCATCGCCCCCATCCCCGCAGTTGCCACGAACCGAAATGGTTGTGGGGGGGGGGGGGAGGATGCTCGGGGGAGGGATGTCATGAACTCCACAGCAGCCGCGGGCGAGCGCGGCGGGGCCAGGCGGGTGATGCCCGCTGCTTTTTATTCCGGCGGTGCCGACCGCCAACCCCTCCAAAGGTTCCAAGTGTCTGAGGCCTCCGGGATCAGGGTTTCAGAGCCGCTTCTCCGCCGGCGAAAGGGCGAGGGGCAACTCCGCCGGGGAACGCCGTACCAACTCGCCTTTCCCTCCTTACTTTTGCGGCACGGCCCCCCTCGCCCCCATCCCCGGCTCCCTCCGCGCCGGCAGCCCCGTTCCCCGCGCCCGCCGGGCTGCTCGGCGCTGCGCCCGCCGGCTGCCGCCCGCCCGCTGGCCCCAGCCAGCACAATGCTCCCCGGCCTACCCTCCCGGCCCCGCCGCCGCGCCCCCCGCCCCGACCCCGCGCCAGCCCCGCACACCGCCCCCGCCCCCGGGTCGCCCCCGGTGCCGCCGGTCCCCAGCCGCCCCCGCGCCCGGCCGGGCAGCGGCGGAGGGCAGCGGGGGCACGGCCTGGGCAGCAGGGCAGGGCAGCCTCGCTCAGCGCCGCCGACATCGCCGCCTAGGCTGCGGGGAAGCGCCGCTGCCGCCGTACTGAGACGACCCGACTCGACCCGACCCGACCCGGCGGGCTCGGGTGGTCACGCCGGGGGCGGCGGGAGCGCGGGCGGCCGGGTTTATCCTCATTATTGTTTGCTGGAGGCTGGACCCGGCGCCGCCGCCGGAGCTCCTGCCCGCCACCCCCCCCCCCCGCGCCGCTCTCGCCCATGACACGGCACCTCTAACCCGCCGCTTTGTGCGCCGCTGCCCCCGCCGTGCCCCCCTGCTCCCGACACCGGCCCGGGGCCGCTCACCTTCCCTCCGCCGGCTGCCGCTGCGGGCGGGTCGGGGATGCCTTCAGCGCGGGCAGCGGGGCCGCTCCATGGGGCTGCGGGGGCGCGGCCGGGGCAGAGCCTGCGCCCGACCCCGCGGCGGCGCCCGGCGGCGGCGGCCCTGGGTCCGGCTCCGGGTCCGACTGCGGGAGCGGCTGCGGGGCGGCGGCGAGGGCGGGCGCGGTGCAGTGATCGGGGCTGCCACTGGGGTCAGGGAGCAGGCACCAGGAAACACGGCGGCCACGGCGCTGCTCGCACACGCACGCACACACACACACACACACACACACACACACACGGCTCCTCCCGCTGCCTCGCACTTCACCTCCCCGGGCAGGGAGGGAGGGAGGGAGCGATCGCTGCTGCATTTCCCAAGTGCGGCACAGCCTCCCCACGCCGAGGCGACTGGAGCACGGCTCTGCCAGAGTCACGGTGGGTGCCGGCGGCCACGGCCGGGCAGCAGCAGGGCAGAGCCGGAGCCCACCGGGACCCTCTCCCCGCCAAGGGGCAGCGCCCGGCTCGCTCGCCCAGACACGGCCTGCCCCGCACCACGCATCGCCCTTTGGCTCGTCCGCTGCCCACAGAGATGACAAAATAAATAAGTAATAACAGCAACAATTAAAACCCCCAAATCCTCGAAACAGGTTTTCGCATCCTCCGCCGCACCTTTCGTCCCTGGGTGTTAATGCGGTGCCTGCTCCTTTGTAGGTAAAGCTCACCTCAGCGACCAGAAACACCAGGGTTCGCCTTTGAGGCCGAACATTGTCTTAGCGTAACTGGGGCCTTTCTACAGAAAAACAGAATCAGGGATGTGGCTGTTGTCTTGGTTTTCCCCCCTTTTTTCTTCCCTCCTCCCACCCCGCCAAAACCACAGCAATTGTGTCAACTGCCACAACAGTAACAAAGTAAAGATTAGACGGGTTTGTTCTTTTACTTTCAAGACAGCAAATGGAAAGGGTAGACTTCCAAAAATATATTACAACGAGGAGAAAGAACAAAAGAACGAAAGAACCGAATATTTTTGAATAGTCAAGCAGACAGAAAATAAATAGCAGGCCTCTAATAGTAAGTGAGTGACCTATATATATTAAATAAGTAATTTTGACTCTATCCAACCTTCAGATATGCATGGCAAGTAGGCAGGTTTTTCTTTGTTGCTGAAAGCTATGAGAGGGGTTCTCTGTATTGCCAGGCAGAAATCCACTGGGATGGATTGTCCGGTTTAGAAACATGGCAAACGAAGAAAAATTAACCTGAAAAAGACTAAATGGCATAAGACCTTTTTTCCAATTTTACCCTTTCATTGTGATTTTTTCTGCTGTTTTTTTACTGTTTTGATAGAAGTGAGCACTGTGAACCACCAAAGGAAAATTCCTGTTTCAGACAAAATGGCCCACACATGAATTGTTCTCCTACGCAAATCAATGCAAAATTTCCAGAGAAACTTTTCTTGGAACAGAGTCTGAGGCCGCAGTTGCACAAATATTTTTAGCTGACTTACTCTGACACAGCTGTAAAACCAGCAATCCAGCATCTAGCCCACTCCCCCCACTTGTGTGGCTGCACTCATCCTCTGGTGAGAACAGGGAACCCCACCTGGGAAACCGATGCATTCAGCACCAGGGAAAAATGTTCAGGTTTGGTGTGCGTCAGTCTCCTCATCCAATCCGCTTCACAACTGCACCAATTCTCCTGCTGGAGCTAGACAGGGAAACTGAGGGCAGAAGGAGAACAGGTTAGCTTCCCTGGTACCAGGAACAGCTTCAGTCCAGGAACAAGGAGAGGGAGGTGACGGGAAGCAGGTTTGACCCTGAACCTGCTGCATCCCTTCTCCACAGTCACAGCAAAACAACTTTTCCTGTAGTTGTGTTTTTATACATCTGGAGCCCCTGGCACTACAAAAAGGAGCTCCTAGCACAGAGGAAAGAACAGCATAGAAGACCGGGTAGGGGATTAGATTGGGAATTAGAAAGCTCACAGACCTTCTCTCTGGTATCTGGTGAGAGATCAGTAATTCCCCTGGTGTCTCAGAGCTCTGGTACTGAAATGAGCATTCACCTGCCTCACTGGTCCTTATACCCAGCAAGCTCTGTGGCCTCAGAGGTCCTGGTACTTTGGATTTGCTTATATGAATCCAGAGTGGGACCTGCTTCTAAGGTCACACCTTTTTGACAAAACTATATGCTCAGCAACAACAGCAAGCTGTAATACAGTCATCATGAGCATTTTTGTTAATATATGACTTGACAAACTGGAATATTTTCTGTTAAGGGCACACAGCAGAACTTTTCCCTTTTACAAACTACTTGTTTTCAGTATGCATTCCAAAGAGGTACTCACCTTAGAAATGTGCTGGCCCTAGAGTTGCTAAAAGAAGGAAAAAATATTTTACTTAAACTGATTAAAGGGTTTTCTGAGGAAAGGAGTTGAATTCTGTTGCCTTTCTTCTCCAATTCACAAGAGCAGCATTGAAATACAAGCACACTAAAATATCTGTATTATGGCTGGAAGATGTATTTATTGACACACTCTTGTCAAGAGGATTTCAGAAATAAATTCAGAAACCTAAAAAGTAAATGAGATGTTTATTTTGAGTGTCACGGGACTGATTTTTCTAGTTGGGTGAAATTCAAAGCAGTAACAAACAGCTTTTCTTTACCTTAATATTTCCTATTAATGACAGTGAAAGGATATGTTATACATGAAACTTTAGTCACATTCAGAATTGGCACTGGATTTTGTTTTTTCACTTGTACAAATCCAAAATGAATATCATGAAATGTACAGATTGAGGAGATGCATGTTAAAAATTATAAACGACTACAGTATCCAGAAAAGCACACACATTCTTCACAATCTATTATGTCATCTTTAATATATTTCATAGGTATCACTGCCTCCAGTTTCTGCCATAGTACAGGACAGAGCTAACAGCTTATGAGACACACACGGTAGTTCAGACCCCTGAACCACAGACACCTACCTAATTTTGCTCTTTACTTCAGGAAAAAAATTTCCCAAGTATCTGTAAAGCAGTACAAGAAAGTATAATTTAAAGTCCAATATTTTTTTGAGAGATCTTTTACACAGAAAGGAGTTCAAATAAAACCAAACCAAAAAACTCTTTCAAACACATACAAACCACACATGAAGAACAAATTCAGTGTTTAAAAAGGCTCCTTCCAAAGGGGCAGAAAGGGTTTTGAGACAGACCAGCTCACCAGTCTAGCCCACAGCAGAGTCATGAATGCTTGTGCTGGCACAATACAGTGCCCCAGCCTGCAGTGCAGGACCAAGACTGGCAGAGCATGTGCTACATCTCCTGAAAGAGTTAGGCCAGTGTTTCACACTACCTTTTCCTTTGGGCACAGTACCAGAGGGGTTTGGGTTGTTTGTTTCAATTTCCTGGGTTTTTTAGCCATTCTAAGACCAGAGCACCAAGGGTTCTCATTTGCACTGCCGACAATTCAGTTTTGGCCTGCAGAGACTGAGACATGCTGGTACAGTACTAGACAATGCATATTTTAATTTCCTAACATTTAAAAAAAGTAAGAGTTTGGTCCAGTGGACAGCCAGTGGTAGCAATCTTCACCAAAAGTCACTGGATTCACCACATGGCAGCACAGACCAACGCAGTTCTGCCAAAAACTGTATCTTAACAGGCTTGTTCCCCTTGTTAAAGCAGAAATTCTTCCCTAACTGTGGAGCAGAAGACAACAGAAGAAAACTGCATTAGTTTAGGCTTCATGCCCCACTAAGCCCCACAACGTTGCAAATTTGCTGAATATAGTTGGATAGATTTAAAGTTCTTTGCTGGTCTTTTCTTTCACTTGTAGGCCGTAAGTCACAGAGCATTTGGTGCACATGCTGGCCAACAACATGAAAACAACAGAAAAACAGAGTATTACTTATAAACAAAAACAAACAGAAAAAAACTCCAAAACAACAGGATTTGGATTTGCAAATTGGGTTTTTTAGCTCTTAGAGCTTCTTAACAAAACTGCAAACTGGAACTAGCAGTTCCAGTTGAATTGAATTGAATCCTAAAAGCTGAACAAAACCCCAACCTCATGGTTTTGGATTTCATAATCTGTCCCATTATGAATTTTTATCTGACTTTTTCCCCTCAAAAACAGGGGCCCATAAACTAACCTAATTCTACAGCAAACACTACATCTTCAGAAAAACCCCACAGTCTTTCCATGGAAACACACCAGCTTTTGGAGCAAAATGGCAATTGTCAAAAGGAAGTGAAATTTGAGCCTTCTGTCAGAATCTGCAGACACAGAAGAGCAAGTCATTATTATGCTGATAGAGCATCAGGTAAGATTACTGAAGGAAATATCACTAGTTGCCCTTTGGGCAATCTTTTTATATTTGATGGGCCCAGAACTTTGTCACAGGATAACACTTATCTGCTGCCTTGCTCCTTTCAATTAAATTAAATATTTGATTGGAGTTTTCCTACTTACCCTCTGTAGAAATAAAGTGATGCAAAAAAACCCAGCTGGAGGTGAACTGTTTGTCCTTCTAAAAACTCCCAATGTAACTGATAGTCAAGGTACCTGGAAAAGAAATCATTCCTTTTGTTTCTTGAACATTCCACTGAACATTCTTTTTTCAGAATTAAGAAGGACACATGGGTGATTTATTTCTTCATAAAAGAGAAGGCAGTGACTTCAGTTTTGTATGTACATAATGATCCAAGTGTTGTTTGATGGAGAGCAGTTACTGCAAAGGCATCACTGCAGGAACTCCCAGGTGCTGGAGGCTCAGGGCACACTACAAGGAAAGGTTTTGGGCGGGTCACACTCTGGTCAATGAGCTGTGGCAGGGAATACACAACTGTGGGAGTAATGTGAGAACTTTTAACACCCTATCTATTGCTTAACAATTTACCTGTTTAGAAGGTGGATGCCTTTTTCCTCAAGTGATCATTTTATCATTTAATTAGTTTATAATGCATTCAGTCAAAGCCAGTGCATGAGAAAACCCTCAGTTTCATTCACCTGTAGTTCAGGCACTCAAAGCCCATTGTACAAAACAATTCCAAAACCTGATGGTCTGTCAGAAAACAGGCATTAGTACTACAGAAGAGTGTATTACAAACCTCTCCTCTCTGTGACCTTTAACTTATTTAACTCCCTTCACTCTTCATCACATAGATTATCTTGTCTCGTGGCAGATCGTGGTCACACACTGTTTCTGTTCCTGGGTGTAATATGAATTGTGTCCCCATGAGTCTAAGGAGTCACAGTGATACCAGATGGCCTCCTGTCTACACTCTAACTCTACCCATGTCCTTCTGACTTGAGACAGAAGATTCACTGAAGTGGTTTTCCATCACATTGAGTGCATTTTTCAAACGTCAAGCTCCACAAACTGAAATTCCTGCAGACAGAAAAATTCTTCTCTCTATTCCTGACAGAAGGTCCCTATTGCATGGAAAGTTATATAGAAAATTCTCAAAATCAGTCAAAATTCCACATGGAAAGCAAATTGCAAAACTAAGATAGATCTTATTTCTCAGTGCAAGTAAGGCATTTAACATGGTAGTGCAGAGGAGAGAGTATTACTCCTGTGCTATCTTGAAGATTTTTTTTGAAGACTACAGATTTACCGGCAAATTCATCTGATGATGATGATGACTATTGTCAACAGCTACCCAGAGTTAACCTCTTTACATCTAAACAAATAGAGCTTCACTTCATGCCTTGCATAATTAACTTTATGCCTTTGACAGACATAAAGAACCATGGTCTCCAGCAAATCTGCATCTAGTTCTGGCTTACAGAATCCAGATTCCCTTTGGATCAGAACTGTGGTGACCTTATAGAAAATTGCAGGATGAACATAACAGAAAGCCTTTAAAGGTATCAGGTGTTCCTACACAGACATCTTTCCAATCTGAGCAACCAAGACACCCTAAATGAAGGAAAAGACTTTCTCAGAAGCCTTGTCACTTTAAATGTCCCTGGTAACACTGCTGATCTGAAGGTACACATAAACCTAAGAGCCTGAAGCCAAAATCTTTACTGTGTGTTAATTATCATCATTATCAAACTGCTGTACAGAAAATACAGCTCATGTTGCTTACGAATCCTCCCATTTTGTGGGGAAACAGCAAACCTTAAATTCACAGGCAGTGCTATAATGTAAGATAGGTTTCTGGAAAGGAATGGTGAAGGTCCTACAGTATCATCTCTGGTCAATGTTCATTTTTATCCCTTGATTTGGCATTTAAAAATCAATATTCCATAAGAGTTATTGTCTAGATTTTGAATGCATCCAGGCTGAAAACACTTGCTAAGAACTGAGGGATTTTACACTCTTTGTTTCAGACACCCTGGGAAAAGAAATCCTGTATTCCAGTTATTGTCTGGTATTTGAGTTCAGTGTTGGCAAACTGGTCCCTGCATGTCTTTGAGGCATATGGAAATTGATGATGAAAGTGTCTAGTATGACTACAAGTATAATTTGATGAAAACTGGAGCAGTGAACTGTGAGAAACTGCTAAATCAGTGTCATCAAACTCTGCTTGAAAAATAATGAAACAGAAATACCACCAGGACACATGCAATGCAGTGCAAAGGCTGTGAAACCAGTGAGCAAATACAAAAATTAAGGAAACCTACAAGAAATTATTTTAATTGTTATTTTTTAAACACATGCCCAAAATACAGTACAACTTTCCTGTTCAAATTCACTTGACAGAGACAGTGACATAATGTCTCCTCCAAATTGTTCAAGCCCAAAATCTTGGCACGAGCTGCTCCAATAGGATATCATGTTCAGCCCTGGCACTCTTGCCTGTCTACCCATAACCATGTGCAGAATAAGAACAGCACCGTGGCCAATGCAAATCCTAGTCATAGCTTGAGTCCCTTGGGGCAACAGAAAAACACCAAAATAGAAAACATATTACAGTTTTAAAGCAACAATATTACTAAGGGGAATAAAACAAATGTAACCTCAGAAGTAAGATGACATTTATTACCTAAAAGTTAACAATTTCTGAAGCTGTAAAAGTATAAATAAGGCCTGAAGATGGCAGTGAAAAGATCCTGATATTGTTTTATTCATACATTTTGAATGAAAACAAAACAAACGTACATAGAAATCTGAGGGCAAGAGGAAAAAGAAAGAAGTTATTGTAATTTTTGTATATTATATGTATAGATAATATATATTATATGTGTATATATATAATATATATAATATATATTATATATTATATGTATATATATTATATGTATATAATATATATAATATATTATATTATATGTATATAATATGTTTTGTTTGCTGATGTTTGCCTACATCAGTAAACACACTCAAATTACTGGAAAAAAATAAATTCTATTTAGTTTTACTCATGTTTTGAGATAGAAAAATGTGTGTGCATATATGCCCAAGAAAGGGATACAAGTGTGCACATCCGTAGACTTGCCAGAAAATTTGTACAAAAAGATCACAGGGAGACAGAGACAGCTGGAAAAATTTGAGCAGGGGCTCTGATTTTCATGCCAGTGTTACATTAATGCAAAGGGAATGCAGATGATGGACTTCAAGCTATATGTTATTCCTCCTGACACATCTCAGTGTGCTTGGAGAGCTGAGCAAAGACTGGGAAGTAACAAAAAAAACCCCCTAACAACCAAACACAAAAACCCCCCAAAAACAACACAAATAAACCACAAAATGAAACAAAATACACAGAAATTATAGAAAGTGTTATTATACATTAAAATATTTATCTCTCATACTTATTACAGTCATCAACATTTTCATGTACAGAAGACAATGTCAAGATCAAGCAGTGGACACCAAGCATGAGCTTCTAAAACTTGAAAATTTAACTAAACTGTCCCTTCAATCTCACCATGACACAGGCATGGCAGAAACCATGAAATGGAAAATGACCAGACACAAACATCTCTTGAACATCCTATATCATATTTTGAAAGAATCGTAATGAGATGTTTCTGCACATGGATTTATTCAGATTAATTATCAACAAGACTAATTAGAAAGCTGTGCTAACAAATATCTAGAAGATTCCTTTCTATTAGGGAATATACAGATAGGAGGCTTAGTAGAAAAATGGTAAGTGGAATCCTGAGAGGACTTTCTGATTATTCACTCAGGTTTCTAAACCAATCTAGGTGTGGGTTCTGGTATCTTTTCCCATGCGGTGACCTCAAAACCTTTGTGTTAAAAAGTCATTTTCTCTGTTGGTTAACCCAAACTATGCAGTTGAGGAGCCTCCTTTCAGTGTTTCTTTCCTCCCCCAGACCTACTGATCACAATTCCATCTTTTGTGACGTTATTACTGCAATTCAAAACTGCAATCATACTCGAAAAGCTGCCTTCTCAAAGAAAACCAGTTTAAAAAATCAGTTATAAGTCTCAATTAGAATTTAACCAGGGTACCTCTGTGTGCCCCTGAGGAGGGTTCCTGTGGATTTCTGCAGTGCATTCAGACTTGCACACAGCACAGCCTTTGGCAGTAGCTGGGAGAGGCTGAGAGAAGCCGAGGGTCTGTTTGTACCAACCTCATTGTCACAGTGACCCATCCACTGCGATGTCTCACCTCAGGAAAGGAGAAGTGGAAAGGAGAAAATTAAAAACACAAATATAGCAATGCAGAAGACAAAGGGAAAAGTAGGGGTTCAGTTCCAACTTTCCACAAGCCTGGTGATATAGCCAATATAGGGCCAAGCCTACAAAACACTTTCGCTTTTAAAACAAATCCAGACACAAAACTTTTCCAGATCGGCTTGTGTCTCTACCCACAAGCAAAATAAGCTAATAATCTGACAGTGATTTTTTTTCCCATTTAGAACAAACTGTTAGTCTTAAGAAGGTCAAATTCAAAATAAGCCTGGACAAATGTATATTTAAGCTTCTGCCCAAGCTTCAGACCAAGGGCCATACTTTATGTTGTTGGGTCAGGGAGCAGAAGATGCAGGATCACATTCATCCCACTGAAATCCTTGGCTTCACTTCTAGCTAAACTGATAAAATTGAAAAGAGCACACATTCTGCCCTGCCTTGAGATCAAACTCCTATTTTTGAGATTAGACATTAGCTGTGGATATAAAAAACTTTTATTTAAGTATACATGATTTTTTAGCCAGCTGTTTCATATGCAAAAACTATTAAACCATACTATTTTATTCACTGTTGTTGGCTTCTTTCTGTTCTTTCAAGTTTGGCCTGTCATAAAGCCCTCTGTAAGCTTAAGAAGAAAATTTCCCACATATGGGAGTTCTACAAAGGGTAAATTACTTCTCCATATTTGGGAGTCTCTATCAAAATGAATAGTGTGAGCCAATGAACAGTAAGTGAGGAGATCACTGCTGTCAGTCTGTGCTTTGATTCCTTCAGTCCAGAATCCACCTGCACACACTCCTGTTACTTTGAAGCATTCCCTTATTTTCTGATGGATTTTCATTAGTGTGCTCTTTTCCACGGATTTGTCGGGTCTGAACGCCACAGATACCCACATTCAATACTGCCAAATTAACAAAGCAAAAATCAATGATTAAAGCCCACCAGCCACCAGATTGCCATAGTCTGCAAGGTGCTTAATTTCCATTTCTTCAAATACTTTGTTCTGGTTACATTGTTGTAAGAGTCTCTGTGCTGTGATTCTGTATCTATTTCAGAACCTGTGTAGGTACAGCAGAAAAGTCCTGTGGCATTGCCTCTGGGTGAGCTCAAGTCTCCCAGAGATGGGTGTTACCCCAACTCTGCACCCACAGAGAGCTCCTCCAACATCTGATATATATATCCTTCAATTCCAGGTCTCAGAGCCTCTGACAGAAGACAACTCCAAGGTTTTGGGCTCTTGGCCCTTGCACATGTTGTAATCAAAAATTTATTTCTTTGTGTCTCACAGGAAAAAGAACCAGGCTGTCAGGATTTTAGAAGTCTGGGTTTAAAAATGGAAACAACAGGAAAATATGCTCCTAAACTGTCCAAGAAATGAGCCAATTGCCACTGTCTTAAAATACCTCTGGCCATACTAGTAATTTATTACTATTGTTTCATACTTTCCTAAGAGGAATGACAGTCATCGGATGAGATATTTTATCTGACTTATCAAATGGCAATGTTTGTAATGACAAACTGCAGCTACAGAACCAGAGGAGTTGGAAGGGCTCAAAAGTGTTGAGTAGGTACACTCTCAATAGACCAAAATTTCTCTTTCAAACTCGGCCTTCTTGCAGAGCCAAAGGCTCCTTCCAGGCCTAGCACAGCACACTTCTGTCAGCTCTCCTGAGTAGGACTGAAGCAGGGCTTTGAGAAAGATGGATTTGATTCCTGTCTAGTGCCTGAAAGCATCCCTCCCAGCACCAGCATCATCCCTCTGCAAACCAGAGCTCAATATTAGATTTCTTTCTTCCCACCAAATCCCACTCTTTTTAGAGACAATTTGAGATTTGCAAGGAATGCAGGATCCATTTCTTTTCAGATTCTAAATAAATATTTAAAAGTCAAACTTGCTGGTCTGAAAGAGGTATGAATTTTGCTGTTAGCTTAAACAGAAGGAAGACAAAGTTGCAGACTTACAAATCTGCACCTATCAGACATTTTTCCTTGTTTTAGGCTTGGATTTTGAGTACAAAAAAGTCCCTTCAAAAGCAAACCCAAATGTAATGTACTTGGAATTCTCCCTAACAGTGACAAGAGCAAAGGTGTCACTGTTGCCACTGTGTAACACAAGATGTTGATAATGGTGTCTTCCAAGCTGCACAAATCTATACAGATTGTCTTTCAAACAGTAGCTGGTGCTAAATCCAAAATTCCTGTTTGTGAGTTAGAGACAGACTCCGCCAGTGCTCAGTGATTTATGCTGCCTGCTCCAGTAGCCATGCAGCTACAGGATTTTTTTTCTGTTAAGCTCACACAGCAGTTTGCAAGTCTCATCCATGAGATATCAAGGGAATCCCAGCCAGCAGTTCATCTGTACACAGCCTCCTTTAGCGAAGCCAGGATTTGCATTTCCTATTCCAAGACAATTGTGAAGTAATGGACCTAGACATATTTTATTAACAAAAGTCCCCACATCCAATAATCCACTTGTCACTATTCTTAATTTTGTCTCTCAGCATTTATTTGGTACAGAAGGCTGATACATGCTTTATTTTAAATAGCTACACTGAAAATGAATATTAGAAAAATCCTGTGTTGTATTTTACCTGTCAAAGGTCATCAGAAGCTATATTTCAAGAAAACTGAAGGCATTAGATGTAGTTTGCCCAGTAGATTAATGCTGAGCTGTGAACTTTCATCCTCTGCAGCAAGATTTCCATCCAACTGACACAGAACTGACATGCAGTAACACTTACAACCAGGGGGATCCAATTTAGACAGAGCTCAAATGGTTTCAAGCTACTCATAGGTCACAGAGGTAAAGTATGCATAAAAGAGCTGGCTTTAATCAGAACGCTTTTGGTAATGTCACACCAGAAGTGATAGGCCACACTGAAAATGAGCTGAATGTTAGGCTGAAGAGTTAAATTACCAACTATATTTAAATATTCCAAATATATTCTTTAACACACTTTCATGAACCCAAACACTTTGTGGGGTTTTTTTTCAGAATAATACAAAAAGACAGACTTTTACATGAGCATAACAAAACCTTTCCTATGTGACATCATATCTGTGATGTCTTATTTTCAGAAACTTTTAGGGAAGAAATGTGATCCAAACCTAAAACAAAACAGCTTCATTGTGGGTGACAACTCAGAAATAATTCAAAAAAAGATTCCATGTTTTCTCCATAATGGTGCATTAGAACATAGGAAAATTGAGAAGGACAGGCAGGATTATAGTAAGAGAGAGGATTTAGGAAAGTACAATTTTAATGCAGTTATCAAATGCTGACCTACTTGTGGAACAGGCAGGTGGAATCTCTGTTTAACATTTCATACCAAAGAACAATGTGAAAATGAGAGAACTCAATGAAAGAAATATCATTGAAAGACCATGTGTTATTCTCTTGAGGCTTTTAAAGGTTACATTTCACCCAGAAACCCCTGAATCTGTCAGGTGTCCTTATTCAAGTTTCCGTGATCAGTTTGACTGCATCCAAATCAGCCCTGTGCCCTCCTTTCCAGGCAGATAGGCTAGGAGCTTTGTCTCCATGCCATTAGGTATAACAGGGAGTAAAGTGGGAAACAGCTTGGTAATACAGCAGAGAGCATCACATCCTCTGCACAGCCATTCCTACTGGTTTGCACTCTGCTGAAGAACTGCATCTCAGCACAAACGCAACAGCAATTACTGCACAAAGCCTAGCAGATAAGGTATTGTTGAGGTTCTGAAGATTGTCACTGAGTTTTGTTACGAAAAGGATTAAAATCCTTACTGCTGTGCTGTCTACAATATTCTCTCTTCAAAATTTCAAGTCAGTACCAGGAAGAGAAGGGGAAACTTCTGTTAGTAGAAATATGGTGGTGGGTCTCATGTCACATTACAGCAAACATACCTCAGCTCAGATCAGCAAAGCAAAACAAGGAATGTGGCAGAATGGGATCCAGGATTTTCTTACTGAATAGTCACCCAGAAGCACCATCACAACCAACAAAACGACACCTTTGTAACCAAATAATTTCACTGCATCCTGCACTGATGATTTAAAGTCTGTAAGCAGGAAAGAAAACATAAGGAATTCAAATCAATTGTTTTCTTGAATAGGATAAATTAGGGCTTGTTGAGTACCTTACTATTAGAAACCAGATTGTTGTCAGTACCTGAATTGTTTCTGTACCTCTGTTTCAGGAAGCTCTTTACAGAACTCTAAGATGTGTGATACAAGCACAACTTTAATCATTGGACTAGCTAAAGTTTTTCATCTCTGTTAGTAAAATAAATATTTAAATTTTTCCCCAAACTAGCAGGCTTTTAAAGACCAATCCATCACTGTTCTCTAAGTCCATGTCTATTTTTATTCCTTATACTGAATGAACAATTGGTTTATCACAGTCAGAAAATCACTTGTTTTAAAAAGTTGAGTCTTTCATTTGTTGTGCTCACTCACCTGCCAGACTAGTACCACAAAATTATTCTTTCATTCTAATCACACTGCACAGTTCAATTTCCTATGCATCCTCAACTCTGTAGAAGAAAATAGCTTCATTATGTGAATAGTCCACAGAAACCAAGTATTATGAGAATCTTTCTTTTCTTCCAGTTTAACAGGTCAACAATTCAATTCTTGAATTACGAAAAAACATGATTTTTCTTGTCATTGGCACCTTAACAAAGGAAGATTCTAAAACAATAAGAAGTAGCACACGTCCCATCACTCCAAATCCTCCACACAACTCTTTCAGCCCTTCCTATATTCATCCTGTGTAACTCTGAAGCCTTTGATTACCTGTGTTTCAATTTCCATGTGTAATTTTACAATTCTAAGTTGATGGGCATATGAGCACAGGGGCAGCACTTAAGAAAAACTGCAGCATAGTCCTGTCATTAAAACTTTCTACAATGAAGTGAAATTCAACTTTCCTTCTTCATTTTTTGCTGGAGAAACATACTGTGGTGTACTTGGCCTTACAACACTTCCTAATGACTCATGGCATTTAAAATTGAGTTAAATATATTTCTTGGCACAGCTGTATATGTTTTATTTCATAATTTTACCAAGATTTCTCCTGTACTCTTCCAGCTATTACAGTTTTCCTTTTATAATTCTTAGTTTCTGTGGTTCCATAAAAGAGAAGTTGTTGAATGATCTCTAAGCTGATGGTTAGAAATCTCTCTTTATTCCACCCCACAGCCACCTAGAACCTTGGACAGACCTTAACAAACCCAGTCGTGTGGGCACCTTTTCAGCTCATCTGTAAGGGAGCAAGCACTTCTGTGAAGGCTGACCTAAAATTGCAGAATGAACTGCCTTAGGAAAAGGATCATCTCAAATCTTCCCCATCATCTGCAACTTGTTTTAAATTTAACATTAAAAATTAATCCACATGCGTATTAAACACAAATAAAACCAGAACACCCTAAATCAAGGAGATAAAGAGAATAAACAAACCCTACCACCCCTAACCCCCAAAAAACTAGCCTACAGAGCAGATTACCCCATCTTAAAAAATAAAACACCTCCAACTGCTACTGAAGAGGTGTTAGAACCTGAACATAAGAGTTTCTCACCCTTTTGCAGGGCTTTCTTGAGTGCCTTTTAAGGAGCCAAGCACAGCATGGCACAGAGCAGTAATTCTGCTGTAGAAATAAAGATGGCAGGATAGATACAACTATGCCTCAATATCAACATATTATCCAAGCACTGCTCATAGACGTCTCTTCACTGCTGCTTTTCTTACATTGTCTTCCCAGGCTCTACTCAGAGCTCACTCTACTCACTCAAATGAATCACCCAGTTATGGCATGTCAGATGAAAAGTTCTCATAAGAATAATGTTTTCCTTATTGAATTAGAAAAAAAATTACACAATACCCATCAAACTGATGCTGGATAGTGATGCTATAGGACACGAGATATTTCATGTTTTACTAATGATTAGTATCAAAACCTCTCTGTAAAAATAGTGACAATTACAGCAATGAAGCCAGCTCCACCGTGTGCCTGCACATCACCATAGAGAAAAATCAGCAGAGGGTGTTTATTGTAGTCCTAACTGTGATTTATCTGTTGACTCATCGGCATTCATATGTCTAAAGCCTCCAAACCATTAAGCTATCCCACAAGACACATATCCAAAAACATCCTTAACAGCCTCCATTTCCAGAATAACAGAATGTGTGGATTTGAGCATTCTGGTTAGCTGGCTCAAAGGGATCAAAAAGTTGATTGTCTGGGAAAGGAGCTACAAGGGTTAACTTGTGGGCTACCTCAAAACACATTCACGTTCTTTTGCAATAAAACACCAAACTTAATGACCATCAAATAATGGTTGCATGATCTGAGATTTGGAAAAACTAGACGCATTCAATTGCTTTCTCTGATTAGGTCTGTACTTATTTGGCATTACCAGAGATATCTCAATCCCTAAATAATTAACCTACAACCAATACATATGAAATTGCCTCACTAAGCTCACCATCCAGGACTGTTTGCTGTTAAATTAGTAGAATAAATAATTTACACCAAAAAAGTGTGCACAGGATAGTGCCAATAAACCTGGGGGAACTTGTTCATTATTTGCAAGAAAATTGGATGAAACACAATTCCCCAAGTACAAGCCATTCTATAGAGTAAAAGGTGTATTAGTATTATTGCAGCATGTAGGGAACAAATGAAGTCTCCTGACTACTCTCTTCAGAGTATGCTGTGTTCATTAGCCCTTTCTCTAGAGCTGTGTAGAAATACTTGTAGTACACTGTATATAAGAGAACATAGGAGACTGGAAGTTTGCATGCAAAGTTTATTTTTGTGGGGAAAAAAATAATAAAAATATTGTAGTTTTATCATCACTCATTTCTGAGTAAGCAAGGACCTAAAAACAGTATTTAACACTGAAATGACAGTTGTGTATCATTTGGAAAATCCACAAATCATTTTTCCAGTGGCAAAAGTCACGATTGTTCGCTCCAAATGCTCAAGAAAAGGGCTCTGTAAATTTATAATTTGCAGGATTTTTATCATTTTAAGATCACTATAAAATGAAGTGTTGATAAAAGTTATGTCTTGCAAAAACTCATCTCTGCACGGTTACTCCTATAGACCTTGCTCCAGCACATCATTAATCAGTCAGCATCTTTTCACTAATGTCCCTGAGAGCTGGAGTTAGGCCCTGCTGGCTAAGAAAAACAATCCTGATTCTTTGTTGAAACTCCAAAAATAGTTTAAAAACAGCTATTCAAAAGGCACATTCAGAATTCGCAACTAAAAACTGACATTTAGAAATAAATAAATAAAATTCACTGAGAACTGTTTGGCACAGAAACTGGTGCTGAAGCCAAAACAAAGTTCATGACTCATGTGGGCCCATCTCCCATTAGGTTCTGGAGAAGCTCCTGTACTCTGTCTGTAGCGCTGGAAGAAATGGCTTTCCCGGTCCTGTGGGACAGGAGGAAGAGGCTCCCCCTGTCCACTGTGGCTTTTGCAGAGAAGCACAGCTTCCCTGCCTCCCTGCATCAGCCCTGACCTGAGGAACAACCTCCAAGCACTGCCTGCCCTTCCAGATGTGTTTTTCTTACAGAGATAGTCCCCAGCCTCATGCTCTCGCTGCAGGCTGGGGACAGAGCCACAGACACACTTCCCTCACCCAGAGTCCCTGGCTGGATCCAGCCCCTTGTCTGAGTTGGAATCAAATGCCAAGTTTCAGCCTGATTTGTGGTAGTTTGTTGTTTTGTTGTTATTTGATAGCAAATATCCTGGGACATGTTTTTTGACCTCGCTCTGTATTCATGCTGAAAACAAACAATCTCTTTATAAAACCCCAAACATTTCTCCTTAGATTATGAATCATGTAGTTGCATGACCTGTGTCCCAATGCTTCCTGCAATCTGTCTTATTTAATACTGAAAGAAATCATAGATATGAATGCCAGCTTGTCTGTTCTTCTAGAAAACAATACTGGGAATACCAATTTCACTCATCTTTATCCCAAAAGAACAACAATACCAAAAAAAATATCCAACAAAAACCAGGTTAGCCCTCTGGAGTAAAAGGTGTCTCGGTGTCATTGTTGCATGCAAGGATCAGATAAGCATTTGGGTTGTGCTGTCTCTGAAGACAGCTTTATCCAAATAAAGCGTAGTGCATTTTATCATTCTGTAATGGGAAAGACCTGTCACTCTTTGAATATCATCATATGGTCGGTGGCCGGCAGATAATGGACTGTTAAGTGTCAAGGTGACTGGCTTTGAATGTGCACAAAACTAAAAATTATAGACCTGTCATTCCACAGGCAGGCCACAATTAGCTGTCTATGCAACTTGAAATTCCCATTTTGCCAGCTGAATAATCAAGTGGGTACAGTTTCTCAATATGGATATATTTTTAGGCTCTTTGCACTTAGGATTTTATCTTTTTATAAGGTTTTTCAAATAACTGCACAGTGCATTTAGCAGAGGAGGTCAATAGTGAACTGCAGTTATCTCCTCCCCAACACACACATGAAAACACTCACTAATATTTTACAATCAACACTTTTTATGTTCATTTCCTCTCACTATGCTCTACTCTATATTTTTTCTGCCAGAGATGTGGTGCTAAGGAACATGAGCTACACAAAATTCACAGCTTCACACTTCCTAGCTGTTTTTTCTATTAGCAACATAATACTCTTTTTCCACATTTTGCTATCAGTCCACCCTGATATGAGTTAATAATGCAACCTGACTTAGAAATAAAATGTTTTCAATGGCCAGCTTCAGAAAGGAAAATTATTTTCTTTTGGGAGAATTTTTTTCTATATGACTTCTTCTCTATCACTAACAAACATTTAAGGTGGTTTTGGCAAAGATAAGTACAGCGATAAATCCAGAATGACTCTTACTTTCTGCTAGGAAACTAAAGAAGTAATGTAATCAGAAGTATGGAGAATCCCAGGACATACATTAATGCATGTGCTGTAGCCCTTTTTGTCCTGGACAAGTAGCAAGCATTTGATGTCTAACAGGCCATTCTGCACTTGAGAAAGAAATTGCTTAACATTGTGCCTGAACATAAAAATAAGTAAGGCTAAATTCTGGGTTTATAAACAATGTAACATCAGGACAATTGCTGCTTCAATGCCTTTTTGATACGAAGTCCTTTCTAAAGAAATCTTACTGCAAATATTTTGGTGGGGTTTTTTTGGTTTGTTTTTTTTTTTTGTTTTGGTTTTTTTTTTTTCGTTTTTAGCTCAGCCAAAGCCACTTGGAATAACAGAAATACATCTGGGATCATCACTGGACATTGAATCCAGCTGCAATATGAGGCCTTCCATTTTTATAGTGCTTCATATATCAATAAAGCCTTTGCATGCAGGCCTGGGAGGTACAGGGACACTTCTATTATCTAAAGAGGGCTGCTGATCACCCAAGTCTATGGCTGAGTCTGTAATTAAATGGCATTTGGGCTGAAGGGATGACTGCCTGAAGTGACAATGTCTTGAGGAAGCCCTGGGCTTTCCCCAGACCCACGTTCATTTCCTTTCTCCCAGCTAAATTTACTCTCCTCTCATTTGCCCCATTTAAGTGCCCCCTGTTCTTTTTTGATGATGACTTTTAGCAGCAGTTATTTGAACAGTATAATTTACAGCAAGTCACGAAAATAGCTGTATGTACAAAGCTGAAGACATGGCAAATTACAGCAAGAGAGCAGGAATGAGAGGCTGGGGGGAGCAGAGGGGAAAGTTCTTAAATTCACGCTGCAGAACTATACTGTTAGCCTGAATTTGCTCTCTGCTTTTTCTCCTCTCTCCCTCTAGAAATAGAGGGTTAGGCCATTAGAGAATTCAATTGGTTCCAGATGGACCCTTAACCCAGTTCTTCTAATAAAAACATTTTCCTGTTAAACAACCTGTGTCACATGGAATAGATGAAATTCATTTTTAGTATGCCGCCACTGAAGCCTGGAAAGACAAACCTAAAGTATGAGGATCTTTATCTCAAATATAAAAGGGTAATGCAACAATGATTTATCTCACAATTAGGCAGTGGTAATTAAAAAGTAATACTAGAAAAGACATATAACACAAGTTTCTAAGAAAAGTTATAAAAAAATTTAGCTATCTTTTTTAAAAGCAGTGGTCCATTTTTAACTTTTCTATTATATTCTCTGGAAAAATCAAAATATACCAGTATGACTTCTAAGTCATATGTTTTTGTGAGCTACTTCCATTGTAAAAAAAAAAAAGTTTCATTTTAGTTCTGTATTTTAATATATAAATCAGAGAGCCAGCTTTCCTTGTATAGAAATCACTGACAAAAAGCTGCCAGTTGTCTCATCAGACCATGGTCAATCCTTTCTACACATTAGAACATGACTTTTACTGTTCTAGATTAACATTTAAGGTACCTGAAAAATAAAAAGGGACTGTGAATTTGCATTTGGCAGCAGGTTGCTTAAGTAGCTCCCATCCTCCTTCCTTGCAGCCTTCGTTCGGCTCCACGTGCCAAGCAGTGTTTTGGCTGGCACAGTCGTTTTTGTTGCCATGCAGTCAGCATGTATTTTATCTTTTACCAGCTGGATCTATTCCTTGATCAAGTTCACTGTGCTGCTGTGCAAACAGTTGTGGCAGCAAATGCAAGAGCTGGGAAAAACCTGCCAGGAGGGGAGAGATGCCCAAACTGCCTAAACTGTGGCTGCTAGTGAAGAAATGTTTTCAGTGACACAGCCTGTGTAGGCTGTCTGTCTACCCCAGTTCCTTAGAGAGCTTCTATTTGGTTCCAGTTGCTTTCAAATATATTTTATTCACACACCACCTTTGCAAGAAGTACTGCAATTCCCAATTTACAGCTGTGGAACTGAACTGCAACAACTATTTCAAAAATATCTTTCAGACAGACTTAAGTTGTGAGTGCTACAATGCTTTCCAAATGAGCTTTTAATTTACCTAGATGCTTTCGAAATTATTTCCTTAAAAAAGCAAGAAAGACATGGTTTCTAGGCTAGCATCCTAACCAGCAAGCTGTCCTGGCACCCTTGCTTTGTGTGTTTCCTTCCATTTTCCCACCAGAGATGACTGTGATATAATTTATTACGATCATGCAACTGATTATGCATTCTGAAGTCAGCAGATTTACCTTAAAATAACACAGTGCCTCAGTGAAAACCATTACATGTTCACAGTGGAATCTGTCTGGGCAAATGAAAAAAATAAAATGAAACTTGCCTCAGATTCCATCCACCCTACCCAACACCCACACACACTCTCACTCTGTTTTATTCTGTTGCTATTTTTGTCCATTCTGGAAATTAAAAATTTTCCAGAGTTGGGGTTAGTGGATATTCCCTTCCTGTTTCTGTGGGGACCTGTGCTCAGAGAGGTTGGTTGTCCGTTTGATCCTTCCAGAGCTTTGCTTTGGGAAAAGGGAAGAGCTTTGGCACTGCAGCTGGGAGCATTTCTGCCATCTCAGGCTATGCAAGCAGCCTGCATGCTTTGCTAGATGCTAGCAGATGTTTGAAAGAAAATGTAAAAAAATCACACATTCACATTTCTCTTTCTAATGTCTCTTTACCTCAGAGGCTGCTCCGTTGCCAGACCACTTTCAATTAAACTGGCCTTTGGTTAGACCAGTCATATATACACAAGCTGCTTTGTAAAAGCACTTACTTACTTATTTTCACCAAACAGTGCTTTCCTATGGAAGTTTATTAGCCTTGAGATAAGGAAAGCCTTACATCTCTGTAATTCCTGTTGAGAGCGTATGGAAATATCTTGGAACGTTAGTTATATGGAAACTTAGGAAAAGGGTAAAACAGGGTAAGTGGCAAAATGAAGACAAGGCATTTTCACAAAGGGGTGGATTTTTGCATGCGAAACTCTCAAGCTTTCCCCCCCCCACCTCTGTGCTTTTGTTTCTTCAACTAACGCTGCTGCTGCAGCTCTGTTAGTGATCCCTTTTCCTGTTTGCCCTGGTAGGCTTTTCAGACTGAAAGGGGCAATACTGTGATGCAAGGCATTCACCAGAGCGACGGCGGCTTTTCTCAGCGCAACCTCAAGGAAAAGAATCGCACCAGCACTCCCCCGCCGCTGTCTGAGGTGACGTGTGTGAGATGCAGTTCCTCCAGCACTGGATTTTATGTACAGCCCGACGAGAGTTAGGGAAGTTACCGTGACACCAAATCAGCCCTGCCCTCCATTTCACTGCGTGGTATTTACATCTCCCTTCGAGGTGAAAATGGTAAAACAGCGCACAGAGCACTAAGTAAGAACGGACTATCCCTGCTCCCCGCGGAGTGCGGCCACCTCCTATACCGGAGCAGGTACAAGCCCTTTACCCGCGCCAAGTCCCACAGAGCTTTGAAGCAAGGCAAAGGACTGCGGCTGCTCTGCACACCTGAGGGGCGAACTCGGGGCAGTTAAACTCTCAAAGCAGTAACGCTGTCAAGACATTCAGCTGCTGAATGAGATACAGGCAAGAGATCTTGGATGATTTCTGAGAACGAGAAAATATTTGCTAAAAACTACCGCACTCTTATGTTCTGCAGCTATTTCACCTCAAAAGCCTCAGGTCTCCAAAAGCCCACTGCTGAAGGAACGCGGTTTTCTTTCCTGAAGAAGAGCGTACATTTAGGCTCTACATTAAATAATACAGCGACTTCACGCGTCAAGTTAATATTACAAACAGTGGCAGCGCGATGCATACCAAGCAGCGAGGCTGCCCACCAACCTCACACAACACCGGTGGCTTCCAGCGTGGGAAACGCACCCCGCTCATTCCAGAAGGGGAGCTCGGGAGGAGCCCGCCCGTGCCACGGCGAGCGCCCGCGGCGGGGCGGCCCCGGGAGGGACACGGGGCTGGCTGCCCCGGGCTCCGCGGTGGCAGCAGCCCCGGCGCGGTGGCAGCAGCCCCGGCGCGGTGGCAGCAGCCCCGGCGCGGTGGCAGCAGCCCCGGCGCGGTGGCAGCAGCCCCGGCGCGGTGGCAGCAGCCCCGGCGCGGTGGCAGCAGCCCCGGCGCGGTGGCAGCAGCCCCGCTGCCGGCGCTGGTCGCGCTGGCCGGGGCCGCCCCTCGCCGCGGGCTCGCCAAGGTCACCGCGCCGGCCGCGCGCGGGATTGGCTCCGGCGCCACGGCGTGTTATTACTGTCTGGTTTGATCGGAGCGGGGGGTGGTCTCCAATCAAACAGAGAAAAGGTCCTGGAGAAGGTAATTAAATCCTGTCAGAGGCAATTATCGGTTCCAGGGCCATGACTCTGGCACTGAATGCAGATGATCTGAAGCTCTATTCTTGTAGAAATTCAAGAGGGCTTCTGGCACGGATCAGTCAGACATAAAGGAAACAGCAGGCTTTTTGCAAACAATGCCGTGCTGTATTTTGAAGCTCTTTGCACATCTTTTTTCCTCCCCGTTCTCAGAGTTTAGTTACCACTGATCAAAAATATTTCCTTCTCCCCACATTCTCATTAATTTAATAGATAAGATTTACTTACGTATTATACACGTAATGACATGCTACATAAGAGAAATCTCGTTCTGAAAAAACACTGCCCACTTATGTCTTTCATCAAGACAAAACCACTTTAGACAATAGAAGCATATAAAATTATTGATGTTTTACTGGAAAAACCAAAAGCATCAGAATTGGATTAGGTATCCACAAGGGCAATGGTTCATCTCTAAATCCTATGGATGCCAAAAGGGAATAAATAAAATACTACTTCCTACCCCAGGATAATGATGCCAACACAAGGGTATCAGAAGTGGCCTGATGTTGAAAAAAGACACGCATTTCACTGGTGCAAACAATATACTGTTTACATTTTGTTCCACAATGCCCCCAAAGTATTATTTACTGTATATTCTTTTTATTTTACTCTGATGTGACAAACCCATCTGACAAATAAAACCCTCATTTTTTTACCAGAGATTGAAAAAAACAAAAACAAAAACAAACAAAAAAAACCACCAAAAAAAACCCCCACAAACAAACCCAAAAAACCCTCACAGTTCTTCTTTACCAAAAGCATGTTCCTGATTTTACACAAGACCTTTTTTCACTCAAGTCTGCATCAAGTTATAATTTCAGAGCCAGATTACAAGCTCAGCTGTGACACAGTAAATCAGGATTGACACCATTAAAGTACATGGAACTACTTTAGCTTTTATGGAGAGCAGAGGCAGGGCCCCTGCCTGCCACAGCCTGGGCTGCAATCACTGCCACATCCAGGCACAGGGAAGGGAAAAAGAGGTGGTGTGTGTGACAGGGCTTGCGGGGAATCATCTTCAAGCTGCAATCATAGGTTTTCCTGAGCAGGCTTTGCTCACTGGAAACACATTCTGTTCCAAAATATTTACAATTATCTCGAATTATTATTCATTTGATCAAAAAATACATGGTTAAAAAGCCTTTCCTTTCTCTAGATTTGCTGAACTGACTTTGTAAACTACTTTTTAAATACAAATATTGCTTCTGCTAAAATGTTTCCCACACTGCTAGAGTGAGTTCTCTGTTATTTCTGCAAGGGCCATGGAGTTTTTGTCCAGTCGGTTCTCTGGCTCTACCCACAGAGGCCATGCTCTTGCATGGCATCATTTCATTTCATATGAATGCACACCTGGAGAGAGGGGATTATAGCTGCCGTTTCACATTTCCTCACGCAGATAAGGCATAGAGCTGGGTGAAAGAAATGAGTTTAAGCTTTTCTTTAACATTTCAGTCACCTCATAGTGTAGGAAGAAGGTGTGTGCATGTGTGTGTGGTGGGTCCTATAATCACTAAGAAGGCAGCAGATTATTTCCCCTCATAAGCAAACACAGCAGAGGGAAAGATTTTTCTCCCTTAGCCCATGTCTGGAGGCAGATCCTTCTCTCAGCCTGACCCACAGCTCACTCAGGGTTGTGTTCCTGAAGCATCATGGAGTCACATAAGGCTCTCCCGTCAGCCAGTGAACCCACATGAAGAAAACTCAAGAAAGAAAATTGTACAGAGAAGCATAAAAGGAGGGACATTCCCATAAGTCTAAGAGAGCTAAAGCTCAAATTCCATGAGTCTTTATAAATCCATTTGAGTGCTTTCAGTTGCAGAGAGGAGGGCAATTACAATTGTAGCAGCAAAGGAACTTCTAAGTCCGTATAATTCACTCATTCTTGAATTTCAGTGCAAGATTACTGACAGAAGCATTTCAGTTGGTGATAACCACCACAGTAGTTTCTGGAATTCATGGCATTTGTCAAGGGTTGAACGAAGCATGAACTTGGTTTACACAACTGTCAGCTGTCAGAGAATGACTCCTTCAGTCACTCCCAGCAGGGTCTAAGTGGTGACACATTGCCTATCATCAACTAGTCAGGCCTTCCCCACACAATGATCACTCAGTATGGCACATTTTTCCTGTGAACCCTTTTGGAAAAGGAAAATTTTGCTTCTGAGCAATTTCTGTGAAGGAAGATAACGCTGATCCTGATTTTGAAGAATAATGTTTGAGCATAAAATGGCAAAAAAGATCACCAAATAAAGCTTGGGCTTTAGAGTGCCATCTCTGCCCCAGCACTGTGGTAACACAGATCCTCATCCACACCACTTTAGATCCTCAGTCTTGTCAGCATAAACACATGTGCTGAACCATTTTTAAAAGGCTTTGGAGAATTAGAAAGGAACTTTAAAAATTACCGATAGCTTATACAGAACTGAACAAGATTATTGAGAGAACAAGTTGTCTTACAGGAGCTCATTTTCACTGTCATTATCACATGCTCTGGTATTCTCTATAGAGGCATATCAAACCCAAAAGATTGAGCTGGTTCCCTGTTCTACAGCTGTCAAAGCTGACATCAGGATTCCATATGTTTCCTCTGAAGTTGATACCATTCTGATTAATTTCTTGTGAAGCTGATATGATCCTGATTATGCAAATGCTTGGCTATTAGAAGATAAGCACAATGCCTTAAATTTGTACCTGTATTTTAAAACATGCTCATTCATCATTTAACTCTTGTCATATACAAATCTGTGTGTAAGAGACAGAGGACATATATTTCTGTTTTATGGGTCAGTAGTTAGGAGAAATATCATTAAATGTTGTCACACCAAAATATTTCATTATTGATTCACAGACACAGTGTGGGACAAGTTCTTATTTGTATAAAAGCAAATCTTAATGATCTAAGTAAACTAGATATTTTGTTGATAATGTAAAAAGTGTTCTATTTCATGGGTGCTATAAATATTTTCAAATCTACTCTTACACTTAATACAAAATTTGAGCAAGAATGAGAATAAAACTTGAAAAAAGCAGAAAGAGTGAATATCAACTTAATTACAAATAAATACCTCCTAAGCTCTTTTTTTTCAGTATTTGTTTATGTGTCATTAATATTAATGCTCTTTAAAACATAAAACCAGAAAGGTCAATAAAATAGTTGATTGCACCAACCATAAAGGGATAGACTCTTTCAGACAATCCACATTACATACGTAAATTTCAAGGAGCCAATATCCAATTTTCTGTGGTTTCTTTCTTCCCACATATGTCACACTTCAAATTCGTTTTGACATCTAAACAATGTTTCCTTTATTTCATTATAATTCCCTTATCTAGAGTCAAAGCTTCATGACAATTCCATACAAAGAAACATGAAAAGACTTTCTGGTAGATAGGTTCCTTATTTTAAAGATTTCTTACAAAGATACATTGACAAACAATCCAGCTGCATGGGGTTTCACAGGCAATATCTAACTCTTACCCCACTCACAAATACCACTGTAGATCCAATTCTCATGATAAATATTCAGTCTCCTAAAAAATACCCCCAAAACATCCCAGATTATTCTTCATACCTCATTTCTGCATGTTTTTTTTTTTTTCCCTTGAGGCTGAAGTATCTTTGTTAATTCCCTAACATCAGCATATACATTTTTAATTTACTAAATGCAATAAAATAATTAGTTGTAATTTTTTGTAAGATATATTCACTTATACTTTTTTTCAGTTTATAATAAATGTAATTTCATTCATAATCATATAAAAGCATCAAAACATATTTCAGGACAGGGATGCAGCCACTGCTTGCTAATGCACAGCAGCAGAGTGAATTAATGCTTACCCAGGCTCCTATCACCCAGTGACTGCTGAAAAACTGAAGGCTTCCCAGAAGAAAGCCACAAAAATGAATCAGGAACACATTCTGGGACCAGTTTTCATGGCAGACTTGAGTCTAAGCATGTCTCAGAAGCAGCCACAGAACTGCCCAGCTGTGGTTCCCAAAAGGGATTCCTCACCTTGCATTGACTGGTGAAGTTCAAGAGCCCTTCAGTCCTTTCCCTCCAACTCCCACGTCCACTCCTGCAGTGCCAAAGGAGTGGCAAGCCCATAGGATGCAAGCTCATAAACGGAGGAGAATGAGGGAATTCAGATCTACTCCTCAGTGCTCTGTAAGGAAGGCTAGAACTGGCCAGATACTCTGACCTCTACACTAGCACAGCAAAACTGCAGAAAGAGACAGAAGGCAGATGTAGAAGCAGCAGACCAACAAAGTCATAACCAGTAAAGAGGAGCTCAAGGAAACAGTCACAGGATCTTTAAAAAAATCTCAGCTGGTATATCCCCTGACTTTATGACACAGTTGAAAATTACATCACTGTTGTTTCCTCAGCACCATGCCATTGTGTTCAAAATGCAGTCTGAGACAGGTGGAAAGACCATTTAATGAATCCCAAACACAGGGTGGGAAGGAACCTCCTAAATCAAAATTAATTGCCTGCTATCACAAGCCACATCATCATACAATCTGGCTTATAAATTAATCATATTTCATTTTAATAGTACCTTGGCATCTTTCTCCCGTTTCTATCAGCAAACAGCATTTCTGGCATCTCCCTTCTCCAAGGATAGGAATTTCCTCAGAGATTTCCAGCCCAAATATCTGCATCCAAGACCAGGTGATACACAACTTGTTCTTGTGCCAGTATTTTCCCTACTCTTAAGCAAGGAAGGGGGTTTGCTTTGCCTGGTGTTTACTTCTTTAACTTGTAAAGAGCGAGCTCGCTCTCCAACAGCTTCCCTTTGTTGGGCTGAACTGACCAACCTCTTTGAGTCTCCTCTCAGCAGAGATGTTCTCTGTCCCATCAGTAATCCTTGTAGCATTTTCCTACACCTCTTTCATTTGGAATCATATTGCTGGAGCAGGGGAATGCAATAATTTAGATTAGATGTAGCACTGTCACATATATGACCTTGGCAGTGGCTTTTGGAAATACTTCTGCAAGTGCATCAAACTGCTTTTCTTCAGCTGCCCACATCACAGTGGTAGCTCCTCCTCATCCTGTGATCTGCTAATAGATTCTTCTTTTTGTTGTCACTACCAATTGATCAGCCCAGATTTTGCAAAAGAAATCCTCATGACTAGTTTTTTAAAGCATAGCATCATGCTTTGTGGCATTAAATTACTTCCCATTTCCATTATCCTCCATCATCAAATTTGTTCTTTATGAAGTCAATCTCTTAATAACAATGACTTCATAATTTAATTATGCTGTACCTGCTTTTTCCCAGTGTTATTATAAAAGTGATTCAAAGGTGAACTTTAAAGAAACTTCCAATCAAATGTTTCTACTTTTAGAACATTCTAGAATTCTTCAGCTACTTTACACGATTAGTCTTACTTACCTCTATTCCTTCATTTACTGAAGCTAGGTATGAATAAAAAAAAAATCCTTTACATGAATAATCTAATTCATCAGAGAGATGTGGCATAATTTATCGTTGGTACATTCAGTGTGTCCTATCCAATTTTAAATCAATCTCCAGAAGTTTTTGTTTGTTTATTCTAAATATCTTCTTTATGTCCTAATTACTATTAAATCTTAGAAAACAAACCATTACCTAACCAAATCCTCACCTCCATGCATTACGCTTCTTACACAAAACTTTTATTCTTTGGTTTTTGGCACCATATACAATTTTACTAGTCTTTAAAAAATAAAAGGGAACTACAGGAACCATAGTTTCACATGCCCTTTTTTTTTAAGACTTATTCAGGTTTTTCTTTCCCCTTCTTTCTCCCTGCCAACTTTTTATATCATGCTTTCCAAGTTTTCACTTTATTTTGGCTTTACTAGGATTATATTTTCATACTTTCTATTCTCATTAAGAACTGTGTTGCTTCCTTGACAACCCCACCACCATCACCCAACTCCAGCTGGTTTGCCAAAACTAGACTATCCTTGGTCTCTATCTCAATTACATTAAATACAAGTCCCACTTTCTCTCAGCAACTCCTTACCTTTAAAAATATAGAAAAAGAACTATTTATTATTGATTGACACTGATATTCTTTCTCAAGTGTAAGACGTCTTGACTTTGGCACTTGTCAGGTCACACTTACCAGACAATTTTCCTACCCACAACAGATCTCTTCCTTTGTTCACTGGCTTCTTTCCTAAATTCTAGTGGATTTTTATCCTTCATTATCCTGCAGATCATTGCGCAGATTAACACCACAAAACCAGGCCTCAAAACCTCCCTAACAAGTTTATACCCTTTGGCTCAAGATGCAAATTTCAAACATTTTTAAACCAAAAGTAGAGGTTTCTGAGTTTTACAGTCCAAGTGACTCCAATGAATAGCTCTTTACTTTGATGTCTTTAAATCATTTCTTCAAAACCAGTCTTCTATTTCTCTTTAATTTGAAATTAATCAAAGGATGAACCAAGCAAGAGTTTTCTCTGTGAACAGCTCCTTATTACATACTCACTGCTTAACAGAGCATAGGATTGCCTTTTATTTCTTCTGTAGCAACTTAATAAAGAAAACCAGCATTCTCATGCTGAATTAAAATTGGGCCCTACCACCAATTCCTTAGTTTTTCACCCATTTTTATGTGGAACATTAAATCTCTGCAGCACCACACAATTCTCGCAGTGCTCTGTCAAACCATGTAACAGGGTTTTTTCCTGCCAACCAACACTTAGCTTGGTGGCACACAGCTCACTGCTGATACTCTTCCATCAGGTCATTGTTGAATTAACAGTGACGCATTTTAGTTCTAATCCCCTTGTTTCAGCCATCCTTTTGTTTTGTTTTACTTCACAGGTTGATTTGCACAGAAAGTCCCCTATCACCTTAATTTCAATATTTCCTACAGGTGCACACACTTTGAGAGCCGTGTTTCAGATCCCACTGCTGCTTGCCCACCTCGCTTTCAGACTGCAGTGCCTGGTGCCCAGTTCATGCCAGGTATGTCTAGTCATCTCACTGGTGAGGCACTGCTTAGCCCATAAACACTTCTGAAGTTCCTCATGTCATCTGCCAGTTCTCTAATTGAATTTGACATTTTTCTCAATTACCTTGCCACACACCTGATTATTGTTGCCACCACCCTTATGCCTCTCCCACTCCTAACAAGTGCCACAAGGCTACACAGAGCTAAGGGAACTGTCATAAATTCTTCTGAAGTTTCAGTTTCTTTTAATGATAGATTAGTACACTTTTCATCTCCTTAATTTCCATTTAAGGGTAATATTATTTCACACAGTTATCAATAGTTCTTTATATGTATATTAACACACTCAGGTAAGCTGCCATAGTTGTCATAGAGACTTTCTTTATATAATTTCCCTTTTATTAAAAGAACTTCTGTAATTGTCACTCTTCTGCTTGAAAAGGCAGCAGACGCTATGGCTGATAATGATTAGCTCAGAGTCTGAGCAGTGACATCAATGCAGCCAATCCCCACTTACAGCAATGGGATCAAGATTTAATTCCTGCCAAAGCTGCAGTGAAACATTAGGATCTACTGCAAGGTTTGGTGTTTGAAATCAAACACGTTAGTATGAGTTTAATTGGCGTCTGGTGGATCCTAATAATTGTATAATTAGGTCCACCTTTGCAAATTCTCTAGATATTATGGCTACTACTTAAACAAAAGCCCTGAGTAATATCTCTTATATACAAGAGATTTGGGAACAAACTGGATCAAAGAATAGGGTATAAAAAAAACCAAAAAACAACCAAAACATTTTTGTTATGGATCTTCCCCAATGCAGACTTTAAAACAGAATAGAATTGTTGAGCAATTTTACACCTGTTCCCTATTTGACATTAGTTTATTACTACGTGATAGAAATATTTCATTTTGAAGCACATGTTTCTTCTTGGGAAGTAAAAGATTTATAGTTCTAGCAAAGGTTAAGGTTTAGGGTTTTTGAAGAAGTCTTCTTTTTCTGTGATGTTTCATGACTCTTTTACCTTGAAGGACCCCATCAAATGACTCAGGCTGTCAAGAGTATGTTAGAAAGTTTGATTCTTCTACAAAAATATAAAAGTAAAGAAAAAAGTTAATTGCAGGCTGCATGCCTTTTCAGAAAGCTGTTTTATCTCTGGATTAAGAAAAGTCTGATACTTTGGGACCAGTGTTTCTGGAGATGAGTAAAGTTGTTAAAAGGAAGTATCATTAGAAGGACATAGTCCTCTTGCCACTGAACATCTCAAACAAAATAATATAATTGAAACCACCTAGCTTTAAGAGAGAAAATTCTGCAGTATTTACAGCTCTGCTGTGTAACAAGTGTTCATCCTCATGAACAAAACCTACACACAAGAAAGTGATCTGAAGAGACATAGTCAGCATCCCGCTTTGTTCTCTTCTGATACCTCTCTATTTCTGCCTGACCCAAACAGATATCAAAAAGAAGCTGACAAAAATTAACATAACATTTGAGAAGTAATTAAAATGAGAATTAAATGGAGGGTAATTAAATTTCTATTGATTACTATAAAGAGTTTCAAAATCATACAGATATCATCCCACCCGTTACTGATATTTACTTGGAAGTGAAATTGTTTTATAAACAGCTGACTGAAACAGCAGAGAGAAGTAGAAAAGTACTTGCCCAAAAATGAAATTACAATACAGAAAGAATATATCTCTGGACTTACAGCTCTAATTCATATTGCAAAAATCTGAGTGTAAAATTGCTCCCTTTGCAGTACAACGAAAAATACACTCAATCCTGACCATCAGCAGAGGCTGATGTACAGGAGCATTCTCCTACCTGTAAATGAAGGTAGGAGCAGAAACCAGCTGGCAACAGTGAAAAAAATCAAAACACCAAAGGGTCTGAAATGCTTGCCAAAACCCTGGTAATACCGGCTCAGCGTGGCCATACATGGAGATGTATCCCATCTGCAAGAAGTTGCAAGTCTTCCTACCTCTTTTATATTTAATGTCTTGTCTCACTTCAGCTACATAGCGCCAAGGTGCTGTGGAGTGAAGCTGCCACTGCAAGTCTGGAGCAAATAAAATATGCTGAAGAAATAAGGTTGCTGCTTCTCAGAAATATTCTGTTAAATGCTTTGCTGTTCTCTCCCTTCCCAGGCAGCATAAGGGATTCTTTTTCCATCAGGAAAAGCCAGGTTCTGTAATGCATTCCTAAAATTCATCCTATTGTGCTAAATAGCCAGAAGATTGCTTACACTACCACGTCCAGCACATACTGCTGGCTTTGTTATAGCTCAGAAAACTTATGCTTTAGTCTGGTCATCAGTGCCTACCACTGTCACTTTCAGGGTACTGACAGCTTTTCTGACAATGCTATTCCAGGTAGCAGCATTGGACTGAAGATACCAAAGTCTGGCTGCTAAAGCAGAGATGTCTTACCTGCTTATAAGTGGTGGTCACAGATGGGAAGGAATTGGCTGTCTCAGACTTTCCTCTATGTGAATGCCCTCTGAGAATCCCAAATATGAGAGAAAAAAACTGCATTCCAGAGAAATGTCACACGTATCTTTAGTTTCTATACTCTACGACCACTTTACTTAAGGATATAAACATTTTCCCTCTCAACAGAAAAGCTATGAATTTCTGAGAAAATAGTGCACATATAAAAATAAAATAAAAAGCATTGCTTAAAATAAAAGATTTTTCAAATTATTTCAATCAAATAATATCAAAGTTGGCCATATTTGCAAGTATAAAAGATAAGCACAAAGAAACCCAAACTGTTTGAGGACAGTCAACTTTTTTATTGAACATTCACTGTTGTCACCTTATTTTCTATTATCCTTCATCTGAGAATTGTTTGAAAATTAAAGAAGCTTGACCCCAAGAGAATGACTGTGATTTATACAAGGATAATATTGGTGTAGTTTTTCACTGATAAATTTTTAGGGAAAATAGAATTTTTTATTTAATATGTTGATAGATATTGCAAGAATGATAGAACAGGACTTAGAAGGGAAGACTTTTGCAGCAGTCCTAATTTCTACTTTTCATTTAGAAGAATACCTGTATTGGGCAAACAAATACAGTACAAACTTTCCATCTCTGGGGGCTATGGGGGCACCATCACAAAACTTTCAGGTAAGAAAAGAGGAAATTCTTTTCAAAACATGCATGAAAGCTCCCTGAGTGTGCTCTCCACATCAGTTTTTGCTTTAATGCTACAATATTGTACCAAGTGTCATTAGTTATGCTACTCCCTGCAAGTAACAAAAATATGAAAAAAACTTGAGAATGTTTTGAGTTGGCCATGCTGGAGCAGACTTCCTGGTAGGAATTGTGACCCCTTGGGAGACTTACATGGGAGCATGGATTCCTGAAGGAATGCATCCTGTGGAGAATGACCTACATTGCAGCAATTTGTAGAGAACGGTTGCCCATGGGGTAGACTCATATTGGAGAAACTCCTGGAGAACTGACTCCTGTGTGATGGACCCCAGGCTGGAGCAGGGGAAAGACTCCTCTCTCTGAGCAGAGGGAGAAACAATGTGTGATGAACTGACCAAGGCCCCCATTCCCTCACTTCCTGCACTGTTGGGGAAGGAGGAATATCCCCATAGAGATCCCTTAAAGATCATCTTGTTCCAAACCGCCTGCAATGGGCAGGGACACCTTTCACAGGACCAGGTTGCTCAGAGCCCCTTCCAACCTGGGCTTGAACCTTTCCAGGGACGGGGCAGCCACAGCTCCTCTGGCAGCCTGTGCCAGGGCCTCACCACCCTCACAGGGAACAATTTCTTCCCAATATCTAATCTAAGCCTGACCTCTGGCAGTATGCATCCACTCCCCCTTGTCCTGTCACTTCACGCCCTTGTACAAGTTCCTCTCCAGCTCTCTTGTAGCCCCTTTAGGCACTGGAACACTGCTGGAAGGTGTCCCTGAAGCCTTCTCCAGGATGAACAAACCCAACTCTCTCAGCCTGTAAGAGAGGTGCTCCAGCCCTCTCAGCACC